>JAVJGJ010000059.1:5458324-5476896 GCA_035590215.1 Microhierax caerulescens
GGCCCTGTCAGTCTAGGCTCAGCTCTGGCCCACCCTATGCACCATCCCCAACCACGTGCACCCTACTCAGCCCTATGCACGCTACCCAGCCCTAGGCATCCTTCCCAGGGCTGTGAGTGTGGAAGAGCAAGGCACACTATCTTTGCAGAACAGCAGCTTGGCTCCAGAAGCAATAGCTGTTTGCAGTTGTGGACTCTTCACTTCTTCACGCTTTTTCTTAGCTTGTTGCAGGCTCATTGCCCTGTGCAGTGGATGGGGGAAGGTCTGTGCTGAGGTCTCTCTGTGCTTGGGACAGAGGACTTGAAGCAAGGGCCTGAGGGACAGGAATGTGGTCTCTGAAGGGATGTTCTGCCAGACTGCCTGAGTGAGCCAAGGAGCTTCATGCAAAATTAAGCTGACAGGAAACCAATTTCCTCCCTAAGTTTACCACTGTGTGAGGAGAGGAGAGGGTGCTTAGGAAGCCAGATGAAGATCATTCTGGTTGCTTTACATGACATACAAGTGATCTGAACAAGTCAATTGGAGCCATTTTCCTCCTTCCAAATGCCTTTACCCTAGTGTAACTCTGAAGGACTTGGTAGAGCTGCAGCTTTATCAACAAGAAGCAGCTGTCAGGACCCCTTGAGCTGACATTAAAAAGGCAGAATTATGGGTGCCAAAGAAGACAGGTCAGTAGTGGCCTCTGACAGTAATGAGAGTAAGAAGCTCTGATGGGAGTTCCTCTCAGCCCTTCCTCATCAGAAGGGCAGGAGCTGTATTGTGGAGCCTTTGAATACACAAAGGAATTAGATTGAAATTGTGGACTCTTAGCAACCTGCCATGGTGTAAGAGGAACTCCTGGGCAAAAAAGTAGGAAAAAAACTCCTTTTTTTCCCTATAAAATTGAAATAAAGCAAGTAATGGTATATGTCAGTCCCTCTAGAAGTCTTCACGTGTCCCTTCACTCTCAGAATTCAACTTAATAGGCTCCAAACATAGACTGCTTTAACAGCCAGTATTCTGACATCTTTTGGTGTTATCTAGAAAATGTCAGCAGCTCAAATGCAGAATAGAAATCTGGCTTCAGGTTTTTTTCAAGCAATTTATTTTTCTTTTTGTCCTTTGACATCCAGTAGCTGCAGGGTGATGCCTCAGTTTGAGAAGTAGCTGCATTAAATGAAATGTGATAAAAAGAAGACATCCAAATTCCAAACAGGTTTCAGATTAAGTTTTTGAATATGTAAATTTAGAAACATAAATTTAAATTTAAACTACAGGGGGGGGAAAATGAAGAGCATTTTGGCTGCTTAGAAAATTTAATATAAGATGTTTTCTTCTTTTTAAGGGCTTGCAAGTCTAAAGTTCCAGGCAGATGGAGACATTGTGAATCTTATATAGGCACATCTTGGTCAATTTAATTCAAAAAAAAGTAAAAATTATTGAGGTGCAGAGTTTCTATACATATGATGCAAGAACAAACTGTGACTAGCTAGATGCAGACCAATACAATGCCTCACTATATTTTCTGCCCCCTTGCTTTTCAAACTTTCCTGTCATTTTGTTCTTAAAGCCCTGTTCACTTCGAGGGTTTTGTGACTGATTCTCAGCTTTCCTTCACTTTGTCGTGGTTCCCTTGTACATCTGGACCTGACCTTCTGGCCCATCTCCTACAGTCTCAAATCTCGCATCCCTGTAACTACTTTGGGCTGAGAAATTTCAGCTGTGCTTTGCTTTTGTGTGCTTTGATGAAAACCACACCTTTAATTTTCTTTCTGACTTTATTTATTGCATAGCTGTAATCTTAAACTCGGGATGGCTAAACCGATGCTTATTTTTCCTTTGTGTGAAATGCTGCCTTCTTCCCATCTTTCTCTGGTATCACAGATGTGTTACCTTTGACTATGTCTTCCCACATCACCTCTAGATTTTGGACTTTTCATCCTCACAGTACTTGCCCAGAAGCTCCATTTCTTTTGCTATCAACACTTCCTTTCTCATTGCCTTTCATTTCAGCAATTTTAGGTCCCTGAAGTTCATTTAAAATTTAACCGTTCAGGTCATCGTTCAGGCTTATCTCTGGCCACAACCTATTGCTGTTCCAAATGCATTCCATTGTTTAGTCAAAATTTCTCACCTCTGTGTTTAAGGCCTTTCATTTCTTAGCTTCACCATTTCTATTTAGATGAAAGAATTATGACATGATGATGTGATTTCTTGCAGTGGTTCCAGCCTATTCTGCCCATCAGTCTACCTTTCTGCCTAAAAGATGCATCTTCTTTTCATGACACATTTTAGATTTGGGGAGAATCTCCATATTCACAGAGGTATACTAATATTCACCTCCGCATAATACCTTAAAAAAAACCCAAAATGCTTCTGTTCTTAGTTGGCTCAGTGATAATTTTGCTTTCCTATGCTTTCCATTCTGTCTTTCTTTCACATTCATGACATTTTGGTTCATATCTTCTTTGCCACAAGTCAATAAAAGTGATATCAGCAACAAAACCTGCCATCAAAGGAACCTCCAAGTCCTGCACCAGCTGCATCTTCATCAAACAGCAAGTTACCCTCTAAATGGTATCACAGATGCCTCTGCATCTGTGTTTCTACCATACAGCCCCAAATCATATGACTGGCTCTGCATCTGTGTTTCTACCATACAGCCCCAAATCTGAAAGAAACTGCCATCACAGAGTGGTATCACCGGCTGCTACTATAATATAGATTCATTAGTGACAAATATCAGTATTCTGCTCAAACCTGACGTTAAAGAAAGACAGAACGTGTTTGAATTTTAATTCCATTTAGACCTATTAGAGAAAAAGAGACCTGAAAATCCAGAAAATTTAGTTCCTGTTTTGTACATCCATAAAATCTCAGTGTTAGGCATAATGTTAAAAAGCTTAACTACCAAGAAATATGCAAGACTTCCATAAAAATCCTTCCATTGAATGCTTAAGTCTGTTTTTTTTTCTTATTCTAACAAGGTTTAAGGTCATTCAGTCTTCCTCTCTCTCTTAAAATATTGTGTGGATTACCAAAATGTAATTGGTGCTTAAATACCATGCTGCTATTGCCTTAAGTCAAACAGATATGCAAAAGGCAGCAGGAATGTGTGATAAAGCACATTGTGGAATGGAAACTAATGCTTTCTTTAGCACTAGTCTAGCTCAGAGGGCATCTTGGATTCAAATTAATGGACTGTTGGCAGCTGTTTATAAAATTAGGTTCCAAAAGGATAGTGCAAATTTAAAACTTTAATTCCTTGCAAGCAGCTGCAAGGAATCTCTTTCAGCTCCAATGCTACATGGAAGTGGAAGAAGGTGTGATTTTTGCTCCATAGATGTTTACCTATTCTACCAGTTTTGTCAGTATATTGTACTTTGGATTAAAAGACTTTGATAGTGGAAAGTAATTGCCAAAGAATAACCTGGCATGCTTGTGTGCCCATCAGAGATGTGGATTGGCTCAGTAATATAGGAAATTGGCTGGAGAACAGAGACTTAGCTACTAGCATCCTAATTGGAGAGATCCAGAACAGGTTTTATTATTTGTCTATCTTTTCAGAATTATTGTATCTGTGCGTGTGTGCATGCATGTAAAAGACTTGGCAATGATACAGTCTTGGAAGGCTTTTAATCAGCTCAAGGAGCTTAACTTAATATGAGAAAATGTATCAAAGCAAATGTTAAAGAAGTTGCCCTGTCAGTCAGCGAGCAGCTGAAGGGCTGAAGGACACCATGCAACACCCATTAGGCAGCAAGTGCCAGACTAACAATTGCCAAGGTAGGGGCTGCAAAAAGCCCACAGGCTAATAATTCACAAAAAGTAATGAACAGCTGAGGATGTCTCTACGTTATGTGTCCTGCCCACCACGTTCATGTGCTCAGAAAGCGGGTAAGTTAGCTCGTGAGCCAGGATCCAACAACTAAGCTGCATTCACACATGACTAAAGGGAACCTTAGCGGTAAGAATGTGACATGTGTAGCTTAAATTTATGACGGTTCATCTGCTATGTGAGCGGTATCTTGAATGGAGTCCAACAGCTCTTCCGTCAGCTGCATCCATATGCTATGCATGTGTTCCCTGCTAAGCACATCTTTTAAATTTAGTCTTTGTGGGTGCATGTTCTACACTTTCTCCATGTTTGTGGCTCTTTCGTGTGCATTCTTTAGAAAAATACTCCTGTTCATTTCAAAGGCTGTCGTGAGCTCTTCAGATGCTCTCCAGCCGTTCAGCTGTGACCTCCACCAGACACCCCGGTGCCCTCCCTCCCCATTTCACCCTGGCTGTGCAGCAGCCACCGCCACTCTTTGGGCTGCACTGCAAGTCGTGAGCTCCTCGGGGAACCGTTAGCGCTTCCCTGCTCCTTTGTTCGGAGGTGGTGAACATCCTGCTGGTGCTTGCAATGTTTGCCCCCGTTTAAAATTTATAGACTATCCGGCAGAATGATCTGAATATGGTGACAAGCCTCCCCACACAGCATCTTTTCTGGTGGATTTTAAGCCTCATCCGTTGATTTTTTAATCAGTGTTTACCACTAACAAGAAATCCCTTGTCACATTTTTGCCATATGTGGTAAGGGGTGAGTGTTTGAAAGCAATAGTTGCCTTCCATGGTTCTCTCCCAAGTCTCCAAATTGAAAGAACCTTTCCTAGAAGAAAATGTGAGCCAAGCAGAAATAGGTGTCAAACTACCCAGTAGCACAATGGTATAGACACAATAGATTAAAAGCCTGTTCTCTGGCAGGCATTTGTTCCCAAGTCTTTTTCTGGAACAGAACATACTGCCCTACACATCAGCAAAGAACTGAAGACACAAAGCAAACAAGAAAATTAGAAGAGAGAGAAAATATGAAATACTCTTCTCACAACAAGCAAACATGGAGGAATCCTGCCCTGATATTAAAACTAGTGCCGTTCTCCAGGCTTGAGAGTTCAGATTTATGAAAGAAATGCATAGCAGTTCCCAGAGGAGGGGGGCAGAAGCCAAAACACTCAAAATGTAATGAATCTGGACACAAAATTATATGTTCACATAAAAATGTTATGAGGAAAAATCAGAACAGTGAAGTGCTAAAAAGCATTGTCTGCACATTCAGGAATGAAACTGTAAGCTAACATTTGAAAATTGAATAGTGGTAAAGCTCAAAAAGCAGAGGGATTAAGGAATCTGCTGTAGCTCACATGGCAATCTGTGCCAGAAAAAAGTACAGAATTTGGATGTCTTCTGGTTTTAATGACACACAGTTTCCTCTTCCCACAGATAACCCTACTGATGTGGTCGTCTTGCAAGGAGAGGGTGAATTAAAAAATAGCATCTATTCAAATATTTAGCACATGCCCACAGTAGAATTCATGTTACCTAACTTCAGCAGTCTGAAAGTTGGAAATGGGATTCATCTGCCCAAATTTAGATTCCTACAGTGCACACGTCAACAGCTGAGCTAGTCATACTGACTCCTTTATAGGCAATGAAGAGAAACAGGCACTTCTGATGCGTAAGCACATCTCATCCCAAAAAATATGTCTAAAAGAGATCCAGCGAATCACATGTAGAAGTGGCTTCTTCTCCATCAACTATAAAGAGAGCCCAGACTGTTAACATTATGATACAGGTTTTTAAAGTTTGGCAAGATTAATCTCTCTCTGGGTGTCTAAACTAGTTGTTCTCGTTCTCTCATTGCGTTGACAGAGACAAACAGTCACTTCCAGCGGTGTTGGTCATCTTCCTTAGCCACAAACACCTAAGACAGCTGGTACTCTGCCCTCCAGAGGTATTTGCTACTGGGAGGTGGAAGCCTCTGGGATTGCTGAGGAGTGTGAACTGAGAGGAACTGAAATTATTTGAGCCATTCCTCATTCCCACACGTCTATTTTTGTGGTTTTATAATGTTGCCTCTGGAGATACGAAAGGGTCAGGAGGACAGTGCCAGGACGGGAGGAGGGGGCTCCAAGGGCAAGTAAAATCTGAATGTCTCCTTTTTATTTATGTCTCGTTTAAGCCACTGCGTTCCCTGAAGTTTTCCCTTCCTCTGTCAGTAGCTACTGCTGTTGGTGCTGGTGAGGAAGGGCATTTTTTTTCAGAGGTGCCATGCTGTGCACACAAGGCTTGGAGGCCTCCCAAAGCCAGCTTGCCTTTCTCCCCCAAAGTCAGAGCATTGCTTGCCTGCTAACACACCCTGTACTGGGGAGAAAATGCAAAATAAAAAGGCAGGGAGGCATAGGCAGGCACAATGGTGAATGGGATATTACAGGTAATGAAACTGGAAATGGCTTCTCTTTTATACCTCCCTTTATCCCGTATAGTGAGATAATCCCTCAATTCACAGTTATTTCACCCCTGTCTGATTCACGAAGGGATCCCTGGAGTATGCAAATGGTGGGCTGCAGGTTTTTCTGGTCACTGCTCTGCCTTTCTTTGCTCTGTGCCAAGTGAGGCGTGAGGTCTCCTGCAGAGCTCGAGTGTAGCTCTCTGATGTGGCTGCACACATGTACGTGTGCACACACACACAGATCATCATCTCAGGGAGGGTGCAGTGGTGTGGGTTGTGGAGGGGCTCATTTTTCATCCTTGCAGGTACTGACAAAAACACTCAACAAAATATACACCTTTGTTTCACAGTGTGCCTCCAGAAAGCCGTGTTCAGAATCTCACACCTCTTTTTTCCTGTTTAAGCATCCCTTAATTACCTGCTACATGCAAAATGGATCTTCATTAAATAGAGTTTATCCTGAAACAGTCCTGATTAAGCAATTGCAATTATTGCTGCCTGCCATTAGGCTTAGTCAGTCCTCAGGGAAGCGTCCTGAGAGCAGGAAGACGATGGGGATCTCTGCTTTCCAGTTCAGGGACTCTGGTTTGGCTCTGTGCATGTACAGTCCCGAGCCTGGGGGCTCAGAAGCACAGCACTTTGGAATTACAGACTGGGCGGTGGGGGTGGTGTGCTTTGTTCTGTGCTCCTACAGCAGCTCTTTGGGGTACCCCCCTGACCCCAACTTGAGGAGGTGGAAAGGCCAGGCTCCTTGCTGTCAACACTGGCCAGGCGGCCAGCAGCGTTTTCAGGCTGGCGGGCAAGCTCGTAAGCCATGGGGCAGCCTCGCACCTCTGCGTCCCTGTCCAGTCCTCACGTGCAAGCCGCGGCAGCACTGCGTGCTGGACTCCGCACTCCTGGGCCATGCTGGCCCTCCTCACAGCTAGGGACAGGGACAGCTTCCCCTGCCTCTTCCCACCTCCCGCAGGCATCGCTGCCTGCTGTCTGGGCAGCAGCTGAGCAGGCAGCAGCAGCTGTAAGGCTCGCTGGGGGGAGGGGATTGTTTCTTTAATTTCTCCAGGTCTTTTTGGACTATCCCCACTGGCCACACACCCGCCAGGCTGTGCTCCTCCGGGGCCAAATTGTACTTCTGGATTAACCAGTGGCTTACCCAGGAACTATGTTCGCTGCCAGTCAACTCCAGAGGCAAGGGTGAGGGTCTAGAGGATATCTAGGGACCACTCAGGACCAAACTTAAATCCAAAGTCAGAATCAAACTCAGAATTGAGCTTGCTGCTGCAGGGGAGGGCAGACATTAGGCAGAAGACATCTGGAACCTTGACTTGGTCTTCTATTTCCCAAGATCTCTTCCATTAACTTTGCTCAGTCTTACCCCAAATCATCCAGCCAGAGGCCAGTGAGACATGCAGACTAAGGATGGATGGGCAGCATGGGAGGAGCTGGCCTTGGGTTAGCTCCAGCTCTGCCAACCTTTCAGTGAGCATAGAGCACCAGAGGAGCCACCTTGAAGCACGTGGGAATGGCAGTCTCCAAAGGCCCAGCAGAATTGCTCGCTCCATCTTACCATCCTCCCCTGTTCTCACTCTGATGCACTCCGGGGTGAACACCAGGGTTCATCCAGCAACAGGTCTGCTACAAATGCAAAACAAGACACACAGAGAGGGTTCCCTCCATGGACAAAGCTTTCCACGTTCCAGGGAGCTGTGCTTTATCCACTTCCACAGCAGATTGTGCACGGATCATCACATATTAAACGTGATGACTATTAAAGATTTTGCAGTGAGTTAGCGATGTGCTGGGTGAAAAAACACACATGCACAGTGAGCATTAGATCCACTGCCTGCTTGTTTCAGGGAAGCACTGGTCCTGTGTTACAAGAAACGGCAAGTAAGGACTCCCTGTTCACTGCCACCCATGCACCTTTTCTGATTTCCAAGGTGTGACTCTTTCCCCAGGTGGAAAAGAGCCAGCTTTATGGCATCCCAAGGCATTTCTTTTTCTGCAAGGCAGCTCTCTGCAGAACCAAAAGTCAGACCCTTGAGCTGAAGCTCAGACCTTGCTGTTACCTGCATCTCTGCCCACTCTATATGCACATCTTTGTGAGGGGAGCTTCTGTGTCTACAGAAAGAGCATCTCCTTTTCCCAGTCCTCATTTCTGTCCTTCCTGACTTTTCAAATTCAGTATCCATAGGTTACAAAGCTGGCTGCTTGCTTGTTCTGCTCCTCTGCTTGCAGGACACCTAATAATAGCACTTACCTGGAACATTTAGTTCTCCAGAAACTGCACAAACCCTGATCACCACACTGGGCTTGTGAAGGAGTTGAATATTTGGCACCGATTTATCAGGACTGGGAAGGCTGAGAGCTCCCCCTTCTGCTCTGCCCCCCAGACCCTGCCTTATATTCCCACATGGGGAGTTGCGCTTGTCCCTAGTTCCTTCACCCCATGCTTTTGGGACTGTAGGCGTTACACAGGAGCAGGGACTTTTCTGGCTAAAAGAACAATGCTGTCATCCTGGTCTAATCCTAACTATGGTACACAGACCTGTGGCACACCCAGGAGTAATTTTTGTCGTATGATCACAGCATGTATTCCCAATAGCATCAAACTTAGCCCCACAGCACAGCTGTGATGTTCAAAATGTTATTAAGAATAATTCTGTGGAAAAGTAAAAGGAAAGCTAGGTGACTGGGTAATGGCCATGCAGGGTCAGAGGCAGAGGTAAAGCTGTCCTCAGGACCTCCAGGGAATTTCCAAATGATGCATACTCTTCTGGGACAGGATGCAGGCACATCAAATGAAGCAGCAGATGCTAGTCCCACCTGGGACTGGGATTCACACAGGACATCACAATGAGGCATATCTTACGCAGAATGTCTATACACAGGCAGATTCCTCCCCCTTCGCTTCCTAGATCATCCTGCCTCACATCTCAGCCTTAGCAAGTGGGATTCACGCAATTTGGAAACAGATTGAGTAGTGAAAAATAAATAAAACTGTACTGTGTGTCAGCAATGTTTCCTATTATTGCCGGAAGGTAGGTACCAAGCACTACCTAATACTGCTGGCATTAATAATTTCTGCATTCTCCTCTGTTCCGTCAGTGCCATGAGTCTTGCTAAGTCTTAACATGAAAAGATCGGAAAGTGATGGACTGTGCTGAGTTTGCCCAGAATTCTCAATATTCAGCTGAAAGTAAACTAGAGCCCTGATGCCAAATCTTCAGTGCTGATGACTTTGCTTCCATCTCAAACAGAAAAAAAGGACAGCTTTTTCTTTTTCTGCTGGAAGTTAGTCATATAATCCTGTAATCAGTGGAGTGCTGGCCTATCATTTTCAAATCAGAATAGATGTCAGGAGGGAAAATATAAAAACTGAACATTCATTGCTCATCCACCGTAATCACCATAAATATGTCCTTGCATCTGAGAGCAGAACTGCCAGGTTAGTTTTATTTGCAGCAGTCTCTTCACATTATTTCTTTTAAACCAGGTTAATGTGTCCCAGCCATTTCATCTGCTACCAGACTATTAGCCTGTGGGTAGATCTGACTCTTCCCTCCCCCATCACACATCCAACTTATTTATTTTTCTGCAATTGGTCAGATTTTGGATCTTCCTGTCCAAAGTCAACTGGCAGACACCTCCAGCCACCACTGGCTCTATAGCATCTCAGACTAGCTATCCCAGGCTCCACACAGTTGTCTTTTATATTCTCCAGCCTCTGTGCCGTATACCATGCCATCCAACATTCTTCCAACAAAATGCAGTTCCTAGACCTTCACCTTGATCTGCACCCTTCTCTCATCCTTTCTGCTGGTTTCTCTCACTCTGTTGAAGTCTTCCTGCCATTGTCCAAGCACAAAATCTTTCCAAACACAGCAGTAATCACATCACTTTCTCCAACTTGCCTTCAATTCTTACAGACTCCTTGAAGTGCTTCTTGCCCCTTCATTTCCTTTCCTTGTACCTCTCTTGGGGCAGTGTGTGGTACAGGGAAGGACTTCCCACACACACACTTCTTCCATCACCAGTGAGATCTTCCCACAGATTTCATCTCCTCCCTTGCTACCTGCCACAGGTAAAAGACAAATAAATTAAAGAAGTGGCAATGTACAAGCCTTTTCCAGGGTCCCCTGTCTGCTCTGTCTTTACCTCTTCTATCTCCTAGAGTATCTAAGGAGGACCATGACTGTCTCCAGATCTTGGTCTGCACCCGGCTTATTGGTCCCCATATAACAATGAATGGAGGAGACCCTGAATCTGACACACCAGGTGCACTTTCACAAGGTCTTTGGACCCCTGTCTGCAGAGTATTGCATAAATATAACTTTGTCCTAACCTTGGAGGTGCAACCATGTCCTGTTGTTGTCAGATGAATGGGGAAGCAGGGGCAGGCAGAGTAATAGGGCAAGCACATGATAACTGATGATTAGCACTCGGTCCCCTCCAGTGACCATGTGTAACCAGACAGGAGAGCCTCTCCAGACAGACAGCCCCCCTAGGAAGGGATCCAGGCAAGAGAAGAGGTGGCAGAGCTGATCCCCCAAACACCTACCCCTGCTTTCTTTCTTCCCTTTGCCTTCCCTTCCCTGCAAGGGACTCACTATCTGCCATAGACCTCTGGCTCCTCTTCGACTCACCCCTCCAGCTAATATGAAATTACAGCGCTGGCAGGCTTGGGGTTCTTGACAAGTATTCACGAGAGTGCTGCCCGTGCAGTAACAAGGGCAGCAGATTTCACACATCTCCAAGCCATTGTTTCAGGCTGCCAGGAGCGGCAGGAAGCCTGCACAGCATCAATGATGCTCTGCTCACATTTGGGGGTTAATTTGTAATCAAAAAGGCTGGAAACTTTTTTCTTTTCTTTTCTTTTCTTTTCTTTTCTTTTCTTTTCTTTTCTTTTCTTTTCTTTTCTTTTCTTTTCTTTTCTTTTCATGACAGTTCAGATTATGCTGAAGCAGAGGATTTACAAAGGAGAGGGAGGTATGCTGCTTGGTTACATCAGCCACTGTATCTAGTACTGCTGAGGTAAAACCCTAGTGAAGCCAAGACAATTCGTAGCTTTCTTGCCTGTTTACATGTCAGCATTAACAGAATGGAGAAGGAGAACATTATGTCTTGCCCTAGTGGCTTGTTTTAATTCTACAAACTGTCCTGATGGCCTCAGCCACAGCTGATACATAGCAGGAGTACAGTCTTTTTCCTCGATGGAGATAAGGCCAATTTATAAAGGCACATAAACCATCCTGACATAGTGAGCCCACAGGGCAGGTGTTTGGCACCTCTGTCCTGGAGGGACAGAGATTGCAGGGAACGGGACTCTCTCAGCTTCATTTTTTCGGGGGCTTTTGGCTGTCCCAGCTCCTGGCACGCTGGACCAAGTTTCTCAGAAGTCCTCCTACCCAGTGGCCTCCAGCTGAAACAGCTGCTGGGGTTCCCCCATTCCCACAGCCAAGTCAGGAATGGGAGCAGGAAGAAATGAAATACAGCTGTTCCATGCCGGAAAGGCACTTCACAGAGACAGATGGAGGAGCAGGGTTGCATGATTCTTAGCAAGCCTATGGGAATAGGACATGGATGAAGAATGGCTTTGGTTTAAGGCACTAGGAGCAAAAGGCTATGCTATTTGGAGAGGCCCTGCTGGATTCCCACCGCTGTGGGGTGGCCATACCTCCTTTAAGGATGGCTGCAGGCTCCTGTGCGTCCAGCTTTACAGGTACTGGCACTAGACAGACACAACTGAGACCAGCAAATGAAATCCAATTCCAGACTAGAGGCCTCAAATGGATTTTAAAATAGGCTTTGCCTAAGAATGAAGAAAGAAACAAGGTGGCATTTTTAATTTGGGGATAGTCCCATTCTTGCAAGACTATATTTCAAACAAACAGCCTCTGGAAGGACCTAGGCAGGCGCTGGAATTGAAAATGTCTGGCAACACGACATGGGCTGATTTCTGTCAAACCTGACTTCACGGTGATTGTAACCACCTAGTGCTGTTGCAAAAGGACAGTCAAAGCAATTCAGAAGCCAGGCACTCCGCATGAGAGAAGGGGAAAGATCCATGCTGGTGCAGAAGGCACCAGAACAACCTCAATCCACCCATGCCAACCTGGTATCCCACATCCACAAAAGACAAAATCAACTGGAACAGACCCAGGGACGTGCTACAGGGGAGAGGCAGCCTCACTTAGAAGGAGGAGGAGCTTGCCTTGTTAAGGCTGGCAAAACAAAGGATCTGATTGCTGCCTATAAACATACTGGGGGAAGACACCAGGGAAGGAAAACAGCTGCTGTGCTGAAGGACAGCACTTGCACAAGAACAAAAGGGTATGAACAGGCCATGGATACGTTTGTGAATATGATTACAGGTCATGATGTCTACAATAGCAATACGACTTGCCTCGGTGACCAGGAACACCCCATTGGTTTTAAGTTGTGCAGCAAATCCCCTGGCTGTTGATCCTGATTAGTTTTTCTGCTGCTAGCTTTATGCTGCTTGCCAGGTATTCATTTTTAATGCCTCAGGGTATGACATCCCAGTGTATTTGTCATAGGAAAGACATATTTAGAGCAAGAGCACTTAATCCACCCTGCAGCCCACATCCCAAGTCATGCAGGAGGTTGGAAAATCTGTTCCTGATGTTGGTGAGAGAAAGCCTGGGAGAAAAAAGAGAAGTGACTGCCTAAATCACACCTCATGCCAAAGGCTACACAAACATTAAGAACTGGGGCAGTTGTTGAAACTTGCTTACCTGTAGGGGCAGATGTAGAGATGAATGAGATGCCTAAAGATGAGAGCCAAAAACTCCTAAATGAGGATACTCGGAAAGTTTTTGCATTTGGGATAGCTATGACCAAGGTTTCTAGTTTTTAATATTGTGCTAGACAGGCTGAGGACCATTTAGGCCCCATTGGGTTAGGAGGCATCTTCCTGACTTGCATCCTGGAGGCCAGGGCAGTGGAAGCAGAGGGAGTCTGTTGGCTGCTTCATTGGAGAGGATTCTGTGATTCCCCCCACTGCTGCATGTATGAGGAATGGTTGACTTTTATGCCCAGGACTCTGGGGAGGCGATGTGCTACTTACTGTGGTTCTGGACTCATTTTCTGGGCAGAGAATCCTCCATCAGTGACACATCATCTTTAGTTATTTTGAGAAGAAAAGAATGTGCTTTTTTATGTGGGTTTCTTTGGGCTCCAGAAGCTATAAACGTCTTAATTTTTAAGTGTCAGCCTTGACACGCACAGTTGATTTAGACCTCTGTGATAAATATATCTGCTCTGCTATGTATCATTTTTGGGGAGTTATAATTGAATTAAAATTGTATACTACGTGGGCAGGCTGTGATAGGTAATTAAGTTTATTGATTATGCCACAGCTCAGTCTGTCAGATGTACAGTGCACTGCGCACTGTAATTGCTATTATATATACTGGACAGAGCTCATCTCAGATGGTACAAATTGGCATAAGGCCGTTCCTTCAGCAACAGCTTTCACCAGTTCAGGACTTTGTGTTACTGCTGAAGCTGTGTGAGAGGTTCATAGGCAAAACTGATTAACCTTGTCTTGCTTGGAAATGTTGTAAAATTATACATTTGTCTATCCTTGCAGCCAGGTGGATTGAACGGTCTGTAAAGCTCCTCTCTCAGCCTGTGGCAGTTCATAGGTTCACATGGAGGCTATACTGAATTTTCACTTTCCAGTCAGGAGCAGAAATTGCCTTTGAGGACCACACTGAACACTGATTTTTATTCCGAGCCCTAAACTCAACACAGAATTGGTTGGGTTGCAAATCAGGAGAAACAAAATATTTGCAAAGCATTTCTTCTCAGGCAGCACAAATAATGGATTTTACCTGAACCAGACACAGTTCTCCACAGAGTAAGGAAAATGTGGTTTAATGCCAGTGCTAAAACGGGGAAGACTGGGAATAGTGGGAAAGGGAGTGGGAGACCTGGGGGAGAATCAGGGGGCTCTGGGTGGTGATGTCTGGGCCAAAGAGGGGTGAGAGAGACTGCAGGAAAGGGAAAGACTTGTGTTTGCACAGCTCTGCAAGGTGTTGCTGGGGGAGACCACTGTAGTGAAGAGAAGCTGAAAGGAATTTAAGGTGCTACGGGAACTGGGAATGGAGAAAGGCACTCCTTTTCCCATCTCCCACAACCTTTGATGTCATCAATGCCATCTCCCTGTGGGGACTAGCAGGCTAGGCCTGTGGGCAGAGGACGGAGGAAGGGTCAGGCTGGGACAGGGGCTGGAAGGGGACCCAAGTAGCTGGGCTCCCTGCTCGTGCTCCAAGGGATGCAGACTGCCAGCGGGTATTGCTGCATGGGCTGCTGCCTCCTCCACTCAGCCTGCCCAGCTCTGCCCATAGAGCAGAAGCCTGTGGAGCAGGCAACAAGCTGGGTGCCCCTTCCCCTATTTCCAAGCAGAAACAGACTAGATCGCCATACTCTCCGTGCTGCACTCTCCCTCCACCACCCAGCCCGCTCTGATCACACCCTCCAGGGAACACGCAGCAGAGCCACAGGGTATGCCTACCACAGCCTGGTACCCCACCCACCCTGCAGGCCTAGACAAACTCCCCCAAACCCTGAGATCTCTTTTTTTCATAATTACATTGTCTTTTGGGGTCTACAAGTTAATTCATTATTGCGCATGTGCAGAACAACCCGCAGCAGGAAAAGTCTGATGAGCCTGTGTAGCACCACTGGGTTTGAGAACATAGTGTTCGTCCATAACAGGTCTGGCCAGATACTGAATCCCCATGACTCTGCTTGAAAAAAGAGCAATTCCTAATTTTCAGGAGCATGTAGTGGCATCGAACTCTATTAAGGCACATGAAGGCTTTAATCCAGCAAATGCAGAAGTCACTGATGAAGCCTGTGGGAGTTCTGCTGAAGTCAATGGGACCACTCACATTTTTAAAGCCAGGCTTTGCTGGAGGAAGTCTTTTGAGCTGAGCCTTTGAGTGACTGAGAAGCTTTTGAAAATCAGATACTGGACATCCAGTTTTGGTTGGAAATATTGCCTACACTCCCATTTAACACACCTGAGCCTCAGGAACCAGAGAACAAGGCAAATCAACTTGTATCTCCTGTAGCATGAGATACGTATTTCCTCTAAGACTTTACCTTGAGGTTGAGGCATATTTCTTATCCAGCAGACTGAAAAATACCGTTGAGAAATGGGTCTGAAAATGTTATTTCTGAAATGTGATAATCCAGTTTCAAGGAGAAGAAAGCAGTGAACCTATTTTCAATTACACTAAAAGATCTGCTTTTTTTTCCTTTTGGTCTTTTTCTCTATCCAAATCCTTGAGCCTGTTTATTGCTTTCTCCTTATGATTGAAATGCTCCATTGCTGAACGTCTGCTTCTGCTGGTCTCTGACTCCTGCCAAGCACTTCAGTTTTAAAATGTGAACAAAGAGAATGTGCCATTAGGGAGGGAAGTGCAGCTGGAAAGAAAGTCAAGGTTGAGGGCATCTCCTCTGAATATGAGACAAGATGCTAAAGATATATATTTATTTTCACATCTGATAAAATGCTTTAAAACCTCTGCTAAACTCCAAAGATGTTTTCATGGACTATGTTCAAAACACATTGGGAAAATGACAATTCACAGTTTCATACTACCTCACATATTTCTGGACAGAGTAATTGAAGTATATCAGTTTGGTTTTTTTAAATAGAAACTGCATCCCAAACCTCTTGCTCCCTGTATGCAACTGCTGCTACTATGCAACAACATGAACCAGCCAGTGCTTTACGTGTTCTGGAGGCCTGAAGTGTCCTGAGCTGATCCATTGCACTTCCAGACTATCAAGGTTGATATCAAGTTATTCCCTGCCAGCTGTGCCCTTAATGGGACCTAAGTGATGCTCATAGTCCTCTATTCCTGAGCAGCTGAGACAAGAAGAGTGAGAGCTGCATTTATCGGGTGTTTGATTGACAGGTTTTTGACTGCTCTGCCCCTGTAGTGAGCTTTTGATGATTTTAAAAATCTCAGAGGTAGGAATGGGAAATCCCTCCCCAGTCCCTATAGGAAAGTCCTTTGGTGGTGACTGTGAAGGCAGTGCTTTCCTGTGATGGTCCCACTGGGTTGCTTCTCCCAAGCTCTTCCCTCCAGAGGTGGAACCTGCTCCTCACCTCCCACGTAGAGCAGAGGTGACCAACCATCTTGGCCCTGGGAGTAATTTTCCCCATCCTGTCCAAGAGCCATAACCAGAAAGCTGAGGAGAGACAGGTCTTCAGGGAAGATTATTGCCAAGGGACAAAAATGGAATCCCTGATGTCTTGCTTATCCCCAGGGCACTGGAGGTACCAGGCAGCCCTTTCCATGGCTGGTGGAGATGGAGAACAACTCCTTCGCTTCAGTTTTGTCATGGTTTAACCCCAGGTGGTAACTAATTACCACACAGCCCACACCCTCCTCACCCAGAGGGATGGGGAGGAGAATTGGAAAGGAGTGTAAAACTCAAAGGTTGAGATAAGATTTCCTTAATAAGTAAAGCAAAAGCCACACACACAAGCAAAGGAAAACAAGGAATTAGTTCACTACGTTCCATAGGCAGGCAGGTGTTTGGCCATCCCCAGGAAAACAGGGCTCCATCAGCTGTAACAATTACTCAGGAAGACAAACGCCAAAATGCCAGATATCCCCTCTTCCTTCTTCTTCGCTCCACTCATATATGCTCAGCATGATGCCATATGGTATGGAACATCCCTTTGGCTAGTTCAGGTCACCTGTCCTGGCTGTGTTCCCTCCCAGTTTCCCGTGCCCCCCCAGCCCTCTGGCTGGCAGGGCCCAAGGAACTGAAAGGTCCTTGACTTAGTATATATATTACCCAGCAACAACCAAACCCATCAGTGTCCTCCTGTCAACTGTTCTCACACCAAATCCAAAACAGAGCACTGCACCAGCTACTAAGAAGAAAATTATCCCAGCTGCAACCATGACAAGCTCCAACTCCAGGACCTTCTCAGGTGCTGACCCTCACCCCCCCATAAGCTCTGCTAAAACCACACTGCTGAGGTTTTCGCTACACACCATCTGCCCTCACCAGCATAAGGAGATGTCTCAGACTGCAGCAAAGGGCACAGTCTCAGGCAGCCATCCCTTGCCCCATGTATCTCCCCCCACCCTCAGATTTATCAGAGGACTTTGCAAGTAAGTCTTAGGGCTGGAGCTGGATGAGCTGGAGACACCTGCATGTGTGCAGAAATGGGTCTCAGGGTGGGAAAGGACCGTTAAGGCTTTCTGGTCTCTTGACAGGGGCAGATAGGAGATGCACAGAAAGCTCTGTCAGGAGGGGACTCCCCATTTTTTTATTTAATAGTCCTCAGTAGATATTTTTCTTTTGTGAATTTCTGCAGTTGAGCTTTAACTCAGTCACTAAGCAAGGGAACATGCACCAACTCTGCAGCAGTGATTGATACAGCCGCCACAAAATTATCATTTTCTTCCTTGGGTAAACTTTCAAAGTTCCTCTGCCACCTGCATGTTAAGCACAGTGTCTCAGGAGAGTGGCATGTAGGTCCTGGTAGCACTGCGTTGGGCCAGGGCACCGTGGGCAGATGCAGGGAATGGAAATGGGTATTCTTAGCTTTGCACCAGGCTGCATGGACATGATCCTCTTCTCCTGCAGGCCACAGGTGTCTTTTGGTAGCCTGCAAATTGGGGATCATCTCAGTCAGTTGGGCACATCCACAGCACAGCGCTTGGCCTGATGTACTGAAAAACACACAGTTCTCCTTATGGGCTTTTATGGAGTGATTTGTAGTGCTAAATTAAGTCTATCTGTGTAAAGAGTAAGAAGCATACATTAAAAAAAAATTGAAGGGCCGGATCTGAGAAGCTTCGTAGAATCATAGAATTGTTTAGGTTGGAAAGGACCTTTAAGATCATTGAGTCCAACTGTTAACCCAGCACTGCCAAGTCCACCACTAAACCATGTCCCTAAACACCACATCTACATGCCTTTTAATTACCTCCAGGGATGGTGACTCAACCACACGTCCCTGGGCAGCCTGTTCCAATGCTTGACAACCCTTTTGGGAAGCAAATTTTTCCTAATATCTGATCTAAACCTCCCCTGGAGCAACTTAGGGACATTTCCTCTTGTCGTATTGATTGTTACCGGGGAGAAGAGACCGACCCCCACCTGCCTACAACCTCCTTTCAGGCACCTGTAGAGAGCCATAAGGTCTCCCCTCAGCCTCCATTTCTCCAGACTAAACACCTCCAGTTCCCTCAGCTGCTCCTCATCAGACTTGTGCTCCAGACCCTTCACCAGCTCCGTTGTCCTGCTCTGGACACGC
>JAVJGJ010000059.1:5484837-5498858 GCA_035590215.1 Microhierax caerulescens
TTTCTTTTCTTTTCTTTTCTTTTCTTTTCTTTTCTTTTCTTTTCTTTTCTTTTCTTTTCTTTTCTTTTCTTTTTTTTACTTTTTAAGAAGCAAAAATCTCTTTGCTAATGTGGGTGCACAACTTGAAATACAGGCTGAGGAAAAGAGGCACCAAATTCGTTCGGGTGCTAGGAAGAAACATCCAGTGTTGGCGCTTTACCAAACACCAGAGAACTGGGTGTCTCCACCTTATTGCACTCCTGCAACCACTCTAAACTCAGGAGGTCACAACCTGGCTTGTCCCTGCTGGCAGATCTTGCTGTGGACTTCTGTAGTCCATCAAAAAATGAGCTACAAAATTTACTGTCCCTGTGATAATGCTGGCAGTGGCTGGAGAGGTAATCAGCTTGCAGCATTCATTCAGCGAGAAGATTTGCTGGCTGCCACACAATGCAACATCAGCAGCGTCACCTACACCTGAGCCACCTCAGAGGTGTTGAGAGAGCCAGGTCCCAGATCAGGGGCTGTTTCCCAAAACACCCCCATTGAAATAGAACTTAAAGCGCTCATAGCCTGACTTCCCTTCAGGCTCTAAAAGCTTTGCAGTGCCTCACCCAAAGGGTTTGTGCTACAGTGTGCTTGCCCATCTGGGTTCAAACCTGCAGTGGGGCTGAGCTCTTGCAGCAAAGGCTGCCCTGGGTATGGTTCCTCCAGGAACGGTCCAGTGCTGCACCCTGGGCTGCAGCAGGACAAATGCTGCACCCTGGGCTGCAGTGATGCAGGACTGGGGTGGATGTCATCACGAAGGTGAGGTGGCAACTCAGAACCCCTGCACAAGTGGCTTCCTCGCTAAGCTTAGCAAGCGGACCACATGGTCCTCAGCCAGAAGGCACTGGCAAATGAATTCCCAAGGTGAACTGTGTTTTTCAGCTTGGCTTTAACTTCTTTGAGTGCTCCCTCTTCTTGTATTTAGGCTTGAGGACAGCTAAATAAGAACTCTCCTGTGTCTCTTCTCTCTTCTTTTCTCTTGTCATTATCTCCATGCTGTGCCAGGTAGTTTTGATGTTTTCAGTCTCTTTAGAAATCTGCCCATGCCCCTTCCTTCCCGCCAGCCTTCTTGAACTCTCTTCTGTTTGCTACTACATTATAGCCAAAGTACGATGACCACATGCATAGACAGCATCTAAAGGCTGATTGTAGCATAGATTTCTATCATCATATCAGCAATACCCGATAACACTTTCCAGCCACAGTTTAGCATCTCTCCAGCTAGCTTTTGGACTACCACTGTCCAGCCGCTTTCACTTTGCTTCCCTTGGTGATACTGATATATTCTTTCCTCTGAGTGACTACAGTCAATTATTTCTTCTACTCTGCATTGCCTCCTGGAGTTTTTACACTCCATTTCGTGTGCCATAATGTTGCCTGGATATCTTGCTGTGTCAAGACCTTTCTGATGTTCCTTGCAATTCTCTCTAGTTTTGACACGCTGTGGTAATTGTATATTAAAATATGGCATTTTCCACTATTGTCTTACACTTACTTCATCTACCCTGTATCAGAACATGATCGGGCCTAGATGCAAGGAGGACCTAAAAAGGGGAAGAAACACCTGCCACACAGAACTGTAAGCCCCTTTGATATGAGCTCTCAGGCTTTTTATTTTTGGAAAAGATCTAGGAAATAATATTCCGAGGTCTGTGCGGTAGTGCCTTACGTTATCAGTGTTGAGTTCCTTCTTCCTCGGTGGGTGTTCTTTCACATCACTTCTGATCTAATCATCAGAGGTTTTGTCTGAGAGCCATTTCTTCTTTTATCTTGCTGCTATAATTAAATTGCTTATCTTTTACTGGGGTTGCTGGTTTAGAGCATTCTGTTTTAGGAAAAAAAACATATACCACACTAAAGGATCCTAAACAGGAGCTTACTCAGAGTAGCTTGTGGGCATCTTTTAATCTGTACAGCTTTGGTCTGTCCCAGTAACGCAGGGCAAATACAGAGGAAACTGTGAGTAAGACTTACGCGACTCATTTTCACACTCCTCTCAGTCGTCCTCTAGAAAGCAGCATGGTCTTAGAGGATTAAAAAAATATGGGAGAGGGATGAAAGAGATTTGGAGGAGATACTGGGTACAGGAAAAAGCAAAACTACAGGCAAAATGGCAGAGAGGATGGAGAAACGGCATTCTGCAATAAATTGCTGGAAAAATCACAATGCCAACTTAATGTTATTAGGATGTGGGATATCTTTTTACACACTTTTCACTGTAAACAGCCAAAACATGTTTAGATGGATACCTAAATAAATAAAATCTTCCTATTCCTCCTTAATCTCAGATTGTCTTATTAAGAGCTCAGATTCACAAAGAAGAAAATCCTATTAAGCTACATGTACCCCTAGCAGTAATGTTTGCTTTTAAAGATATCTCTCTCTCCTACGCACTCCCAAATCACTTAAGAGGCTTTTATTAAATTTCTAAGTTAGATAGCTTTCCTTTGCAGACAGCCCAGTAATAGGAAATGCTGGCTAGTTAAGAGCAAGGGAAGGCAGGCAGTATTGAATAAGGAAATAAAAAGAAAAGTAAAAAAACATAAGAAAAACATGGTAGAGTTCTCCCTCCTGAATCAGTTGACAATATAATTCAAAATGATACAAGGTCCCTCTTTCAAACAACCCTGTTACGAGACAGCAGCGTGTGAAAGACCAGAAGACAACACGACAGAAGCAAGCAGCGCTGTAGGAAATTAGCTGGCTCTAATCACCCAGAGATTTATGGTGACACAGCCAAGAGGACTGAGCCATGAGGCTGGTCGTGCCGCTCCGATAATGCGCATTCACCCAGCAGAGGCGGGCAGGTTTTGCTGCTCTTACACGGAGGCTATAAGGACTGATACATGATCATCAGATTTTTGGGGTTTTTCTGGGGAGAAATAGATAAAGATTCTGCTTTGTTATATTGGGGTGAATCCCCCGTAACTCCATCGATCTTTTTAATTCATGGGTCGGCTCACTTAATTTGTTACATTATTTTCCTCATTAATGGCTTATTAAGGCAGGCTGCAAGAACAAATGGTGGCATATGGATTTCTCGGGGGTGGGCATCACCTCCCAGACAGTGAGGTTGAAGCAGCGGCCACTGCACTGCCCGGGCTGCACTCCAGCTCACCTAGGGGCTTTGCACAGCATCCTCCTTTCCTTACTGACTCAGATGGAGCTGGGCTGGAAAACAAGTCCCAGAGGAACTGGCTCCAATGTACCTCGTGGCGTATGAGGCATTGCGGCGAGGCAGATGATGTAATATCGATTGTTTCTTAGTGAGAGAGGAGGGGAATGTCAGCCAAAGAAATTACGCCTGTGAATAGCAGATGAGGAGGAAATAATGAGAGAATTGGTGGAGTAAATGAAGACATAAAAGCATGTAATACAAAGAAAGAAGCATTTGCTCTGACCCCCATGACCTGCTGTGGTATTAGTGTACAGTTTTAGTAGTGTAATGATCATTAAGGCTCTGATCCCCATTACTAGGAGCACGGACATTTCACTGCCTTGTACAAGACTCTGTGTTTCAGTCTGGTATTAATAAAAATTGGTTTCACCTATCATTACACTCTCCCGGCTTAATCATCTTCAAGCGTATTGTGTGTTCAAATGTTGCCATTTGTTGAGCAGTGAGCCAGTCATCTTAACAGGTTGTTTTTTCCAGCATCTCAGTATAACCCCTTTCAGCATACACAAGTGCCGTCACTTGGCCCATTTCGACAGATGAGGAGTGAGACTTATGGCTCCAACACAACCATGTGACAGTTTGCGTTGACCAGGGGAGGGTGGGGGTGGGAGTCCTCCCTTTGGATAAATAATACTATTTTTTTTTAAAGTAGCAGCCATGGGAATGACTGTGTAACATGCAAACCGATCAAGAAAGGCTAGTGACGAATTCTCCAGCAAAACAAAACTTTCGTCCCAAACCCAGGAGGCAGGTCGGTTGAGGCAGGGTGGGTTCCCCGCCAGCCTGAGGTGATGCTGCTGGGAGGACAGTCTTTCTCCTGGCCCCAGCTGGGCTCAGCTCTGCTGCGGGAAGCCCAAAGCCACAGGAGCTCTGGCGCAGGCAGTGGCTCGCTGGGATTTGAGGCTGCTCGACTCGTGGATGGGGGGAACCTCAGGAGACAGAGGCAGCTGTTCCTCTGTTCTGCATTGGAGGAAAAATAAAAAAACATAGGAATGGTTTGATTTTTCCAAGCAATTATTTTTCCCTTTTTTTTCCTCCCCACAGATTGTCCTTTTCAGGGGGAAAATGACTCATTTTTTCTGTTGAACCAAACTTTTGCAAATGTCAGGATTTCTTGCGGAGTAGAAGTCCTGCATTTCAACCAGCTCTCAGCAGAGATATTTCAAACCAAGGCATCTGCAGCATTTAGTTTCCTTAGTTACGTGCTGTATGCATCCAGGTAGAAAGGCCAAGGGTCTGACACAGCTACTACAGCTTTTTCAAAGTATTTGAGCCCTTCCTTGGCTTTTGGAGAAGTGAGGAGTGTATGTCTACAGCCAGGAAGACAGCAACAAGAGTATGTCTGACCTTGCCTCACCTCCACTCCCCTTATCATATCAGCACATTTCCAGTTTCTCCTTTCCATTGTTTGGAGAAATACAGTGCTGCAAGAAAGGGGATGATTTACAGTGTACTTAGTTCACTAATTCAGGCTGTACACACGAGGCTAAAAGCACATATCCTTTTTCCCAGATACGGATGGGGGCTACCTGAGTTCGGTTTCCTCACTCTGGTCAGTCTAACCTTCTGCTTAAGGTAGAAAGTTCTGCTCCACCTTTCAGGTCAGCAAAGCCCTGGACAATAGTCCAAATGCAATGAGGACCCTTCTTCCTAGGATATTGCCTTTTCTTAAGTTGGTTCTCCTCTGCCTTGTGGTGTTTAGGACTAGGTCACTGAGGACTGAGTTACCTTCTCAGGAGAGTGGCTGCACATTCCCCTCAAAACTAGTGGTATCTGTAATTCATAAACCCATAGTTCAACACTGTATCAGTTCTAGCTGGGCTCGGAGCAAGCCAGTGATCCCAACATCTCTGAAGACGCTATTTTGCTTCTAGAGGCTAATTTTTCTAGATGCCTGCCACATATATGAGAGCAGGTAAAGCCATGAAGCATGGAACTAATGATACAAGGATGCTTGCCTGGATCTGCAGAGTCTGAAGGTTTTCAGCAACCTCCTCCTTTTCTGTGGAACATGGACAAAGTTTCATTTTGATGCTGTAAGCAGATAGACACTGCCTGCAGCTGGTGACATAGCTTTTGCAATGCATTTGTCCACACTTTGCTGTGCATGTTATACTCTGTGCTGAAAGGGGCAGTTGGGTGGCAGAGCAGAAGTCTGCTTGTTTTGTTCTTCTGGTGGTTGTGGTTAAGGTCGGTAGGGGAAAAAATGGGCTTTTCTGAGAACGGCTCAGCTGGGGAAACGCCGGGAGTGAAAGGTGAGGCAAGGCATATGGCAGAGAGCTGGCAGTAGGGGCTGTCAGTGACACCAGGGACCAAGTCCTGTGGCGGGCGGAGAGCACGGGTAGGCTCCAGTGCGGATGGAGGTAGGTAGGCAAAGACTTCGTCCGAAGGTGACAGATGCAGAGGCTCATGAAAGTCGCTGACTCTGAGCTTCCCTAGTTGGGGAGTTGCCATATTCTTGCTTAGATTCCCACAAAACCCCTCTTTGGAGATCCATCCCCCACTGCTGGGGTGCTTGGTGATCACTTCAGGCAAGGGGGAAGGAGATGACCCCAAAGCTCACATGCCAGTCACCCCAGTGAGATGTTTCTCCCTGGTGCCAGGCGGGATGCCAGGTGTCAGTGGGCAGGACCAGGCTGGCTGCCCAGCAGCATGTCCCACAGTTCAGCCCACAAAGCCACCCTTTCCCTGGGTCCTGGGAAAAAGATATCTTCTCTTGGAACAGAAAGCAGCCCCTTTCCCTGGAGAGGGCATCCCTGCGCAGATCCCTGCTTGCAAAGGCATCCTGGCCCTTCCTTGCCCCCACAGGGTGCAGCACCCCAGCCACCTCTCTCCTTCTGCACAGAGGAGGAAGGGGGTCCACAGATCCCCCCTCCCTTCCTCCACTGGCACAGCCTTGTACCCTAAACCTTCAAAAGCCATCCACCAAAATGTTTCTGTTCAGGAAAGAGAAAAAGCAACAGGAGTACTGACTGAAGCTGGGACATGGAGGGTGTCCTTAAAGGACTAGCAGGCTTTATTTATGTCTGCAGGTACAGATGATCCATCACTGGGAAAAGGGAGACACTGGGTGAAACAAATAGTGGAGAAAACCAAAGGGAAATAATTATGTACACAGTATGCCTGTGGAGTGCATCTTAAAAAGAGTTATTTGGGACAAGTTGTCCTGATGCTGGATTATAAAAAGGACTAGATCATTTTATAAGCAATATAATGCTTCTGTAGTGTGTGAATGTATCTCAGGCTTCAGCAAATAAGGTACTTGGCTTACAAAAATAAAATCTCCCATTTGTATCATATGATTATAAAACCTGCTGGATCAATTATGGTCCATAATTTTTTAATTTTGCATTTCCTCAGGCCTTGGGTACCACTCAGCACTGGCGGTTGAATGTGAACTAATAATGGAGCAGTGGTGAACATCCTAATGGAAAAGATCACATTACCAAAAAAAAACCAGCAGCACTGATTTATTGTGTGTTCATTGATTTAGCCCCTTCCCTGACAGAAGCGAGGCATGCTGTAATCCCACTGCTTGTCCTTCGTCCATCCACCAGTCCTTCCCCCAGCCTCCCAGCTGCCACACTCACTTCAGGCCACAGCAGCCACAAGAGCTGCAAGGGACCACCTCCTCCATGAGAGCTGGTGTTTGGGCTGAGGGGAAAGGCCATTAGCTAGCCACACGAGCCTCTGCTTCGCTCCTGCCGGTGACCAAGGACCTCAGGGCTGCTGGCGGCGTTCAAGGGGGCTGCAAAGGACTGAGGAGTCCTGTGGAAGAGGCAAAGAAAAGATGGAGAACGGCTGTGTGTACTGTGACAGGTTTAAGAGACATGAGCAGAAAGGGTCATTTAGTTACGGGAGGCTTGGAGGGAGTTAAAATTGGGGTATAGAAGCACGAGGGAAAAACTGCAAGAAAGGAGGCAAGGATGAACCTCTCAGGTATCCAACCATCCAAAAAACAGATGTATTCTTTCATGAAATTGCCTCTTTTTTCTTGGCTGCAATGATTTCTGAGGTGCTCAGACAACCATATCCCATTTCTTCCCATAACCCTGTGGAAGAAGCAGATTGCAGCTGCCCTGCTGAAGCTGTCAGCCCATCTTGGGGGGGGTGGGGGGGGTGGGGGGGTGTTACAGAACTGCAACTACCTTCACTTCAGACTCAAAAAAAGGGAAAGATGTGGGAAAATGAGGGGAAATCCTTAGCAAGGAAGAGAAATCCAGGGAGGACATGACGAACAGCACAGAGCCAGCGTGACAACTTCCTTCAAGCCCCTTGCAAATGGGACTGTGTTGGGGGCAAGGCCAAGGAGAAGGAAATGTGACCAAAACATCACTGCCTCTGAGCACCACTGCCCTCCCAGAGATGAGGAGCTGCAAAGTCACCCAAGGTCTCCTTCCTGCGCTCAGCCAAAGCCACCGTGGAGTGCTGGGAGCATACCTGCAGAGGAGGGAAAGCTGCCTCCTGGGTCTTCAGGACTAATTTGATATGTGTTTTGGTGTTTGATGTGGAGCCATCACTGACTGAAACTGGCAGTACCGCTGGAGCACTGGCAGCTAGACACATTTGTTAGCAGCTGCAATCACCGCACGAGTGTTGTCATTTGGGTGACTGCAAAGGGCTATGGCACAAGTGGCACCTTTTGTGTATTTCTGCAAATAAACAGTGAGGACGCTTGCAAAGCTGCTGGAGAGGGATGGGAGGGCAATGGGGGATGAAAGAAAACCAAAGGTTTTTACCTGTGAAGGGTGACTTGTTCAGCCTGTCTTCCTTACACACCTAAAACCACTTTTTTGACTCGCTCTGACTGGGCTTGCAAATGTAGTTTCCTTGGTTGTATTAAATTTGGAGATATCCCACTGCAACATCAAAGCTGGATCCAACCCCCCACGGCTACTTATTTCCCAAGGTAGGTAGTTTTGAGGGCTCCCCATGAACAGTGGGGCTGGGTAGCACAAACAAAAAAACCCACTACTTGCACAAAAGATTTTTAATCCAGGAAAGCAAAAAGCACAGCAGATAAATGCGTTCAGATTCCGGTCAGTCTTAAACACACATCAGGAGTCTGGTCTGAAGCTCTGTGAAGTCAGTTTTTCTATCAGGTACAGTGGGCTTTTTTTGGATCAGGTTCCAAGTGCAATTTGTCTCCTTTTTTTTTTTTTCCTTGACTGTTGGGCTTTTTTCTGTTTTCCTTTTTTTTTTCCAAATAATGAGTAAAGCCACATCAGCTGTAATGGATTGCTTTCTCTGCTTTCAGGAGCCAGGAAGAGAATCATTGAGCCATATTCTCCTGCTCCTCTGCAGAAGGCAAATGGCTATCCTTGGATATCAATCACTGGGGTAAAAGCTAAGAAATGTTACCAAGGAAACGTTGTCAGGCCCATTGGCAGTCTCCTTTGTTTAGTAAGTTTACCCATGAGCAGCATTTTATTGTTTTGAAATCAAGAATGCTAAAATAAATACATCTTCAATGAACTCACTTGCTAGGCACCCTCCCTGATGTAACCAACACCCAAAGAATATCGCTTTACTTTGATTCGTCAGGTAGGTAATTAATTCATCCGTTTTGGATTAATAATCTAAGATGGCCTCCTGAATAAATATGTAATACATTTACTAGTAGGTAAAATCTGTTATTTCTCCAAGCAGGTAAACATTAAAAGTACTTGTAATCCAAAGAAAGAAAAATGAAGGACTGCAACGTGTCACACGTTGATCCAGCTGCGAGGCGTGAATAATAGCAAAGTGGAAGCAAAAGACACAGAGCCGACTTTGATCGGTGGGATGCTACTTTTACATTGTGTGGGAGTATTTTGTACTCACGAAAGCAGGGGGCTAATAGCATCGATTTCAGCCAAACCTTGTGAAACAGGTGCTATACCACACTTCCATCATCCAGCACTTACAATGCCCTCCAGCATGGACCAGCTCCGCCTCTGCTGCCTCAGCCTGGTTTTCCCAGTGCTGTGCTACCCACCGCCCAGCACCTCCCAGAAGGTGGCAAGTGCCCTCGGCTGCGAGTCACTTCAGTGCAAGCGGAGGGCACCCCGAGCCTCGTAGGAGGCATTCGTGCTTTGGCAAAAATTTGCTATTTAAATAGGAAGCTGTGCTGCGTGTTTCGTGATAACATGCAAATAGAAACTCTGGTGTCACCGTCATCTCCTTCTACAGTCCTAGAGCTGTAGATCTCATTCTTCAAAGGTGGAGGGCTAGTGCTGTGTCGCAGTGTAGAAATATAGATAAACGGGGACACTGCCCAGCTCGGCGGTGCACACGAAGCCCCTCAGATTTCCCACCAGTTCACCTAAAATTACGCCCTTTCCTAGGCCCCAGAACCTTTGGAGAGCAACTTTTCCTGAGGCCACGTTCAGCATCCCTGCATTCCCCCCAAAAAGGGAGCGGGGAGATATTCAGACGCGTGGGAGAAGCGAGGCCATGTGTTCGTGGTGCAGGTGATGAGAGGACCATGTCTTATGTGGCACCACAGCCAGGCCAGCCCGGCTCTCCCACAAACCCAGCCACAAGGTGCCAGGAGCCCAGGGCTGGCACTGGGTGGGAATGCATCCTCTGGGGGCACTGGGGCCCTAAACAACATTGTACCAAAGTATTGCCTGAAATAACATCAATAAAACCCATTTGCCTTACCCAGGTGCTTCCAAGCATTATAAACTTTCCTTCAGACTGAAAGGGCACAGTCGATGCCATAATTATTGTGAAATAAAAAGATTAAAATTGACTAATGCATTCAGGCACAAGCATCAAGTCACATATCTATCTAGTTTTATCGGCAATTTTGGGGCAGTGCAGAGGGAGGCAAAGCAGGCAGTCCTGCTCACTAACTATAATATTCTCTGACTTTTATCATTATTTCTGCTTATTTTTTTCATTTTGCCTTTAAAGACAGAGTGTCTTGGGCTGCATGATCTCATGTGAATAACAAAATTGGGGAGGGCAGGACTCTATTATTCTGGAAGGAATAAAGAAAAAAAAACCCAGTAAGAAGTAATGATCTTTTCTTCTCCTGCTGACTCAAGATCATACAGTGTTATCAACCCTGTAGCCACAGGCGGGCTGTGGGGAAGGAGTCAATCGGAGGGGATGCTCAGCTAAACAGTGACACCCCGATGCTGGAGGAACCCTCCAAAATTGCGCTGCCCTCTCCTAGCCTAGGAGGAATCAGCAGCTCACAATCCTACTTGAGACTGGAGCGATGCTGTGCTTTCATTAGATTTCATTTGTGTGCCTCCTGCAGTCTGCTGGAGCCAGCTGGCATTTTGGGTGCCACTCAGAGGAAAGAGAGTTTAAATCCATGCTAAATGCTGAGGAAACCTTTACAGATAAGGACACGCGTAAATGTCTGTCTGCTCAGCGGCCAAGCTTCCCTTTCTCCTTTTGCTGCCATTTGATAGTCAAAATCTATTGTGATGCTTCCTGATCTCAACCCAGATTAAGTGACTTTCCCCGAAATTACAGGGGTCTTCATGAGAGCCTGCAACAAAGAGGAGATACTAAAGGCATAATTTGAGATGTGAACTCTGGTCTCCTTTCCACCAAGGGCTTCCTCAGCAATGGATGTAAATCCATTCTGTTTTGTTCTTTGCCTCAGCTTCCCATCTGGAGGATGGGAAAGACATCACCTTTGTGCGTCTGAAAGAAGACAGCTACAGTGCAGATGCCCTCCTAGCCCTTTCCCAGGGATGAGAGATCTCCCCCTCACAGCGGGAGCGTTGTTCTTCCGTCAGGGCTCTCACATGAGGCCATTGCTCCGGAAAGGCAGTCAACCTCCAGTAATCTGGCCCCTTCCCAGGCATCTCTTTGAAAAGCAGCCGCAGCATCAACCTATTGCTCCACTGAGATTCCCAAAAGTCACAGATCAACATCCCTTCATAGAGCTTAAACTGGTCACAGGCAGCGAGGACTTCAGTTCCATAGAGGAATGATCTTCTTACAGAAGGACGCTGAGTGACGGAGGCGGGAGGAGAACCTCTCACAGCTGGGTGGGACACCCTAGCCGTGGTTTGCTGGGGGATGGACAAGCAGCAAGAGGATTGTTCACCTCCACTTTCCTTCTTTCCTCCAGGCTGGATGAAAACCAATTCCTTTAGCTGGTAAAGGATGCTTCCAGGCTATCATCTCTCTGCTCTGCTTACCCAGTTTTCTTTTCCCCTGCACACCCACGTGCCTGCCCTTCTTGCCCCTGCAACAGCTGCAGGCGGGAGACAGCCACCACCTGCCAACGACTTGGTGGTGTGTGGTGAGTGATGAACGACGGGGTAGCTGAAAGCAGATATACCTAATGATCACACCTCACACAAAGGAGGGAAGGTGAACAACTGAGCATGGCTAATACACAAGCAAATACAGCCCCAGCCTGGCTGCCAGCTCCATTTCCCTGCCTTTTGCCCCTTGTGAAATGCTTGTGCTGTTGCCTGAACACCATGAAAGCTTGTCAGTGCCTCCCCTATTATAAATACGGGGGCTCTCAGAGATGCTAAAGAGCATTCATAGCAATGCTGCTGCAGCCAGAACAAATGCTTTTCTGAATTAGTTGAGAATAGTATCATTTATCTTAGCACCATTCCCACCTTTCCTGTCCCAACCCCTGCATCATATAAATGAAACATCCTCAAAATGAGCTTCTTGTTAATTTGTATTGACAGTTGTTAAGAGGAGATAAAACGCGTCTCAAGGTGCTCGTCACAGCTAGGTAGTCTCTTCTGTTCTCTGTTGCTCTGGGGCCTTACCCTGGTGGGAACGAGTAACTCCTCCGAGCAGCTTCTGTTGCAATATTCACAGGCCCAGCTGCACGAGGTGGTGAGAGCTTGCTTTCCTGCAGGGGGAATTGCGGGCAATGAGCAAAACTGAGATAGAAACATTACAAATATTTTCTTAACCACATTAAACAGAGGCAAAGGAGCCCGTGAGATGCAGCAAGGGCTATAGATCAGGCAGGGACAAACCAGATGGGGGAGGAAAATGTGAGGAGACTGGAAGGTGCTGAGATAAAGTGTTTCTGACTCCTGCTGAAATCCCCCTCCTGGCTTTAGCCGGCTTGTGGGGCCAACTGCTGGCGAGCCAGCTGTCCTCAGCCCCCCTGGGAAAGGCAACAGCCTTTCTATAGGAAAGGAAAGCGTTGAGCAGTGGAGCTGAGCGGGGCTGTGCCTGGGGACCTGCAGCCCTCCTGCCACATCAGCACCTGGGGGACTGCGCAACTGAGTAACTGCAGCACAACCAGTGCCCAGCTGAGCGAGGCACAGACAGGACGAACTCCTAACTGTTGCCAGCACAGTATTTATGCACAAGGAATGATTTTGGGCAGCTGTCTGCCGAGAGGCTTCGCAGCTGCCATCACCCCTGCAGTCCCCTGTTCACGCCCTGCACGGCGAAGGCGAGGCTGCGCTGTGATTTTTCATTAGCCGATTGCTTTTACAGCCTCTGAACTTTACTCCTTGACCCTTGATCATCTGGACTTTTATCTGTTAAAGGTGGCATGACATATAACCACTTTTCTAATGTGCACTGTGTTGGTTTCACCTGCCCTCGCCCCAGTCCAAAGAGAACCCACCTAATTATCCACATGGAGTTTTGCCTTGGTTTTTTTCCACGGACCCGGTTCTTCTATGTATGTAAGTGTTCATACGCCACCCAGTGGCTCCCGAGGCATTGGGTGCTGGTCTCACCAGTGACAGTCCCCCCAGGTGCCCGAACCCACTTTCTCGTGGAGCATCTCCTCAGCCGCAAGGACACAGCAGCCCAAAGCTGTGCTCCCCGGGGGTCACAGGCAGCAACGTCCTCTGAAGCTCTTCCCAGTCCTTGGTGCACAGAACCGCATCGCTCACCCACCACGTTCCGCAGTCTCGGGGTGCAGCGCTGCACTGCCAAGCCAGCATAAGCCAACAGGGCACTACGCGTACGCAGTTTCCAGTTGCTCAGATCCATCATGCACACACAAATGCTTTCTGCCAGCTCACCTGGGCACTTTCTTAATTTTCAGCCAGCCTTTAATTAAATTAAAATAAAGAAAGAAATCCCCTTGGGCCAAACTCAGGAGCATCTTTTTTCCAATCATGTCTACCCATGAGTCCTTTGGTCAAGCATAAAAATATTTGGCACTATGGCCCCTGGCCCCTTGCTGGGTCTCCCTGCCCACACTGCTGCTCTTGGGCTGAGCAGGCAGCTACGGAGGAGAGCTGAGGGAAAAAAAAGAAATGCCAACGTACAACTGTAGCTAGCCATCCCCTCTTCCAGTCCACCTCCCCCTCCTTCTCCATCAGAAACCCCCACTTTCCTTGTCTCCAGCCCTTGGAGCTGAAGCCTAGACCACAAAGAGATTTGGGTAGGACTTCAGTTTCACCTGGGCTGCCATCCCTGCCTTTCTGTTGGTTTTCCTTCTTCATAAAACGAAGTCTTGCACTCATTACCTACCTCATCAAAAGCCAGTATAACTGCAAAGAGCACTCCAGCAAGATTTACATACCGTGACGTCCTATGCAATGATAAATTTTCTGGCTGACTCTCTGCTTCTTGCATTTACCAGCCCCTGCTAACTTCATACTTTAAGAGTATGCTCTTTGATTCGACATGTAGTTATTGGACATTACACATTCATCTCATTCATTTCACTGTTCCCCAAGGGCATGTTCTTCACCGTTTGTTGCCATAATGCTTGAGGGCAAGAAGTAATTTTTCTTATTTAGCCTCTGCTTTATTATTTTGCCCTGTCGTTTGCTGTCAGATGCCAGAGATGAGATGCCCCTTTGGGCAGAGCAGGCACGATCGACCACATTTGCTACGCAAATCACCCTGAGCAAGGCAC
>JAVJGJ010000059.1:5506128-5544841 GCA_035590215.1 Microhierax caerulescens
GGCATGATTTCCCTGTGGTGAATTCATGTTGACTACTCCTGGTAACCTTCCTTTCCAGCACATGCTTAGAGATGACCTCCAGGGTGGAGGTGAGGCTGAATGGCCTGTAGTTTCCTGAGACTTCCTTTTTGCCCTTTTTGGAGACTGGAGTGACATTTGCTTTCCTCCAGTCCTCCAGCACCTCTCCTGTCCTCCATAACCTTTCGATGATGGAGAGTGGCTTAGCAATAGCATGTGCCATCTCCCTCAGCATTCAGGGGTGCATCTTATCAGGGCCCATGGATTTGTGAGTGTCAGGTTTGCTTAAATGATTTCTAACGTGGTCCTCCTGGACCAGGGCAAACCCTTCCTTTCTCCAGACATCCTCTCTCGCCTTCAGGGTCTGGGAAACTGGAAGGCTGGCCTTGGCAGGGAAGACTGAAGCAAAGAAGGCATTCAGTAGCTCCACCTTCTGTGTGTCCTTCATCACCAGGGCACCCACCTCATTCAGCAGCTGGGCCACATTTTCTGTAGTTACCCTTTTCATACTGATCTACTTGAAGAATCCCTTCTTGTTGTCCTTGACTTCCCTTGCCAGATTTAATTCCAAACAGACTTCCATCCTCCAAGGACTGTTCTGCACCATGTCTATAAAGACTCCTGTATCATCCATTCATAGAAGTTATCCTGGGTTACGGGTGGCTGGGGTATTCATTCCTTCACCCTACCTTTAAAGTGCGCTTCAAATAGTGACAATGCAACTGATAATGCTTGTTTTGGCCCTGAAACTTCTCAGCTAATTGCAGGCACAGGATAGGGTCTCCTAAGTTAGGAAACTGGGTATCAGGGTCCTTTCCATCAATTCAGGAGAGAAAGAAAGAGGGCATCTCTAGCAGCAGGGGAAGCTGTATTGTCTGCCTCAGAGTGTAGCCACACCATGCTCCCAGCTGAAGTCCTTTAGCTGGGTCCCTTAAACTGGATGTGATGAGTCTTTAGGTCTGTGTTACATTGCCAAAGCTCATCTAACTGTTAAACAGTGATAAAACAAATCATTGGGACCCCTCTAACACCCCGCCTAATGGTTGTGCTGGAAGGATTAATGAGTTTGAGAGCTAGATGAGCTCTGCCAGAATGTTCCCAGGCACAGTCACTCACATATTTTAATGAATTTGGCCAGCAGCCTCTCTTGGTGCTTGCTTTCTTGCATATTTATATGACAGGCTTTTATCAGCACAAAGACTTGTAAAGGCAGCATTTCCAGGCTGCACGCATGAGCATTCCCGAGAAGCAGAGTTTGAAACTGGGCCATGCAGGTGTTGGAGCTCAAAGTCTCTGTGTACCCTTTTGTGTGGTAAGCGCCTGCAGTCTGGTTCCCCCAAGCTGGGCAATGATGCTGGAGTGAGGAGCAGCAAGTTCTTCTCCAGAGGTCTTTGTGAGGAAGCCACTAGCTTGGGAAACAAAACAAAACAGACCTGGAAATGGGCATGCTGAACTATTCTGGGTACCTGGGAGCTGCTGTTGATAGCACTGGCTGAGGATGCAGGAGTTTGCTCCTATATCGCTTACCACATCTCAGTGTGTGAAGTCAGATTGTCTCAGGGTCACCTCTGGCACATAGGCTCATGATGGTGAGCACAAGGCTGTAAAAGATTGTTATTTAATCCTTTAGGCATCTGTGAGGAAAGAGCTAAAGGTCAGGTTGTGGAACGTGGTATGTCACACCAAGCAAAGAAAGGGAGATTCTAATTGTCTAATGAAGGTTCTCTGATGGGCTTTCACTGGCTCTTGTGTTTGTTCATTAGTGCCACTTTACTTCACATAACTGGTCCAAATATTAACCCAACAAAGCAAATTACCTCAGCCCTGTGACTTGCCTGATAATGCATAACTGTGCTAATTAGATCTTCATTTAATTTAAATCCTTAAGTAAATCCTTAATTTAATGTGAGTCTTTGGAGGTGCACTGAACAAATAAAAGTACCGAGTCTATTGAAGAAGAGTCAGGCTTACCATGTCCAGTCAAGTGACCTTAGAAGCTCATAATGGCCAACGGCCACGAGTGAGCTCCAGGGCTCCTGCAGGGTTTATGAAGCACCGTGTGCTCCCTGTAGAGACCGATTGCTGCAACCCCCAGGCCCAGTGGGACACACAAAATAGGGTCTTCTACGGAAAAAGGACCAGCCAGCTTTGTGTGGGAAGGAAGGAAAGGACATTGGGTCTATTAGTTTTCTCAGTGCCGACTGAGAAGTCAGGCATCATTAAAATGTGTGTTCAGTTTAAAACCCCAGCAAAGCCAGATGCTCACTAAGTGGATACACTTCAGCAAGTGCCCGCGCATTAAAATACAAACTAAAAGGAAAAAAGCTAATGCAACTGGGGCATTGAACAAACACTGACAGGACATGCGTGAGCACACACAAATCGTCATGTTTACAGTGCAGGACGCGCAGAGTTTCCATTTGCATCTGGAGACATCTAATCGTTCAGATGCTGCAAACACACAGTCCCTTTCGCCTGCCTAGCCATGGTCTGTAGTAAATAGCTACAAAAATAGGGGCAAATAGCTACATAAGTGGCCAGTTCACCTGGAGGCACATGCCCACATCGGGGAGTGTGGCAGCTCCTGATCTGCCACACCATGAGACATACCTCCCGGGAGCATCCAGCTAGTTGGGTGAGCCGTCTTTCCAGGTCACATTCTGGCTGCAGCTCCTGGATGTCCCCAAGAACCACAGCATCCCCAAATGCTGCCTATGAAATGCGAGCACTACGCCGGTGCCTGTGCACCTGGCTGACACCTCCTGTCCTGCAAGCACAGAGGATAAACCACAAGCAGTTCTTTTAAACCCAATAACTCAGCATTCACACTGCAGCTATCAAACCACAAAACTGCAGCAGATGTTACAGCAGGGCTCCAGCTCCGCTGGTCCAAAATACAATGCAGTATCAGGTCAGCTCTCACTCTGACCATGCACAAAAGCAGACGCTAGCATCTATGTCTCCCGCTAGTTTATGAGGCAGAAACCCCATCGTCATTCTGAGCAAGTCAGCAAGACGGTCCGTGAGGTCTCATAATGGTTAACACTCCCTTACTGTGGAGAGTTTTTTAGCAGATTTAGTCTGTAGTATGCGTTGTTACCCCCTCAGTTTTGATCATCGATCTGAAGAGCATATCGCCTTGGAGATTAACAAAGAAATTCTGGCTGCAAAGCTGCTGAAAAGGCCACTTTGGTTGATTTTTTTTCATATTGCTTTGTGTTTCTGCTTCACAGAACAGAAGGGCAATAAAAATTAATTTCATGATGTAATAAAATGTTTGCCTCTAAGGTTTCTGGAAGCTGAAGCATTGGTATTTTATTTGCATGCAGAACTTCATTATGGATATAAAAGTGTGAAGACGTGGTGTGGTTGTTAAACCTTAGGATATCACAGGCTGAGAATAATGTAACCAACCAAAGGAAATAGCATTTTAAACAAAACAAGGTTACAAACATTATCGTTAAAAATGGTAGTAAATAAATGAACTATTCTCAATCCGTAATTGTTTTAATCTTCATGTAGTGGGAGTACAAAAGTATCATTAACTGGCCCCAAATGCCTGAGGATTTGGTTCCTAATTTGGAAGGTCTGCCTTTCCTGAGGTTACCAGATGTTCAGAAAGAGTTTCATGTCACTGTATGTTATCTTTGTTTCCCAAGGTTGTATTTCCTCTTCTCCCAAATTACATATGCTCAATCAAAGAACCCATCTTGTTCCCTCCCTTGCTGCCTGTCTTTGTAACAGGGTGGAACAGTAGCTCCAGAAATAAGCAAAGCAGCACAGCCGGATGACCCTCCTCTGAGGGTCAGAGCACTTAACTGGAGGATGGAAAGGGAAAATAGAGAGTGTGATTACTTAGTGTTACTTGTTTTTTTCTTTATTTGCCCAGATGCCATGTTTCTCTGTTCAGGTCGAGTTTGAGGTGTGCAAGGTGAGGCCATGACACAAGTCACTTTGTGTTCTTAGTGAGTTAGAAAGACGCTAATAAAGTGAATTTTCTGAAAGGTTTCTTTCACTGGCAATGGGGGATGTCAGACTACAAAGCATTAAATTGCTGGCTGACACTATGCAGTGTTTACTGAAGAAACTGCAGAAGATAAGCAACCCACTGCAAGCGCTCTGAAGTGTGGGGAGCCACGGCCTCAGAGCCTCCCTTGGAGTTTTATCAAATACACACAACCAAGGTTTACATTTGTTATCAGCAGGGCAATACTAATGAAAAGCAAAGCTATTGTTTTGCCAGAGGCTGGGTACAGCCCTGTTAAGCTGGTGGATGCAAGAGCCATGCTTTATTTGGGTGTTTTGCAGAAGCTGAAATATTCCTGTGTGAGCTGAAACAGCTGAAACTGTGGGAGCTGCTGCTCAAAACACCCAGCACAGCAAACCCAGGCCCCAGCGGTGCTGGCAGGAGGTTCTCCATATGACCAAATGCAAACACCCAGCCAAGATCTTTGTTAGAGCAAAGGGGGAAGGTCCAGGAGCCTGTTCCTGCACCAAGGCAGGAAAAGCAGATGGAGGAGGCAAGAGAAAGCTGAGTAGATGCAGAGGATGGTTTGCAGCATGGTCCCTGGGCACCTTATGTAGGTAGAAGTCATTCTGTCCATCACCTCCAAGCAAACCCCATCCCACTGGCACAGAAGAGGACAGAGATACATGAGAAGGGTGGGAAATGTCATGGAAGCTGCCAGAGAAAGGCAAGAACCCACCAGAGAAGGGTTTACAGAGTCACCATGACCAAGAAAGTTTTGGGATGAGGCAGGAATAAAGGCCATGAACTGTCAGCAAACAAACCCGGGGCTTTGTGCACATTTTGTAAATAATCACCCCAGGTCCAAAGCAGTGGCAACATTTTGTGTTTGACTTTCCCATCGGCCAAGCTAAAAGCTTGGGTGAGCTCTCAGCCCCAAGTCCTGCATTAACCTTGTTCCTGCATTAACCTTGTTTCTACATCCTAGACCCTTCTGCACAGGGAAGGCTCATCAAACCTGATATGAATTAGTATTTTGTAATAAGTTTTTATGGTTTTTATACCATGCTAGTCAAAAGCACTTTTTAAGCATGACTGTAAGCAGTTATTTTATAGCAATACCACTTATTTTCCCAGTGCTAGATTTCCTTATTTGCTGAAGACAGCAGCAAGGCCACAGCACGAGTACCAGAAAAGCTGTTTGCAAGCTGCAGGAAGCCTAGAGTATATTGATATTACAGAACCCCACATCCCATAGAACCTCCAGTGACCTGATGGCATTGCTGCTTGTTTTGTGAAGGATCAACCAAGCTGGTTTTTTCCTTCCTTTTCTAAATGTCTCCCTCCCAGACAGGATGGATGCACAGGCTGGCATGACCAGCAAACACCAACAAACATCCCTCCTCTCCTGTTTCGCCCCATGAACATTTTAGGCTTAGTGTTTTGGAGGGCAGCATAGTTGTCCAGCACTGGTTTTGCCATAGTGTCCAACACTGCCTTTTTTATAGCCAGGCCTTGGTCACACTAACAGTTGTGGGTCTTTGAGGTTGAACATTCCTTTTCCAGGTAGCTGGAGGATGTTCGGGAGACATGTGTGGAAAGGCACAGGCTCCTGTTCTGTGACCATTCAGCACTATACGTCTGTGGCACAATTGCCTGAAACTGCCAAGGATTGCACTCAGTGACCCACATGGTCCTTTCCAGTCCACATTCTTGACTAATCAAGAGGAACAGAGTCACAGGCAGAATGCAATTATGCAGGGAGGATCAGTTGTGCATAATAAAAACATCCCAGCAGACGGAGCAGTCCATGAAGTGGCAGCAATACGAAGAGACCAAGCAGTGACAATGCTCATGGGATATTAATCTACAATGAAGTTTGGAGACAAATAAAGATTAATACCATTTTGGGCTTCTTCAGCAGAGACATTACACTGGAAGACAGGTTATTTTCTCTCTTTCATGGTAATGGGCTCACTCTCTCTCATGCAACCTCTCCACACAGAAAATTACCATGTGTAATTGCTCTGGCAGAATGATGCTTTTAATGCAGCCACTCTTTAGCTAAGATCACTCCTTTTCTGAAAAAAAAAAAAAAAAAAAAAATTGATAAATAATCAGTAGTTTGAAGAGCTATGAAACCACTGAGAAATCCAATAAAACCAGGGTAATTTTGTTACTTCCCAAGTTTAGGTATGGTTATGACAGGCGATGCATAGCACATACCGACTGCTGTGGGGAGGTTAGTGAAGTTGCCAGATGACAAAGACTGAAGAGGAATAAAGTATGCAATAGATATCACCTAGGAAGAAGACATCATAACTGTCAACTACTCTATGCAGAGAAAGAGTAGATCACCACAGCCTATGGAGTAATTCTACCCTCAGAGGAATGTGTTGGAAACACTATCATGAAAAACTATTGAATTGACCCTGGAGAAAATACTAACAAATAGATAGTACTATAGCAGCAGAAAGATGGACAAAATAATGTAAAAAGGTCCTTCTCTTTTTTTAAACCTGGGATGCAGGAGTGATGCTACCTATTTTTGCTTTCATTTGAAAGGCTTGCCTAAGCAAGATTTTTCAAAGGAATTTCTCCTGACAGCGTGCTGAAAATGAAGACTTTTCTTTGATAGCAGCAAAGTGCATAAATGATTCACTGGAGAGAGAAATAAAATCAGAGCCAGGGTGACAAAGACACTAAGCGAATGTCAATGCAAAGAGGCATTTCAGAGAGCTGGTAAACAAGCTTCCACCCCTGGTACATGCCAGCTTGCGGATTAGGACCTCAGGGCCTGACTTTCAAGTGAGGTTTAATCAGGTCTCCATTTCTGCAAGTGTTGATGCGAAACCATGCCTGCATTATTGCACCGCAAGTAAGTTTTGAGTGGAAATGTCAGTAGCAAGATACCTGAACTTCCAGTCTGTGGGGAAAATTGGAAAGATGATTAAGTAAAGGTACAACATAATCACTGAGTAGCTAGAGACTTTCTCTTCTAATTAAATTGGTTCTGGATTCTGGAACAGATGGCAAAGAAACCTGTCTGATTTCAGGGTGGAGTCTGACATCACTTACAGGATGTAGTTGCTTGTGATTGCAGATGACTGACTGGATTTGGTAGTCTATGAAGTCACTTTCTGTCCTGTGATTGCATGTCACTATTTCTACTCCTTCTGAAGACAGTTATAAATGGTTCATTGACTTCCACGGGGGTATGATGGCATAAGGATGTGACGTTTCTAGGGAAGATGTGGCACCTACCTCCATGGTCCGTACCTCTTAGAGCACAATGACAGCACATGGGAAACACTAGTATTGACAGAAGGGATAAAACTCGGTATGCTCACTGCTGAGCCGCGGTAAGAGCTGGCTGTACAATGGTGGCTCAGCTCAGTGCAGCTACACCATCACCACTCACTGGAGCAGGTGCTCCTTCTGCCTTTCCCTGGAGTGGCAGCAGCAAGAGGATTCCCACTGCACAGCTGGCAGAAACATCAAGTCCCTCAGTGTGACTCCTGTTTTCTGGGCTCAGCAAGGTAGTCCACCAAAGTTTTGTCTGGGCTCTTTTCAGGTTGTATGGATGTTTCAGGGATGCAGCTGAAAAAGATCCCAGAGGCATGAAAAACATGAATGGCTGGCCTGGAGCCGATAGATAGGAGCTATCGGTCATGTCTGCGCTTGGGCTTGAAACCACTTTAATGTTTCATTCTTGTCTTCAGGCTTGTGCCCATTGCTGTCTGGTCCTGCTCATGTTCTGGCCATGCCCTGATTCTAATTTGGTTGCAATCCCTGAAGCAAACAAGCCCTAACTGTGCACTGTGGTTGGCAGTGAAGTCCTGGCCCCGTTATTGTACACTGCCCCTCACCCCCTACCGCTGTGCAAAATGAGTTAAAGATGCTGACAGGTCAGGGTGTCTGGATATCAGCTGCAAATAGTTCTGTACAACCAATGAATCAAGGAATCATGCCTTCAGGCATGGCTGCAATAACCTGTAAGCATTTCAAGTTCAATCTGAACACTCCATCCCAGCTCTGCTGCGCTCCCACGTTTCTTCTTGAGCAGGTATTTGCAGGCCTACAAAGAAGGAGAATAGTCCTCTGCTCTTTCACTTTGGCTTTTTTAGCCAGATCCATCTCCGTGTCTATTCCACACACAGTCCCACAGGCAAATGAAGCATTGCCTCAGGAGGCAATGAGCTCTCATGAGCCCCTGGCTAGAAGTAAAGTAAGCAGGAGCTGGTAACACTAATCCAGCCATTGGAAAATATATATCAGTTTGTAGCTGTCCCATTTCCTCTTACATTGATCCCAAAAGACATTTCCTTTATCTTTTGAACTTTCTGAGAGGGGAAGAGGAGCTAAGCTCACAGAAATTCCCCTTTCATGGGCAGGAGACAACTGGCTGGTTTTGGAGGCAGTGAATGAAGATGATTAATTATCACTCACTTTTTCACTCCATCAGATTAACAAGGGACATGCCTGTCATGCTGACAGTCTCCCTCCTCAACTCTCTGTATACACAGCTTGAGTGGTGTGATTCAGTCTCACACGCCACCTTCTGAGGGGAAGAGACAGAGCTGTGAGTCAGTAGGACATGGCTCCAAGTGTCCTTAATGCAGTAGTGTCAGCCTTATCGAGCAGCGCTGAAATATTTATTAAACACAAACACAGAAGTAATTGTGCCTTCCTAATTTGGCAATGCTATCTGAAGAGTTAGAAGGCACAGCGCAGATCAGCTTAATTAAAATGTTTAATTTCAGAAGCTAATGATCCTCATCTGGCTACAAGGAACTCGATGAAGAAAAGAGAAAAAAATGAACGAACTATGACATTATAATGAACGGTGGGGCATAATAATAAGTGTGAATTTCCTTTTGTGATGCCCATTTCCCCTTTGTGTATGTACCAGCCAGGAACCATGTACTAGATAAAACAGATGATAGCTATGCCAAGGAAATCTGGGACCCTTTACCTGGGCTAATGGCTCAGCAGACGTTAAAGCCTCATTAGTAACTACAATGGAAATGAATAATGACTGTAATAAAGAATGAACACTTGGCCCTCAAATAAGATGTATTATATTTCCCATTGTATATGCCAGCAGTTAGGAGTATTTATAAGCTACAGTCACAAATGACTGGTTTGTGCTAAATGTAGCTTGGAGTAGGCAGACAAAATTTTCTTGGAAATCTCTGGGCCAAATTCAGCAGCAACGTCAGTGATACTTTCAGCAGTACCATTTATCCCCCATTTGCGGGAGCAATATGCAATTCAGGGCTCAGAGTATTTGAAGGACATGGCTACAAATACGGTCATAAAGTTTGGCCCCGTCCCTGAAGGTACCTTGGCACAGTCTATGAGAAACAAGTAGGGGAACGAACCACAGGGGGTCTTGGGAAGGAAGTCTTTCCCAAAATCCGAATGGGAATGGGCACAGCTTGCTTGGGTAGGGAAGGGTCAGGCACCTGGGGAAGGAATCAGAGGGCTGATGCTCTTTTTCCTGGGAGATCCTAAATGGGAAGGTGCTTCCCACCCCGCATGCAGTGCTCCTCCTGCCTGCCCTACCCAGGGAACGTGTGACCAGCACTGGCGTGTGGAAGAAGCTGCCCTATGGAGAACTGCTGTGGGCAGCGTTGGGCAGGAGCCACCGCCAGCTACTCCCCCAAGGTGCTCAAGAGTTTGAGCAGACCAGCTCTGGAGTCAGACAGAAATCACTGGTCATTCGGTGGCGCTTCAGGACTTGTAAATTCAGAATAAACCAGAGCAAGCGGATCCTTAAATCAGCCAGTCAGTGACATCCCATCCTGCAAAGGGAGCGAGCTGGGCAGCGCTGCCAGCCCCTGGAAAGTGCCTGGATCTCCTGTTTCCGCTTGAGAGAGTCCAAAATGACTTGGTGGGTTTCATTTTCCCTGCTCCTGGGGTTCACTTTTCACCCATGCACAAGGGCGGAAATACGTTACTAATATACCACAAAATTGGAAACATTAAATATTTTTAAAACAGGGGGGTGGGGGTGTGAAGGGCGGGAAGTGTTCTGCCTGCAAGCTTGGAGGGGCAAGGATTTCAACCTGTGGTTTTATTCACTGCAGACCCCTATATGATTTGCAGGAAGGTGCATAAGCCCAGAAGATAGATGTAAGCCAACTGCTAATGGTAATTCTCTTGTTTAGTTTTAACTTGAAGCACAGCACGCACGCACACACACACACACACACACACAGGGATCTGTGACCATGAGCTGAAAAGTCCTGCTCTGGCACCGCCGCTATAGTAAGGGAGACGACCTCACTTGAGAAGGCACCTTCACAGCTGCTGGAGCCATGGGGAGCTGCTCCAGGGGCACGCAGCAATGATCTGAATTTCATTGCCCAGGGAGAGCGAGACTGTCCGGTACCCTTGTGCTATGCTGCTGAAGAGACAGATGCTCAACTAGTACAAATTAGTGCATATTGTCAAGAGAATTTGGACCTTACAGTCCATTTATTTAGCTGTTAAAGGCACTGCCGACGCTTTCAGTAAGCAGACAGTTTTCACACAATATTGGAGGCTTTCAGCAGACAGCTCTGCAGTTCCTGCGAGGACTACACCTATGAAGAAACCTCTTGGTAAACAGGAAAAAGGTGAAGGTCTATTTGATTAGTGGCTGCAACAACATCCATTTCTAGTAAAGCCTAGAAGAGGGGCTACTCCATCTCAGGCAGCATTTGCTCTATTGGCACTACCTGTTGTAAACCTGGTACAATGAACAAAATGTGAACAGAGACCTATAAAAATGTCGAGCTGCAAAACCCACAAGCAGCAGGGGGTGTAATTACCTGGAGAAGAAGTGCAAGGCTTTCCTGAAAGCCAATTTCTTTTCTTTGTACCCCTGTTCTCCTTGCAGTTATGTGCGTGCTTTCTACCAAAAATATGTGGCTCAAAAGTATCCTGCTCAGCCAGGGAGACTGGGACGTGGATGAGTGATAAGCAAAGCTGGGCAAAACATGGAGATAAACAGGAGCAATAGCTTCTTAAACCTCAATGAAATTTTTAAATGCCAACAAAGAATATGAAGAAAAGCAGGCGTATTTCTTATGAGAAACTGTTACAGGGAGATGAGGCAGCTGAGATGGGATATGAAAGAGTCCAAAGATGACAATGCCTAAAGGAAGCAGTGTCGTGACATTTCATCAGGCTGCCAAAGTCATCCAAAAGGTTAAACTGAATTCCTTTCATCAGATAGTATTCAAAATGGAATCTCTACAAGTAAAATCACATCACTGTATGACTGACCTTTCTTCTTATAAGGATTTAAAATATGCATTTTCAATCAGTCAGAGGCATTAATTTCATGAAAGAAAAATCATCTTTTGAGCCAAAATTATTTACACAAGCAATATGGTTTATGGCAGGCCAGAGCTACCAGAAAATGTACTTTCCATGATTTAAATTCAGCAAAATACACAAGCACAGCTTTTGTTTTCCAGAACAATTCTGTTTTCTAAAGGAAAAGCAATTAAAATATAATCTATTTATCTTAGTATTCTCATTAATGTCTTTGGTTCTTTCCCTAATAAAAGAAGATACACATCAATGATCAATTTCTTCAAAAGAACTAATTTTCCAAGACAAAAGAGTTGTGAGTGTATAAAAGCATCCCCCAAGAAATCCAAACCTGCCAAGCTCTGTTTTATTTTTTATTTCTCTAAGTCAAAAATGTCTGCAGCAAATATTATCCTACTCAGTCTCTGTGAGAGATCTTCTGAGCCAGGTTTCAGCTCAGAAGAAATTCTTTTTTCCTGTGAGGAGAGTGAGGAAGTCACTTTGAAAACAGAGCATGATAATGGCCCAGTCTCCTAAAGTTTAGGTATAATATTTCCAGTAGGCATCACCGTAATGCACTTTATTGAGGGATTCGGTGGACACAATGGTAACCATGAGAACAAAGCTCAGGGTTTTTTTGTGGAAACTTGAGGTGTGGCAACCCTAACATGAAATATACATTAGCCATTAAAGTGGGTCATTATACATCATACCTCTGAAGGCTCTTCATGAAAATTCATGGCTGTTTTGGAGCAAGCTTGGTTTCAGAACAACAGAGCTGCCATATGTGAGCAACCCCAGCTGGAAATTCAATGACAGAGAGGCAGAGCGCTGGGTGCCACATTTCCCCACGGACTGGCGCAGGCTCAGGCAGGACAGGGATGGAGAGTGGTCCTTCCCATTGGGGCTGCAGATGTTGGGGAGAGGCCCTGGGCAGGGTGGACAAGTGGGCAATGATTCTCCAGCCTCCAGCCCCTGCTTGTCTGCCCCGTCCCACGGGCCCAAGGAATGGGTGTGGGACAGGAGATGGTAGCAGAGAGATGTTGCTGCAATGAACCTGGTTGCAAGAAGCAGCCTGGGGGCTGACCAGACCCCCCCAGCATGCCAATAAGCATTTTATAACTGTATGAGATGCTCAGGGCCTTCCCGACAAAAAAAATGAAAGAAAGGTCATGCACCCTCTTGTTCTCCATCCCTTGACTGCAGGATTTCTCCCACACACTAATTTTGCTCAGAGTATAGCATGGGTGCTTTTTGCTCAGTTTCAGGCAAACAGGTGCTTTTTTCTGTGACTGTTCTGTACAAATTACTCTGTAAAAAGAGAATGATCCAACTCAAGATTGAAACGCTCAATATCTGGTAATGCCAAAATTGTGGCCAATGCACTAGCACCCGCTGAAGATGATGCAATTTTTAAGGGGGTGAAAAAAAGCTAAGTTATTGCTACTAATAATGCATTTGCATTTCTTGGACCCTTTTCATCTTTCTAGAAAAATGCACTCCTCCCCAGGGTAATACAATCAGCCTTTGGATCTAAGAAGTCATTGAGGGGCCACAGGGAGAATAAAACACAGGCTTAAAATTCGGACTAGTTTGGGTCTGACTTATCTCACCTGGCATCACTCACCTACAAGTCAGTCTCTTCATCTTGGCAATGAAGAGAGGCACTTTCAGTTGTCCCCTCCTGAAAGAGATGAGTGAACCAGCTCTCTGAGAGGTGCCCGTCTCTGCTTGGCTGGAGAGGAGTCTTAGACATTTATCTCAGATGAAGTGCCCGGTGTTTTTTATATGAGAGGAAACGGTGGCCTTGGAAGCTGTCAAGGCTGTGATTTTTAAACATCTCATTCAAAACACTCCAGTGAAGAGTACGGAACTTAGAGGTCTTGGGATAAAATAGACTATAAACAGTCTCAGCTGCCCTCAGCTCTGTGTCACAAAGTAGTCAAGGTGGCCAAAAGCTGCAAAGACATTATGCAAGAAGTCTCTGCCCTCCAAAAGCGCACAGCTAAATCAGGGAGCAGAGAGATGTGAGCAAACAGTAAATATTCTCTCTGTCTCATTTAATCAAGACAGCAAGATTTGCTCTGGGGTGAAATTAAATCAATTTTCTGATGAAAACCTGTTAGACTTAAATTTCCATTAAATATTTCACCAGTGTCTGATTTCCACAGAGATTTTAATTTAGTGTTGCAAAAACCTATGAACAAATACAGTATTCTTTCAGATGACGACTAAGGTATTTTGATTCAGAAATGCTGTTATGGTGTTGTACATGGCCCAGTTTCTTCATGTTCCTGTGCTTCAGTATGAGCAAAGCCATCAGCCAGAAAACCTCTTTTGTGAGGTGCCACAGTCGGGTGAGCCCCATGGAAACACAACTATCCATCCCAAAACACGAGTTCACACCACAGAACCAAAGTGGGAATGTGACACATCTAAACTACCTTGCTCACTGGCTAGCTCCTCAGATCTGAAGTATTTCAAGGTATTTTTTCGAAAACACAGGTGTTTTCTTCTGAACAGGTTTGCCCACCTCCCCTTCACTTTCTTTGGAAAATGTCATAGGAAAATACCCACTTGCTAGCAAGGTCTAATTTGTACCCAGGGCAGGTGTCAGTCTCATGACAAATGTGAGGATGGGAACCTGGACCAGTCTTTCACTGGACCCAACATCCAGAGTACTTTGCGCCTCCAGTTTCAATTAACGTCAGAGGGAACCGGGAATGTGCAGCACTAACAGGGCTCAGGTCCCTCTAGGCACAGTTAATTGCACATTTAACTAAGGATGGAGTACTGGTAGAGATGAGGAGAGCTGGAAGTTCATCCATTGCACTGTCGGTGGTCTAGGAGAGCTGAATTACAAGCAAACTTATCTGCAACCACCCAAGAGCAAAGGTCCATGCTGGGCGTTTGTAGGCCTATCAGTTTCAGCCTCACTCTGCTATAGTTAAAATGCAGTTTCCATTATGCAGTTGTTAGGGGATTATAGGGAAATCACATGCCCAGATTCTACATAAAGTGCTAAAAAGACCGTCCTGCAACCTCCTCATAGTAGCTTTAACACTATGGCTAGCAAAAGTCTATAAATAAAGCTCCTGTAAGGAACTAAAGAAATTTTCCTTTGGACCACAGCTGGGAGAGTAAACCATTCATTAATTTTACGTCCTTTTTCATTTTCTTTCTTCCAAGAGCTTAAGCTTTTTTACCCAGACAGTGAGAGCTGTTCAGCGACAAAACCAGAAATATTTTTTTGAAGAAAAACAGTTTCTTTAAAAAAATCTGGACTAAAGGTACTGTTGAGGTTTAAAAATGTTTCAAAGACAGGTAAAGGTGCACACACTCCCAATAAAAAATATTAAAAATTTAAAAAAAAAAATGTTCTCCAGAATGCATCTTTTCTGGCTCTGGAGTGGTATCATAGAATCGTAGAATACCAGGTTGGAAGGGATCTCGAGGATCACCTGCTCCAACCTTTCTTGGCAAAAGCACAGTCTAGACAAGACGGCCCCGCGCCCTGTCCAGCCAAATCTTGAAAGTGCCCGATGTTTGGGAATCCGCCACTTCCCTGGGGAGATTATGCATCACCCACTTGCAAGCTAAATAAAAGTGGGCATGAAGCTTTGAAAAGTGAAAGGAAGAAAAAGGAACAAAGAGTGTTTCTGCAGCATGAGTGTTATCTGTAACCTGAAGGTAAAACCTGGGAAAATCTCCATGTCTCCATTTTAAGATCTATTACAAGAGCGGTCATTTTCCAGCCTGCATGCGCCAATTTCTTTGGCATGGTGACAAGCCCTGAGAACAATGTGTGGTAGATCAGGGCAGATGGGATGGACCTTTTCTGGTCAATGGGTGGCCTTGCAGGTCACTCAGGCTCCTAGTCCCACAGGTTTCCTGTGCAAGAGGATGACCCTGGTCATTTCATCACAGCATTGAAAAAGCAATGCAATTCCTAAAGCCTCCCAACAGCTACAGCTCACATAACTGTTTTGGACCCAGAGCACCTCCCAAAGCCCAAACAAACTCAGATGCCTTGGAATATACCAAGATACCTATCTCAAGGAGCTGGTGATTTTCAAAGGCTTGATTTTCAAATGGTTGTTAACTGCTATTGACAATTAAATGGATTTAAGCAGGTAGCTGCCATTTGCAATGGTTTGCCCAACACGTGAAAACTTTGGGCCTGATCTTCTGAGCTGAACTTCCTCAGCAGCGAAAGGAGCCAGCTGTGCATCCATCCCAGGGGTGCTGGTAAATCTACCCATATTCAAAGAGTGTATGGGGGGGGCTGAAGAGCAGTTGCCCTCCAGGGGAAGGCACAGCTGAAATCTAAGGTGATGGGGTAAACAAACCATGCCTGACTTGCCAGTTCTCAGGGCTGCCTCTGGACAATGCAGGTCTCAGGGTTGCTGTCTGCACATAGGAGAAGCTCGATCCAGACAGCAGCGGGAACTGAAACAGCACGAGGAGTGGTGCAAGCCCAGAGCTGTGCACAGGCAGGTAGGCAAGGGAGGCATGTCATGCCAAGACCATGGCCAAGCAAGCAGGAGCAGTGGGCTTGGAGGTAAGCCACCGAGAGCCAGAGAGGTGGTGGCAGGTATTTGGGGTTTTGTTTGGAGGTCTGCTATATCTGCATGGAGAAGAGAGGGTTTGGGGTGAAAAGATCAGCTTTGCCAGGGCTGCTGTGGTGGAAGTATGGTGGTGAGCTTAGCCAGGGCTGCGAGGTGAGGCTGGTCAGGGTCAAGATGCATGGCTGCGCACAGCAGGCTTGCAAACACCAGGATGAGTGCATGCATGAGTCTGCATGTATATCCCATGTGCACAGACATAGTGCTGTTGTCACTCAGCCCACGGCATGACTAGCAGAGCCTTTAAAAAGAAACCACACACGCACAAATATTTTATGTGCATGCCTTATACATAAGGCATGGGCCAAACGACTTGCCCACACAGTTCTGAAATGTACCCTTTTAATCTCCTCGGTGCCAAGGAAATGTTATTGACTACAAATGGTGACAGGGAGAATTGCACAATCCAGTCCATACGTATAAAAAACAGCAGGCTGAGCATAAATGTCTATTTGAAGGAATACAGATGAATCAGTAATGATATTAGAGTGATTAGCCAACTGCCTTAATTGATATGTACAAAACCATATGTGCTTATAAGCTTACAAATGCTAACTCACGCTTATTACCATCTGCACAGAAAAGCCACAGTAAATTTCCTTTTCCTAAATGCAGGTTTGTCGTTTTAAAAAAGATGGGCTGGGGAGGGTGGTGAAAGGCTGTGCTATGACATGTCCATCACCGCTGACACGTGAGTCTCTCTCAGACCAGATCTGAGGTTGGTTGTTGTCTAGGTCAGCCCAAAGACATGAGAGAAGTTTAATAACCAGATTTTTAAGCGGAAAAATAACAGCAAGTTGTTACAACAAATTATGAGGAAAGCCTATCATACATTGGCTCCCCTTCCTCTCCAGTTTTCTCCTTGCTCTTTCCTTGATTTCTATATGAACCCACAGGAGAAGGCTACAGAGCAATCCAGAAGTACCTAAACAACAAACAAGTCCACAGGCAGGTCACTGGTCACCAAAACTTCTGCTGGAAAAGCAATGATGACAGGAAATAGTCATGTATTTTTTTTCCCGAAGTTACTCTGAGGGCCTTTGGCTGTACATACAAGTCCTTACCACCACAACCAGGTAGAGCATGGGATCTTGCTGTATTGTTGCAGAACAGTTCATGACCATGGTCCCTCATCAACTCTGGACAAAATCAACCTATTCTTTTAAAATCAGGTGTGATGGTAGCTAAGCAAACTGCAAGAAATAGCTTAGAACAATGGTCCCATTCCCAGGGAAATGGTTTGGCCTGACTGGAGTGCTCTTGTGTCCATAAGCCAGCTCTGCCGGCTCTGCTGTGGGACCGCTGTGCCAGGAGAAGAGCAGCAAACGACTTTAAGAAATGACCTCTTCAATCAGTAATCAGCAGTATTTGCTAGATGAGACCAGGGCTAAGGAGAAGCAAAGGTGCATCTCACCTAAGTTCAACAGCAGCAGTGTAGATGTAACCACGTGAGTTTGGTTCCTTCCAAGCTGCTGGAGAGCAGGCTCTTCTAAACTTTAAATCCTGTGCTCTGTTTTAGTTTTGACCTTAGGGTGAGGTGAGTCACAGTGCAGACTCCATCAGCTACATCAAACAAATCTCATCTAGCTACAGAGGAACCCCAAAGGGACCAGCTCTGGTACATTTAGTGTCCCCCACATGGGATGTTTTCACTACTAGAAGTTATTATGCCCTCTGAAGCTGTTTAAATAACACTAGCAAAAGAAAATCGTTTTGCTGGCTTATCTTCACTGGCCATAGGAGGAACTTGCACATATGTTTATATCTGTAAAGTGGTTTATGTGTTAGCAAGGTCTATGTCCTATTTAAAAAGCGGTGGGAGCTTAAGGTTGAGGTGCTATACTCATTCATGCCAAATGTGTGTGTTTTCCCATCCCTCGGCAGTACAAATATGCTCCAGATCACTCACAGTCAAGGGCAATCAGTCATATTTCTGCTAACGTAGCCAGAGCACACAATCACAGTGTTGGTGCCAGCTCCATGACTGACCCCGGGGAGACAGCTGACATCCGACCTGCCACAAAGCTCTCAGCATCGTTTGGTCCCTCTGATTCAGCAGACTGAGTATTGGTTTTGTCAAGTATCAGGTGCCCTGTAAGGTTATGGGACAAATACACGAAGATATTTAGGAGCTTAGATTCTGCTTAAAATCTGGAGATAAAGGAAAGAAAGTGCTTATACATCCCCGTGGCCTGAAGGCTAAGTCACTTACTTAAGCAGCACAGCTGAAATTCTTATCCTGGCTGTCTCCACAAAAAGATCCATCAGGATTTCCTCTGCAGGAGCCTGCCATTTTTGACTTGGGCTTCATGGCAGGAGACTATTAAGAGAGAAAAATTGACAAGGATTCTCCTGACACTTCTGAAACATGGAGGACATGCATGTGTGACAGGGGTAGGTGAATTACTCTCGTTTTAAAAATCCTGACAGCGCTGTGCATTCATAGTGCCATAAATATTGTATCTGTGCTGCAAAGGAAGCTGAGAAGTTGTTATAATTCAGTTGTCACCACTGTGCTGGCACTGTATTGTGTCTGGGTGACCTGCAGGCTCAGAATAATAACGAGGGCGATTCATCAGACCCCACCAGTGACAAAGTGGAGCGGGAGTATGTGATGAGTAAAGGCTTTGATCACAGTAGACAATACCAGCTGAAGGAAGGACTGGATGGGAAGCTGCATGTGAAAAGTACAATTTTTAGACAGGTCCTGGTAGTTCTCAAATGACAGGGAATCCCTGGGTGCCAGCAGTAAGTGTCAGTCACTGCCAATTTAACAGGCACACCTGAAACAACTCACTCTTGAGGAGCTGGCAAACATAGCAGGGGAGCAAATAAGTAAGAAACTGATCCATGCCCCCCCCAAACGCTCCCATCCTACCTGATGCTTCATGTTATTGCACCTGAGGAACAACAATGGCTGGTCAAGCACAGCTGGTACGGCAGCAGACTCCAGGCCATGGTCCGGCTTGGCTGTGGGCAAACTATGTCATAGGAACAGAGATGCCAAGGTCACGTTTTGTGGGCATCAGCACCTTGTGCACAGGGCCAAAGCAATACAGCTTCAGTGCTCCCTAAGCCAGGCATTTGTAGAGCAAATGAGTCCCTTCAGATCTGAGGTGGCTTCCTGGGCTTTCTAGAGCAGCTGGTTCCGAAACTCTCCAGGTGTCTTCTTCAGCTGGGGTATCCCACTTTCCCCATCTCCCTGTGCCCGGCTGCCTCCAGTTACGCAAATTTGTACTCAGGCTTTCATAAGCCCCAGAATAATGTAACAGGAGCAAGTCAGATGCAATTGCTGCTTTGAGAAAGAAGCATGCTCACAGGTGCCAAAGAGAAGTGGCCTCTGTCCCAAGAAATCCACGTATCAGGGAGTTTCCGTGACAATACATCAAATTAAGTAAAAATAATAAAAAAAATTAAAAAGACCTAATACAAAGTAGCTGAGGAAGTACTCAAGGTGTTTAGAGGTACAGGCATACATTAGCACCTTGCTCAATATAAGCCTAGGGTCAATGCTAGAGCATGAGAAAAATGAAATGTATAAATCTAAAGTGCGCTGGCAGTGCTCCAAGGAAGTGGTATCAAAATCAAAGGAACTTTCTGTATTTCCACCCAACCATGGCATTTGGTGTGAAGTCAACACATATGCAAGTCAGTGTAGCACACATTAAACATACTGATGGATTTGAAATCAATAGTAAATATAAAGCCAGAATCCAATGGCAATTTCTAAGAGCATTTAGCAAAGCTTGCCTGTGATTCCAAAGCTCAATTTTATAGCAAATATGGCAAAATAGATCAACAATAGAACTGCATGGCAATAGTTGCACTATAGCAAAAGAGGACCAGAAGGACCTTGAGAGGTCATCCACATCACCTTCATCCCAAGGAATAGTCAGTGATACATTTACCAGCCCCAAAAGTGCTTGTTTAACCTATATTTAAAAACCTCCAGTACCTGCATTGTAATTCTTGTCCTATGGATCTGGCAAAGAGGTTGTTCCCAGTCCTTCATTCCTTACACTCTTCTGACCCAGTTAGTTTAGTCCTTTTGTGGAGCCCATGTTTTTGAGATCTGTCAGTGCTGATGTTCTCCTCTGCACTCCCTCCAGCTGATTCACATCTTCTTTGAAGTGCAGCATCTGAAACCAAGCTTAAGGCTGCAGCAGAGGTCCTTCTAGTGCTGACCAGAGCAGGAAGAATATTTCATTTATGTTGCAGGCTAAACAGCTGTCTATATCCCCCACTCTAACATTTAGCTCTTTTTTTTTTTTTTCATATAGGTAGAGCTGACTCATGTTGAACCTGCAATCCATTGAAAACTCTTCGGCAGATTTGCTGAAAACCAAGTATTCACCATTAGACATTTCTGTAGGGGTGTTTCTGCCCACGTGTGCTACCTTTCATTTTTCCTTCTTAAAACTGATATTCTTTATTTTCAGACAATACCTTCCTTTTGGGAAGACTGTTTTGAATTTCCAGTCCTTTCTTCCAGCATGTTATCAGTCCCTCACAGGTTCATATCAGCTACACAAGCATACATATTCTAGTCCATCATCCAAGTCATCAGCAGGAACACAGAACAAAATTATGGCATCATTAGAGCATCTCTTTATAGCATATAATAGTAGTTCGTATTTTAATCTAGAAGAAAATCTAAAGCCCTGACCAGTAATACTTACAGGCGATACAAACAGTGACATAAAGAGATCTAGATAATTTTGTAAACTGGATTCATTTGAAAAGCATGAATTTTATTATGCCAAAATGCAAATCACAAGCATCTTTGGAAATGAAGAATGCAGGTCACACCTGTAGGATGAGGAACTGTGTTTTAGAAATTGTGACACTCAGACTTAACCCACTGAAAAGGGATCTTGAAGCAAAGCAGCAGCAGGGCATAACAACAACCCTTGTATAAGTAAGCAGTGAATCGTGAAGCAGAAAAACATCCAAGGAAGGGATCTTTTAAAGAGTCAGAATGTTTCCTACATAAATATTTCCCAAGTCAGAATTAAATTGATAATTCATTTTTAAGAGGCTGGCAATGCACTTTTCAGATACTTTTCCATCTGTAAGATATCCTATGATAACATATGCATATCAGCACCTAAGATCTGCAGTGTCAGCATGACTGCTTGCTCAGTGAAAGGAGTGGAGACATTTGGGCTGCCTTCTAACACGAGGGCAGAACTCAGATTTGTGTATTTGAGGCACCAGTCAGATGTGTGGGACAAGGAACAAAATGCTGTGGTCCCCAGAGGAGTGTGCAATAATCCATTTCAAACTTTCAAAGTCTTAGCCTGTGGTGCAGAAACTGCACAAACCAGTGGTTTCCATTTCTGAAAGTTTTAAGTGGGAGTTTTATTATGTAGTCCAGTTTGCCAGTATATCTGATCACAAAAACCACATGAATTAAGGACTAGTGTGGCTTTACAGCTGTAGAGCTGAGGCTGAGCTCATTAATCATTAATATTGCACAGTTGAGTAGAGACCACTGAGAGAGTCACTTGCTCAGAAACAGGCAAAAAGTGAAGAACTTAATGAAGTTCTTCAGTGCCTGAACCAAGAAGGTTCAGGGTGATCCTACTGCTGAAGCTTTAACACAGGCTTTATTTGTTCCGCTGCTGGAGCACCAGGAAAAAAAAACACTAAGAGAACATGTCTTCTAAGGATTCGTCAAAGACCAGAACTTCCCACAAACAGGAAAAAAAGACTGCAGGGAAGAGGTGCAGTGTCAGACCCGATATGGCAGCATTCTCAACCAAAAGATGAAAGCACAGCAGGAGTCTGGTTTCTGCCATAGCCTTACAGATAGGCAATGTCAGACCCTCAGTGGATACCAAGTGCCACCCATCTCACCCAGCCCATTAACCCCAAGGACGGCTGCCTCAGATACTTCAGAGGCTGGTGTGAGGCCCTTCCTGCACCAATGGCCACAATTATGCAAGGTTATGCAAGGCTGCACTTGAACAAAATCTGTCTGAAGATACCATCACAGAGAAGGCCATCTATCTAAAGCCTGCAAGCAGTTTCATCCAAGCAGACTTCAGGATCCAGTGCCCTGGAGCACCTAGGAGAAAGAATTTCAAAAAGCTGGGAGAAGAGTTCTTTTTGCTCCTCCGTGATACTGAGAAAGAAAAGAGCCAGTTTTCCCTAGCTGAGGTGCAGCTCTGAAATCTCCTTTATTTCTACATTTTCAATGTATAACTGCCTGAACTGGTCCCATACAGTACAGTACAGCTCTAACTACTTTCTAATGTATTTAAATGTATGCAATGCAAGTGTGGCTACAGTGCAATTAAAGTGCCATTTCTGTTCATTTTAAATGTCAGTGTAATTAAAGTTCATGGATAATAATATTCATAAATCTGTAGAATTTCCTATGGATTTTTTCAGGCTCCCCATTTAATATTTCTGGAGATTTCCATATGTGAAAATTTCAGCTTCTGTTATCACTGGCACTTGGTTAGTTGCGGTGCTTCTCTGCTCACTGTGTTTGACCTAAGGCTTGCCTACACTGAATATCTGTTGCAGGCTGATATGCAGTCTGCCATTTAAGACTTGTACCAGTTCATTTTTTATCAAAAATCACCTGCCATTTTACAGTTCTTTAATCTACGAAGAGCTTTATTGAGATACAGGGATAGTGCACCCCCATGCACGCTGGAAATGGCTGAATACCCTTGAGAAACAGCTGCTGCACCTGCAGCATTCTCCTTTTGCTTTCACGCAGGGCTATGCCAGTGACAGGCAACACACAGCCTGATTTTCAGCGTGCCATGCTGTGCTGGGGGGAGTTCTGGCTGCCTTGTACGCTCCCTCTGCCACAGCTAGAGCACAGCCAGCCCCTCCCCATGGCTCCCATCTGAGAAGCCGTGGGAACTCTTGCCTTCCTGCTTGCTTCCCTGCTGAAAATCATGAGACTCTTCCCCTCTAGAGACAGAAAGTTGTTTTACATGTATGAATTTTCAGGTTTCCCCTGAATCCTTACCCAGGGTACAAGTGGGTCTCTTGGCAAAGGAATGCCAAAGTTTACATTTGCAGGGCTGAGCCACTGAAGCAGTAAGATGTTCTGGTTGGGTTGTAAGCAGGTTATCACAGCTTTCTCGTGACCATCCTATGACCTACAAGTGAACCTTCCTGCCTTTGGTACTGCTGCAGCACGGGACATATTCTTCATAAAGAAAATCAAAAGTAAAGGTTCTTACAGACTGTGCATACCACTGGAGAATAATCCCCTCAAAAAAACCCAAGAAGCCACATTAACTCAGCCAACAAGCAAGCGTAAAGCCAATCCTGTCCCCAGCTTTGAGAGAGGTCTTGAAAAGACGAGCACAGCAGGCTTTCTGTGCAAGCACAAACTTCCCTACACCGCCTTAAACAGGTTGCATAGCTCTGCCCAGCTCTGGGTTTGTCCAGTGTTTTTAGTTCTCACATATTCCGACTTTGCATATCTAGTTCTACATACCTGACATTGTCCACATAGTTCTGCTCATCAAACAATTAAGGATGATGAAGTAAACCTACCACAATCTCCCACAAAGTATGAAGTGAGCGTCACGTTATCGCAGTTATACAACTAGTCTGTGGGAAGTTGTGATGATTCATGTCTAACACCAGCCAAACACCTAGCTGACATATGGCTTCTGACCAGGGATATGGTGCTCTTGGACCTGAAACTGTTTCCCAGAGACATTTTTTCTGCCACGTGCCTTCTCCATGTTTTGGCAAAGGACCCTCACTCCTTCCTTTTAGACTGTAAAACACGCAGGAAGCTGCTGTGTTAGGCTGACAACCCTCATCAGCCTCCATCCACATTTCCTCCTTCTGGTCATTCTCTAGCTACTTACAGTATGGTGAAAGAGATCCATCTTATCTCTCCAAATGGCCATTAAGAAGCTTCAATTAACCAGAAGAGTAACCAGGTTCCTCGCAATGAACAGAGAAATGGGAAAGCACTGAAGTCCATGAATACAGAAGTCGCATCACCCATTTCAGAAAGTAGCTGATATCCTACTGTGATTTTTCAATAATATTCAGTAATATTCATATTAGTTAATTCACTCCATCAAATATGCAGATCACCTTGCAGCACTCTTTTCTTTTGAGAAAGTCCAGATCATCCCAGGGGGGCACAAAGAAGGGGCAGCCTGGTGTCCCCCCCTTAAAGAGTACAACCCAACTGCACAAACAGAAGCTTTTCATAACAGTGCCTTGTGCATCTCTTTTTTTAGCTTGTCCCAGCTCTGCTGGGACACCATCGACACACATGGCAGTAAAGCAGCAGTACTGAGTCTCACACAGCAGAACCCAAACCGAGTCCCTAGATGGGCTGCTGCAGTAACAAGTCTGGGAGAAGTGTCTGCTTGTCTTAGTCTCACCGTTCTCAGGAGTGCGGCTATGAAGTCACTGCGTGAATATCAATGTGCTTGCAGCAGGCTGATGAGATTCAGCATCAGTGTACTTCCTCACTGAAAGCACCTGGGAAATGGTTGTCATTGACTTGCAAAAAAAAAAAAAAACAGAGAGAAATGGGATAAAACAAAGAGAATTATGCAGATTATTTAACTGGACCACAATCCCCTTAATCCTGTTCCTTCCTAGTGCATCAAAGTCCCAGAAATCTGAAGGGTTTATTCCAGAATAGCAGTGTAGTAGTAATACTTTCATCACTGTGGGACAATTCAATTCCCCTAAGTGTGGCTGTCTAAAATTTGGGTGTCTCACTGTCCCTGGCCACGCTGCAAACAGCAGACAGCTAGGTACTTCAACACAGCTGTGACAGGAATGAGGGGCTTGAGCCTGGCCGTTTGGATCCTCCTCTATGTATAACTGCCTTCCTCCACTGGCAACGGGATAGCCCATTTTTGGGTGGCAAAAGTGAGTTATAAGGGGTAAACCCCACCTAGCTTGATTGCACTGCCACAGGTTTTCTATGTTGCCCTGACACCACTTCTCTCAGGCAGGAACATGCCAGAGCCAAAAAAACTTCAGTGGGATCTTCTCCTGTACACACGCCAACACTCTCACCGCAACGCCATGTGGGGGTTAAGCTGGGCAGGGAGATGGCTCCACTGGTCACTCTGGGACGATGCCCTGCTCCATCACCTGCTATCCTTCTGGCACCCTGGTACCTGCTGCAGACCAAGCACGCTGCAATAGCGTCTCTCTGAGCTGCAATGTCTGGAAAACACGGCAGAGAACAGAAAACTAATTTAGGAAGCTGGGCCAACACCACAAGGAAGGAAATGCTAGGGTTTACACACTAAAGAGAAATCCTTCAGGGAGACAGCCCTTTGCATTGTAAATAATGATTATGCATCCTGCTACCAAAGCAGACACCTATGGAACAGCTCATACAGCCTTACAAAACAAAACATTTCTGTTAGCCTGCTTTGCCTTATAGTAATACCAAAAGGAAAGAAAACTTGTAGACAGACAAAATTACTTGAACATATTTCCGCTGAAGACTGCTGGATCCCAAGAGAATTTTTCTTTCTAATTTAATAAAGTCTGAATTCATAAACAGCTCCTTGAACTGAAATCTCTACTTTGCTGAACTTGCATTCAGCCTCGCTACCTATGTCTCTGATCTTGGCTTAGAATAACAGTTAATTCAGATCTGTTCAAAAAGAGATAGCTCCATAATTGCTTATGCAAAGAAAGCCTTATCTGTTTCAAGCATAAAGTCTGATGGAAGAGAAAACTTACATTTACAGAGGGCGAATTATACTTTGTCCTTATTTGGGCTGGTTTAAGCTCTGGGGAGTAAAACACAAGGGGGCTGTTTGTTTGTTTGTTTGTTTGTTTTGCTCTGGGAATGCAGCTCTTAAAACAATTAGTCATCTCAGAGAAATTAAACAGAAGAAGCAAATATGACTGTGAAAAAGGTATTATTCATGCCCACATTAATCAAAACACACTTTTTTCTTCTTAAAAAAAAGAGCTGTTATTTGATTTGAAAGCTTATTGGAGCTGTGAAATGCAAACAACTCAGGGATTTTCAGCGCTCATGTGTCCTTCATGGGCAGGGAAGGGCAGTGCACATACCCAGTCAGGAAATCTGCCCACCCCATGTGGAAGTAATGCAGCCAGAAAACGGGATATTTGCAGTAGAAAATAGCACAGAAATGGCACCGCCTTTCAGTGTATTCATCATGAATTACAAGCAGCACACTTGCATAGCTGATAATATTAATATTCTAACCTTAACACTCACATTAATATTCTAAAGCGACCCAGCCAAAGTGAGTTTATAGCTTAGGTTAACCTTCCCCCTTAAGCACCCAGCCCTTGTACAACACAAAATCAGAGGGCTGCCAACACAGACACAGCGGGGATCCCTCAGCAGCCACAAGCAGGGTGGAAGGAGAGCACAGGGGGATCTCCCCTGGGAAGGGCTCTTCCCCTTTTAGGCACACTTCTTGCCTTCTTTGGGATGGAGCCACAGGGGCACAGGCTGGCTCTGCAGCAGGACCAGGAGAAGCATGAGCATGCAACATGGAGAGCTTTGCTGGCTCAGAGCTCCAAGTGCGCCCCAAAAATATATCTGTGCCTCGCACACAGCATTTGATGTGGATTAGTACCAACTTGGGCTACCAGAAGGATGGTTGGGCTACCAGGCTCACTGAGGTTGCAAAATCCATCTCTGACATCATGCTCACCCAAGCATGAGCCTGGGGTCACTCCCCTGTACATCTCACCAGTCTGTTCCTTGGATGACAAAGCAGAAAAACATGTCTAGAGATGAGAGAGAGGGAGATGCCTTTTGCTGTTTCCAGCACTTCAGGAGCATGAAGAAGGCACAAGAGCTGGAGGTGGCCAAGCACTTTCTCCCATCCCTGTGCACATACGGGACCAATGGCAGAGCCAGGGCCTGGTGGAGTCTACCAAGGAGGACGGGTCCTCCTGTTCATCAAATGGGGACCCCCCAGTTGCCATCCAACGTGGAAAGGATGGACTCAGGCTGATTGAACAGCCTCCCTTTGCCTCTTGTGAAGCCAGCAGGAGAATTCCCATCAAACTCTACCCAAGAAGGACACCAGGCACTGCTGCAAGTCTCCATGCACAGGTGGAAACCACAAGAAAGGTCACTTTTTTCTTAGACGTTTACATTTTCCAGAGTTATTTAGGGTTAATGTTGAAAAAGTTACCAGTCAGGAACAAGGAAAAGTGTGGCAGAGAGGAACAAGATCACATTGTGTTTGCTAAGAGCAGGGATTATAAAACATTAATGGCCAGCTTTGGATTCCTCGTCAGTGATCTTTTGGTCTGTGGTGGCCCATGAATCCTCATTAAAAGCTGTGTGTGAACACATACTCCAGACAACGCTACTAAATGACACCCAGGTGCCATCCACTGCTGGCGAAACACCAGGGGTTCCCCCTCTAGATCATCTGATGCTCCAGGAATGCTTGGGGAAGCCCTGGCCTACCTGGGACACAGCAGCTTCTCTCCTTTTATAAGTTCAATGTTACAGAACTTTTGCCTGAAAAGAAATGCCTGGCTACTTTTGGTCGTTTTTAGCTTCACCCATTCAGTTGTCTTTTTCTTAAATTCAGGATAAAGCATATACAATTCTTGCTTTGGATGGCAAAGAGAAAAATGCCCCATCTTTGAGAAAGACAAGGTCACCCTTTTCCTGCTGTGTTTGAAGCTTCCAGGTGAAGAAAGGAAAACTCCCCTTGTGGCAAGGGACTCTTCAGGAGATAGCAACTTGCCTCATCTGGTCCTGGCAATCCTTTGGTAATACTGTTTGTGTCTGACATGCAACGGTACAGAAATATCCAAGATCCTGTTAAAGAAAGCAGCTGGGGAAAGAAAATGCAAAGCAACTCATTTTTATAACAGCCATCTTCACATGCAGCTGCCCCTGGTGTCCAACAGCAGAGCATCACACACTAGTCTGAGGCTATTGGAGCACCAACCTTGAAGATGTGGGGTCACATTTTCCTGCAAGCACACTACGGGGAACACTGCCTCCTTCTTCATCCATATGGCTGATGGAGGTAAGCAGCAAGCAGGAGCTCATGCCTTGGATCACAAGGGAAAATTAGCACCAAGTCGTGGCCTGCCATTAATCAGACATATATTGAACAATGGCAGTGGACAATCTGAATGAGTAATGGTCAGTAAAAAATAACAGCTTCAAAATGTGTCCTCTATATAATGAACAGAAACAAACGTTGTAAGGTGTGAATCAGAGAGCTTAACTGGTACTGTGGCTTCAGAAAACATGTGTTGGGGTCAAAAGAGTTAAAAATCGAGGTGCTTTATGGGACCATGCACATCTGGAGACCAGAGCCAAGCAGAGATTGAGCCAATGTCTGGAGTTCCAAAGGAACACCAAGGGGATGGCAGGGCTATTGATGAAAAATAGCTAATTTCTCCAGAAACTAATTACATGGTGTGTCCTGTACTACCTGTTGCTGTTTACAATCAAGTGACAGGGTGAAAAGAAGAGGACTAAGAGCCCAGAAAGCATGAGGTGGGTCTGGGGTGCTGCCAACCCTCAGGGCCCACAAGGGGAGTCCAGCCCAGGGACAAGCTTGGGTGCTCTGTCCTGCAAAAGAAGCAAACCTACCCGAAAGTCTGCTGCATGCAAAGCTCAACCTAGCAACTTCCATGCATCATGCCTGTCCCTGCTAGCAGCCCATGTGTCACGTACAGAGAAATGCAACGGTGGCTGGTCCTGGAGGGAAGAGTTTTTCTTGGCACCCTGTGGTGACAATTTTAGAAGCAAAACCCAAGATTTGAATGCCGTCTTTTAGCAAGCGAGACTGAAAGTATGCGATGGCCCACTCCAGCGGCCCCTTTTCCAGTTCAGCCTGATCTGGTGTCATTTCACTGGCTTGATGTCAATCAGTGCCCCCGCTGCCTTGAGGAGAGCTGTGACTTGCATTAGCGAGAGATTAGAGTCAGTTCTTCAGTAGTCACTGGCAAACGTTGGGACTGGAGGCATATTTTTCATCCTTAATCAAGGCTACAGGATAGCAGGCAAGCAGTTACGAGACAGTCTCCTCTAGGGTCTAAAGGCACTTGAACTGCAAATGGTGTTTGTTCTGTTCTCCTTCATCAGCCCTTCCATGTGTATGCACGGCTGCATCTGGGAGCAGAAGGCGGCGCCACACGCTTTATCAAAGATGAGTGAATTCAGTATTCATTTTAAAACATTAAAACTTCAGATGGCTTCCCAGAGGTGGCGTTTACGTGAAACAAGTACACTGCTACTGGATCTTCTTTTTTTATTCTTGCAGGACTTTCACTGGGGAAAATCATATTGGAAAGCAACAGCTGTTTTACAAATATTATAGTCCTGGCTCTGATTGTTTACCAAGGCTTTCCATTAAGTGCAGACTATGTTGAGTAAAAGTACTGTGTCAAGGCCAATACATACCAGGTAGAGCTTCAATAAATGACTTGGCTTTTATTGCCCTGTTTAGCCAAAATCAAATGACATTACCTCTCCTTATCAGAAGATTTAACTTGCATGCAAGCCTGCTTTGATTTTTATTGTTGGTCCTTTTAGGAATCTCTGAGTAAATTTTCAAGCTATTTGTAGGCATAAACACCAGCAGAAGGACTAGTGAGGTGTACAGGCTGCCTCATGCGCTGCCAGCCTGACAGAAGCAGCAGAGAGAAAGCAGTTCAGCTGCAGCTGAACCCAGGACATCCACACACAATGGATGGAAAGGTGTTAAGGCTTTGAGACAGTTAGAGCAATCTTTTTTTTTTTTTTTTTTTTTTTTTTTGTGTTACCTTTCCTCCTAGTTCTCTTTCTTTTGATTTTAACCCTTGTTTTTTGGTGAAACCCTTCAACGATGATCTCCTCACCTTGTGCACGTCATGTCCTACAGGGACAGAAGCATCACCACTATATGCCTTATTGTTAATGCATGTTGTCCAGGTCAGACAGTAAGGAAAGAGTGTCTTGCCAGGGCTACCAAGGCATTTTTAATTGTCGCATTTGGATGTGAGAGCCCTGGGGCACTCTGCCAAACCATTTTTCCCACACCCATGTGGCTGAAAAATAGGCACAAGGCAACTGTGAGTATGAGGGAGGAGGAGAGAAGGAAAGTTTGGCCTGAGATGTCCTGGTGCCTGGTCTCCTGCTACCACAGCAACAGCATCCCCCTGTCCATTTCAGAAACGTCACCATCTCCTGACTGGTGCTCCACCTTACCTTATGCAGCTGCACCTAGGGGATCAGCACTGAGTTTTTAGGTTATAGAAAAACGATGTCAACTTGAATGGGCAGGTACCACTTCTGCAAATGACACCCAGTGAGTGTTGTGGCCCTTTTTGGGCTACAGTGTTGTAGCCTCTTTTGGGCAGCCACAAGAGGGCAATAGGACCAAACCTTGTTTCTCCTGGCTGCGATGTCCCTTTCAGCAGAAAAGTACTTACGGGCAGAGCTCACCCCAGCAAGATGCTGGACACTCAGCGAAGGACGTGTGTGCAGAACTGCCTGGAGTCAAGGGGATGCAGCCCTGGACCAGGAAGCATCAGTCTGGTCCTGGAGCTCCCAGCTAGGTCGGCCTCAATCAGGAGCCATGAACCCATCACAGGCAGAGAGCCTGTGCTGATCCACTCCCCTGGCCCTGTCTGGGGCCCAGCAAGGAGGGAACACCACCAGTTCTGGTGCAGGAAGCTCGGCAGGAACTGCTCGCCCACCTTGCTCAATGGGAAGCAATCATAGTTTCACCACTGCTTTCAGGAGACAACATCTTCCAGCTCTGCAACCCACAGCCAGCAGGCACGTGGAACAATAAAAGTTGTCAACATAAGAAAAAAATCATGTCCTTTGCCTGTATTAAAAGCTGGACTGGTGTATTCTCACAATAACAAACCCCAGTGCGAACTGGATTAATGTTCTCGTCGTGAAAGTACACGCTGTAGCAGGGTTCATCAATTAGCTGCACCAGAATAACGAAGAAACCTGCTATTTGCATAGAACATCACTGCATTTTACTTCTGTGCCTTCCATTTAGCAACCTTCAAACAATTTTTAAAGAGACAAGTAGAGGCAAGGACAAGAGGGAAAGCTGTGTGTTTATATGCTATACACAGTGTGCCTTGAAAATAGCAAAAAAATCATATGACTGTTGAATCCAGGTCAGCTCTGTGTGAACAATCTTGCTAATTGGCCTCATTACCAAAGGGAAAATTAGTTCTTGCTGTTGGAATTGTTACAAACGAGGGTTGTTAAAAGCTGGGATTATTACTGTGAAGCTGGACTGTATTTAAAAATGTTATTGAAGATTTTCCAGTCGCCTAATAATTTTATTAGGAACCACTTAAAAGATCAGCTGAAAATGTGGTAATTTCTGCATAATACAAACAAGATTTATTCTTCAGCATGCAAAGCTACTGTGTTTTTATATTTAGGGTTTATGTAAAGCAGCCATGGAGGTTAGAGGTGCTGGTGACCTCCACGTGAGAACTGACTGACAGAGCTCAGCCCCACCAATACACTTAACAAGTTTTGACAAGTTCCCCTCCAAAAAGCCTGTGGGGTGGACATCAACATCCAACAGGTTAAAGGGGACACTGGAGGCTGGCAATTCAGCTCCAGACAACTGGCTCAAATCCAGACCTAATCATCAGTAAATAAAATTAGTTCCAAGTAGCCTATCTGCCCGGGCGTGATGGTCTATGGACATAAGCCCTCACCAGCAGTCTCAGCCAAAGCTGGAGGTTAAGGGTGCACCTCAGCTGGCCGGGGTTGAGCTCTCTGTAGAGCAGACACCTGCTAATGGTCACAGATGTTACACCAACAGAGGAGGGCACCCAGTTTCCCAGCTCACAAGTTGATGCCTGCTGGGTGTATTTAATTCAGGTTTTAAAGTGGAATCGCAAGGCAAAAGGCATGTCATCACTGCAAGGTTAACGCTGCAAGCCATTGCCCCAGCTCAAAGGCACACCTCCTTGCAAAACCCTTTCCTCTGAGGTGGTCTGTGAGGAAGCACAGGCTGGAGCTCACACTAGGACAGTATTTCGGCTGTGGGGACTTGGCCAAGGGAATGGAGATGATCATCACATCGTGGCTGCTCATTCCCACAGAATCCCCTCCAGACCCAAGAGGGGTACAACACAACTTTTCCCACTCTTCATGACATGGGAATTCAGGACAATCTTTTCATTGCAAAAACTGGGAGCCACACGATGGGCCTTGCACCGTCGAGAGCCACGTTGGCATGGGCGCAACAGCACCAGGGTCCCTGCACTTGGCGGACACCAGTTCAGCAGCTGGGGAGGCACTCGGCACCAGCAGCTTGGGTGACTCCACAGCAGTGACACAGCCTGCTGTAAGGGATACGGCAGGGACAGCTGAGGAGGATTTTCTTTCTTCAGCTGGATGAAGGAAGGTTAAAGCAGGCCACCAACCTCATCAGCTGATCTCACAGGGGGGAGAGCCCCCACACTGCACACACCCCCTCCCAACTGCCTCCACAGTTTCCTGGAGCCCAGAGTTATGCAAAAGGTTTTGCTCCATCTCCCTCCACGGCTATCATGTCAGTTCCTGGGTGAATTGCCATGACAATTAGGGAGAATAATGGGAATATGTGACATATGTTTCTTTCCCTTCAGTGTTGCCTGCTCAAAACTGGAACTGAAAGGTACCAGGCAGCTACCTCCCTGCCTCTGGAATTTCACAGAGGGTGACTCTGAAGTATTAAAAAGAAATAATTCCACTTGCACAGACTAAATTAAAAACAATGAAAGTGCATTATTTTCTTTATAGGCACCCTTGCTTGCAGTAGTTCTGTATGTTTCAGATAAATAGAATAAACGCTGTGAAACCCTTTGGAGGCTAAACAAAACCTCTAACACAACAATAAAATCTTCTCACAGCTGGAGCCAGAGAGCAGCGTTAATATTTACAAGCCAATGAGTATATTTACGTGAAAGAGAGGATTCTAAGAGTATCTTTGATATGCAATTAAGGCATACATGTGGGCTGGCAGGAAAATAAAATAAATCTTTTTATTACAGCTATGCTAACATCTCCAGTAAAGGACTAATAATTGCAAATTTACATGCAAGGTTCTTGCAATAAGGAAGGTTTTGCTGCAAACTTTATTCTCATTTACGCACATCTTGTGGCTTCTATATTCTGTAAGACACAGAGGAACAAAACCCAAAGGTCTAATTTGCCATCAAACTACTTCACCACACAGCTTGACAACTAGGATTTAGTGTGAGAACTAGGGATGTACTTCACAAACGCCCAGGTAACAATAACATTCAGTTGGTGTTCAAGGCTAGAGAATAATGGTTTGGAGAGAAAAATATGTCCCTTTTAACTAGAAAACATGATGCTATATTCCTTTAGGTCTACCCCTGTCTTTGGTGTCAGAGCCCAGGTTGGGATCTGCAGCGAAGATGGCCGAGAGCTGTGGGCATGTACATCTCACAGCCCGTAGGAACAACAGAGCTTGTGAGGTCCACCTGGGTTTGCAGCACAGGGCTCTGAGATCCACCAGTCACACCTCTGCCCTTCACAGGCAGCTTGTTTCCACTGTACTATCTTTTACTGGCACATAATGACAACTCTGTATCAAACTGGAAGAATTAAATGTCCTTAATACATTAAACAGTGGACAAAAGCATTTATGGAAGAGGAAGGAGGCCCTGTACATCTCTCCATCACAGCTCTCTCCACATCATCTGCACCTTTGTAAGGGTTCTCCCAATGAATGCTACAGGTCAACATAGTCGCCTTAGGGAGCCAGTTACATTTGTATTGCATTTTTATCATGTGGTCTAACACATGTTAATGGGCTGGCTTGTACACACAGACCCTACTGATTTATGTGAAGGTCCAAGGTTGCACTAAACTAGGGATATTTTGCACAAGGACACTTCTCCATAAATATGAAAACCTAGTTTACAGATCTTGTCATTCTACCAATGACAGATCAATCCATAAACATGTTTCCATACCAAATGGTTTAATTATAATAGTGCCGTACTGCATGAGGCTTGGGCACAGTATCTTACAGTGAAATGCTCTGTCCATTCATTCCCATTTGTGCCAAGAAGCACCTAACTCTAGGGCTGTTCTGCTGAGAGTTGAATAAGGCTTTGCTGCATTAGGACCTCAGTTTAATCCTGACATTCTAGGCATGTTGTTTTTCTTTATTATGTATTTGTTATTCATTTCAATTTCTGCTACAGGAATATCAACAGAATATCCTGTATATCCCAGACCATAACAGCTGAAAGATGGGAAAAGGAAATATTGTCAGTGTTCAAAGAATGAATGATTGCCTAGATCATTTTGCCTTGAAATGTTTGAACATGAAAAACTGAGCATCAGTCTAAACAAAAATTATTGATTTGGGCCTATCAGTCATTAGTGGTTCCTTCTGCATCTTTCAAGGCTCTGTTATCAAAATGTTAACAAAAACATATTGCTAATGAAGGTCTTAGGCTTTATCCCTCAGAAAGAGGTTATTAAAAGGGAAGAGGGAAACACATTTAAACATCCAGTTTATTTACCTTTTTTTGATTGTTTCTCCCAGCTTAGCTAATGGAAAGTCACTAGCATCAGTTTCATGTTACTGGAATGAATCTCACTTTCAGGTTGTCAGAGCTGCCATAGAGCTCCTGCCAGCGCTGCAGGAGGACATTTATTGCTTGAAAAACAACAGTTCCCACTGGATTTAGAAAACAATATAATTGCAGTATGTTATAGGACATAAGTTTCATAAATGTGTAGGTGATTGGCCTCTCTCCCCCACACAGATCTGCTCCCTTCTCCCCCCTCCATTTCCCTCAGGCTAGGTCTGGGACCACTCCAAGCCAGAAATGTTCTCTGCATGACAAGCATGCTGACAAACTGAAAGGAGAACAGCATTAATTTTCAGCTTAAGCCTAAAACCGCGCAAGGGAATTGCTAAGCAAGTCTTGGGGTCAGGTACAACCAGCCTTACCCGTCTGAAGACATCAAATGTCACCAGGCTACCCACACACAGAGCACCTTGCTGCAGACCCCAGACAGACCCGAGCACATCAGAAGGCAGTGTCATGTTGGTTTTCATCTCCCCAAACCAGAGATGATAATTTTCATTTGGGGGTAAGATACAAAGGTGAGGCCTTGGAAGAGATTCACAGGTTTGGCTGAAGGACAAATAACTGAACATTCCCATAATGTGAAGAGTAAAGAAAGCAAGACTGAGTTGAGTTTTTATTTTCTCCTATCTTCCTTTCCAGCATTAGTAAATATTCACTGCAAGCCACATTTTCCAGAAAGAAATCACAGGGGGCGGGCAGGGGAAGGTAAGAAATGGAAAAGGATAGCATTGTAGAGCTGGCTAGAGATAAGGAAAGTGCCTGTCTAATTTTAGGCAGAAAGACAGACAGAAAAGTTAAGAAAATCATCACATTTCTTGCATGAAAGAAGGTAAAAAGAGTTCTTTAGAGTGAACAGATGCCAAGAATGAAATCCTGGTACCTGAGCACAACCCAGCAATTGGCAGAATATTTTTCATAAGATTTAGAAAGAAATTTCCTTAATTTTTCCATATGAAATGTTCCACACAAAGAATTTCCAAGCCAAAAAAGTCAAAGGAAATAGATAAAAGTGCTTTAGCTCTGGGTCTTGAGTAGGGAAGCCATAGTTTAAAGTCACCCAGAGAGTCCACAGGAAGATGCTCTCCCCAACACAGTGTAGCAGCATGGTCCTTTCCCCATGGTTCCAGACAACCATCTCCTTCCCGTCCCTGCACACAGGTTCTTGCCCATGGGAGGCACAAAATGCAGGTGCCAGGGTGGTTCAGCACCAATGCAGGCTGCAGATGGGGACGTCAGCAACTGCAGCATGGTAATAGCAATGAAGTCTGTCCTAAATGGGATACAGAAAATACAAGCAGATACTCAAAAGCAAAGAGCATTTTTGAAAACAACCACTTAGGAGGGGCATTTTCCAAAGTTGTCAGGTGAAAGTGTGAAAGCCGTCTGTCCCATTCAGAGCTCATGAGATCTGACTTCAGAGATGTGAATGTTTGCAGAAAATAGGGTTTCAGACACAAACAAGACTATATTTTTTAAAAAGAGTCAGAGAAAGATCCTTGGCCCCATATGGAAGCTGCACAAAGCACTCTTAAATGAAGCACCCTAATGAACCTATAATGTACCTACTAATGAAGTAGGTGCTGTTGCCTAAATAGTCCCTGTCCAGGAGCCTCTTCTACAGAAAGTTCAAGGTGCTGGTTTTGCTCCTGCTTGTGGCCAACGTTTACAGCCAAAGAGGAGAGACAGCACTACTTAAGCTGATAATCAGCTTTTGCTTCTTTTAAAAGCTAGCTGGGCAGGTAAGAGTGTATGACAGGTTTGAATGTGCCCAGGGCTGAATTTATGCTGACACTAGACTGGGCTGTCATGCACAGAGCAAAGACATAAGCTATGCAGCTGCTGCCAATGAGCCCTAGGAGCTGGTTTTTTTGCCCAGTGACTTTTTTTTATCTGACCATGCACCAAGTAGGAGCTTCTCTGGTAAAATGAGCTTGCCCAAAGCCACGCTTCACAAAGGGTTATTAGTTATTTTCAGAGGAGACCAAAGCAGGCATTAGTAGAGGGTCAGAGGAGATGCCACATCTGCTCTGACAACTGCTCAACCAGGTCAATACCCAACTCTTTGTGGTGGTCTGGATGCCTGGCAGCACGGAATGCTCCAATCCTGTTTATGCCCTCACTTCTCAGGGTTTGTACCTCTGTGATCTCTGTGACCTTACAATGAAGTTATTCATATCCAAGACCTTAAAGGCAAGGTTCTTTGAGGTCATATCTCTAGCTAAATTGCCTTTTTGATAAAAGGGAGATGATGGGACCCCATTCTCCAAACTGACTCACTGATTCCCCAGCACCTTGATGTTCCCAAGATAAAAGAGAAAGGATTTGATTACCTGCTGCCTGCATTTGTACAGCACTTACCCAAGCTGTGTTTGGCCTCACAGCAAAATATAAAAATCTGCATTGCAACAGATTGACCTCGTGAGATTTGCCAACTGTGACTTTCATAGCTGCTTTGAGTGAGTCCAAAATCCTAAAGTCCTTCTTTGCTGGTGAAACATCTGGCTTGCAGAGTCTGTCACAGCATGCTGCAGGAGTACAACTAATTCATTGCATGGTCACTTCATCATGCCTAATGCAACACAAAGGTAATAAAGCAGTTTCACTCTAAAGCACTGGCTCCCAGGTTGGTACAATGGACTAAACTGATTAAATCTGGGCCACATCACCTCACGGGGCAATTTATAAAGTCAATGGGACATCAACTGTAGGACTTGGCCTTTTGCAGTCAAACCCCACACCACCCACTGCCCGTTGGAGTGCCCTTCTGTAAAGCTCCACGTCAGGCCATGGGCCCTAGTATCACCTGTGAGTCACCACAAAGGACCACCTCACAGAACATTAGGCAACATGCGTGTATCTACAGCTGGTCCCTTGGCCAGTTCACAAGGAGATAACACACTGCGTACACAATGCTAGCAACATAAACTATTTCACAAAATCCCCTTTCATCTTCCCAGGAAGAGCTGCTTTTGATCAGGTGCTAATGGGGTTTTCCAGATCTGGACTGAACCAGCATTTGCTTCACTTTTGCTCTGGGCCATTTGGAAATAGTTTCCAGGAAGGTCAGTTCTGCTGCTGCTGCTACCTGGCTGGCAAGCCTGGAACATGCAGCACAGTCCCAGCCCATACCTGGGACTTGTCTCCTGTTAAACCACGTATCTCCCTGCCTGTCCCCACCATCTCTGAGCTGTCTCTGCCACCACTATCACGTTAGGAAGCCTCTTTGTGCACCTCAGCACCTCTGCAGGGTTTATTGTAACTAGAATTGGCTTAAAGGCAGCTTGCAGGCAGCCTTCACATGTCCTTGTCAAGGACATATAGTGGTGGCATAGCAATTACTGGACTCTGCAGAGGCTGGGCTCACAGTCCTTGTAGTCCAGAAGTACCTTGTATGCCTTTTCCTGAAGCAATGAAGTATGTCAGTAAAATGCTATTGCCCTTTTATTACTGCTTTCAGATTCTTCACAATTATTCCCACACACACACACAACCTTTGCTCTTCAAAAGTACAGGTGAGAAAAGCTTTTCTTCCCAACCCACCACACTGAAAGGGTCTCCTTCTCCTCCCACCCCTGGCCCTGCTCAGCCAGCACAGCTGCACCACAGCAGGGCACCTCTGAACTGTGAAAGAGGCAAAGGAAAGCCCATGGCTGAAGGCTCATCCCTGAAAAGATACGACTTCTCCAACCTGTTTGCATTACAATCTCAAGGGCATTTAAACTATGTGGTATAAGGAGCCCAGCTGCTGCAGCACTACTCCAGAAAGAGGCAGTCTCCAATATTAATGGGTATAATCCTGCTGGGTTGTAGATCTCCTCTCTAACTCTTGCAGTCAAACACAGCACTTATCCCAAGGCCTCCTTTTGAGATGCTCCTCACACAGCCTGCCAAATGTCAGGATGGACAATTACCTCTGGTGATTGACATAAAAGAAAAGAGCTTTTGCAGTCATTAGCAGAGGCCTTCACTACAACAAAACATGCTCATTCATCTGTTCTTCTGCCTTCCTAAAACACAGCTTGTGAAGAGAAGGACAAAGAAAGGGAGAAAGAAGGAAAGAAAGAGAGAAAGAGAGGAAGAGAGAGAAAGAAAGAAAGAAAGAAAGAAAGAAAGAAAGAAAGAAAGAAAGAAAGAAAGAAAGAAAGAAGGAAAAGGAAAAGGAAAAGGAAAAGGAAAAGGAAAAGGAAAAGGAAAAGGAAAAGGAAAAGGAAAAGGAAAA
>JAVJGJ010000059.1:5544941-5569527 GCA_035590215.1 Microhierax caerulescens
AAAGGAAAAGGAAAAGGAAAAGGAAAAGGAAAAGGAAAAGGAAAAGGAAAAGGAAAAGGAAAAGGAAAAGGAAAAGAGAGCAAGCAAGCAGGCTTCTTTTCCCTTCTGTAAACTAGAAGTTCTGTTTCAAATTTTTATGGTTTTTAGCCTGAGGAACTGTGCAATTCTTTTTTAAAGAAATACATAAACTGCCATTTGATAAAAAGAAGAAGTTTGCTCTCTAGTGGCTGAATTTAAATAGCTCAAAAAAACACAGGCTGCTGAAGAAAGGGAGAGTTTTATCCAAAATGTGTTCAGTTCCTAATCTCTGTGCTACTAAATATTTGCTCTTTGCTAATATTTACTATTGAACAACTCCCCATGACCCATGTGACTGCATTAAGGAAAACCAAAGTGCATGGTATTAAGAACTAGTCCCATGGAGATTCTAGTCGGAAAAGGAAATTACTTCTGTCCCTACACACTTCCTGATGTGGGAAGGGGCTAGGGTGGGGTCTGAAGAGTCACCTAGCATGGAAAAGCACGCTGCAAAACCCAAGTGTCACTGGCCGTAGAAAGCTTGTGACCAGACCACTGTGGCAGTGGGTGACTCCTGCTGGTGGCATATGGCCCTTGACCACATCAGGCCAACCCTGCACTACGGCACTTCCATCCATTATCTTGTGCCACCAGCTGGAATGCCATGGGATGGGAGAGCACAGGGCAGGGGGTAGACAAGGTCAGGAAGGAGCAGGGCTTTCCCCAAGCCAGGAGGAGGACCACAGGCAGTACCCAGGCTCCCACACCCATCCCTGACCCCAGGACACCTTGCACCTGCACACTCTAGTCAGGGTACAGAAAATACTTCCACATTTCTGCACATAAGCATTTCTGTCCCTGGTCTTTAGCCTCAGGGATTTCAGAGCAAGAAGACCCAGCCTGCTCCCCACACCCAGTCCCTACCCCCCTGTTTCCCATTGCAGAGACCCCCATCACAACCTCTCAGACCACATGTAGACCCCAGCACTTGGGATCAGGAATGTGCTTCTGAGAAGTGCTTTTCCCAGGGTAGTCCCACTGCCTTTGGGAGAAGAAGGTCAGCGGCAGGTTGTCTTGCGTGCCACCGCTCTCTCATTTCTCTGCTTACAGCACGAAGGAGCCTGGTGCCACAGTGTGATGGGATTAGCCCAGCAACAGCAGTGAATCAGGCATTTCCTGTTAACAACTTAAGAGGGAGAGGGAAGAGAAAAAACCTAAGAAACAAACTGAAGCTACAGCCTCCCTGGAGGCCAACCCCATGCACTCCTTAAATTTTTTAGTACTATTATTTCATGGAAAAGCCTGTGAGACCTTATGCTTCAGCAGCCAGATGGAGAAGGGGACGAGGCAGATGAAACCGACAGCCAGGTCTCGATGGCCCACCCACCTGCAAGGCCCATTCCCAGGCACAGTAATTGCCAATCAGAAGCAAACTACTTTATAATTAAAGCATTATATGAGCAAGGGGATGTCTGGGGCTTTTGCTTAATTGCCAGATGTGGCAGGGAAGCACAGAAGCATGGAAAGAGGGGCTCAGGCAACGCTTGCTGAAATCAGGGAGGGTTTTGCCATGGAGCTAATCCAGGGCAGGAGCGGAGTGAGGGCAGACATGGAGGCACTAGCAGTCCTCCAGCCAAACCCTTCTCTATCTTAGTCCAGGCGAGCACCTACACCACCTCCTCCTTCCATACACCTGGGACAGGCACAGCCAAGCCCTTAGGGATCTCATTCCTAAAAGAGGAGGCCCATGCATGTTGTCACCATGGAGCATGCAAGTTTGGGCCATGCCTCATCGCTTCTGCTGCTCTTTCTTCTGAAAAAGAAGAGCATGGGCCCTGCAAGGTCCTCTGTTGGGAAGTCCTTCTCTTTTCTTCCCATCATTCCTTCCCAGAGGATGGGTCTAGGTTTTTGGCCATGATGCTGGACTACCTCTTTTAACTGCCCTGCTCCTCATGCTCAGGAAATCCTCTTTTGCAGCTTTAAAACCAAAGAGTGCTGTGGTTATCCGATCTGGTCTCCATAAGCTGTCTCACTGGGCCTCGCAGGACTGAGCCCTTCTTGAACCAAGGTGTATCTTTGAGAAATGGCTTTTAGTGTAAGAAGAAGAGCATGGCGATATGGAAAGCTCATCCCTGAGAGAGAGTGCTGTGCATGGGAGAATCTCACCCCATAGAGCATAAATTCTATTACTGGATATGACTGTTGCATTTTGGTCTTGAAACAAATTATGCATACTCACAGAACAAAACCAATCACATCTCAGTCATATTTCATCATTACAGCATTGCAGCATTTTGGATATATTTTTTAAGTTTGATGTTAGTAATATTGTAGATGGAAAATGCAGAACCAGCTTGTGAAACCATTTCTGAGTTTAATCAGACCCCTGGAGATAAGGAAGTGACTACATTAGTTTCTAGAGCTGTCTTTGGCTACAGCATCATTTCTTATTGTGAGCTACTCCAGAATGGCACAACATCAGCAGGAACCAGACTTAGGTTTTGGGGCACTTTGTAAATCCCTAACGTTCCTGACCACCATCCTCTTCCAAGTTCCTCCAGCAGCAGCTGCCATGGTGTGCTACCTACACACCATCAGCTGGACCATACAGAGCTACTTCAGGGAAAGATGCTGTTAACCTGACCCAGAAGGGACCAGAAACCTGTTCCTCCAATACAAGTCAGCAATAATATTACTAAGCATGGAGTTAAGTAGATGTCAAAACCAAACAAACCAGAGCTATGCCACTGAGACTGGTAAAAAAAGACATTCTCCTTCTTGGGGGTCTTAATTTCAAACAAGCCTGAGGAAAAAGAAAATGTGTATCCACACTCTCCTGCAAATATCAGAGCCCTTCCAGGATGTGGAAGCACCTTGTATTCCCCTTTCTTCCCATCAATCCTTCCAAGAGGTTACACCTACTAGCTTGGCCATAATATTGGACTACCTTCTGCAGCTGCTCTGCTCCTCATGTGATAGAGTCTAACACCAGAAAGGTACCACTCTGAGCATCTTTTCTGATCTCCTACATAACCTGGCTCAGTGGACCTCCTGGAAGTGGCCAAAGGTCCACACCTTTAAGAAAAACACCATGAATGTTAAGTTTCATGTGAGGGAGAAACCACTTCAACCTTGGTTTTCTGTCACTGAAGTCCAAAGACTATTAGAATTACAATAATAAAATACATCTTGGTTTTGTCTGTCTTTCAGCTTCCACCCACTTTTTTTTCTGTTCATCTGCTAGAATGAAGAGCACTCTGCTGTCAGATATCTGTCCTCATTCAGGTGATGGTAAGCAGTGACCAGCCCTCTTCTCAGCTTTCTTTCCAATGAGCCAGACAGAGGGAGGCCCTGGAGACTTTCTAATGTGCTGCCATTTCTGTTCCCAGATCTGTGGCTTCACATTAGACATGTGTTGAAGGCCATTTGCACCTAGCTGAACAACTGATCCTCCTAAGACCTGACCTGAAACATCCTGTTATCTGCAGATGTCATCAGCAATGTTTCCTCCTTCTGCAGCATCAATATGTTCAGTAGAAACACAGCTTTTGGGTAATGTTTTGTTGTTGCAGCCTACTAGTTTGTGCTTATGGCTTGGTCCCCAGCAGCCACCTGAAGACAAATCTAGTGCTGTTTAGGCAGATCAGAACCAAGACAGTAGGTCTTACATACAAGACAGAGGATCTTGTCTGAGAAGCAGTGATCCCAGAAAGGGCATGAGAGAAGGAAGCAGGCTGAACACCAGGTCCTTGGGATGCTGTGACCTTTGCTGGCCAATCTGATACTTCTTTAATGAGGAGAGAGGGCAGATCTTACCTGCCCTGGAGGTAGAAATCTGGCAGGGCTAAGCCTGAAACTCTGCTTCCCAAATGGCTTCCCCTCAGGAACAACCCCTTCTGCCTGCAGACTGTAGACCATCCTGGCTGAGGAGGACATGCACATTGAGGTCTCCCCTGGCTTCTGAGACCAGACACACTGTTCCAGATGGAAGGTGCCATCATCCAAGTTGCTGAAATGTCTGTCCTGCACCTTACAGCATGTGGGGAGGCTGGCAGGAATGGCAAGCAGATCAGGAGGGAGGGGGGATGTGCTAGCACAACGTGACAGGAGTAGAAATTACATCGCACCAGGCTTTTATGTTTCCCCTAATGACCTCTCAGAAACAGTTTTTCTGATTTCCTTTCCAGCACTGTCACATAACTAGATCAGATTTTGCTTGCAGACGACCTCACCCAGGCTTCACCAAAACCCAAGGTTCTCTGAACAGGACATGCTAGAAGTTCGTTAGCGTAAGTTACACTTCAAGCGTAAGTTACACTTCAGCAAAGCTGACTGTTGCATAAAGCGGCTTTTTTTTTCTTTCACCAGCGTTGAATCTGAATGAACTCCTCTTTTGACTCAGCTTTCATTCCCTGGAATCTAAGGCCTTACGTCCCTGTTTTCTAAAGGGACTTAGTTCCCGTCTAACTGAAAGTGAAATCAGGGCTGATTAATTCTGTTGACTTGGGTGCTGTGCTGTGAACAGAAGCTGTCTTTTAATGTAGCTCAAACTTCTTTTAAAAGTGTATCTAAGGAATAAAAGTGAATGATGAGGTTGTTCTTATGTATTCTTAGTGTTTCCAGGGAAACCATTTCCTGCCTGTATTTATCCCAATTCGTTTCTGTTTTTTCAGGGAGGGGAGGTAAACCTTCCAAAATAAACAGACAATACTCTGAAATTAAGGTACTTATTAATGAGATGAGGTACCCCCAAGATACACAGCATGGGATCCGGTACTTTTCTAGTCGAGGGCACTAGTTGAAATACATACCAAATTAATAACTTCTAAAAAAAAAAACCACTATATAACAAACGGACAGTCTGTATTGCTGGTGGTCTGTGTCTAGTCCATCTTGGACGGGACTGTATCGGGGGGGGGGGGCGGTAAGGCAGTAATCAGTATTGTTGTGTGCACCTGGCCCTCAAAGTCTATTCCCACCTTGAGCTGGTTCTTCCAGACCAGACTTGACACACATCTGGAAAGCATTGCAGGGACTCGGCAATCCTGTGAGTAAGGAGAAGCACTTGAGGTGGGCCCACAGAAGGCCTCATGGTGCTCACAGAGCACCTTGCAGAGGGTCTGAACCCTATACAGGACCCACAGCACAACTGCCTGCCACTGCCACGGATTGACATAAAATGGCCAGGATCCTTGTTCCTCAGGAGTGAACAGAATATATCTTTAGAAAAAAAGACAAAGGTGGAATGTAATGTGTGCAGCTGCCGTTGGCTTGGTGGGATTGACTGCAGTTAGGAAAGGGTGCCCATCTCTTTCCCTCATCCCAAGGAGTCCAATACTGAAGAGGGATGGATAGACTCATGTTTATGCCATTAACCTAGAGCTCAGTTTCTCACTTTTAATGTGCTCTACAACCTCACCTCATGAGAAGTGAGTAATAGCACTTCTCTGTCTCACAGAGTGGTAAATACATAAAAGACAGAGCAATGGAAATATCATCTTCTTGAGGACTAAAAACATACTTTCAGTGGCATATTGCCCTGTGCTATCAAAGATGACAGCACTGTAATTATCTTCCTGCCTTCTGTCCCTGACAGACAACACATCACTCCCTTCACACTTGGTAAAGTCCCTGGCAGCAAGCAGCTCTCTGGAACAGGATCCCCCTTTCTGGACATCTGGAGATCCACCTTGTTCTAGCAGAAAAAAAACAGCCCTGGGGCCCTCAGCTGGTGATTTGCACACAAGCTCTGTGCAGACCTGATGAGCTGGTGTCTGACACGCAGCACATCACAAAGTACAAGAAAGCACAAGTATGAGGACCAGGATGCTGCCACATGCTTGCCACAGGTGTTCCCTTTAGGGTCACTGTAGTAATTCTGGAAGCCAAAACCCATGATGATGGGGCCAGCAGGAGGGAAAGCAGGGTGGAGAAAAAGGTAACCACGCTTGCTCTCCTCATCCCTGTTCAGGTGTTCATATCTCCCTGTGTGTTTTCCATTTTGGTGTCTTAAATATTCCTCATCGTGTCAGAGCAAGAGTTTAGTGGGAAACCCTCATCAAGAAGATTATATGCAAATACATTAAAATCGGAGCATAATGCTGGAGACATGTATGTTGTGGATCCTGTGGGTGTGTTTGGTCTGTAGCTTTTCAACTAGAGAGCTTTGGCTAGGCTGAAACCCTAACCCTGTGAAAGCCCAGGGCATTCTTCCAGTGACTCCAGTGGGTCAGGGATGGAGCCCCTCACATGCAGTGGCCAAGCATTCCTGCTGATGGGTGAAGGAGGTGGCTGGCCTGGCAGGCACCGTGCTTGGCTGTTGGGCTTTGCAGGACCCCAGAATGGGCAATAACAAGGAGGGTGATGAAAGTCTGGGGAGGAAGCAGGCCCTCACATGAGCACCCAGAACATCCTGCTGTTTCTTCTCCTTTCCTAAAAGCATGACCCAGTGTGCAATCAGATCCCTCCTGGAAAGACAACTAAAGCGGTGTTTTGAAAGACAGGCTCTAAAAATGGTACAAACTTCTGCAGGGACTTTTTCTGTTTCTGGGAGGGTTTACTTAATTTGTGCCAGTTGCCAGCAAACTGAAGACTACACCCCATTAAGCCAAAAGAAGAGTGGCAACAAAGGATGTAAACGATCAGCTTTTAAACCAACCTAAATGAAAAAGATAAAACAGCTTCATGGAGACAGGCCATCCACCTGCAGATGTCACAGGCTGGGTTCAATTAGGCAGTCTCACCACACCCCTGCATTTGAGATAGCTCTGAGAGATAGCTGAAGGCATATTTAAACCCAAAACAAAAGCAAATACAGGAAGCTGACTCTAAATTCTGAGCAGTGAAGATGGGCTGAGGGTGGAGTTGCCTAGGCATCTTCTGTGAGGGTGAGACCCCCTTCTCTTGTCCTCCTCTGCTGATGGTTGTCCCTGGGGCATCAGCCCGGGGCTTGGCCCAGGGAATGAGCTGCCAGGGGCAGGGGTGGTGGGGGAATTTCTGGTCCTGGCTGCCTATGAAAGGGAACACGCAAGGCGCTGTACCCTGCACGTCTCCTTGAGCACAGGGTGTGTGTGAGGGGAAGGAGCTAGGAGGCAACACATGGAAGCAGACCTGTTGGATTCAGATCAGAAAATGTAACTGCTTGTATAGCTGTGCTGGCTCAGGATGAGAAAAAAAATTGTGCTTCCCAGCCCATGGAGGCGTCTGGGGCAAACCAGGGTGAGCACACAGTACCTTCATTAGCAGAGACCTTTTGGCAGCTTATTTTCAGGGAGACTGTAGTCGACAGCTGTACCACAGACACTGCTTTTGGAGCCCTTGGCTGCTCTGCCACCACGCCAGCCTTGCTTAATGCACAGTACTCGAGGGCAGACCAGGAGTACTCAGCTCCTGGGATGTGGGTTACATCTTGGTCTTACCTCCTGAGATGTAAGGGGGGAGTGAGGCACAGAGCTCTGCCAGGTCTGTGCTGCCCCTGTGCACAGCCAGCCCGGGCTCCCTCAGCACCACCTTACTGGAGCCCAGGAGAGCACCTCCATGGATGCCCAAGGGCTTAGGGACAAGCTGGGATCCTGAGCCTGGCCCAGCATCAAGCCATCGTCAGGAGATCCGCAGGGAGAAAGCAGCAGGGCTCCTGGGAGTGAAGAGCAGCAAAAGGGGGGCTGGAGGAGGGATGGGGATGGGGCAAGGAGCTGAACCTCTGCATGTACTGAGCACTGCCAGACAGAAAAAAAGCTGAGAATCATGGTGTGGGCAGTCCCTGGAGGGCACACATCCTGACACATCCTGAACCCTCACTGTATCTTAGGAAAAGCCAAGTATGTTGTAAGTAAACACAAACGTAACTTTATCATACTTGCACCTCCTACCTACAACAACCTGCACAACACTCAAGGCTCCTAGTTATCTGGATCCAAAAAATTGCTCAATAAGCTACATCTGACCCAGCTATAGCACTGATTTTGGTTCCAACTGTTTATACTGAAGAACTTGTACACATACAGCATGAAGTATTTTATGTTTATAATACTGAACTATTCAAGCAGCTTTTGTTTTGTGGTATTCAGAGTAGTTCTTAATCAAGACCTAGTCTGTCTCTTGACAGTTATCCTTGCAACTTTCTGCTGTTCTGTCCATGGAAGGACAAAGTATCATTACGGCTTCTTGCCAGCATGCAGTATGATGCAGTTAATTAAAGAAACATAAAGTTCACATGTGATGCTAAAGATCACATCTGTGCCTCTGAATGCACTGTGGCATTAAATCAGCTAGGTAATGATGCTCACCATTATATAAATATAATAATATAAATATTATTAAATAAAATAAATATTATTATATTATAATTATTATAAATATTATTAAATAAATAATATAAAATAAAATAAAAATTTTGCTCACCATTTTAAGCTGAGGTTTATACAGTCCATTATAGGAAGGAAATGTCATCTTATGATTTAGCTGAAGGTGATGTCAGACTGTATACTCTATAATTTACGCCAGATTTCCAATATTTTGATTTGATGACTCTGAACAGTCAGACTTCTGAGCACCCTTAAGCATAGGGTGCTTCAATAGCCGGAGATGCCAGAGGAGAGGCTCACGGCCCCACTGCCCCTTTGCTGCCCTGTGTACCTTTGTTTAGCTGACAAACAGCTCTCCAGGGTGGTATTTGCTGTATTTGCACCGGCAACAGTTGGGTGCACACAACAGCCTCACCCAGACAAGAACTGAGAAGCAGATGATAGGAAGCCTGAGGGTAGGTTTGTCTCCTGCTCGCAGCCATGTCACTGACAGAAAACTGTCAGGAAAGCTGTGGCTTTTAAATGAGCAAAGGCCCACTGTTAGGGTTACCCTTGGTAAACACACATCTGCAGAGAGACAGGTGACTATATCCAGGGCATCAGTGGTTTAATACAAAGTGTTATAAGAAAAACAAAAAAATACTGCATTGCTTCAGTACCAAAAATTTTAAGTTCTCTTTGAATAAAAAAAACAACAAAACTGTTTAGATTTCACATTTTCCAGATCGTATATAATATTAACACAAAGCAGGGGCTGTAATAATTTTTCAAAGAATAAAGATACATAAACAATGTGCCAGCAACAAAATCTCAGGGGGTGGTATGTCACTTGCCCTCAGTCTCTGCAGCCTGTGCTGAGAGAATATCTTGCCAGCATCCAGATCACAACCGGCCCATCCTGTGCTGTGAGGCAGGAAGAGCATTTCTAGGTCCATACACCACCAGCTCCGTCATCCTCAGGGCAACACATGTCACATGCCTTGGGACTTTTCTGGGTTGAGAGTCCAGCTCCCAGCAGGGTTAACCTTTTCAGGCTTCAGTGCCCATTTGCCTGCCCTGCCAGCCTTGCACATCCCAACTCTCCAGTCTCTCAGGCTGTGAAGCCTGGAGTGAGCAAAACTCTGCATCAACAAGATGCTTGCACAAGGTCAGGGCAACAGGAAAGACAAAAACCTGGGCAAGCCAGGCCCTGACTGGCTGCCATACACAGAAAGAATCACTGAAAATGGGAGTGTTTCCAGAAAGGGCACCAGCCACATCATTAATTCCTGACAGCGTTAGGCAGCTGTTACTTAAGCTAGTCCTTGTCATGCCACAGTTCCCTGATAGTATCAGGAACTACACGGACATTTGTCAAAACAGGATGACATCTAAAGATAGCATTGAACCTAAGCAAAAGGAATTTAAAAGAAAACAAATCACCATGGTTACAGTGTAGGGTGAGAAAAGTGTTCCCTCTGTGTGGAAACATGACTCGGGCGACCTTTGCTGAGACAGACTCCTGAGATGGCAGTAAGCTGCACAGAGCCAGTGAAAGGAAAACAAGGGAGTCTGAGCACCAAGCAAAGATACTTTAATGTTCAAGGTTGCACAGCACAGCTGCTGCAAGTCAGACACCCCTGCAGAGCCCAAGGGCTCAGCCCAGGAGACTTGGTGATTTGTAGCCGCAGCAGCTGGAGCCCATACTCTGCTGCAGCGCTGGCAGTGAAGGTGAACACACTGAAACCTCCACTCCACAGCCAAGCACCTCTGCCAACCCATCCAAACACCTTGGCCAAGCCACAGCTTAGAGCTGCAATCCAGCAATGCACTGAAGCCAGTTACAGAGCCTAGTGCCAAGCCAATGCCGCACGGTGCAAAGCTTTGATAAATCAGCTCTGGCTACTCACACTTGTTTAAAATTGTTGGTGGATTAACCTTGCACGAGCATGCTGGTTGCCAGATGAGGCATTGCTCACTCATGCCACTCTGCTTCTCTCTGCACAGCATCCTCCTACAAACAATGTAAGGGCAGCATAAAGCCAGCGGCTAGTCTGACAGCGGTCATGTGCCTGCTCTTGCCCAGCGCCTGCAGAATTACAGCATGGGTTTGTAAAAGCACTCAGGGCTTCCCGTGCCTTGATGTGAGAAACTGGCAAAGGCCAGAGCCCGCTCATCTGTATGAAGAAACAGGGGTAAATTGCCACCCCTCCGTGCTCCTCGAAGCAGCAGCTGGGGTACCATCTCAACTCCTGTCAAGCCCCATATTGACCAGTCTCTACTTTAAGAATGCCGAGCCTTTTGCTACAGCTCCGCAGCAGCTTCTCACCCAGCCCCTGCCCTGGCTGGGAGAGGGGGGAATGGCAGGAGCGGATCACACCTTCCACAGCCACTCGGTTTCCTCCTGCTGCAGCCAGTGCCACAGCACTGCCCTGGTTCGCAGGGTCCCTGGCCTTTCAGTGATTCCAGGTCTGACCTGGGGGAGGGTTCCCACTGTATCGCTCAGCCTGAGATGAGACGTTACATCTCACTACAACCCTTTGACCATCACAGCTACCACCAAGCAAACAGCCCACACGTAGGGCTTCTGGCACAGATGTGAGCTGGCTGTGCTATCAGGGTAGTAAAACCAACAGAAACATTTGTCTACCCAGGCAAATCCAAAGGAAGTTCTTGGTCTTCTCTTCCCTGCTTCCTGCATGCCTCTGTTTGAAACATGACAAGCAGTCACACAGCTTGGTATCCACCTTTCACCACCATGTGAAATGACAAAACCCGGAACAGAAGGACGTTGGTGTGGGGACTACTGGTACTATGTGTTCCTAAAACTCTTCTGAGCAACGTGGACAAGAAAGTCCTGCTTTGGTGACTTCAAAGAGAAAATCTGCACAAATCTTCTAACTCCTGACTTTTTCCTTTGATAGTTTTATGTGGTGTGGCCTTTATTCCCAAGGCACCCTGTGGCAAGCTATGGCTGGATGGAGTTTCCGAAACTGTATGCAATACTCTGCAGGGGACAATTTTTTCATAAAAGCATCACTTCCATGCTGAACTCAAAATAGTGTCACATAACCAAACTGTGATGAACTGACGAAAGTTTGTTCTGATGATGTAACCCCAGCTGTATTAGGTAACACTGAAGGGTGGCATTGCCATGGACACAGAGATTTTGCAATCCTCCCTTTTCTAGCTTACTTGCGCACTTTATATTTTCAGTAAAGCCCATCTTTGTGTTTCTGACTCCTCTCTATCCTCTTACTACTAAGCAACCGTACGTCCTTAAAGTTTTATTTTTACTGTACACAGGTAACAGACACAAGCAACTGGGTCAGCATACAGCGGCAGTTACTAATTACTATACAGCTACTAAAATTACTGTAGAGAATGGCAAGTTTACAATTGCGACTTGCACTCCAGCCAGTGGTGGGTTTCTCTGCGGTGTGAAGGAAGATAGCAAACGTGCTTTAGCCCTCTGAAAAGTACCTCTCCTAACACCAGCCAGTGCTGTGTCTGCTCTGGTGTCCCACATCCCTTCTCCCAAACGCCAACTCAGCATTTCAGCTTTGCATTAACCTTTTTTTTCTAAATCAACAGTCTAAAAGCATTTGACTAAAATTCCCTTCAGATTTCACTTCCCACTCTTCTGACATCAGCCTTTCAGTATCTCTCCAGCTATCACAGAGTCCACCCAGAGAGGAAGACTGAACAAATGCAGAAGCAGACAATGAACTTTCCCAGAATTTCTTCATCTGTTGCAAATAAGCCAGCCAGCAAAACGCAATGGGAAAGGACAAACTCTTTGCTGTGTTTTTAATTTGTTACACACCTTCAAGACTGAGTTAAAACTACAAATGTACTGTACACCTGAACCAAATGCATGACTGAGGTTACAAACACATTTTATTGTTTACATATGGCCAGTATATAACCTAAAGCACTGACCATTTATTTCCCCAAGCCAGTTATATCAGTGTATCAGAAGGCACTGGGTATTTTGCAGTTGGGTTTCTGCTGGGGTTTTTTATTGGGTTTATTTGGGGGGTTTGGGTTGGTTTTTTTTTCAGAACTATGTTGCAATATAGTTTTTAGCATGGAAATTTATCAAAAGTATTTACAGATGGTCGAAAGTTCAAAGGGGCAAGATAGGAATTCAGATTAACTGGAAATCTAAACAAATGTAAAGGAAAATGAGGATCGGATTCCAAAACCCTTCTAGTCTACATTGCAAGCCTAACAAATGCTCTTGATTTGTGTTGGTTGTTAAAGAAGTGTAAATTCCATGATAAATTGATGTAGCTCCTGGGATGAATAAAATCAATAATGTAGTAACATTGACTTAATGCCAAGATGACATTGATTGAGAATGAGTACATAGAATTTGAGGTCTCCTTCCATGCACAAGGAGATATTAGTAAATGAGAGCCAGATTGCCAATTAAAACTTGTTATTTTAGCGTAGTTGGATAAAATAATGTGTGATGAAGAGAGCAGGCTGAGAGTAAAGCTATTCAGGTGGAAACTGAGTGTTCAGGGAGTCTATGATTCCTGAGCATGTGAAGAAGTCAATGATGCCCTCAGAAGGCTTGCAGAACTTAATTGTTTGTGATGCCTTTTCCCATAGTTATTTCCATACAGGCAAAGCCAGTGGGGATAATTTCAAAAGCAAAAGACCTTTACTCCAAGGAATGGGGTCCCAGTTCACAAATCAGTCTTTGCAGTTTGTCTCAAATTTAGATATATATTATTCCATTTCCTTAGCATATGGTGAAACTGGTTGATGAATGAATCTGTTCCAGCTCATCGAAGACCCATTCCCTGGGCATGTTCAGTGTCCTTGCTGCTTATAGTCTACCCTTCTTAGGGGTAGAGGGTTAATTAACACTGGGTGAGCTCTAGTCTTGTCTGGATAACTTGCGGAGAGCAACCAAGGGCCAATGGGAGGAATTTTTTGTGGCTAGTATACTAACTTGCACTTCAAATCCTGAGCAAGATTTGGATGACTAAGAGTTACAAGAAAACAAACCAAAAACACAAAAGAAAACGAGTGTGTGCAACAGAATGAGCAAATGAAGCCTTGTTATTACATATTTTTATCTGTCCCTCTTTCCCCTTCCCCACTGGGATCCTCTGATATCTGGCAATACTTCTCTCTCAGCAGAAGTGATATTTGAGTTGTTCAGTCTCCCAGTTTTATGGAAATGTAACATAACTTTGACATTGCTGAGGCCTCTACACTTAGCTGGAGTTTGGCATCAGCATAGAAGTCACTGGGAGGGATGAAGAGGCAGATGCACATATAGAGAGCGTGAACTGTTTAAAAAAATCTTTCCTTTATTATGATAAATTAAATGGATTTGTTTTGAAGCAGGGAAGGGGAAATATCTGTGGAAGCTCAGGGTGCTGCCAGGTCTCAGCAATTACCTTTCAGAGCAGGCATGGGGAGAGTGCCGGAGCGGCGCAGCTTGCCCACAGGTATGCAGAAGGCCATTGAAGAGCCAGACCTTGGGTTTCTCCCTTCCAGCCCTCAGCCTTGAGAAAATGTAAACAAAACTCTCTCTTTTCCTATAGCTGTGGGACAGATGACAGATAGCTCTGATGAAATATTTAGACACTTGTTCAGACAGATCACAACCTCACCCACCATCTACAGAAAATTTCTCCTGGGCAAAGACCCCATCACTACTGTGATGATTCCTTTGTGCCCACGGTTTGTGGCAGCCTCGGAGTCTCCACAATGGCTTTGCTGGGATACGTGCTGTATGCACCACTGGTGATGAATAATTACTTGACCAGTTACCAAACTCTTCAGACTGATCCCTACACATGTGCACCCTCCCCAGATGTATTGGACTGGATGATTTCACAGTATGACCACCTGCCCTTGCTTCCATTTGATCCCCTGCAAGTTTGGTTACCAGCTTCAGTGGAAAGGGGAGATGAACCCTACTACATGCTCCCCCAGGTACTGTTGTCTTCTAATGGCAATTCACTGATGTGTGTAACTATAGAGCCTGATAAGTAATGAGGGAGGGAAGATGTCAGACACGAATATCCTTGAAATAAGCTATTCTAATGATACCATGTTAGGATCAAGAGAAGCACATTATCCTCAAGTCTGTGTGAATGAACTAGGACTATCTGGCAGCTCTCTAACTCATTCAGCATTTTGTCCTCCAAGTAAAATACCAAACTCATTCATTATAGCTGGTTTCAGGACTCTTGGGAGCCACCCTGAAAGCTCTCCATCTTCAGCACAGGCAGCTAATCTGGACAAATAATTTCAAACAGTTTAAGAAACAATTTGACCCCTAGGTAAAACAACCGAAGGTTAAAGGGACATTTGGTGTGTATCTGTAAAGAATATAAATTTTGCTTTTTATTCCTTCTCTGGAGCCTGTGCAAGGTTCAAATTCAGTTTATAAGCTTATCACCAAAATTCATTTTATAGGGTACCTTAAACATAGACGCCCACTCAGTCCGATCAAAGCTTTTCCAGCATGAAGCAGCTGAGCTACAATCAGTTTCCTTGTTCAGTCAGCCAAATCAATGTTCTTAATCAGTGTAAAAACATTAGAAGTCAACGGTGTTTTTTAATAAAACTGGTTTGATCAGCTTCCAAAGAGGTGGCAGAGGTCTATGGAAAGAAACATTCCTGCCTGCTCCTACAAAATGCATGTGAGCCCTGTAAAGTGCTGGGCTCCTGGAGGACCCTGTGGCTTGCTAATGACTGACCTTGTTATCCTGGGAGGAGGGCATACCCCCTCACCCCTCACTCTAATCCACATCCAGCCTGAACTCTTTGAGTTCCCTACTCCTGAAAACTCTCAGCTCCTTCCACCAGATAATAATCAAGCCCTTGGGCTTTGCCAGAGATCCAAGTGTGATTGCCCCAGTTGTCTCAAAATCTATTGCTTCTTCAGATCCTGCTGTTGCTTATTCAGATGAAGTGGCCTTCTGCTGAAAGGAAAATCCACAGCAGCTGTAGATTAGAGACAGGGCAATGTTTAGGAAGTGATGTATGCAGTGCAGCATCTGTCTGTCTGGGTGCTTGCTCAGTTGCTTAAAAAGAGAGTGGATCTATGCCCAAAAGAACTGCATGGACACGGCTGTCCCCAAAAGCCACTTGTAGGTAGCAGTCCTACAAGTCTTTTGCAAACACAAGCCCATAGATGACAGCCTCTTCTCATGCCACATACACCCAGACATGCCCCACAGATCAGCACATCTGGCTGGAAGCTAAGGTCCTCTTTTGAATTTACTGAATATAAAGTTGATTCTTTCAGTGGTAGAGAAGGAGCTGCCTGAAGCCCACACACCTGTAAAAGTTCAAACACAGAGAAAAGCCATGTCCTGGGCTGTCTGGTCCAGGACATTGATCACCCTGAGTCCACCAGGAAATCAGTTATATTGCTTGAGGCTTCAGTGTGATTTGTGGTTGTCAAACAGCTGGATCCCTCCACATTACAAAATGGAAGAATCAAGACAACACTGTCTTGCAATCAGGTCCCTTGATGGGCTCCCAACCTTCCTGATGTTTCTGTGCTAGAAATGATGTTGTTCCAAAAGTCTTCAAGCCCCAACTGCCAGAAACCATGTTGCTACCCAAAGAATAGCTCAGTTATGTGCCTCTACATGGCTGAAATAGAGATGATCAAGAAACATTAATAGCAGTAAGAGTAAGGTTGCTATGACATAGAATTATTCTCTGGAATAGTTCTAGACTTTCAGCATGTAGGGCCAGAAAATTAATGTGAATCGAATTCTGATCCATGCAATTAAGTTACAGCAAGAAGACAGTAGGGCCATTTTAGATTCATGTGCTGGGAAAAAGAAAAATATCCAACTAATGGCGATGCACTTCTGCATTCATGACATACTCTCCTCCCTCCTAAAGGCTGTCAATGAAAGTGGGCAGTAAGACCAATTTAACTGAGAATGTTTGAGGAAGATAGCTTATGACAAGACCTATTCACACATGCAAGTCATCAGCAAACATTTAAACTGGGAAAACTAACCAAATTTGGCAGGAGAAGCCTTTTTTTGCACTTGAAACTATGCTTGAAACTAAGCATCACTTGCAGTCATCAGCCTTTTTGGATACAGCACTACCCTAAGGAGTTTAATCAGTGAAGCCACAATCACTCTTTAGGATAATTTGGGCAGATTCTTCTCCCCCCAAGGAGCCACTGGGAGGCAGGAGTGATGTGTCCACGTGCTGGTTTGTGCAGGGAGCTGAGTGATAGGAAGGAACCTCCAAACAGGAGGTTGGAGTAGAGAGGAAGGAGGTATTTAACAGAAAATTTTCTTTTCCATTTATTTATGTTTTGATGGCTTATGCAGCTGCAGATATTTTATAATTTTAAAGAACTTCAAATAAAAGACAGGAAAAGTAGCCGACCCATCCTACCAGTTTGTTACTCATACTACCAATTCAGGCAACTAGAACAACTCCCACAAAGTCTGAAAGACTGAGCCCTGCTTCATTCATAAAATAAAAGCAGGAGGAAAAGAGCAGCTGAAGTTGCCAATGATTCCACACTTTTGAAAATAGGAGCAGTTCCTTGGGTTCTTAAAGACAGACTTGTGATGAAATTTTTACACCCACTTGTTAAAATCTTTATCTGATGCCCTAGCAATATCCTGTGAGTAATCCCTAGCTTCAGGAACTACATGGATCATGTATTTTTGTCCTGATGTCATTATCGCTTTCATAAATAGAGCACAGTCCTGGTTTTTTTTCCAAATCTACAGCACACTGGTGGACTTGAGGAGATGCACATGGAAACACACAAATCTCAGGAACCCCTCCCCCGGCTGCTGGCTACCTGCTGATAACCCATCTTCTCTCGAACCATGTCACACAATATCTCTAAATCTGCAGAAGTTACACACTAAGTGCTGCAGCCACTGCTTTCTTATGCAAAGTATTCAGTCTAAAGGTAAAGGTAAGCAAATTACTAATTACACAAATAGAAAGGAAACACTATTATATCTTATTTTTGTCTTGTTAAGTGCTCATCAAGCTTATCATTTTCCTTATGCATCCTCCTTTCTTACCACCACACAGTGACAGGAACTCAAATTTTCCTTCTGTAAACCTGATTGCCTTACATATATCACTGATCTCACAACCCTGACCAGGTGCGATGACCCACCTTGGCACCCACACAGATCATTTCCATCTTGGTGCTTCTGCCCAGCTTCTTCCTCTTTGCTAACAGAAGCATGTTTGTGCTCAACTGCCATGCTATTGAATCACTGGCAGATACAGGACAGGAGTTGAGTCACAAGATTTCTAGGAATAGTACATCTTTCTTGTGCTGCTGAACTGTCTCCTGAAATGCTTGTGAATTAGGGATTTGAAGAACCCATTCGTTATTGTATTCACCAAGCAAGATGTATCCTGATTCTGGGTAATGAGATCTCTGCATTCAAATTCCTAAAAGTGAAAAATAAGTGTCTTGTTCTTGCAGTTCTTCATAATATAATCAGTTATGCATCTGTGCATGTAAAATATTGTTCACTTGCATTTTTCACCTGTAGTATGCAATGACAGAAAATTTTAATACAGAGTACTTGCTGCACTGTCATTATAGAATGCAGCTGACAGCCTGGGTTTGGTTCACATAAAGCCTGCCAGCAAGACTTAGAGATGATCATTTTTTATGCACTGTTAACTCCTAGACACGATATTTATTGTGCTCTATGTGAGATAATGATAGGTTTGATCCTGTATCTTTGATAACAATACAGGATTTGTCATATATTTCAGAAGGAACAGGATGAGGAGGGTATCATTTATTATTCACTTTCATTTCAGCTAAGTGAGAGGAATCATGTAGGACATCAACCAGAACAGTTCAGTGTAAAGCTTTCATCCTTCCCACCTCATGCTGGTCACTAGCTGTTGACATGGTTAACTAGTGACCTAGATATCAGTGGGATGATGCGAAATGTTCATGGTGAGTGATTCTATCTTTGTTTTACTACACCATTTCTTGCATGTCCTCTAGCAGCCAGCATTCATCATTGTCTGAAGCAGGATACCAGACTTAAATCGCTTGGCCTAGCATAGCAACTTCCATCTTCCTATAAATAAGCAGGATGCATTTCTTCTTCTGCCTTCCAGACTGAATACAGCATCTGTCTGAACACTCACCAGACTGCTCCTTCCTTGCAGCCTCCACAAATCTAAGTCCACGCTTCCCATCCCTGCAGCACAGTGCCACTGTCTGTCTCTTGCTTGGTAACCCCAGGCAGCCAGCAGAGCTAACTGGCCGGCCTTCAGCTGCAAAGTAAGTGGATTTGGGAAGGCAGAGTGGCAGAAAGGCAAAAAGGAGTCAAGGAGGTGTAGGGGTTGTCTCACTCACCACAGGCAGAGCTGCAGGATTGCGGCCTATCCATGTTCTGTCATGCAAGGGGCTGAGTGCGGTGTCCCTCCCATTCTGCATGAAGAATGAGTTCTCTAATGCATCACAGCCGAAGAAACTTCGGGTGCCTGCATTTAACATGAACAAAGAGCGACAGTGTCACTTCTGATTGCAAGCTGAGAAATTTGAACACAGCAGCTTTCACGCAAGCCCAAATAATTATGCAAGGACTGAGGGTCACAAGACCTCTGATGAAAAAATGAAAAGGAGGCATAGTCTGATAATATAAGGCTCAGATCCTAAGAAGATGATCAGGTTATGTTTATGTAGTTAGGAAGTTAGTGTGAAATGTGATTCAGATGTTTTTATGAGCCAGATCCATATAACTACACACTGGAAAAAGCTGCCAGATTTCTGTGCAGTTCTGTTGTGCTTTAGGGAATTGTCATACCTCTGATGTGCAGAAGAGGAAGAAAGTGACTTCTCCCCCAGGGGAAGCCTACCTTGTCATGCAACAGCACCCATATTTTCCCAACCAAAGGCTGCACCAGCCACTTTGCCAAGAATGGGAGAGCCACACCCCATCTGCAGAAAATGGAGGGGATTGCAACAAACATCTCTTAAAAAAATGTGCAGCACATAATGGCTGCAGGCCGCAGCAGGCCATTTTCTATCCTTCAATTACTGATCTTCTAAATGACTCACCAGTGAGCATTGCATCAAGAGACCTGCAATCTCCAAGGGCCATATCTAAGTATTCATTGACAGGACTGGTAGCACCACTTTTCTGAAGATTGCCCAACTTCTCTGTATAAGGTCCCATTTTCAGTTTGCTTACAGCTCTTCCAACCCTTTATCAGTTCCAGCTCATGTTTCAAGCTTAGTGCCTGCCTACAGCTCTCACTGCCTGTTTGTTAGGTTTATGGGTTTTGTTTGGTTGAGTTTGGGGCAGATATCTTACTTTCTGATTAACCAGTTCAGCTGCTTCCAAGAGAGATTTGTCAAAACAACAACAAAGTTGTGGTTTTCTCCCTATAATTGCTCCCTGTGGCAGAGAACTGAAATTTGTCAAGCTGATGGTCCTCAGGTTGTGAATCTGCCGTGAAAGCCCATGCCAAATGGACTCCTGGTGGCAGTCAGATTGCAAATGAGCAGCTCATCATGTTTCAGCCCACACGGTAGGTGAAGCTGGTCCTTCCTTACAGCAGTTACTCCCAGCTGCACCAACAGCATGGAAGCACTGTCATCTGCCTACAACCCAGAAAGCCCAGCAGCTAAGCTGCCCAAAAAAAGCTGTATGAGAGAAAGCCTGAGGAATCTCAGCCAAGCACTGGAGCAGAAGAGAAGTGCTAGGTCGCTTGGGGTTTCATGCAGGGACAGAGCAGGCTGGCCAGTCCCAGCTCCTCTAAACTGAGCCCTGTTACTGCATGGCATCTACTGCTTATGTGTGCAGCACTACAACATCATCATGAACAGCATGTGACCATCTCAGGAAGGGAGTGCTAAACCGAAGAGGGCACAGGCATTATGTGTGGAGAGCAGGCTTGCAGGCAAGAACCTATCCCATCAGTGTGCAGTTTGTAGTCAGCAAGTGATCCACACATTCCCTGTGAGGGTGAAATCCACCTAGACCAAAACCAAGTAAATGACCTATGAGTCTGTTGTTGCTATCACCCTCTGTCATCAGTGTTCTTTTAGTCCAGAGAAATACATAAAAACTAACTTAGAAGAGGCTCTAACTAATTTCTGGAGGTTAATATGATCCTTATTCTCTGGGTAAATATGTGAGAATGATAGGCATGTGGCTGCTTCTCAGACATGGGAGATTGTGACATTGAAGAGCCACCATCAATCAATTAGCATTGATTAATTAGAGGGGAGGTGAAGGACAGCAAAGATACTGTAATCCTGTTTTCTGAACAATGGATCTGAGCTCCAAGTATTCCTAAACCATGAGCCCTGCAATATAAGGTGTCTTCAGTGGGATCAGAGACTGTGTGTGGTGGGAATAGCATCCTAGGTGAAGAGGAGTTGTATCCTGGAGGAAGAAGAAAGTCTTTCTTCAGTGAGACCAGGCAACTCTGTGAAGGTAGCAGTAATAAAAGGGTATGGATGACAGAAGTTTGAAAGCTAAAGCTGGAGAAGGGTAGGAAATAAAGCAAGGGAGATATACTTGGAGGGAGGACCACTTGAGAACCTGTCCACTTCCCACTTTTCCCCTTTAACAACTGAAATAGGACTAGAGAAGCTAGGACTAGGTCTTTCTACCTCCCAGCCCAGTCCCACCTGCTCCAAGGCATATCAGAGGTCCCTTGCCACAGCCAGGCTGAAACAGGGAAAAAGCAGATACCAGTTTCATGAGTCAGTCCCCTGTTGGGGTACAGGTTGGTTCCCACAACTGCCTAAGGTTGTGATGGGATGCAGCTCAGTCAGGTACTTGCAGCACCAGAGGGCACCAGACAGCAAGGAGCAGGTGTCAACCAGGTCCTTGGTGCTACAGAGCTAAGGGGGTAGGAACAGGGGGCTGAGCTGCAAAAGTAGGTAGGAAGAGCTATATAACATGAAAGTCAAGGTGGCAATGTCAACAGACATACCTATTTTCTTCATTTGCTCTTTGTAACCGACTTGGAATAAAACTCAAGATACATGGCTTATGGGGTTTCTCTCTTTGCCCTGTCAAATCAAGAAAATGAGGCTACAATGTAAATTTAACCTACCTTCTCTACTACTTCTACCTTCTCTGGCCTGGACCTGCCCATACCCAAACATCTGCATATCCCAAACATGGCTTTGCAGAATGTCAAAGGAAAGGGAACCACCAGAGCTACTTTGCAAGTGTGGTGAAACTTGTGCTGTTTGTACGGCCAGCACTCGTTTACAGCCCTAGAAGCAAGAAGACACAGGGTAAACCTTTCAGCCCTCGCCCTGCCTCTTGCAGCCCACCCAGTCTAATGCCAAAGATACCATCTGTACTCCCCTGGTGTCTGTCACTGAAGCCATTGGTCTCAGTTGTTTTCCTGCCTTCTGTTAACAATCCTGGTGGCAAGAAGGCCCAGAGGCACTCCCTGTGACACAAATCTCTGCATCGATGTGATCATTTGAATACTGGAAAAATCAGGCTTCCTTTTCCCCTCTGCGTCCTTGTGCTCTTGAAATTAGATTTCGTTTAATGTAGGGTAATTAATGAGTCCTCTCTTCAAAAACAGCACATCAGCTAGGCTACAGACCTAGCTCTTCAGCTGCATGACAGAGAGAAGTATTACATCCTTCCTATACAGCCTGCTCAAAACCAGGTCTCCGGACTCTAATGGGCTGTGGAAGAGAAGCAGCTGTGGCCAAAGCAGACACCCAGCCTGGGAAACACTTGGGGGAAGAGAAAATACCCTACCTGGCATGATGATTTATGGATGTGTTCAGGGCAAGACTTTCAACTGTTCCCCAGCTACACAGCCATCTTCCTCTTTCTACCCTACAAATTAGATACTCTAAATCCCCTGTTTAGCTTCTTTTCCAGGTCGCTTCATTTTTAGCCTTTGGCTTTGTCACAGTAGCTGCTTAGAGCAGCAGAGGCCTCCTTTTGCAGAGGTCATCACATGGCCTTTCAGCTAAATTAGCTGCTTTTGCTCTGGCAGCCCCTCATTTAAACTCACTTTCTTACTGCTCCTCTCAAGTTTCAAGCAGGCTGGGCCACCAAGAGTGAGAGGATGTGGTCTGCCAATTGCATCGGAGATTAGAAACACCTTGGGTTGGAATGGAAACTAAGAAAAATATGAGAGTGCAGCTGAATAGGAGTAAGTATTCAGAAAACCTTGATGTGTCATTTTAATCATCTTCCTATTCATGAACACACTTGAAACCTCTTACAAGGTTATGATAAGGAGTTGCTCACCAGAGCTACAAGAAGACAAAGCGTTCTGTTTTTTTCCAAGCAGCAAGTTGCAACATGCAAGTGAATGCTGGGTGCAGAACACATCTCACCCCCATGTTCCCATCCAGAACTATATTTACCCTTAATAAATGATGAACTACGTCCTACAGCTGTGCTACATATTTCAGATTAACAAGGGCAGGAGTAAGGTCATACCAATTCTAGAGTGCTGCCTATTGGGACAAAGGGACTCATGCTGTGTCATGCGCTCTGTATTTCATGCCGCCTAGCCTTAGACTATTTCCCGAATCCCTTGTTTTCCTGGGGACATGGCAACAGTTTATGTACACTGCTCTGAAGTTAAAAGACCTGGCCAGCTTATGTGTTTTTCCCTTCCTCTACCAAACATTATCTTGTTCCTTTAAACCCTGTTTAACCTTAACTTTGGTTCCTGTTTCTCTGCAGGGCCCATACACCAACATGAGAAGTGAAAGCAGCTATTTCTGTTTCTTTCCACTGCTCTGTGCAGTGCCTGAATGCTTGAAAGTGAGTAAGAGCCAGAGACATGTCCAAGAGGCAGAGTGAATCTCCAGTTTCAGCTCTAAACAAAAGAGATCCTTGAACAAACCCTCTGGTGCAGAATCTCTAGCCCTCATCTAGTAATGGGAGTTTGCTCTGCTGCCAGTGACGCAGTCAGACTGCACAGGAACGGAACACTAAGGTTGGGATCCATCTTGCTGAACATGAGCTGTCTAAAAATTTAAAAGGTCACCTAGGCCTCCTCAGCACATAACAAAGATGGATAGAAAAAGAAAATTAAAATTAAAAAGAAAAAAAAGAAAAAAAGAGAGAGAAAGAGAAAGGAAAAGAAAATAGAAAGAAAAAGAAGAAAAAATGAAAAGAAGAAAAAGAAAAAGGAAAAAGAAAAGGAAAAAGAAAAATGGAAAGGAAAAGGAAAAGAAAAAGAAAAAGGAAAAGGAAAAGAAAAAAAGAAGGGTTCTTCACATCCATGTCAAATCTATTTTGCGAAGGAACAAATTGTTCCTGGAAGGTGCCTCTGTCTCCACAGGGAGTAAAGACTGGTGTGGGCTAGACATTATCAGATGGCTGGGCTCAGGTGAGAGATATCGAAACCATCTTGAACAAGTATGTTTATCTGGGTCTTTTGCCAGTCTCTGCATTTGTTTCTGAGATCTCCTGACAGTGTTACTTCCCAGGCATCCAGAGGGCAGTTAGGTGGTGCCTCCAGTGACCCCATGTTTCTGTTGCTTTCTGGCTGGTTTTGTTCTCAAGAAGTTACTTCCCTTCAACCAGGAACACGATTCTAGAATTCCAAAGACGATGGGCTATATGGAGGAAAAGAAAATGAGATTACATCTCCCCTGCTCTTAATGGTTCTGAAAAATGCCCAAAAGCTGCCCTTAAATGAGTAGTTCTATGAGAGTGTAACCAGTGACTCCTGATTTCCTATGGATTTCTGTTTATGGTTAAGTTCTCTGATGCTTAATAACACACAAATGCCAATTACAGCTTTTCCTGCTCTCGGGGAGGTCATAATGATCCACTCCCACGTAAAGTGTCTGGTGTCAGCCATGCGTTCTGCCAGGGCCTTCCCTCCAGAGAAGGCACATCCAGGGTATGTTTCTTCTAGAGAGCCTGCCACGTTCCTGATCAGAATTGGCCTACGACTTCAAAGATCTGGGTGGGGTGACAGAGACACATGGCTAGTCTTCCAATAAATACAGCAAGCCTCTTAACAACACAAAAAGAATCCATTTGTACTGTAAAGAGCTAAGAATGAAAATACTGTTTCCTCTGCACAACTTTCAATGAAAAGTTTTCTTCACCTCTGCCTTTTCTTCCCATTACATCACACAGGCCTGGCAGATGGTAAGAAGAGAACAGTTGTTTTTGTTACTATTTAGATACAGAGCACCTTAATGTATGCTAGTAACTGCTGAGTTGGGTGGGAAAAGGCTTTCTGATGGAAAATTGTGCCTCCCTTCCACCCCCCACCCCCCAAAAAAAAAAAAAAAAAAAAAAAAAAAA
>JAVJGJ010000059.1:5580454-5601579 GCA_035590215.1 Microhierax caerulescens
GCCCGCCGCCACCACCCCGAACCCCACAACCCCGTCCCTTAACCCGCACCCCGCACCACCACCTCTGAGGGGGGATTTAAACCAGAACCCGGAAGCCGGGGCCGCCGGCGCGGTGCACGACGGGACTTGTAGTCTCACTGTTCCAGAGTGCGACCTGCCGCTGAGCTGCGAGGCCGGGGCGGGAAAACTACGAGTCCCATGAGACTCCGCGGCCGCCACCGCCCCAGAGCGCAGGCGCAGTGCGTAGGGTTGGTTTTTGAATCCGCGGCGTTGTTATTGACGCCATATTGTTCGTTTGGGAGTCGAAGGGAAGCGCTGCCGCCGCCGCCCGGGCCCCACCGCCATCGCTCGTCATCGGTCGCCGCGGCCTGGGTAGCCGGGCCCGGCCCCGCGCTCCTCGACCCAGCTCACGCCCGGCCACCGGCCGCGGGCGGAATTGGCCCGGGCAGGGCAGGGCGGGTGGCGAGAGCGGGGATCTAGCCGGCCGAGCCGGAGCCGCTGGCGGGGCCGGGGCCGCTCCCCAGAGAGAGGCCGACAGGGAGGCGGCGGAGGCCCTGACGCAGCTGCCCCCTCCTTTCCCTGCCGCCCTCCCTTCCCTCCCCTCCAGCCCGCCCCAGACAGCGGGGAAGGCGCCTCTGGGCTGGGCCGGCTGCCGCCGCCGCCGTCGTTTCCCCTGCCCCTCGCTCCGAGCCCCCTTCCTCCGTCCCGCCGCCGCCCCGCGCCATGGCTTGCGGCGCCACTTTGAAAAGGACTCTGGATTTCGACCCGCTGCTGAGCCCGGCGTCCCCGAAGCGGAGGCGATGTGCGCCATTGTCAGCCCCGGCCTCGGCCGCCGCCGCCTCGTCCTCCTTCGCCGCCGCCTCCCCGCAGAAATACCTGCGCATGGAGCCCTCGCCCTTCGGAGAGGTTTCGTCCCGGCTCACCACAGGTGAGGGAGGCGGCCTCGCCGTACCCGGCAGCCCCCCGGGACGGAGGCCGTGCCGGGTAGGGGGGTGGTGGCGGGTGTGGGGCTGCGGCGGGGGGACCTCGGCGCGGAGAGGGGCGGCGGGCGCGCGGGGCAGGGGCCGGGGAGGCGACCGGGAGGGGAGGAAGAAGAGGGGAGGGTTGGGTGGGTCCCGCGTTCCCCTCCAGCCATTTTCTGTTGGGCTGTGTGGCAGGCAGCGGCGGGGGCCGGGGCGATCCCTGCTCGGCTTGGCACCGCCGCGGCGGAGACACAATAGAAATGGCCGTTTGCAGCAGGAGAGGGGGAGGAGGGACGGGGAGGAAGGGGGGGCGGGTTGAGCCGATGCGGGCGGGTGGCCATAGGAAAGGGGTCGGGGGGGTGGTGGTGGTGGTGGAGGAGGCATGGAGAAAGGGACCCGAGCGGAGGAAGGGGGGGTGTTGGTGGGGGAGGCTTGCTCCGGTGCCGAGGGAAGGGGGAGGCCGGCTTCCCTCGCGTCGGGGCCGGGCACGGAGGGTTTTCCCCCCCTGCTTCCAGGGGTGCCTGGCTATGGCAAGGAGAGCCGCAGGGGCGAGTCAAACTGCGGAAACGCTGGGGGCGGCGGCGGGGGGGGTGGGGGTGGCGAGCGTGGTGTCTCCGGGGGCGGGGATGGGGCCGGGGCCGGGGCTGGCTCCCCGCCTGCGCCCGCAGCCCCGCTCGGCGGGGCCCCCATCGATCCCTCGCAGGCATTATCGGTGGGTCGAGCGTTGCCCGAGCCGAGGCGGCGGCACCTCCTCCCGTTGCTCAGACATCGGGGGGGCGGGTGGGGAGCGCGGCCTGTCATCAATCACCGGCAAAACGCCAGTGGGAAAAGGCAAAAGCTGATAAAACAAAGGGGTAATTCCGCTTCCAGTCGCTTAATGCGGGTCACCGTCCCGGATGACCCATTCTTGGCATCCTTAAAGTTTCGTAGGAAAACCGAGCGATGAAAGCGATTGTGTGCAAGGGTGAGAGTTGCCTTTAGGGCAGATAAAATGGAATTGGGCAGTTTCCTCGTCTCGGAAACACCGGGCGAGAACGAACCCCACTTCCATTCTTAACGTGTGAGAGATGAGTCAACCCGGTGGCCCTAAAAGCTTCAGGTCTGCTTGTGTAATTGTCAAGTAAAAATAAACCGAGTTCGTTTTACCGGCGAGTAGGGAGAGAAGAAAGGAATGAATCTTGGCAGGGCACGTAGGATTGATTGGCCCTTGCTGCGGTTAGTCTAGTGGGTAGCTTCCAGTAATGCACTTAAGAACGGTTAAGCTCGCAGCCATGAGTGGCTGTATCGCAGAGGTATGGATGTGTGTCCTTTGTGTGTAGGAAAAAAACCCTCTGCAGTTGTTGCAGCTGAATTCCTTCTGCCCTTGCCTTACGTACTCCCTTTTGTATGAAAGTTGCCCCCCGGATTACTGCTGGTATTGGCAAGCAGTAAGTTTGCATGTGTTTTCAAATTCCCATCTCCTTCATGTAGGACAGTGGTGTGTTTCGATAGTCTTAGTTCTGAAGACTGTACAGTAGAATAAATTTTGTGCAGATTTTAATGAACTAGTAAAAAATGCTGTGGAGGAAATATATAGAGGGCATACAGAGTACTTGATATTTTTTTGAACCTCGAGGAAAAGATCTTGAATGAGTCAGCGGTCTGGGATGAGAGTTGTGATGGATGGCACTCCCTGGTACAGTGAGGCATTACGTATACTTTGAGATGTTTAAAATCAGAATTAATTTGATTCTTTGTAGAAGATAAGTGTTGCTTCATTGCAAGGATTTATTTTGGGTTACTTCTTTGGGATTTGATTAAAGAATATTTAATACAGATATTGTCTGGCCACTAAATGTGTGTTGCTGAAAGGAGACAAATCAGTAAGTTTTCAGCAGAGATAACCTACACCAGAATTTGAGGTAGTACCTGAACTCCTATCTTAATGATTCTGAAGGTCATAAGAAATAAAATGTTACTGAAGCTGGGCAAATACAGTTCTCATCTTCTCTTGAGAAAACCAGAGGTGCAGGTGGTAATCCACGTGAAAAGGTGATTCTGTACTGATGTAGTGTAGGTTTTTTTAAGCCATTTCTATAGTATAATGAAAAGTGAAGGACAGTAAATTCGAATGTCTTGTACAGCATTTGAATGCTCCTGAGAAAACTTGAAGCATTTACAAATTGTTCAGTTTTACATGGGTTTTGCTTAAAAGCTCCCTCTATGGTTTCTGTTAAAAGAAAAAAAAAATCTTTATACAGTGCTCGTGCAACTGTGACTGTTAAGCAGCTTGCTTAGTTTTTAATTTCAATTGAAGTTAGGGGTATTACAACATTGTGTATATTTCATTTCAACCATCAGCAAACAAATGAGAGATTATAATTTTAAAGGGGCAACTTGAAAGATAGTGTGAGATTCATCTCTAATTTTGTAAATGTACATCTGACCTGATAAATCTGTGGTTTTCTTGATGGTCAGTTGGAAGAAACAGATGGTACGTTCTAGAGCTCTGACTTAGGATGGGGCAAAGTGAGCTGTAGAAATGTGTATTGCTTTCCATTGACTGTACAATGAATTTACATGACCATTTCTGATGTAGATGTCTACATTTGGGTCAGATAAATCTTGCTCTGTGTGTGAAAAGAATTCCATTTGGATTTAAAAAATATTTAGTAACAATAGCCAGCCTTCAGTTGACTTCACTTAAGGTTTTCTCAAAATGTTACTGTAATGCTTAGGTTTCCAGCACGTAAAAAAGTGTCTGTCTGAATTTTGTTTAATGAAGATCAATGTTCGTATGAAATTAGAGCTCTGGATATAAAACCTGATGCTGATACTTCATTTTAAGTTCATACTTCAGCGTTTTTCTTCCACCTGATACTTTGTCCTGGTAAGTGTTTAACTTCACCAAATGGAGACTATAGCAGCACCAGAACTTCTTACCACATGGTTAATCATTTCAAAAATTAATTAATCTGGAAGCAGAATACGATTGATTGAGGGGAGTGCTTTGAACTAAGAATACAGTGTGGTAGTCGGATGAGAAAACAGCTGTCTTTATAGAGTGATCATAGACAAATAAACGATATGTCTGTTTGAGAGAGGGTAGGCTTATTCAAGATGAAATTTATCTCTCACAAGAGTGTTCTGATATTTTGTGGTTATTTGAACAGCTGTTAGGTCACTTCCAGTTTCTCAATGAATTTGGCAGCCAAACTGTACTTGTGGCTTTTACTGTCTATACTTTCTGCAGAATTGTGCTTACTGGCTTGAGCACGCTCTTAAGTATATTTGCCTATTTTTGGGTACCATTGTTTGCATCTAGAAATAAGTTTTTAAAACTGTGTTTGTTGTAAGTGGTGCAAAACATATCTGCCTGGCAATAAGACTGGTTGAATTTTGACAGAGTGGCTCCTCTAAGGAGTTTTTCATCTAAGTTCTAGCTATAAATGAGGCTGTTCTGTGTGTTGAGAATAACTGTACTTGGGTCTGGATGCCTGTGTGTAATGCATCGTACGTGTTCAGTTTCCTCTGAAGTCCTGAGGGTGCTGTCCTGTTTTGAAGCTCTTCAATGAATTCTAGAGGGTGAAAGGAGGAAGCAGTGGCAGTGTTATTTTTCTCTTTTCTGCTGAATGTTTTAGAACCATTATTTGCAGCTTTACCATGCTGAAAGATCATGTTCAGGGTGAAGGGGAACCAAACTATGCTTAAGTTGCCTTTTAAATTCAAAGGTAGGTCAGTATTAGCCTGCATGCCTGGATATTTCTGAGACTGAAGCTATATGGGAAACAAGTCCAAAGAAATGGAGGCAGGGGAGAAGGGGGAGACAGTGTTGACTTTAAGGATTTAAATTCCCTAATTCATGGTACCTGGTAACTAAGAAGACAAACTGGGATCAGTAACTTTCTTCCAAAATCCTCATCCAAAATCAGGTTAACTTGCAGCTAGAACTTTGTAAAATGAAAAAGAATGTTGTTTTTAAAAAGGGTTTGTGAAATCACGCTTTAAAATCTGCAAACTTGCATCTGCACATGCAATTTTTTCCTCCGTCTGAAACACTGATCTTCCTCAGCACTTTCCAGCAACTAACTAATGTTGCGAACCAAAAATTGTAGTGGGTGGGGTTACTGAGAAAAGTCCTTCAACTGGGGTCACTGGTTGAAATCCAAGCACAGATAATGTCAAATACTTGACAGAATATGGAAATTATTGAATTTGTGCAGTATTTAGTAATGAGTATGCATAATTTCTATTTGCTGTTCTGATGGCAGTTGCATGGCAAATGGAGTTGGTTGTAAGAGTCCCTCTTTTATGAGGGAGTCTTTACAAGGAGAAGGTAGTTGAATTTGTCTTTAGTGTATACCTTTTTCTTTTACAGAATAATCTGGAAAAAAATTGATCTAATAAACACAAATTTTCAAAGAGTGCAGGAAAATGACTTTGACCTTTTTGATTAGGAAGAACTGTTTTCTATGTAGGCTTGTCCTCCTGTGACCTTTCATTTGCCCTCTTGAGCAAACTGAACTACTTCTGTCTGAAACTTGGTCAGACAATGGCCAAGCACAGGTTTGGCTTTTAAATGAGCACATCTAGTGGCTTTGGAATGTGATGTATTGGTAGTGCTGCATCTCTTCCAGCTTAATTTCTGTTTTGTTAACATTTATCTGCATGTGTATTTATTGCTAAATTATCTTGGCAAGATGCCATATCTCTCATTGTGCTCCAGTACTGCAGAAATCATTAGGATTTTAGAAACCAAAACATTCCCACCCCTCAGGAAAAGGAAAAAAAAGAAAAGAAAGAAAAAGCATGTAATGGCTGCATCTGGACTTGATAATTTAATTTATATGAGAAATTTCTATGGAGATGCCTGTGGTGACTGTAAATGTTAAATGTCCTTGGTTGTAGATGTCATAAAATGTTGGAAGCAGTTTTTTCAGTGGGAAGTCTGATAAATGCAATGTGACATTTTTTTATGTGAAGAGAAAGATCTAATTGCTGTGCCTAATACATTTTGCATTGCTTGATTTATTTTTCATTCCTCAACCGCTTGATCAGGAGAACTGGGATTTCCTGAAATAACACATTGCAGAATAGGCTAATACATATGTGAGCGTCAGGCTTTTTGTGGGAGATCCAGAACCTTTGTCAGCCTGAGACCTTGAGTACGTGGATCTCGTGAGGTGGCCAGCTCTGTGCTACAGAGTCCATTATGAGCTGCTTCTGTCCATTCTGTAGCTATAGGCTTTGACTGTGAAGTGTCAGCGTGTACCCCGTTATTGGTGTTCTCTCTGGCTTAGAGTATGCTCCTCTGAGGTGAGCATGATTTCCAAAAGTATACATCCTATTACTGAAATCTTACAGACCATGACTAATTAAGAAACTTAATTGGAGTGATTGATGTCTGTGACCAAAGCGAGGGAGTGAGAGGAATATCTGGATTATTTTAATTTGTCTCTGCCTGTTCATTCCCTGGTTAAGTAGATAGAAAAGGTGAAGAATAGTTACCCATTGCTCTTCTGCAGTGCTGCCCTTGGAGGCAGCTAGCTTCTTAAAATTGAAATTGTATTGTTAGTAGTCTGCTGGGGAGACCAAAGCTAGGAATGTGGTAGCATCGACTGGATGTTGAATCAGTGATGGCCTGGTGGAAATGTTATAAATTCAAACTAGGATGGTGAAGCAGTTTTGCCTTAACAGGAACTGAAATCCGTGAAGACATACATAGTTGATATCAGGATAGCATTTGATTGATTCACTTAGAAGAAATCTCAGGCATGGTTCAGGTTTGAATGCATATGTTGAATGGTGACACTGCAAACTGAAACTTGAGCTTCAGGTTCCATTTCAGGTCAGGAAGACTGCTACTCTGATTTCAGCCTATTGAGTCACCTTCCTATGTGTTTTGCCAAAGTTTCCTTCAGCTAAATGAGAGAAGCAAGGAACTGAGATGAGAGATTGCTAGTTTAAAAATGAAGCAAAAGAAAAAATCCTGCAGGGGAAACAATCAGCACCTTCATAAGCACCTTCATAGTTGATAAGCGGTTATTAAAATGGAGAAAATAATTGTTTGCCTTGTTACCTTTTCAAGTTGAACTGCTGTTTCCCTTGTACATAATTTCTAGGTAATTGCAGGTCAGGATGAAGTAATTAGATGACAGAACTTTGAAAAAGAATAACTTGCCTTTTTATCATGAATTAAAGGAAGTAAGAAGACATCACTCCTTGGAAATGAGTACTTGACTTTGTAATCCATTAATGTGACAGATCATATTTCAGATGTCGGACTTAAATTCTGATTTGCCCCTTCACGTTTCGTCCTCTCTTCACTGGATGTGAAAGCAGCTGAAATATGAAGTCTTGATTCCCTGCATCACATCTCAGATTCTGAAAGAACACTGTTGTGAATGCTGTCCTTTATCTTAATGCAGTATTTAATGAATCTCTGTACTCAACTTTATGCTCTTAGTACATAGAGCTTGAGATTAAAAAAAAAAAAAAGAGTATCTATGCATTTCACTATAATCAGGTGTATTTGACTGAATCCCCTATGCCTTTAGTGGTCATGGTGAGACAGTAGCCATCTTCATTTGGGCATAATACAGTCTTGTGTAACAGGCTGGGATTCGTAGTCATCTTCAATTTGAAATGTCATTTATGAAGTACTAATTCATTTCAGCATGTTAGCAGTGTGGCTTTTTCTTGCTACCCTAGATTCAGCAAGCCTGGTTTTCGCTTTCAGTAGCTCTGCCTGGTGCTTTCTGTTAGCTATCTCTGTGCCTTCAGAGGTACTGCTAACTAGTAGGGAACACTGGAGTACAGATGATAAAGTGAAACAAAAAAGAAACTGAGGATAGGCCACAGTGATGTATGTTTGATCTTACTAAAGACGTTCCTTTTGTCATCTCATAAATTAAATTGTTGCTTCATGTGCGATGTCTGATTTGAACTTAAGCACCTGTTAGGATGGATGCCAGTCTTTATTTAAAATACCTAATGGGTTCTAATATATGTTTCAAGTTCTCAGTTCAGTTCTATAGTCTTAGAGAAGCTCCCTTAGCTTAGACTTTCTTTAATTAATGTACTTTCAGATTCTAGATCTATATGTATAAAATAACTGTTAATTAAAATGCATGTAATTGTGGAAAAATACAATTTGGGCTTCCACATTGAGGAACACATTAAAAAAGGAAAACCTGTCCAGCGTTCAACGCGTCGATTGTAGAGAAAATAGTCAGAGCTAATTGGAAGTAAGAGAGGTTAAGAAAATTAACTTGAAAAGGGAGGAAGGCTTTCTGAAAGCAAAACTAGGTTGGACAATGAGATCTGCTAACTCTAAGCTTTGTTTAACTGGGCCAAATTTTAAAGAGCTTTACAGTTAGTCTGCCATATAGGTGTTGTTCAAAAGTTGTCTGGTTTGCACTGCCTTAATATTTCATGGCTTCTTTCGAGTGCTGAGATCCTGTAAAAAAGAATATAATTGTTTGTTCATCAAATTCGTGGAGTTACTAAGCAAAACTGTAAATGCCAGAAGTAACTTGGTGCATTTAATCAATTCTTACTCTCCAAACTGTTAAAAAAACTCCCAAAACTAAATCCATTTGGCATTCAGATTTTCATTTTAAATCAGTCATAAATATTTGCAAGCTTACATTTCACTTCACAGTGGAATAGTTTTGTTTAAAGCCAAAGATTTCATGCCACTGCAGGTTAATAAAAATGTCAACTCGGTCTTAGCTGCTGCAAAAATGCCTGCTTGATTTGAAGCATTACCAGTCTGATCATTCATATGAGAAGTCATTGAACAGTTTGGTGCAGTGTTAAACTTGTGTTTCTTGATTGTTAATCTCCCATTTTAGAAATGGTGGAAATCAGGAGGTATGAGATGAGTCTCTTTCAGAGTCATCTTCTTGCCTGCCTAGCAGCATGGTACCGAGTAGAGCTTGTAGTCCAGTTCTCTGTGCTGAGTAATAGTGCCTTAAATCTTCTAAGTTAGACTAAATAGAGGGATAGCATTTATGAAACCAGGTTATGCACATGCTCAGTCAGTCAGGATTACAGATTTCAGGCTTTTTCTCCTGGTGCCTGTTAGCAATGTAGAGTGTACTGTCATGTTTAAGTAGCCCGCTCCTCCATCCTACTTAGATGGTTTTATACCTTTACCATAAGTGGATCTCCCAGTGTATCTGTCAGTGGCATTTCTTGAGATTTTTTTGCTTTTCAGAGCAGGATTTGAAAATGGCCAGTTAATGTGTTGCCAGATCAGAAGTAGATGAAGTTACTGTAGTATCACTCATACTTCTGTGTCCACAATTTAATATAATTCGGAATAGAATTATCTGTCCTTGGCGTATACATCTTAATTTTCTCTTCATGTTGTTACCATTTCCCCAAAGTCAGTACGTGATTTCTCTGCCTCCCTTCCATGTCTCTCCCTGTTCCCACTTTGCTTTTGCTCCTTCTGTTCTGGCTGGTATTTTATAATTTTTATTTAATTATTCCCTGTATAATTTTGCAGGGGGTTTTAGGGCTGGAGGTAACCTGGATGATGATTGGTGGTTTTAACTCTTGCAGGTTTATCCATTGACCAGAATCTAGTTAGTTTTTTTTTTTTTTTTTCTAAATGATGAGAATGTTTCTGCAGAAAGGTAATGGAGAGCTGCAGAGACAATTTTTATCAAAGTTGTTATACCTGAAATTTGGCTGACGTTTTTGCAGGTCGTACAGATTTTGCAAAGTACATCCAGGACCACGTGCATGGTCTGTTACATTCTTCAGTTAATGTAAATACAGTATGAATGTTTACAGTCACATTTCTCATAGTGTAGACATGCCTTAGGACAGATGTTATCTTAAGAGCTAATTTGGTTCCCATTCAAAATTATGCAGTATTGCTTTAGCTAGAAGAGCACTGAGTCTAGGAAAAGTATTATTTTACCACCATAATGCTGTTGAGTAAAATGCAGGGCTGCTCTCCAGCTGATTCACTGTGTGTGCAAGTGACAAATTCCACATGGGATTCTGTTTAATTTTGGAAGCCTGACTGCATCTTGGTTTAACCTGATTTTACGTGTTTCCGTACCATGCTGGAGTGTAGTATGTACCTTGTCCTACAAAAAGTATGAATCCTCCAGCCACCCTTGAGCACTTCTTTCCCCACTTTCTCATAGTTCTCTTCTCTTCATTTCCCTACTGTGTGTGTTTATTATGTCATCTGCATTTGCTGCTTCTTCACAGAGTTGAAAATTGTACAAGCACTGTAGGCATGGGACTGAAAAGGTATAAACTGCAAGGCCTCAGTCAATGGACAGAATCCAAACAAGAAGCTCCTTTGCTGAAAATGTTGGTATTCCTGTTGACTGGAAACAGTGTGCTGTCTTTTTATAAATTGGAAGCCCCCAGACTGACTTAGGAAATTGAAGAACTTCCACAGTAGTTAAACCTCTGAACTATGAATTGCCAAATGTTTGCTTGGTCTAGCGTAGCCTTCAGCCACTGACTGAATAAGCTGCTAGCTCAGATTACTTGCTTCACATGGTTGCTTAATAGAAGAGTGTTCAAGTATGAGTGCTGAATAGCATACTGTTTACAAGCCTGAAAATTAGTTGAGTTCTTACAGTATTGTATTGGCAAAATGCTGAACAGAAGTAGGAAGGTACTGAGTGGAGATCCTTTGCAGCTCTGACATGATCACATAGATTTGTAAGCAGTCTTTGCCAGAAGTCTGGAAGTCTCAGTGGAAGCTGATCCTGTAGGGAAATATTTTTAAATGCATTTGAATATTTGAAAGTAAGAATTCTTATAAAGAGAGTGTCTTCGGAAGTCTCTGTCTGTGAAGGTCTCCTGTAAAAAATAGAAAATGTTTGGGTTTTTAAAAAATACTTTACATCGCTAGAGGATGTGTAGTTAGGGCACTGATGTACCCAAGAGCCTTTTGGTATGTGGAATTTCAGAGAGAAGGCACACAGGATTGATAGTTTTATTGCAAGGATTACTTTTCCCCTTGTTATTCTAAGTGGAGATGAGATTATTAAAAGCAGCTGCTGTATTTTATTCAGTGCAATCAAATGCTGAACTACATATTGCTATACTCCTTTAAAAGAGACTATTGATCCATCCATTGCATTATTTTTGATAGATCTGAGGCTGTCAAAGATGTGTAAGGCTATTGTATTTTGCCTGTTCATTTCTATCTCTTTGAGATTTTAAGCAGTAGTCGCATTATGCATATTCTGTCTAAATTGTGTTTTCCTCTCCACTTTGCTGCCTATATGCCAGTAACTGTGAAGAGAGGAATGGTATTTCATCTTATGTGTTTTATTCTGGAGTCTTCTGCTACCCTTAACTGTATGAATGGTAAACGCTGTCTGGGGATGAAAGGTGATTGCAAATTATGAAGGGGTTTTGATGTATACCAGTAGAAGTTCAATAGCCTAGTTTTTGTCCATGTGCATTGTCTAGTTATTGTTCCAAAATTACAAACTTACACAGTTTATTTTTGTTAGCACTACTCTGGCACCAATACCTGACCTTATTTTGCTATTGTCCTGGTGAAAAGAGTCTGGAGTTACCTTTCTTTTAGTTAGTTAAATTGGTTGTGTCTTAGGTAAAACACAAGTGGTTTTTGCAGGCCATGTTTTAAGAGGCTAGCTTTCATCATCTGTTAATTTTGCTGTTTGGCAATAAGGTCAGGTGAAATGCTGAAATTTAATTATTATAGGCTTGTTTTTTTATTGTTTTTCTTTTAGAACAAATTCTGTACAACATAAAACAGGAGTACAAACGCATGCAGAAGAGGAGACACTTAGAAAATAGCTTCCAGCAGACAGATCCTTGTTGTTCTACTGATGCACAGCAACATGCATTTCTTCTTACTGGACCAGCTTTGCCAGGTATATAGAAAATTTTGTGTAATTCTGCTACATGTTTTTAGACTCTGTTTGCATAAGTAATTTTTCCTGGTTATCTGGTGGTTTATGGCATGGTCTCACCAGTTACTGTTGGCTTTTTTTGGCAATACTAGCATTGATCTGGAAGACTGTAGCTTCTCATTTTAAGGATCAGTAGGACACAAAGCTTGCATTGTTTTCAAGAGACCATCCCGCATACCCTGCCACTAATACAGTAATAGGGTTTTGCAAAGCAGCTGTCTTTGCACAAATACACTGTGCTGTAATTTTTACATAAAATAGAAGCTTAAATTTGTAAATGGCAGCTGTCATATAAGTGGCTTTCACAGTGTTTGTGTGACACTGTTGGGGTTTTGATACCTGTGCTGCTTGTCCGTTGTTTTCCTTTTGAGTATCTTAATTTTACTTTAAAGTGTTCACATGGCAGAGAAAGACTTCCCCAGATGTTCTGTAAAGTTCCTTTAATGTAAAAGATGTGAAGAAAACAGACTATAAAAATGGTTCTAAATGACTTGGAAGTGTAAATTGGTATGCCCAAATATTTAATCTTAGGTACTTCATCTGCAGCATCATCACCATTGAAAAAAGAACAGCCTCTGTTTACTCTCAGACAAGTTGGAATGATCTGTGAACGTTTGCTGAAAGAACGTGAAGAGAAAATCCGTGAAGAGTATGAAGAAATTTTGACCACAAAACTTGCAGGTATACTATAGTACATAGTAATGTGTTAGGATGAATTTGAAAGCTTAAAACTTTTTCTTATTTTTGTGTTATGCTGTGTTTTTTTTCCCTTGACCTAATCTGATTAAGGAATGAGATTGCATACAGGACAGAAAAAATTACGTGTAGTCTCTTTGGTAGGTTTTTTTCTTCTGTGCTGCCCTGGTTAGAAACTGTGACTGCTAATCAGTGGAAACAGTGGTTTTATTTCAGATAGAACTTTCTCTTCCTATGTCTGAATTGATCATTTCCTCCTGATTTTGTTTTTAGCCAGAAAGACTTTCTATTCTAGTGGCTTAAGTTTTTTCCCCTGCTTGGGAACTGAGTTTCTTTTTCTGGGATTTGGCAAGATGGCAGTACCTGAAGTTTCCCTTTTTCTTCCCAGTACTTACCATTACACTGCTGCCAGTGGTGTTTGGTATCTGCTTAAGTGTCAGTAGTTCAGCTGCATTTTTGCTCTGTGTTGAACTGTTGTATTTCACGCCATTCAGCTGGTAGTTTTGGCACCTGATGCCAACATGCCTTTCCTTAAGGATCATGTTAATGTCAGCATTGTAAATGTGACATTTCTTTAGTTGTTGGAGTCCTCTACTTATAAGCATCTTGCTAGCATTTGAGCACCTGTATTCTGGTGCGTTCAGAGGTAGGTACCTTCACAGTATGATTTGGTGTCTAATTCAGTTTTTGGTGTGACGATAGTGATCATCTGAGTGCACTTTCGGCAGCAAGCCTGCTTTTGAGTGGCAATGGCTGCTGTGCTTCCCACCTGAGAAGACATCAGAATTTAAGTTTGCAGATCTCTTCAGGTGTGGGAATAAAACTTTACAGACAGGCCCATGCAGAAAGACACCAGACTTGTGTCAGGCTTGCGGGTTGCCTGTAGCAGTGTTGTCCCTGTACCTGTTCATGTTTTGTGCTTGCTCATCTGCCATCGCTACGTAAGAAGCTGCTGTAGTTCTAAGTCCCTCTTCAATCTGTGCCTGTTCACAACTATAACTACAGCCATAAATACTTCTTTGGGCCTGATGTTCCATTTCTGTGTTTTTTCTTTTTAACTTGCTTCAGACTGATGAATTAGGACTCTGTAGAGCTCTTTTCTTCTCACTTTTTATATATGTTAGGAATTGGGTCATTTCTTATATTCTCTTAAATGCATTTCAGTTAGCGGTGATCTTAATAACCATTTGAAGACCAGATGTATTTACATGTGTTCCAGACACTTGCTGAGTAAAACTTGTATTTCTTTACAAGCAGGAACCCCTCTAGCAAGTTCCTTACATGTGCTCCATCTGTCAGTCCCAAAAGGAACATTTTCTTTCTTGTTTTTGGGAAGGGCAGGGAATGGTTTCTGTTTGTGGGGTTGTGGTTTACAGTGAGATGAGTTAGACTTGCTTGTTCTTATGATGGTGGTTACCAAACAAAAGATACTGTTACTGCATCCCATATATCAAGACAGGAATACATTTTCAGCATTATATGGAAATTCAGAAAGAGAATTAGAGATCCCTTACGCAGAAGGCCAGTTATGTTTTTCTGCTGACAGATTGATTGTGTTCTTTCCTAACTGTACAGTAAGGTGATGCTCATTCTTGCAAACTAGTGAAGTCAGTGGAAATGTAACTGGAAATTCTGTAATAAATGTCAATTGAATAGCTTCTTTCAAGTGATTTAACTGAATGTTTGCATCTCGGATGTTTTTCTCATTCTCTCTAATCACTGTTCTTTTGTAGGTAGTTAGCCAAATACTGCCTTTTTTTTTTTCCCTTCCTCAGTGTTCTTTGTGAGCAGAGTTGCCTTTCATGCAGAATGAGTGTTCGATAAATGGAAAACTCAGATTACTGTAATGACCTGATTTCTCCTCTTGCCTCTGTTACCTGAAACGGCAGTGTTAGCATAAACTTGGGTTTGCAAGATCCTTTGCAGATATTAAAAGCAGGGGAGGAGTGTAGGGGGCTAAGACAAACTTTGGCTTGAAAGGTTTTCTAGAATCTGTTTGTGAAAAACAGCTTTTCTACACTAAAGGTCAAGTCCTAGAGTAATCATATTTGTATTCGTGTGATTTAGCCACCTTTTGACTTAAAATAGATAGAACATATGGGATGTCAGTGATGTGTTAAGTATCTTTACAAGCATTCACTTAGATTTTCAAATAGTTCATTGTAGGTTGCTCTTACCTTTGGATAGGTTAGCTTTCTGAATGTGAATACCATGAGATGGGACTTTTAGAAACGGTGGATTCTTTAAATTTCCAAAGCCATAGTTTTAACAAAGACGATGTTGTAAAGCAACTTGTGTATGTTGACTTAAACTTCTAAAGAAGAAAGCTTGCAAGTTGGTTTCTGGCCTTTAATACATACTTTTAGGAAAAGTTTTAGCTGCTGTTATTTTTGGAAATGGTTTCTGGGCAACAGATCCTTCAGTCTGCTCTTCATGTTATTTTGTTGTTTGGCCAAGATCCTCAGATGGCTGCTGAAAAGCCATCAGTCAGAACTGCAGTGAAACGGTGGTCCTGCTTGTGGGCAGAGGGGAGCTGGCTGCCGTGACCCTGTGCCCCGTCAGTCAGGGGTGAATGTCCGTAGATCTTTGGGTCAGGTCCGTGCGTTGGGCTGCTGCTGCACTGCTTGCTGATTACTGATACCCTGTTTACTTCGAAGGTGAAGCTCATCCCTGCAAGAGGATGGGGACTTTAATGGGGCAAACCTGTGGGACTAGGAACCACTACAAATGTAACTGCATTTTTGGTTGAAGATTGCCTTCTTTGACCTTGCCCTTTTCTCAGAACACCCCACATTGCTGCACATGTATTTTTCCACAAGGGAGGAAGGGGAATGGAGAGGAGCGGCATCTGGTAGATATTACTCTCCTTGTTCAATTTGCTAATTCTGAAAGGTGATATCCTGCTGATGAGTGCAATATTAAAACTGAACAAAATATTGCGAATGTATTTGTATGTATGTGTGTATAGAAAGAAGAATCTTTCTGGGAAATAATGCTTAGTTCAAAGCCAAGTCAGTACACTTGATAACTGAATTTCATTTCAGATTACATTGTAGCTGTTTTCATGAAATCCACAGTCAACTATTTGTCTCCTATTGTTGCTGCTTTTTGTCATTGGAATGAATAGTCAAGTATTAAGTCCCTTAACATTTTATCTTCTTAGTTTGTTTGCTTTTGATTTTTCTGGTGGTCACCAAAAAGAATTTCTAACTCCATAGCAAGTCCCTTTCCTGTCCTTCTGTGTTCCCATTTCATTAAATTCATTTTCTTACATCTGGTAGTGATAGGAGCAGAGAGAAGTTACATTTCCAACCCTAGCACTGACTTCATTGCCATGTTTGCTCAACTGCTGTGCCCCCGTTACAGATCTGTGAAATGGGCACGCTTGATTCCTTCGCAATGCCGTGACACTTAGCAGGTGTTAGGTATATCGAGGTCTTTGTGTATGTGCAGCATAATTCTCTTGGTGCATATTACTTTCTTTCCTGTTACAGAAGTTTGTAAAGGAAAGTCTTTTTTAATTAAGGACATGTGCTGCATTGTTGTTCTTGAGAGTGAAAAGGAAATGGCAGCTATGAGCTGTGTGAAGTCACTTAAAACTACTGGTAGTGGATGCATGATAAACTTAACATGATTTGTATGTATAAAAAAGTAGCCTTGAATATTTTTCACCTTGAGTTAAATTCAGTATACTCACACTTCTAATGCTTCATGCTTGCAGAACAATATGATGCATTTGTGAAGTTCACGCATGATCAGATCATGCGACGATATGGAGAACAGCCTGCCAGTTGTGAGTATCTATTTCTTCTGGTTCCTGTAGCAGCATTAAATTACTGAATGTTCAATAATTTAAATGGCCATTGTTTGTTGTTAAGCTTCAGCGAGGCCCCGAGTTAAAATACTTAAACTTGGTAGTATGGAAGACTGAGGTTGAAAGGAAGGTGTCTGATAAAATGCAGGTTTTGTTTAAAACATCTAGAACTGTCTCCCATAACGTATTTTTTATTTTTGAAGCAAGTTTTGATGCTGTCGTAGCAGGTTTGTGATAGAACTAAACTCTTGGTTTTTTTCTTCTCTTTCCAGATGTTTCATGAATCACACTTTCTGCATATGTGGGCTGCCCTATACACCCTGTTCAATTGTTGCAAGCTGTCCCAGTAAAGACTTGCAGCAATGCCATATTTTTTCCCCCTGTGAACACAGGTTATTTCAAGCTTTTGTCAGTGGCAACCACTCTTATGCAGCAACTGGTTTTGGAGTGCTCCCTGATGTCAGTACCACCTGGATGTGGACCTTTGCTACCTGTAATAATACCAGTGGCCTCATTTGCTGTATCATTACAATTTGGCTTCTTATGTTAATAAGTTTGAAAAAGTTTAAGGATTAAAGCTGGTGTTCTAGAAGTTGCCCTTCACTGGTTGTGTAAATAAAAATGTAGAATGACACTTCTGACTGAAGTTAGTGTGGTTTTCCATAACTGTGCACTACAACAAAACTGTAATCACAGTTAAGTTAGAATGTAATCCCAGGACAATTTTAAGCAAATAGCCCACAGTACTGCCTGTGAAATAGTGAAGGAGGGCATTTCTGTATTCCATGACTTTTTTGGGGGTTAAGAATGGGTTTATATGATTTCTCATTTTTGTAGTTTTTATTTATTCTATCAGTCTTTAACAAATGTTTATTGCTGCAATTTTTCAGTGTATCATTGTTTTACTGCCCTTGTAGTACTGGAATTTAGTTGGAAGAATAAAACATTTACTTCTAATCTGTTTGTTTTTAATATGCAGGTGGAACTTTTGCTGTGTATGAATAAACTTAAATCTGAGTGTTTAAATGAAAACTTCATTTACTAGCAGTAGTGGGTGGATCAGAGTTTTAGATCAGGAGAAGAGGCTGGATGAAAACCTCAGGTAATTCTTCAGAGCCAAAGAAATCTTCCTTAGACTGGCTGTATTGCTTCCTGTTGCGGAAGCATGTTTGGTACCGAACTGACAAGAAACGGTTGATTTAACTTGCCACAGGTGACTCAACAGCTGCACTTGTCTTGCTTCAGATTTAAATGACACATCAAAGGAAATCTGCTCATAAGATAGAGCAGGCGGTTGCACCACAGGCTGGATCTAGATAGGTGTTGGGAGAGCTAAAGGTGTGTTCAGGGTTGAGGAGTTTGTGGGATGATGCATTCAGCTGTTGCCCGACTGCTGTATCGGTGCCGCCGCCCGGGCCATCCTGAGGCTTGCTGTGGGTTGTGTGGCAAGTCGAGATCTGTGCGCTGTGGGGTGGAAGTGTTGCTTACCAAATGACTTGGGCCGCCTGCTTTGGGGACTTCAGAGCAGTTCCAAAGTAATTCTTTGATTATAAACTGCTGTCTTTAACTTACTGTCAGCTTCTGGTTAAGTGGAAGTCTGTTGTATATTAGATCTTTGTACCATTTCAAATTAATGGTAGAGTTTCAGTTGAAATCTAATTGAAAACTCAGTTGGTAGGTACATGCATTAATTGGCTTTGGCTGATGCTTATGATACCAGAGATGCCATGTTGATCAGCTGTAGTTCTTGGGAGTATTTTTATTGACTTAGTAGTGAGATTACAGGTTCAGAATTAGGCTCGTCACCAACAACCATATAATTGTTTTCTTCTCCTTTCCTGAAACCTGTCTTAGCTAAATATTCTGATTCTTCCTACTGTATTTTCAGAACCTCAGAAATGGGAAAGCTCTGCTAGACTCCCCTCTTGGGTCTCGTGTTACAGAAGATAAAAGCAAAGCTACCGGGGCCTGTGATTTCTGTTGCCTGCCTTAGGGTTCTCAGTCCCTCTCCTTACTGCTGCTCATTTTTTGACCTCCTTTTATTGTCAATTTGCCTTGGGTAGGAAAACCACTACTTAGAGGTGGACCACTACCCAAATTCCCGCATCCTGATACATCATCACTGTTCTTACTATTTCCTTTGGGATGTTAGGAGTTACTATAAATAAGTGATGTCATATTAGCTCCCAGCCACTCCTGTGCTGCTCCAAATTAATGCATAATAAGCAGTCTTCTGGCAGATTAAATGTAATGCCACCGTGGGTGCTATGCATCACAGCTGTGGTATTTTGCACACTTAATTTGTGCCTGTTTTGAAAACAAAGATTCATTCTTCAAAATTTTTGTTAACCCTGCTGCTTGTTCTGTCTTTAGTCTGCCTTTAAACTGGCTCCTTTTCCTAATCTCGGTGCCAATACCTTATGTCATGAATTTTACATGAATGGCTTGTTCTAACAGGTGACTTAATCTTCAGTGGGAAAATGGTTGGCTGCTTGACTGCTGTTGAAAAAATTAGGAAAATTGGGGTGCTGTGAGGAGCAGGCCTGTACTTAAAAACAAACCTGCTTTGGAGGGCCTTTTCAAAGGCTTTCAAGTAGAAATGGTTAAGAATGAGTAACTGCTCGATTCTTGCTGCTGCATTTTGTGGTGGACACAGAATATTTTTGCAATCTGTATGTAAACTGCAGTCTATCCAAAAGCCAAGCAAGCTGAGGGCAGTTAATGGCAAATTCAGGGTGATACCAAAGGTCTTGGTTAACCTGTTTTTAAAGGTAGTGATGTGTAAATTCTTTTTAAGCAGATCTCTATTACTGTGTACTTACAAAGCAGCATGTACATCCCAATTGTGTGTTGGTTTTTTTGTCTAGATGTGAAAGCATATAACCATTAAGATTATTCAGCACTTTTCAAGGGGGAAAAGGAAGGAGATTGAAGCAATCTTGCGTGCTGATGCTTGAGATCTGCCTGTGTACTCAACAGCAAGACCATTAGCAGATTCTGGTTAGAAACTGTTTTGTGAAAGCTCTGTCCATTCCCGAGTTGGGAATTGGGAAGGAGTTAGGCTCTGTGATTCCACAGTGGGGAGAAAAAACCCGAGGCTGGTAAGGTGTTAAAGAGTTTATGCTCTTGTTGTGAACCAGTGCTTGTGACCTTTGCCTTGGAAGCCATTCTCTGAAATGAAAAATGTGAGGATGAGCGTTTGGCTTTTAGAGGCATCTGGATTATTCTTGTATTTTCCTGCTGTTGTAGGTACCAAGATAAATGAAAGGTCTGTTTGAAACCAGTAGTGCAGCAGTGTAAAGAGGTGTTGGAGAACAAGTTCAAACAAGTTACCTTACTTCAGGTCTGATTTTTGGCAGTAGTTTGTTGAAAGATGGTAGCTGTTAAAGAATACAAACCAGTAACCAGTTCAGAGGTGTGAGACTGTTCGTTTCAGAGCTTAGTACCATGATACAAACATGGGGTTTTTTTCCCTCCCAGTTGCTTTCAGTGAACAATGCGGACAGAGGTTTCCTGGAGTATCTGCAGAACATGTTATTACTATGCAGACAGTTCTTGAAACCAACATTTTAAAATTACGTAATATTTGCAGTTGAAATTTCCCGTGCGTATTTCAGCTAAGGTATGTGAGGGCGAGCTTGGAATATTTACAACAAAAAGTGTTAAAATAAATTGTATGAGAGGTGCCAAATGTAAAATTCATACTATATAGCCAGATTATCTGCAAAGAGAAAGCCTGGTGTTATTAGACCCCCTAGCACAAGAATTTCATTGAAGGAAAAAGCACAAGGTCCTTTTTGATAGCTGTAGTATCTCTGCTGTTGCTCATGTTGGTTCAGAATTTAGTGATATTAAGCTCTTTCCAAGCACCTAGAGGACTCCCAACTGCAAAGTCCAGCCTCTGAAAAAAAAACGCAAACTAAATGAAATTTCTGACCAGTTCAGTTTGTGTTTTTAACTGTCCAACCTTCCTGCCCTCCTTGCTGAAGAAAATGAAATCACACAGCACTTCCTACATAATTTCAGTCAAAGATTTTCCCTTCTTACATCTTAGTCTGAAGCGCCAAGTACTGAATTAAAAATTTGATACTGAGAAACTGTCTATAGCATAACAAACATGATTATAAGCTTCAAAATTTGTTACTGAAGGGAAGAAACAGCCATTATTTATTTTTCTGGGTTTTAATGTCATGTTGCCTGCACTTCAGGGATTAAAACCCACGCACTGTTGAGGCTCGCTTCTCTTTTATTTCCAAGTATTTTCCCCTCCAAAGATGTGGAAGTTAGATGGTGTGGGCCTGCTGTGCCTTGCATGATGCGAGGCTGCAGGCTGGGGGCGAGGACAGCCCTGCAGAGTGCTTGGCTCTGTGTCCTCTTGCACATCAGCCAGACAGGTGGCTGTTCGGTTGCTCCCTTTCATCAAGGGTTTTGAGAGATAAATAGGTGAGTCTTGGGGCAGGACAGAGGCGGCCTGTTCAGCGTTCCCCGGGGGGGGGGCGGGTGGAGGTGGAGATGCTGGGGACGGTGGAGATGGGGACGCCAGAGGTGACGGAGGTGGTGGGGACAGCGGAGGCGACGATGGGATGGGTGGGAGCTGGATGAGGAGGATGGTGGAGCTGGGGACGATGGGGACGATGGGGACGATGGAGATAGAGGTGATGGAGGCAGAGCTGGGGACAGTGGAGACGAGGGTGGGGATGGTGTGGGCGCTACAGGTGATGGGGACGATGACGGAGGTGGGGATGC
>JAVJGJ010000059.1:5601679-5625240 GCA_035590215.1 Microhierax caerulescens
CGTTCCACACCCCCCCCCGCCCCAAAATTCCTCAATTTCCTCTCAGCTGCTTGAAAGCCTTACTTACAAAGGGCACTGTGATACCGGTCCCCTAGCTTCCTAGCTTGGTCTCGGGAGTGAAGAACAGTGGAATCTGTTTACCACTGTGTCTTGGTGGACAAGAGGAACTCGGGCAGTTGCTCCGCTGAGATCCTAAAAATTCTTGCACCGAGTTTTCATTTGTTACATTTCCCAAGTTGTATGTTAGAGTGGTATAAAGGCCAACAAACTACTCATTTGCCTGGCAACACTGACAATGGGCCCGCCTTTAAGCGCAGCAGGAAGCGTTCTGTGTCGCTGCAATAGAGCAAGTGGAGAATGCGTGACTCCTGCCCTCCGTGAGGGCACTGAAAACAGGCCTAACCTACCTGGTGTACATTCCTCAGTAAACAGCCCGGTAAGTTACAGGCTCTTGTAGTAGGACTTACCCACTCCCGGTACAGATCCAGCTTAGGCAAGTGATTCAGTCTTCAGCGCTCCGGGCTATTGTTTTCAGTTGGTTTGAGTAGGCTGAAGTGCCAGTGCAGCTAAGTGGGAGTGTTTGGATTCTAGTGACAACTGAACACGTGCACCAAGAGCAGCACTTAACTGCCTCAAAAGTGAAGTCTGTAATCCTCTCAGTCAACTGAGGAAGTCTGGGAGTTTTTTCGCAGTAAATGCAGTCTTTATTTAAGTAATCACCATTCAACTCCTAAGCAGGCTGGGAGGGATGAAGTCTAAATCCTTTTCTCTTAACTCCAGCCCTTTCCTAGGTGCTAAGACTGACCTGAAGTCTCCACTCATACTGCTGAAGTGCACGTGTCATGGCCCTCGGGACAGGGCAGCCGTGCATGCTGTTCTGGAGGGAAACAGCTTTTTCCCCTTCGGTTTCTAAGGCTTTTTTTATGGCTTTAGTTAGCATTAGGCACTGATGTGTGGCTGACTCTAGGTGGGGGGAGTAGCAGCCTTCAGGCCTATCCTGACTGAATCAGCAGCAGCTGTGAGCTGTTCAGTCCAGTGCCCACAAAGAGGACAGCACTGGTGACCTGCAGGCAGGCGCAAGCACGGCTCTGTGCTGGCAGAAGCAGGGAGAGTGCACCCTGGGCTCGCTTACCGAGAAGGTTCTCGGGCTAAAGATCTGTCAGATGAGCAGTGGTTTAATGCTCTCAGCCAGTAGCTGTTGTTTTTCACACAGTTGTTTCCTTTGCTGGTGTACAATACAAATCCTCAGCAAAAAGAAAAGTTACTGTGTGTACTTTGGGGGTGGATTTTACTACCTTCCTCCAGCGTGAGTGCCATGTTCGCATTTAGTCTGCCGACACAAATTTCCCTGACAGCAAGAGTCAGCAAGTACTAATCAACTTCACTAGAAAAATACAAGGATTTAAACAGTTTGCTTTTGCTGTTCTCAAAGAGCAAAGATTCTATCTTGAAAATTATCCCATTCCTTTCTCCTTATGAAGGAGTTCTCCAGAGTTACAACCAGTTTGGGTTTGAAACATACGCAGCAGAGGCTGAACATGGAAGCTTATTGTCTTTTTTAGCATACTGGGTTTATTTATTTTTAAATCTGTAGTTCAAGGATGTGGAAGGCATTTTATAATGATGACTCAAACCCTGTGAGCTTATGAGCGAGTTAATAATACTGCTTCATCACTCCTGTAGCTTGCATAGCCAGTGTTGTCCTTTTGGCTTGCTAGCCTGAATTATATCAGTACAGTGTTAAATATCACACATCAAAGATGACTGAAACTGGCACAACATTACAGTATTTGGAACATGAGCATTAATAGAGCAGTACATTACACAGGGAGGATGCATATTAAAAAACAACACTGCTATTCAAGCCTATCCAGGCACTCGGAATGTATTTCACAACATTCAGTCATCGTTGACTTTGACTCAGTGTGCAAAGTTAGCCAGCACTAGTTCAGTGGGAACACAGCCACTGCGCACTGTTAGAAAGAACAGGTTTATTAAGGCCTGCGTGGCACACTAACAGCCTCCCCATGTCAACCTTGCCACGTGGTCGGTTTTCTGCTTGCTAGGCTTGATGAAACCTAAGAGTATCAGTTCAGAAACAGCTCGAATAAAACGAGCACTGAACATTTCAGTAAAGGAAACTGAGTACGGTTTTTATTGCGCATACTGATGGAGACACCGATCTCTCCAGGAGGGGAAGATTTCTAAGTCATGGTACGCACAGATTACACCATGTCCTATCGCATATTGAAACTGGTGGAAATAAGGGGAGAGCATGATTTGCCTACAGAAGCAGAAACCTTCAGTCAAATCCGTATTTCTTCCGCTACACACAAACAATGTGCCAATGAAGGATGAGCTCCTTTTTCCACTGCCAAGAGAAGCTTAAAACCTACAAAGATACTAATTTTGTAGTCTCTCAGAAGAAGAATTTATACTTTCCTGCTCCTATTAAAATTAAAGATAAGTTTTTTTGAGCTTTCATAAAACATCACCTTTTCTTTATTTGCTATTCACTATACTATATTTCTTGCTGCCCTCCTGACACAGCTATCGAGTTAAACAAAAAATTTAGTCTTGCGTTATTTACCAATGGTGCTTGTAAAAAAGGAAAGGCCTTATACTAAAGGAAAGCTAGGTGTAATATTAGAGCATATAAATACTCTTCCTTTAGTTAAAGCCTCCTTTTGTACCACCATTCATCTTTTCTCTCTGGCAGCACTGCTGTTTGTAGCCATGAGTTTTGGTTTCAGTGCTCATCCTTTAAATATCTACTGTCCCTACTTCTCCATCTGCTCTCTAGGTCACAGCTATCCTCTCATCTGTTCCCCAGTAATGCTCTCCCCCTAACACAGCAGCTGTACCAACTCTCAAATGATTTAACCAAGTAGAATAATTTCAGCTTGTTATACAGAGTGCTGGTTCCATTTCAGAGCCAAACAGCTCCTATGGACAAAAGCTGCTCTGTCACCTCACCAGCCCCAGCCCCACTGCTTTAGCTGATCTATTTCTGTGATATTTTCAGCACGTTAAAGCTGTTTAAACTAGTCATCTTGTTTTTCTGGAATAGGTATCAGCGCATGTGAAGCTGTACTTTAAAAAGTCCTGGTTCATTAATCCTGTAAGCATCTGAATGTCAAACTTGAGAGGAATGAGAAAGGATACTAGATAATATGATCCACCTGGTCTGAGGAAGTTGCATCCGCCTTTGGTCCTTCAACTGCCATCACCACAGTTGAGAAAGCCTAGAAAGGGAAAAGCAGTCCAGATTTAACACATTTCATAGACACACAGCTGTGTATAAAATAATGAGCTGTGAGCTGATGACTATCACTTGGGAGGAATGAGATCTTATAGTGATCTGGACATCCATGAGAATGTCAGTTCATCGGCAATCAAAAGAGCAAGCAAGGTCACATAGTACCATGGCAGTAATCCAGGATGAAAAACATCAGTATGAACTTGTGTGCCTGCATTGTAAATCCCAATACAGTTCTGATCCCTGACTCATTCTCAGAAAAAATACAGAACTGAAAAACATTCTCAAAGTGAGACTGCTTAAACGTTCCAGAAAAAACGAAGGAGGTAAGCTGGCTTTCAAGAAAACCATAAAACTGAGGGATAGCAAGAGGCAGGGTAGGAATCTTCTGTCCACGTTCATTTCCAATATAGAAACAAGGCAGCAGCAAACAAAACGTAAGTAAAAGGAGCAGCCTCTGCACTGCATGTAGTGAAGCTACAGAATTTCTTGCCAGAGGATGCTATGGTTGCTAAAGGTAATGTTGGTAATGTAATTCAGGTAGGCTTACAAAATGCAGAGGAGCCATTCCAGTTTAAAAAACTTCAGGACTAGAACATGATTGTTCGGCAGGGAGTACTTGGAGACTGTATCATATTAATACAAGTTCTGCTTTTGGTCACAGTATGAAACAGGGTATCAAGCTAAAGGACCTCTGCTCTTCCCTAGCACAAGCATTCTCTCCAGAATCCCCCACACTTGCCAAGCAGCAGCGCTTGCGGGTTTCCATAAGAGTGTCACAGAATACCTAAAGACAAAGCTGGGGGAGGGGGGGAGGTAACTTTGTGAGGCACAGAATCTGATCTGTGCCAAGCATAAACCAAAAGCAGATGCAAAAGATTTTCATCACAGAGGAATAATGCTGGAAAGAAATGATTCACAGTAGTCAGAGGAAGACTCTGGGATGGTAATTGGAGTTAACTGTGCATTCTTAGACAGGAAGGACTGAGGTATGCAGCGATTTAAACTGTCAAAGGCACACTAAAGAAAAGCAGACAGGCAGCAAAAAGATAAAATCAGAATACTGAAAGCAGGTAAAGGCACTATTTGCATTGTCACATACCTCTAACCAATCAAGGAGATTAATCAATCTGCCACACTCCAAATGAAGCTTATATGCTATGCATATGTCAGGGGCTTTATTAGAAATGCTTCCTCCATCACTTTTCAAAGCTTGATTCTGATGAAAAAAAAAAAAAAAATAAAAAATAAATTTTTAATCTTTAACAGTTTTAAGGGCTAGATGTAACACTCTCTCAGGAAGTTCACATGGTAGGTATTTTAACCAAATGATTACTGTTTGTGTGTAATGCAAGTTGATGGTATAAAGAAAAAAACCCCAGAAAAGTAAGAAAACATATCATTAAAAATCCCCAACAAAAAAAACCCCACCCAGCTACTTCACACCTGATGTTCCTTCTAAAACTTTATGTACTTATGCAGTCTGTAATGAGTGCTTATCTGATTAGGCTTCCCCCAATTATTTTGCTAGTTCTATTTACATATCAGAGAGAAATTCTCTGGATTCAAGAAAAGTTACTAGTCCTGATTTGCCTCAGACTGCACTACATAGTAGAAAAGTGTCCAGTCCCCTGCCACCTCCATGAAAGGAAAGAGGAAGTCTCCGTATCTATCAGATGTACTAAGAAACAAATTGCTTCTCTTATCTCAGAGGTTTATCTTTGAAATGTAACAATCATTTCTCTCTGGCTTGACACTCAGCACCTATGAAGGCAAAAGTCTGATTTCTCAAACTATTCTGTCAGGAAATTCAGTTCATCAGCACTGAACCATTTACTTGAGAAGTAAAAAAGCCACTTGAGCCAGAAGCAAAAGTCTCTGTAGAGCTGCAGAAATTTACAACATTTCATATCAGTTCATGATTTTTTTCCTGGTTTCAGTTTTCTGCACTCCAAGAACCAGGTCTCTTAACATGAAAACAGGCACTGATTGATCATAATATAATTTTGCTCAAGAATCTCTAGCTTACCTTTCATGGACCTCAATCCCTGTAATTTAAGAGACGCAGATTCAGTTTGGACTGCAGCACTTTGGAGACATTTCACAATTTCCAGAAAGCCTAACAATTTTCAAGTTTGCTTACCCTGTACATGGAACACACAAGCTGCAGACATTAGGTCAATGCCTGTCAGTTCAGTCCAGATGGTGTCCAGAAATGGCTAAATGTTACAATCCAGACATTAATTTACCAGACTATAATTCAGGAGCATACCATAATGGTTTCAAATACTACCGTGTTGCTAACCAGCATAGGTGAAGTTACACCTTCTGGCTGATCTGGTGGCTCCACTGCCCAGAGGGATAACCCTACACCTTTCTCTTTTCCCTTCTGCTATTTCATCTAACTATAGCTTCCTACCACTCACCCATGTGCCAACTCCGGCATTGCTGGACACTCTGCATTGATTTCCTAATTGTAAGGCCAGAACAGTTACCACAATCAAGAGGGGATGCAACATCTAGAGCAACTGCACTCTCCTGGAACAGGTTCACCTCTAGAAATGAACAGCTGGACCACACACAAGCGCCGAGAATGAGCCAAGAAAGATATTACTGACTGGCACTGCAGGGTATCTGCCAGCATCTGAAGGAATTCAGTCTCACTTGTGATAACTAGGCCACCAAGTCTTTACAGCAGAGTGGGAGGGAGCTGCAGCTGTGTGCAGGGAAACCTCAGCTTCCTGAGGTGGCAGCACACACACTCTGTCTGCAAGAGGAAATAACTAGACTGACAAGCAGGAAGCTGCCCTAAACCGAGCAGCCAGTTGTGAAACCACCTGTACAGCACAGAGGTGCCATTTCAGAAAGGGAGCAGTGTGGGAGTGGGAACTACCAGAACACTGTTGACTGGGCTTCTGCCTGCCCCTGCCCCAGAGGCCAGACTCATACCTTGCTCTAGAATCAATGTTGCTGTATTTCCCAAGGACCAAATGCTACTACCCCCTTTCCCTGACACAGGAGCTCAATTGCAACTCAAGGGGTTTTGTTTCTGAGCAATCAAAGTATCTTCATGGGTAACAGGGCCCATTCCTTAGGATCTATGTGAAAACCCACCCTTCTTACCTAAGGTCAAGAACAAAACTTGCCTGACTCTCAACCCCTGGAAGATCCAAGTTCAGATTTCCTTGTGCTGACACAATACTAAGCAGTGCCTTGCTAGTATTCAAAGTTACAACTTGCTGAATTTTCAGGGGATCAGTGAAAACAGAATTACACTTATTTTTTTGTGGACTTTTTCCCCCCCAGGATGTATAATCCTTGGTTCATGTTTTGCTAAATAAATAACAGGACTGGATTCCAGAAAAAATGCATCATGTATCACTTGCTGTAACTCCACTGAAGCAGGTCCTGTTCTGGCCTTCTAAAAGGAACGGCTCTAGAGAACTTTGCTCTGGTCATGGCCCAGGAAAGTACAAGCCATGCAGAAGTCATGGATACAATCAAGAAAGAAATACCTCTTTGACTCACACAGATTAAAATGCTAAGCAAGGTACTTGAGTTAAGAAAGCACTGAGTTAAGAAACTACTGCTGTTAGAAACTATGCCAAACCTTCAGGAGCTACTTAGAAAACATCGACAATATGTTGAAGTATGTCAAAGAACAAAGTACAGGATGACAGAGGGCTCTAAATCCTGTCAACTCATCAAAAGAATACTTACTAAACACATCAATAGGTAGATTTTGCTAGCGCTGTATTTTTAGAGGTTTTCTAAAAACATAAATTACTGATGTTCATATAGGTCTCTTTATAATGGTAGCCCACTTGCTAACTACTGTTTTTACAAATAAGCTCTTTAGGTGGTTTTTGAAATAACTTCTGCACACAGCAAAACTGACAACCCTCATTCAAATCGAGGCACAGTGCCAACAAACCCAATAAAACTGGGATGTGGATTTCAAAGACTGATCATTATCAAGCATGATTTCTGCTAAGTGCTGGTTTTGACTCAAGTAACATATAATCACTCAGACACAGCTACAACCAATGTTTTCTTAAAAACTGTATTCACATTTTTAAGGAAAATGTTAGTCCATGAGTGTAACTCCAAGTAGCATCTATAATCAAGGATAAAATAAAGAAATGTATGTTCACATGTTCTTTCTTATGGTCATGCTGTGAATTTGATTTATGAAAGAAGTGGAAAAGGGGCTCGGTTAACCAACAGAATCAATGACAATCCTTTTCTTGGACTTGGAAAAGACAGGATGTCAATACATAATATAGATAATAAAATAAATGTAAAAAGAAAAACAAAGGACTTCTTTAAATATGCTGTATTTAAGCTATTGTTAATGTCATCACTCTACCTGAACAGAGCCTTCACTTTACAGAAAGTCTATACAGTGAGGATCAGGCACCAGCCCTGTAAAGAAAGTGTCTGGAAAGAGCCACAGAAACTCTGTTTTTCCCCATGGGCAGTCAGCCCATTTGTAACAGAGGACACAATGATTTTTCTGCTACATCTACAGGAGAAAGTAAAGATCGTGAATAAACCAGGCTCTCGAAAAGGGATTCCCTATCTAGAATTCTTTCCATAATTAGCCTCTTTATTTCAGCCAGACAGCTTCCCTAGCTCTTTGCAAAGTCCCCAGTTGCTTATCAATGCTTAACTTGTTGGTTCTCTGCAAAACAGCTGTATGTGTGCCAAGCTTCATGAAACAGCAAAACTAAGCTTTACACATAATCCTTACGTGCAGCCTCCAGAAACTACTCCAGCACCACAAACAACTTGCTTGTTTCTTACCTTCAGGTAGCGGTACGGGTTATTTAAAGCAGTATGAAGTGCAGTCCTTGGGGCAGCATTCAAGTGCCCACGCAAAACACTGGCTGTGTTGAAATACACTATCTCATGCAGAGTCTTGTGGTCTGCAGGAACAAGGTAATTTCTGAAAAAAATCCAAAACATGACACGAGGTATGGGGGAAGGAGGGTAGATACAAGCTTTATCTTAAGGGAAACAATAGAAATCTGCAGTCAAAAGACTACAAGGAGGTGTGTTTCCCAACCAGTACTGACAAATCTCTGAAAAAAAGAAAATCAGCAGTGCTGAAACCAACTTTTTAAACAGTGAAGTCAGTTATTATCACCTTGACAACTAATGGATTTAATGTAGATTTAGCTGGGCCAAGACAAATTCAAAAATAAGGGCAGCAGCTGAAATGCTAACACCAGTCACTTAGTCCAGAGATCTTGCTTATCCACCTCAAGGCCTCGTGATGGGTCTCTGCTCTTATTTGTCTTCATAGTTGAAGCTTTTTTCTTGGCACAGTCATATTTTGGTTAACTTCTCTGCCTCCCCCTACCTCCAAGGCTCTATAATTAACAAGTACCTTCATCTCTTCCCCTCTCCAAGCCTTTCACATTTTCTGCTACTGAGCTGCCTACAAAACCCTATCTGCTATGCCTTGGCTCACCAAAACAGTTTACAAAATGCATAGGATATCACACTTGACATCAATACAGTTTCATAAGTAGAACAGATCAACAAAGATTAGGGTAAAAACTCTTGACTTTATTTTGCCACATATACCCAGTCTTCCCTCAGCTCTTCCTGTAGCCAAAATAAGTTAGTCAATTCATGTGCCAATTATTTCTACTAGTCTATGGAAAAGAGATTTCTTTTTTTAAAAAAATATTATTTTTAGAACCCTCATCAAAGAAGGAATTGGAAGGAAAAATAAGTGTAAATTGGAAGGAAAAATAAGTGTACTTCATATCACAGGGACCAAGACACAATTTCAACAAGATTAACATGTTAGCAAAATTTCTGTTGCAACTTATGGTGTAAAGTAATGCAGGAATATAAAACAGGAAAGCTCACCTTACAAGACTGTCTATATAGTCAACAACTTCAAAACGAAGCATTTCAAACTTTGTCAGTTTCTTAGACCGCCTTGATTCCTTCAACTCCAACAAAGTCTTTAAAAAAAAGTGTTGCATAAAACTACATGGGAGGTAGTTACTCTCTGGAGGACACAATCTATATGTTTAACATGTATAATTAATTTTTGCTGGCATGTCTTCACTGATGATGTTTGAAAGTTTGACCATGCAGTTATTTTTATTTAGGCCAGTGTATTAATCTCTCAAACTGGTAGGAGTTTGGGAAATTCCCAAAAAATATGTGTTAGGCAGAATGTGTAATTACAAGTTAAATAAGAAGAAAACCTCTGATGTGCATTTTAAAATATTAGTTTACGGTAGGTATTTTCTATGTGCCAGGTGGGCCTGACATACATAGTTGGTACTTATTCATTCACGTTTAAGAAAAGTTATTTATATACAACCTTTACTCAGAGCTCAAACAAGCCAGGAAGAACCAATCATGGACATTTTAAAAGATTCAGTTCAGGAACTAGTCAGTAAAGCCTACACAGGCCTAACCTTCTGTAGATGGTAAAGGTCTGTCTTCTGAATCTCCTTTTGTGACGATACAGACACATCATCTTCTTGGGAAGCTTCTGCTACTAGAACAAAACTAGTGTTTGATATGTGCAGTAAACTCTTCCTGACTACCTATATAACCCCCCTAACCCAAGCAAACTTGTTCAACACAAAGAAGCCTTCAGTTACTTATTCACATACATGCAAACACCACACGGCAGCTTTTGAGGCTTAAACCTTGTAAAAGATTGTTTACAAAGGTGTCTGCAAGTGCAGCTTAACCAACAGTAATTAAGTAAACAAAACAATTCAGCCCTGAGCAAAGATTCAGCACAAGCCTTGCAAATCACGTGAATTCGCTTATGTCATCCTTCGTCATCCTCTCAACATTCATAAATTGGACAGATCAGTACTAGATACTACTCATGCTACAGGAGTGTTCAGAAAGTTACACATTACCTATTTTTTTTTTCTCATATACAAAAAAAACACTAAGAAAGAAATGAATACTCCCTACTTAATCCAGAAACTGCAACCACAGCAGCAAACCAAAAGCATGGTAAAGTATTTCATTATCCAGTTTTATTCTCATCTTAATTTTCCACAATTTTTTTTCCATAGCCATTTAGTTTGTTGATCAGTTGTGCCTGTAATTAGGAATTTTTACGTTAAAACAAAGCAGCAAAACCTCCCAAAGCACTGTTAGTGCCAGGGTAAGTGATAATCAAAATCAAAATGGAAGGTAACTAGACTCCTTGCCTTACTTATTACCATCTTCATAAGATGGAGATTCCACCTACAGATCACAGGTAAAGCACCAATCAGCAGTAACAATCTTGATACATACAAGTTTTTTTTGTGACCTACATAGAATGAGTTGGTATTTTCCAGTGACATGTAGACATCTGTATTTTTGTTGAAGACTTCAAAACAGAGAGAACTTCCTCTCTCCACTATTATCTGATGTATTTTGAGCTATTTTCTATTAAACCCTTCAGCTCAAAATAGACAGAACATAAGGGTATTTTATTCCTCAAGTTTTTTATTTTTTCCAGTTCATTAGACATTTGGGAAGATGGACATTTTTGTTGTTAAGGGGAAAAAAAAAGTAAAAAATGTTGGACTATCAGTCTAAGGGCTCTGTGGGAGATGCAGCTATGTAAGATTTTTGGCAGACTTCTGAAAACTCCTGCTAAAGATCAACACAATCACAGAAACTTATGGGAAGAAATCACCTAAATCTGCAACCTATTCATGTAAAAGTTACCTTAACTTTCCCTTCTCACTTTTTCATTGTATCTTAAATCCATTTTGAAAACAAACTAAGATCATTCATGGGTTCGTTAGACCTCTGCTTTAAAAACCTCTTCAAATCACAAGTGAAAATAAATAATGCCTTTTTTGTTTTGCAGTTCTGCATGTTCCTGAATGTAGAGAGTTGTTGTTTTTTATTTATTTCTTCTCTCTGGGTAAAAATCCAACTGCTTAAAAGCCTTTTACTTTAGTTTTTTTTTTTCCAGACTAGATGAACCTTCATGTTTTCCATTGCAGTTTAGATTCTTCAGCACTGCTGAATGTCACTTCAGTGACATTTACAGCTTTTTCAAAGTGATCACCTATTCCTATTCCAGCATAAGGCAATACCAAGAGTTTCTGTTAACCTGCCTCTGAATGACAGAAGGCTGCTACTCATTTGCCTTACTAAACTTTCAAGTATACCTTCTACCATGAACAATCAAATATACGGGCCTGACAAGTTACAGCATGTCAGCAGAGCCCTGAGAACTGGTGCCTGGTGTCCTACTCTTACACGAATTTAACTGAATGTGCAGGTGAAATAACTTTATATACATTTGGATTAAATACCATGTTATAAGGAAGTCTGCTCCTATTTTTATTTCAATATCTGCTTTTATATATTACATGTTTTTAATGATTGCAACATCTGGTAAACTGCTCAAAATATATGTATGACAGATCTAGTAAGTAATGTTTGCTGCTCTGTCCAATTTCTTACCTTACATCACTCTTCTGTACTATAAAAAGCATGAACCACATACCAATAAAGAATATAAACATTTCCTAATTCTGTGCATGAATTTAAAAAAACAATCCTGAAAAGTCTGATACAATGACAGGATATCACCACAGAAAATTATACCCATTGGTCAGATTATAGAACAGCTTTCATATAATCTGCAATGGAATGTATGATGGTACACACCCACCTTCTAGTTCCTGAAACTGGGTCAAGAACTCCTTCAACTTCTCCACTGTCTTATCAAACTCCTTTCCAGAAGATGACACAAAAATTTCCACACATTGTTGAAGCATGGTTACCAAATCAGACTTATTCAACATCCTAAAAGACAATTGTTGGCTGAAGTTGAAATGCAGAATGATGAAACAGCTTTCAATGTTCTTAGTTGAAAAAAGTTGAATACTAATTTTAAAAACGTCTTTTAAAAGAGAAAACCTCCAAGATTTCAAGCATTCAATCTTGCAGTAAAGTAAAATCTTTTCCTTGCTGTCGTTTACAGAAAGAAAGAAACTAACTTGGATTGATGCCCTTCACATTTACCTGCAGAAATGATAATGGAAGCTTTTCTGATATTCTACCCAAACACACCTGCTGGATACAGAGTTACAACTTTTGAAACTTGTGAGTCATTAAAAAAAGCCAAAAAACCCTATGGGAGTGTTCATAACTCATTCCCAAGAATGGTTAAGTGAAATGGTAAAAAACCCCAATTAATCACATTAGTATGTATTCACACACCCACAAAATCTATTACTCTCTCTGATTCAGAATGATTCTCAAACAAAATCTGAATTGCTGTTTTTTTGTATTCAATTGCTATAAACCTAACCACTACTAGAATCCCAGAATAATTTAGGCTGGAAGGGACCTCTCCAGATCATCTAGCCCAACATCCAGCCTAGCATTTACTTACTTTTAATTACATATTAGGGCATTTTATAAATGCCACCAAGCACCACTCAATCTTTATTATAAAAAAGATATCAAAACAAGACCTTGCAAATATCCATACATGAAATCTAGAATTACAGTCAATGCATCAGGCCAATATCATTACACATGCATGTAACTTTTCATGCAGTGCAAGAGGTTCCCATTGCTAAACCCTCTGGTTCTGAATAATCACAGATTTGTAATAACCATGTTATTAGAAGCCCTGCCCCGCCTATTCTCGGGGTTTTGCTTTGTCTTCTACAAAAACAACAACAAAAAAAAACCCTCAAAAGAGGTGCAAATACAAAAATACAAAGCAGAAGTGCTGACAGTTTAAGGATTTTACAAGACATAAAAAGCACAGCTACACAAAAACGGGAACATGACAAAAGAATGAAAGGATAGTGATCAGTGTGTCAGGCAGGGTGTCTCCCTATCAGTACCTAAACACTGATTAAGAGAGATTCCAGGAGGAATTTAGAAAAGGCTGGGAAAGCTTTATGGATGTCTGGAGGGGCAATTGCAATTTGAGCTCTAGTTTCTAACTGGCAGTTGACACTAAATCACAGAATTATAGAATCATTTAGGTTGGAAAAGACCTTTAAGATCAAGTCCAATGCTTGTAAAGGCTAGAATCTGAAACTTCAGTTTATCTGATTCAGGGTTATAGATTTTTTGCAAGTCAGGTGTTGCCTTGAGATACACGTATTTTGTACAGAAAAGTGTCAGGAGTTAAGAACAGAAATGGTGACCTAGACCACGCAGAAGTCTAGAAAACATTTTGAAACTGTCTTGTAGAATATAATGGGTAAACAAGATAGCCTTTTTGCAGGCCAGACAAAACACTGCAATTTAAACACCTAAGATGGAGAGAGGATAACCAGGTCTGGAGATCTGTGAATGTGAAAGAACAAATTTATTTTAGTAGTATTATTCAAAAAGAAGCTGCAAGTTCTATAAAAATTTATTTAGGACAACAATAGGATTACAGGGTCCAAAGAACAGCCAAGAGGATGGTTATCACATGTCAGAAAACAGTAAAGAATCCTTTTCAACCTTTTGGTCTTGAGATTACTACAAGGTATGCCAGGTATCAGACAGCGGGGTTAAGATTTTAATTTGGTTAAGAGGCAGGTTTACAGCAGAAAGAAAGCTCTCAGATCATCCAAAACCAGTAAATAAACCTCTGATTATTCAGAGACAAGTTATGAAAGAGAAGAAAGGAAGCCAGGATGAAGTCCACAAAAAACTTCTTCAGATGATTCCCCACTTTCAGAAGGATTCTGAAGAGCATTCAGAAGTGGTAACAGTCATTGGTCAATAACAAAAGGACAAGTCAGGGAAGGGCAGTATGTGACAAATGGCATCAGTGATTAGCAGACAAAACCACAGTACAGTATTTATACAGAAGACAATAGGCCAGACAGTCCCCAGAGATTTGCCCCCTAAAAGCTTGACCAGATATCCCAGCCAGTTAGCTCCCCATAACCAATCAAGTGATACACTCTTCAACATCTCTTAATCTTATCTGTCTTCTGATTGAATTAGTCTAACATGAACTAAAGCTCACTTACTCTCCCTGTCTCCCCATGATATTTTTTGGGGCTTTAGACAACTAGATTAAAGTAAAATAACTATTGTCTAGATTGCTAAAGTTAAATCATCTGAAACACCACCTTTGGCAAGCACACTTTTAGCAGAAGGGATAAAAGTCAGTCCAAGCAAAGGCTGAACCAAAGAAACAACCAATCAACCACAAGAGGAACTTAATGCAACAACTGAACACCCCCCCCATTCAAACATAATTCATGAAAGCCAAAAGAGAGACTTTCTTAGAAATCGAGAAAAAACTAATCAAAAGCTTCTCTACTTTTCACTTTCTAAATACAAGGAAAAAAAAGATGGACTCCAGAAAAACACTGAAAAGAAGGATAAGGGATGGGAAAGCATGAACTTAAGGATATCAATGGTGATGTGGCCCCTGGGAAGGCAAAGATTAAGGAACTGTGAGTAACTTCCACATCTGAGCAAAGATGGAAAAAACCAGAAAATTACGAGTAGAAGGGGAAAGAACACATTTTATCATTTTCTTCTAAAAGAATGCAGCAAGATTTCTTTGCAGAAAAAGCAGAGACAAGACAAAGGGATGAGGGTAAAGAACATAGTGCAGTGGCGATGTGTAAGAGCCACTAAGTATGGCAAAAGTACCGTTTGAGGAGTATGTTCCCTTGTGTATATGAGCCCAGGTTATCCTCCACCTACCACTATCATGGTTTTTCTACAAAATGTTACCGTCACACATAACAAACCTCACAAGCTCATAGACTCCTGAAGAGGCAGTTACAGTAACAAGTGTCGCATCAGCTCCTTGTGTGGCAGAACCAAAGTATTATTTGAATGAATGCAGCTATCAGGAAACAGCTACCTGCCATGACAAAGCGCATTTAAAAATCTGTAGTTGCAACTTTGCAAGCAAAACTGTTGTCTGTTACACCGTACAAACTGTTAAGACAAAGGAAACGAGGGAAAGCGATAAAATAAAAAACCAAGAAAGACCTCAGCTACTCATCTAGAACAGATTCCAATTTCCCCAACAAATTAAAATTTAGGCCAACTAAAACCAATAATTTGGTTGATAATATCTAATACAATCATAGTTTAAAAGACAAAATCCAACTGATGTTCTCATTCACACACAGTAATCTCAAGTGTTTTCAGCACAATTACTCAGGGCATAACTGATGACTGATATTCTCCATGTATACAGTGGTATTAAAACAAAATGGAAAAAAAGTTACCTTGCTAGCTCAAGAGATGACTCATACTCCTCTGTCTCCCACACTTGATTTTCCAAACATGCACAATGCAGCTCCCTGATCTGTTAAGCAGAAGGTGAAGAAAGGATAAAGTGTTTGAAAGTCATGCAGAACTCATACAACAAGCTTTTCAAAGTTACATGTGAAACAGAACAAGGTCTTAAAAAAAAAAAACAGCTGGTCAGGATGAGTTTGGTACAATGCTCTGGGTGGTGCTCTGTTTGTGTACTCTGAATAATTAGAAAAGGTTTCACTGACAATGTTAAAGGAATGTACTCTGAATAATTAGTAAAGATAAGGTGGGCACCTGAAGGAGACCATCAAGTCAGGAACAAAGAAAACTGAAAGGTCTATTCCACCTAGATCCCATCTATTATGAACAGAATGATCGGGTGTCAAACTCAAATGAATATGTATGTAAAGATGTTGTGTAACCTCTCATGAACACTGTATAAAATACCTGACTTTTCACTGAAAACTTCGGAGCTAGTTTGTCCCATGTGAATCAGCCAGCTCCCCAACGTTGCACGAAATAAATACCTTCGCTGCTTAAAGACAAAATTTGTCTCTGAGCAGTTGCTCTGGGCCGTTCTGGCACCACGTGTAATTCCTTTGGAGCTTGTTTTCCACAGATGCAGAATGATTGCAAAAGAAGCAACAGCATTTAGTATCTTACAGAACTAAACTAGTGTTGCTGGAGTCTACATGTCGCTCTGCACCCGCTTTCAAACAACTAACATTCAGATGAAGATAACTGCAGAGAATTGAGAGTAACTCCAGTCAAATGCCCCAGCTAAAACATCTTTTCATTCTCAAATACTGGGGCAGTTCATGCTGGTTCTGTAGTTAGTGACAAATTCTAGTAACACTGTGGAATACATTGAGAACTGACAGCCAAGAGGACATGCACAGAATGGATTGCTCTTCTAGTGGAAGGAGAAATTGCTTTAGCATGAGAAAGTGGACTTAATGACATTAGAGCAACATGGCTACTACAAACAACTATCACTGTTCCCTTACTATCATTTTATTCTGCACAGACGGTGGTTAAAACTCAGCCTCTTCATCTGAATTTGCCTAGCAAGCTAACAGGAGCAGAAGAGTATACATTGTCTGCAATACATATAGATGATCCCAGACATGGGAAAGTCAATGTGTGGATTCTTTTGCTGATCTGTGCATCTGCCCCTTCCTGGAAACTCCTTCCTGTTGACTGACAAAGTATCACCCACGACACTAAAGAAACCACATACTGTTGCCTTCTGCCCATAGCAAGAAAGCATCTTTCTCCATTTTAAGAAGCAGGGGGCAAAGCAGCAGAATAGTAAACAAACAATAAAAAAACTCTCACGTTTCACTGAAATGGAATAACCGTACATCACCTGCTTGCCCAAAGGATGCTTTGGAAGTGAAGATGTGAAAACATGAAGACATCTCAGAACTGGAACATAATTTTCATGGTAAACTTGCAAGTCCTCCAGCAACTTCTGTGTTACTTCCTGCAGTGACAGAATAATTGTTTTGTAAGTCATTCTGGCTTCAATTTATTTAAAACCCTCATAAAGTACTTAAAATTATTCTGAAGTTCTGACACTGTGTTGTGTGCTATGTTAAATCACCAGTGTTAAATTAAGACCACTATGCAAAAAACCTTTATTTCAACAGTTCACTGCAATCATATTGCATATCATTAACTTATATTTTTACTTCATCTCACTGGAGATTTGTTATTGATTAACATTATTATTTTACCATTTTCAACTATACTCCTCAAATCCTCATTATTTGCATTTTTATTTTACAAATGCATTTAAGAATTTATTTCTTATATTGTGGGTGGCTACTATTTCTGTTCTTTAGGTCAGGTGTCCTCAAACTACAGCCCACGGACTGGATACGGCCCCCCAGGGTCCTCAATCCAGCCCCCTGGTATTTACAGACACCCCCCCGCTGGGGGATGGGGAGGGAAACCAAGCAGCCGCAGATGACTGCCTGCCACTTAATCTGCGCACTGTCCCTCCCCCTGGTTAAAAAGTTTGAGGACCCCTGCTTTAGGTACACATAAAAAGACTAGTTCACAGAAAAGAAAGAAACATGCAGTTACTGCTCCTATGTGCTTTGACTTGTTTATTCATAGATTGAGAGCTGCAGAAAAAAAATATTTCTGTATTAGGAAAAAAATTAACTGCTGCTACTGAATTTACTGGATGGCATCTCATTATCGCTAGCCTCCCATGGAAGCATATGTAACAGTTCTGGAAAATGGCACTCAAAATTTCTGGTAGCTGTATTAAAGCACTTTGGGCTGACTACATTTAAGTTCGTGAATCACATCTTCTCTTGACTCTTTTTAGTCAAAGAAAAAGAGGAAAAAAAACCCCACAGGATCCTCTACGTATTTCATTGCCACTTTGCTCAACTCTGAGCAAAGTATTCCAAATGGAAAGAGGAAAATAAAACAAGCCTCTGAAGTTCTCTTAAGTTAAACTGAAACAAAGGATATCAAAGATTTTTAAAAACGGAAAACCTTAAATGCAGGAAATATAAGGAAGTACTGAACATGGAAATTTAAGTATCATAATGCAAAGACTGAAAGTAACAAAGACACTTAGTGCTGCAGAGAGCTATCTGATGTTAAAAAAGTTCAAGATTTTTCATTAAAGACATTTGTCCCTATAGACTTTTTATTTATTAAAATGGAAGGGTCACTGATGTAACAATTGTTTAAATTACTTCCAAGATCTTAGGGTGGACATTCACAAGTTTATTTCTTAATTCTAACCAGGATCATTAAAAAAAAACAACTGACACCACCACAAAAAAAGCTGCGAGAAGAAAACAAGATCTCTTTAATGCTGCTACTACATCAATCTTATTCCTCTAAACCCAAAGCTTTCTATCATCTGTATTTCCCTCATTTTGTTTCCAAGCTGAAGATTGATGTAGTTAATATACATAAACAGCAATACAGTAGGACTATGTATCTTACCAAATAACAGAGTTAAAGGGCATATTCTGTTTCAGAAGAGTTTGAAAATGTTACTAGGAAGATTATGCAACATTATTTCCATAAATATAGATTGCCACATTTACATAATTTCAAATCAAATTTGCCATGAAAGCTTTCAGACAAAGCTGTAAATAAGTAGGATGTAAAACTGGGTTTAAAACTGATTATTCTAAATAGTTGGAACTCTTTCCATGATTATTAAAAGTCCATGGTAACAGCACGGAATAGAAATTGCAGCTCACAAAGAGCACTGCAGGTTTATGTACTAAACTTGAACAGCAAATTTACCTGGTCCAGAACGTGAACAGTAAATTTATATGAAGTAGTATGATAGTGACTTTGAAAGTGTTTCCAAACTTAAGAATGATATTGTAGATTAGTATCACATACAGAATAAAGAGCACCTCATTAATGCAGCAGTAGGTCCTTTTCTCCCCAAGTAAACTACACTGCCAGCTTGGTACAGCACTAATAGTCCTACTCCTACTGCAGAGATGAGAACAAACGTCTTCAATTGAAATTTGTCAGAAGCATCACATGCACCTAAGCACAAGAATTCCAGCTTCTTTCCCAAACTTATAGGATAAGGCTTGTGAAATAAGGGGCACATTATTAAACATACAAAGTTTAAGATGCTTCGTATTCAACTCTCAAAATAGCAGCATTATATGGTCTTTCGGGGGAAAAAAAAAAAAAAAAAAGTCTCAGCTGCTCATTCCCACTCCTCCCCTCCTCCTGTTGTTTCAATAGAAGCATTTATGCACCTTCAGACTGAAATGCATTGGGGAAATCATTCTGCAGAAACAACCCAGCAAAAAAATTCCCATGTCTTGTCTTTTTTTTGTCACAGGTTACTTTAATTTGATTAATAACATTCATTGTATAGCCACACAAGCAGTTGTGCTGGCACACCTGCTGAGCTGTGAATAAACAGCAAGGGAACAGCAGCAGCTTAAGCTATGTTTGCCACTGACATAAAATCACATATAAATCATGTCTCACTGTATGATCTTGACTACTGTAACTACACACTGCACTTGCAAACCTGCCTGCTACCAACCTCTCTTCCAGCCATTACCATTGTTCTTCACACTTGAAAAGTCCTTACAGACCAGGAAGATCTACTAGGATAAATTAATTGCTTTATTTGTAGTAGTATCCTTTGTCTGACAGGTTAGCTGCACTTGAGATGATGAGTTAGGAGAAAACCTCTACCCTGAGCAAAGCTTCTACTGGAAGTGGTTCAGCTGGTGGAAATAACCAACAGATCTTTGCTGGTCAGTTCCTGAAGGGCTCACAATAATAGCAGCCTGACTTTAATCACTTGACAAACCTTCAGATAAACATGTAACATAAATACTGCCCTACCGAATCCAATCACAAATTACACAGAGGGTATGAAGGTTTTCCAAGATTACTTACAGATTCTTCAAACACTTCACTAACTTTCCAAGAAAGTCAGTCTGAGTTAAGCATTAAAAGACCAGGTCATATATAAACCTAGTAACCTTCTTTTTAAGCAGTTATATTTCTAGACATAGCTAAAAGTTGACGCAAGAAACTGCACAGCTTTGCATAAAGGTGTATCTGGCAACCCTAGAGACTTGGAATTTTGCCCTGCTGATCCTAATTCTCCATTACTGGACATGAAGCACAGTATGTACTGCATGAAAGATGTTATACAGAACAATACATCTTAGTCTTGTATTTTGCAATGCTCCACAAACGAATATATTGGGAAAGTTACTTTTGCTTTCCAAAGACATTTTAAAAATTTTACCTTTAAGAAGCTGTCTGATGTTAGCAGTGCAATCTGCTTCTCTGAAACTTGACTTTCCACATATCTGATGGCAAGAAAAAACAACATAAAACTTTTCTAATATAATGTATGATTAAAGATTATAGGGTTAAAAAACTCAAGTTTAAGTGCTGTAAGCATTTCTTTGGAAAGATTTGAACAGAGGCAGCCAAATTCAGCAAGCTGAAAAGCCACTCCAAAACCCCAGAGATTGTGCTCCGAATCAGCTTAACAAGTTTCAACGTGATCTATGGTTATCTGTCATAATAGTTTGTTTCTGTATTAAGAACAAGAGAAAAACGTGCAAGTGATTACACACCATGGAAGCTGTAGTCTTGCTCCTTTTGATTGATTTAACGTACACAGCAGTCATCAATACTGTTCACAGAGCTACATATACAGACTCCTTTTATCTTTTTTTAAAGCTGACTAAATACAAGACTGTCCAAAAATTTATTTCCCCTTTTACCTTCTAAAAGAGGGCAGTCTTCGAATGTTTTCACACTGCTCATGTGATAAAGAATTTACTCTCTTCTTAGCATCTACCAGCTGGCAACACAGTACACTAAGAGGCTGGGAATAGAAGTGCTCCACAATACAGAGCTGAAAAGCAAAGCAAGAACCAGTGATGTTAATAAAATCCATCCTCCCTGCTCTATCTACCTTTTAATGCTTTCTTATTGCTACAGTGCATATACAACAATGGCAATAATGGTATTCCTTTAAAAAAATACCATTACAGCTCATAAATATTCCATAAGTCTCTACAGGACACTGAGTATTCAGTTTGAAACACAGTCACATAATTACCTTTTTTTCTATACGCGCTATTCATCTTCAGTACTTCCTCTTTCCCACCTTTTACATAATGATAACTATAGCTTGTCAAATATTTTTTATTCAATTATGTGGATTACCGGATTCTTTGGATTACATATTCAGTTCCAGTGCTCACAAATAACAAAGTGTGTGTTTAAAGATATGAAAAGCAACTACTGTACACAAGCACACTCACCGAATGTCCTAATTTCAATTTCCGTTTCATGCACGCAAAAATACACTAAGTTTTTACCATGTAGATGTGCAAACAAGTTTTATCACTGATTTCAGCTGCACTAAATGTTTGTAGTATCAGAGCCTTGCAGAATAGCAGTATATACTTACCATGCCTATTCTTAAAAACAAAACAAAAACCTGATCAGACAGACTACCTCGCTAAAAACTTTTAAAACATAAAAACTGTCAAAGAGGAAAGACACTCCTTGTCAGAAGACTTAACGTCACTCCTAGATGTAACAAGATGATGGTGTTCCCTTGTATCTATCACTTAGGAAATCTGATCTGAAATTGCTTTATCCTTGAATACTTTTAATGCATAAGGACACAGCCAAATATGCTCTCAGGGATAGGACTTTTATTTTTTTATCAGGCCAATGGGCAACCATTAAATCCTGATGACTCTTTCAAATAAGGAGTTGAAACTTCCACATGAATGTCTATATAGGTCCATCTGCAGGCAGACGTACAACTGCCAGGACATTTCTCCTGGATGCATGTAATCATGAATCTTAGATATCAAAGACTCTGAGACACTCTAAACGTATATGACACTAAAAGGGTATGTTTTACTAACAGGTTCATGCATGGAATCAGGCAAGAAACAACTTCGCAATCCTGCATTAAACCAGATTACAGGGACTATAAATTCTTTGGACAACTCTTGTCCACAATCCACAAAAGCTACAAGGAGACTCAGACACAGAAATACATCTAGATATGAAGATCTATGCAAGCCAACAAAAATGTAATTAGCATGCTCCATATAGAATATGTTTGGAAATCCTGAAGTCTTCCACTTTGTCTCCTGAGAGCGTAAATGTAACTTCTGCATTGCCACACGGCTGCTTGGAGCACAAGCACCACCTACTCTGAGGCACAAAGTGACACTACAGATCCTATTTCCCTGAACAAGTAAGAAGTGCACATCCAGAAACTGTGCCAGGGGAAGAGACACTGCTGCAGCCTACTCACAGCATGACAAACCAGAGTACAAGGACCTCGTACAGAGGGTCAGAGCTGGAGAGTTCTGCCAGGGGTGTTAGAAGCTACATCCTAATCTATAGCAAAACAGAGGTCTTCCAACCCACTAAGGCAGGTCACCCTTTTAAATGTAACCTTTAAATATACTTTTACATGTTTCTTCATATCTGTCCTACAAATTTTCCCTTAAAACCTTAGCAGTTCAGGTTTTAAAACATCCACCTGTTCACAGATCCAAACTGTTCCCAAAGGACATTTTTCCATCCAATTCAATGACAACATCAGGACCTAAGAAATCTTTCAGTGCCCAGTAATTACCCTCTTTTTCACAACCATAATTTGAGTTCTTGTTACCATTGCCTACCTGAAATCCTTTGATAAAATTCTGGACAGAAAAATCGTGGTACAAGAATATGTTGATGAGAACCTGCAGAACTTTCTCACCCAGTTTAAACGGATGCTGGGCTGTCAGAAGCAGCTAAGGGAGACAAAAAGGAAAAGCAGCCATAGCAGAAATTTTTTCCTAAATTCAACTCAGCAAAATTTCTATATACCATTTGATACAACTCTTAGCATGCGTTAGCATTCAACTAAATGAGATACTAAATATGCTGCGAACTTCTTAAAACAGTATTTCTACTAAAATATACATGCAAAGATTGAATTGATTTTCAGTTTAATATTTCACCACATTTTTAAGTACCTTTTACTACTACACAACATTTGAAGTTAGCTTTGCTTAACATAGTTTTTGTCTTTATTCTTAAAGTTACAAAGAGAACAGAGGCTGATGTAACAGCCATGGATACCACTACTTTCACAGCATGTGTAACTGATTTCGGAAATCCTGCATGAAGTGGCATACCAAGAATTGCATGGGCACAGTGTCTATATGGCCTGACCATTTGGATAACTACTAATTTTTGACAGGTGGCAAAATTCAGGCTGAACTGTATTTTTCTATGTTTAAAGCTATCTTTTCTGGAACAAAGTAAAAATCATCAAAGTACTACCTTAATGATGAGGTAGGAATGTCAAAGTTTAAGGGCCCAAGTATGTTTGCACAGATGCCAATGTAAATGAAAGATGAAAACAGGTATGTGAGTGTCTCTCAATGTGAGAAGGAAGCTCTTAGTATTAAGCTACTCTGTAGCTATGAATAGCAATATCCAAACTCCACAGCTCTCAGGAACAGACTCCATTTCAAAAGTTTCAGAC
>JAVJGJ010000059.1:5625340-5651451 GCA_035590215.1 Microhierax caerulescens
CAGACAAACCTACTTTTAAGTCCCCACATGTAGACTGTGCTTGAATACACACACACTCCTATACAGAAAGGGAATTACCTTGTCAATTATAGTAGACAGGTGCTCCTTACAGGAAAGGGACTGGAAAAGCTCTATGCACAGCAGAGAGGAAACAGAGTGAGGAAGTAAGCTGTGGATAATCATTGGAGATGTAGCAATTCCAAAAATCAGCGCTAGAGGTAATTCATGGATATGATGACTAGATCATGGGGGAAGGGAGAAAAAAAACCATAATAGTTACTTATAGAAAATCATGAAACAAATGCATTATGTTCCTACTACAGCACTGAGCTCAGAAGCAGAAAGGGGTAAATTAAAAGATTTGTTGCCAGTAAACCAGAAGAGTTTTGATGTGGAGTAAAACGAAAAAGAAAGGAAGCTATTTAAAGCCATGAAGTAGAAAAGCAAATTAAAATTTATTTTAGGATTCCATTTGCAGGGAGTGGCACCAAAAGCACCTTTTCAGTTACACTATTATACTGGTTCTATCTTCCCAAAAAGTTAAATTCAGAGAACTGAATCTTATAATATGAACTTTTTTTTTCAATGACATACAGAAAAAATAAGAAGGGACATTAAACAGCTAACAGTCTCAAGAAAATTTACAAATTTTACACCATTTAATAAAACTAAAATAAATATGAAAACCCTCTAATGTTGGATTTTTATTTTTTTTTAAAGTATAATGGAAACACAGAACTTCTCCAGGGTCAATCTTTCTTTTCAGATAATTTTTTAGTTTATGCTTTGAGAACTTGTAACCAGGACAGAATGCTGTATTCCTTGTGAATAGCATACAAATTACCCCAAATATAGTGTTTTCAATATTATTTCATCATTATTTTCTAGTTTTTATTAGTGTCAAGGAGACACAAATTCTGCTATATTAAATATCTTCTAGGTTAAAATTGACAATTTATTCCTTTCCTCTTTTTTCACCTCAGCAACTTTTTGACCTTGGTGTTTTAGTTGTTAACCCGCAATGATTTAATTTCTCTAGTTCCTCAAGTCCTTTGCTAGAGACTTAAAACATAAAGCCAAAAAACTTCATATATTACTGTCAACTGTTGATAACCTAAAAGAGTATCAAGAAAGAAACTGAACCTTGTGATTAACAAAATCAGAAGAATCTCTCACATATACCCACTTCAACCCTATTACTAAACATGTTTAAGAATGAAACTGAGAGAATCAAGCCCATCTCTACAATAATCACAAAGATGTTTTACCAACTATTATGCAACTCTGCTGAGCTTCCATTTCACCCATCTTCTACATGACTTTAATCAAGACAATCTTTAGTTATAAGATCATTTGAATCCTCTAAACCTTTTTTCTGAAGCACATTAAAAAAGCCTATTTGCAAACAGCAGACTGACAGAATTGAATTGCACTTCACCTACATTCCATATAATCATAAGTAGGTATTTATGCATCCTAAAAAAAGCAAAATAAACCACAACACTTAAACAATCAAAACCTCATACTCCCCAGCCTTACACCCTAATTATTTCCAGATAACATTTCTGATTTTACTTCTTGAAATGTTTCCTAGAGAATCCATCTGCCAGATCTGAAAAGCAGAAAAGTATTTTTATTGTGGGTGTCTCAGCGAGTGAAATTGCTTAGCCTTGTTTAGAGGGAACATCAGGTGCACACGCTGCAACTAAATTAATTGTGCAACTGTGGCCCAAATTTTGCTGCTGCTGTAGTTTCAACCTGGGGACTAAGTGTAAGATGCTCTTTTTGGAGAGCAGCATGTGTTTTTGATTAGAATGCATGAGATGATGTCAAGGAAGACAGGTTAAGGAAGGACAGAAGCACAGGAGAACCTGAAGTAGTCAGCTGCTAATTACAGATCCAGCCAAGACTGAGAAATTTTCTGGCTAAGTTTTATATACTCCTTCTAGCAAGCTAGTGACCTTTAAGCAGCATTACATCAGTAATCATACAAAAAATACACTCTGAAAACAATTTTAAAGGTCTACAGAAGAAAGATCTAGGCATCTTAAAAAATCAGTTTCACAATCACAAATTCTGTAATAACTAGTCACCAGTAAATCCTCTTATGCAAAGAATTAAATCAGTCACCCAACAGCTCAACCCAGCCCTTAGGCACTCTGGTTCAGAGTCCCAGTTAGCTTTAGGATAATTTATCCCCAAAACCAAGCAAATAGGTTTTTGTTCAATCACTGCTGCAAAGCAGCAGCATCAGGATTTCATTCCAACTCTCCCCTGGTCTCACTGTTACACTTCAAAACAGCGGCAAACAGAAAATGGGTAAAGGAGTGGAAGACCTAAACTTCAGGTCACATTACCTGCTGATGACTATGAAGTCTTGAAGTACTTTTGTGGTGAAGCTTTCCATGTCTTTGAATATAACTACAACTGGAGGAGACTGCCAGTGTCTAGAAGAGGAATTTCTTTTTTTTCTCGTTGTTTCAGAATCTGTTTTCTTTAAAGCCATTCATTAATAAACAGAAGACAGTAAAACAAAAAGACCTAATCACATCTATGATATTATAATGCTCTAAAGCAACACGACTGACTTTTTGCTACAGTAGTATTTATTATTAACACCTATAATTCCAACTCTTCCTTCTGTTTGGCACAGCATGAAGTATAAACACATTTAAAAAACTCACATTCCAAGAAAGACACAAATAGCTCGGTGGGATAGAACTAGTGAAATCGTTGGGATTGAGGAAGAAGATTGGAGTTGTGTATGTGGAAACTGCCCATTTCTTGTATTTTTACCCAGTAATAAAAAGAGCATGTACTCATTTAACTTTGGTTTAACACACCGCTCTGACAAAGTCATCAGAAAATCAGTTCTTCATGAGATACAACAAAACTTAAAAGATTCATTAGCTTTAGTAAATACAAAGATACAAAAACATTTTGAAAGTTATTTTCTCACTGCTTGTCCATTTAGTGTGGGCTGCAAATGACATAATGATGAATTAGCACTAATACAGTGTCTTTCCCCTGGATCACTGTTCTGTCTTACTCAGTACTCCTGGGAGAAAAGCTTCTGGCACGGAGTTGATGCTGCATTTTAAGCTTCTAGTTCCAAATAAAATATAGGATAAAATAGTACTTTTTGCTTGATTTTCAGAATTCCGATATTCATACCGCATCACAAACTAATTCCACTTTTGTTATCTATGTTCAAGATTTATATTCAAATTACCTCAATCTCAGTTATTTCTTAGTGTTAAATTAAAAGCTAACCTTTGGCACTTTTTCACTATGGCACAGAAATGTATTTAATTTTTTTTAAAAAAAGCATCTAATCTCCAGGCATTTTAATAAACTGGTGATAAAACAAAATATTGAAAAAAATCATACCTCTGTTACACTCTCATACCAGTTGATAAGAGAAGTCATTGAACAACGTACTCTATTCTGGGAAACCTGCACATGGCTGTCATCTTCGAATGAGTCCTCATCTATATCTATACAGCAGTTCATAAGCTGCCCCATCAGCTTCTGCATCAAATTTTTTATACCTTCACAAAACATTATTAGACACACAGTGAAGACATGTGGTTATTTGGTAACACTTTCTCCAACTCATACACTAAAAAAGTACCCCAAATTTACTACTTATTATTTGTCACTTTTCTAATTTTTCTCCTCTGTCCAGAATGCACATCTCACGCTCCAGAAAGCTTGAAAGTATTCATGATATGCATGTTGTTAATGGATTACAAATTATCCTATTATTCTGCCTAGATAGCAACAATTCAGGCTAAGGAATTGTCCCTGCACCTTTCCTGAATTCTGCCACATGCAATTAGAGTGACCTAAAAATAAATAAGGCACCCAATCCACAGATCTGGGGATGCTGCCCTATTTTACTTTAAAAAGGAGCAAGGAGAGTGGGACAAAATTTTATTTGACCCATTCCCACACTGTAATAACGTGACTGTAAGCATACATGCATACCTACTCAAACAGAAGGAAAGCCAACCTATAGTATCAACATGCAATACACGAAGCAGCATGCTCTTGACATTTAAGCTACAACTAAGTAGTATTTCAATCTTCATCGTTTTCAACAGAACTGGATACCTCTTAAAATACAGTAGGCATGATTGCTATGTTAACATGGAATTGAACAAATCTTTAGAGAGTCTTCAAGATCCCTCCATCCCATTATTCTTACATTTGGGGGTAAAAGCTAGAATTTCTAGTTAATTGATAGCTTATTCAGAAGCAGCAGCGAAGCTACTGCAGTATTCACCTGGGCAATCTTTGGCTTCCAACAAGGCTATATAAGGAGTAATGTCATCCTGAAGGACTTCTGAAAGACTTTTGAAAGTCAGGTCATGATCTGTAACATTTACACCTAGAAAAAACCAAAAATTTCAAGGGCATTTTTCCCGTGATTTGTGACCACAATGATTGAATAATAAACTGAAGAGCAGACAAAAGCCAGAAGACCAGAAGATGTCTCAAATAGTCAAGGAAGGAATGAAAAGCGTCACACCATCTATGAGGAAAGATGAAAAACTAGCATCAAGATTAGACATACATGTTAATACCAGCTGATTAAAAGGAGGGGGGAATCATTGCAAAGACCCTTCATATAGTTTGTTTTTTTTTTAAAAAAAAGAAAGATTTCTCAAGGGCGCAAACCTGCAAGGAATAGTATTGGGTTTCTAACTTCCCTGCTACTCATACCCTCATAAGTCATCCACAGTCATCTGAGGCCTGCAGACAAGATTATGAAATTAACCTCCTCTACAAGGAGCTGTGCATACACCTGAGACCTGGATCCTCACATGGCTTATGTAAGGAGGAAAATTACTATGAGTTAGTATGAACTACAGCCTGAATTTACTGTGAACTGCTCGCTATTTTCTGCCTTTGCTAACATCCTTAATCAAAAACCAAAAAGAACCAGGCCCTCCAGCAGGCAGTTCACAGCTTCTTCCACAGAAATATTCAGAGCAGGAATTTCTCACTTCCTACTACCTACAAAACAGACCACCTTCCAGGCTTTGTTAGTGCTTACATGGTAAATGTGAAGTGCAGGCCTGATTTTAGGTTCCCCAAAATGATCCAATTAAAATGCAATCAGGTTGCCTTGAAGCAGGTTTAGGATTACAGTTACAACCCTTTGAAAGAAAAGAGGGGGACAAAAACCTCACAAACCAACCAAAAAAAGAGACTTCAGAACTTCACTAACTTCAGTAATATGATCCTCAACTATTTTCTTCACTCTACTTCTTTTCCAAGATAATGACACTGCTTTCCTACATGTAAAGATGAACTGTAAGAACATGTATCAGAAATACAAAAGCTGTGTAACTGTGTAATTATGTCCATAGTTAGTCATAGAAACCACCAAACATGTTGGTGGCAGAAGCAGGGACAATCAAAGCATCTCCAGTTCCTAAGGGGCCAAAAAAAATATCACTACCAGCTGCTTAAAACAGACCTTTAAGGAAGACCTTAACTCAGTGGGCTATTATGCATACAAAGGGAGAGAAGGTCTTACCCTGCTTCCTTCTCCCAGCCCAATCTCTCCTGTCAACATTTCTGAAGCTGATACTGCTCAAGTAATGGCTGGAAGTCAGATGTGTATTATTCTTTTATCTCTTTCTAAGTTTTAAGCAGATGTACGTAACAAAATATATCTTTAAAAAGTTACCTAAGACAAGAGCTGCAGTAGGGATTTCTCTGAACTTCATCCGACAAGTCCATTCTGTTGTCTTCTCTTGGAACGCAGAATGAGACCGTCTCAAAAAACCTACTAGATTATCAAGTAACTGCTTATTCAAGTCTTCTCGTATTTGCTGCAAACAGAGAGATTTTATTTATAAAAATGTGGAAACACCAGATTCTTTTCCTTTTCCTACCCCTTTCCTGCAGTTTTTAATCCTTGAAACTCCAGAGTAAAATTTTAAGTAACACCAAGTTTTCCTGCGAATTATAAACATGCTAATTTATTCACTGCGGCAAACACAGACATTTCCCATCTTGGAACTCTGGTCAAATGCCTCAACAGTAACTTGGAAAGCTTAACTTATGTTGTCACACCACAGGCTTTAACAGAGAAAAACCCATACTGACAAAATATGAATGACAGGAGGAATAAGACAATATAATTAGTTTCTGGACGAATGTTCATGAAAATTCCTATTATTCTCTCTTGGCTTATGAAACACCTGTAAACATTTTTCTGAGTGATTTAAATGAGAGTAAACATTCAGCTTCTCCAAATCCCATTCAGGATAAAAGAAAAAAACAAAACAAAAACCAACCAACCACCACCACCAACAAGGAAAGCATTAAGTATGTTTCACAGGAAAAAATGCTAAACCACATGACTACCACATTTGCTATACTGTCTTTTGCCCTTCAGAATGATTTACATACAAGAATATGTACACTCAGGAATATATAGAAAGGTGAGAGAAAACAGGGGGAGATAAAACTTTTAAAAGCAAATATATAGTGGCAGTATTTTGTATTTTATTACGCATATGCCTTTGAAAAATCTGCCTCTAATCCAAGATATGCCTTCTGCTAGAACAGATTAAGAAAACTGTACTCTGAAGTTCAGGATATCAATATATACTCTAGAACATAGATGTTAGAAACCAGATTATATCCCTGCCCCCAATAAAATCATCACCAAGATTTATTAGCAACAACAAGTGACACACAGAGCAGTGACCCTGATTTTAAACAAAGTGGCAAAGGCCAACTACAGCAGCATTGATGAGGCTGCTGTCAAAGGAGTTAAGATCACATCTCCAGGAGACTGCACATGAATGATGCCTGCTCAAAAACCTGAACTCCATTTCCATTACACAGAAGACTTCCTGTTGCTCTCCTGAACAACTGATAAAACTGTACACAAAGTAATCTTACTTACATAGTAAAAAATATTATTCTGACCTTTCTGATGTTGATTGTGCACCTCTGAGGTTCCACCTGATAAATTCTATGGCAACTCAGAAGAAATTGTAACATGGCGTTTTGAAAAGAAGAATTTAAGCCATAAGCTTTATAACAGCATTGTAATAGTTCCTGTATTCCCTACATCCCGTAACAATCTGACCTTCTGATTCAGAATTCATCAGACCTTGAGCTGCTTCTGATTGTTACTGTACATTTTCACTAAGCTAACATGAACCTGAATCCTTACTTTGCACGGTTACAGTATGTATTATTTCTTCCAAAGTGCACTTGTGAAGACAGAATTCAGCCTGCCACAGCACTACACATTTACTTAACTTTCTTAAAATCTACCAGCATTTTCTTGTCAAAACAACTTTGTTACTGGCACTATTTTGGTAGTGTTCTGGAAAACACACTAGGCTGCTCTGCATTTCAAGTGACCAGCTTTCTCACTTGCATGAAACTGCTTACTCTGGAAAAGTTACATGAACTGGTGGAAGTTCAGTCCCTGCAGTGACACTAGGTTTGGCCATGATTATCTATTGAGTGGTCTGAAAACCATTATCTGCACATTAGAGCTAAAATTACCATATTACAGCCCTGCATTTAGGCTTTTTGTTTCTAACCTGGACCCTGGTAGTGCAACTGGAACTCCTCACCTTACAGGAAGGGAATATGTCTGAAAGCTCTTGATGAGATGATAAGAACGTTTGCAAGGCCACTGCTGACAGCAGGGATCAAAACTGCTTGCAATACTGAAAGAAAAAAGGTCCAGAAATGAAGGACTGTTCCTGGGGTACTTTTGTCAGCTTGAAAGGATGTTATTGTCAGGTGACAGATGATGCTGCCACAATGGCAGCACATTTTTTGATGGGCATACAAAGGCCAAGAGTACTCAGCAACAAAGTACTTGGAAGTCAAATTCTCTTCACTTTTCAACACCTAAAACAAATACCAGAGAACTGGAAAAACACCAGCACAAGCACAAGGCCTGCCAACAAACTGTCAGGTAGCAGTACCCTGGCAAAAACTTTGTGGAGAACATCCTGCTAGGCTCCCTTGGCACACTACCAGAACCCCTAGAATGAAAGTCCAAACCAGCACGCCACGCCCTCCCCAGGTATTCTGCCATGGTTCAGGTTTACTACAACAAGATCTGAAACTATGTAAGGAATAAAATCCTGACTGGATAAATGCCTCACCTACCTGAACTGACCTCACAGATGTTGCTGCTTCAAGCAGGAGTTCAGACTAGAGACTTTCTAAGGTCCCTTCCAACATGAATTATCACACGATTATATATGTAAGAACAATCATCACCTTCAAGTTTGCCAACGGTGTGATAAAAGAATGGTAATTCAAAGCTCAGTGGAAAAAAAAATATCAGAGATACCCCAGAAGCTGGATAAAAGAATTTCTATGTATAGTAGCAAAAGCAACTGCAGGTAATCTGCCCTTCAGCAAATCAAACTCTAAGGCAAGGTCTACATCAATTTGTCAATGTAGATTGAACTGTCTTCCATCAGGAGAAGAACAGAAGAAAGTATGTAACAAACTCCTAGCAACCTCAAAGAAAACAAGGCTAGGAGATTTAGAACAGGAAAGAACGATGATTTTCCAGATGGCAATGGCTCACTCTGTGCTTCTGACTGGTTAAGCGAGGCTTTGGCTATTATGGGCTCTGCCTGCTGCTCTGGGAGAAATTCTTGCAAAGCACTAGGAAAAAAACAAACACCACTTCTTCAACCTGAAAATCCTACAGCCACTGTCGGCAACACAGAAACACTGTCTCAAAAGCCTTGGCAACACTGTGTCAATGGAAGAAAATCCAAGAAAAGGTCTTCCAGAAGTAGCTACAGAATGTTGTCTTCCCTATAGTCCACTGTGTAGCTGACAAGGCAGTTTCTGGTGCAGCTGCCAACATTACTGGTGACACTGGCAGCTAACCCGTCAAGCTGCAGCAGTTGGAAGGATGATACCAAATGTACCTTCACAAACTTCTGTGTTCTCTATAATCAGCACCACGTGTTGATTTGCTTTCTACAAAGCAGTGTACTGCTTTGCACAGCCTGGCTAGGTATGATCTGAAAAGGGTGTTGACTAGTCAAAGTGAGCTGGATCATGGAATAGTAGGAACATAATTGGAGGAATTTATGAGTTTGGCCCAAGGGTCCAGGTTGTAAGCTACAACCAGCTGGCTTCTACCGTACATTCCAAAACAAACTTTGGGAAAAAAATTCTCATAATGTCCAGAGCTCAACAGCAGGCAGAGGAATATAGAATACTTGCCCAGAATTCTTGACACTGAATAGAGGAGAAAATCCCTGCTGTATGGAAGCAATTATTCATGCTATAATGCAAGCCAGCTGGCTAAAGGGACATGACAACAGCATGCCACCTAACACATAACAAGTAGGAGGCCACAGTTCAGTATGAAATTAACTCCAGTCCCCACCAGACAACCCCACTGACACTGTCCGTACTAATTCCATAGACCATGCTTGTCATTCAGCATCTGACATCCATGCAGTTGTCTTCACATAAATCTACAGTGAATCCTGGGCTGCAATGAACTCTGTAACACTGAGGTTAAGGGCAGCCTAAAATCTTCAAGACGGCTGGCAAGCACATAACTGAATTGAAGGTAGAAAACAGCAGTGTGCCAGAAATTAATAAAAAGGACAATTAGTAAGAAGATAAGCTTAGAAGCAGCAGCTTGAATCATGAAAAACATGTTAAAAAGTTCCATGGTTAAACGTAATGTGTAACTGATGGATTTATTGTTACTATTTTATATTCTGGACAAGGATTTAAGTCTTGGACAGTATTTCTGGCCCTTTTCCTGCTTTAACTAATTGCTTTTTAAGCGTGTAAAAAAATCTCAAGAAACAAAGAAGTAAACAGCATTGCTATAAATCCAAATAACTGCTTTAATATGAGGTACAAGACTCACCTCTGTTTCCAATTTGATCTGATCCCATAAAGACTGACAAGTAGCAAACCGCAGCTCAGTATCCTCTGAATCATTTTTTCTTTCTCCGAAATTGCTAGCTAGAAAGATGGAAAGGCAAAGGCAAGCACAAATAAGATTATTATAACAAAGCATTTTTTGCTGAAATGAAAAAGTACTACTGAAACAAGAACATCTTAATATATATATATGAAGGAGGTGACTTTTCTCTTAGCCAATTAATTGACTGCTAGTTTCTGGTACAGTAAGTGAGGGAACAAGCAGAATCTATTACCCAAGTATGCAGGCAAAAGGTCAAGGACTGGCTTTCATCTCAAGTCCCAGATAAGCTAAAGGCTAAATCAGAGGAAACAGCCTTTATTATTAACGTTAAATTCATTTTTTTTAAAAATGATATCTTTCCCTTCACAAAGTTTTGTGGGTCTCTTTCACCTATTAAATATTCAATCCTCCTTAACTATTATAGTCAGATATGAACCATCGAGCCCTGTAAGACAGACATGAAAAACCTTTCTGTTCCCCAATGGATTTCCGGAAAATAATAAAATATACTGGGATGGGACTGTCAGGTTACATGAAATACAGATTTACTTATGTTTCAAAAATACATTTAACTGACACAACTATGCCGGCAAAATTTTTAAGTACAAACCAGACCTACATTTCTGGCTGGTCTTTAAATTGCCTCTCACTTCTATACATGTTCTTTATGAGTAAGAAAAGGAGAATCAGATCCTTTTTGGTAAAACAGTGTCTTGGTATATTTTCTGAATACATCTGGATTCTCAGATGCTGCTCTGCCTCACAGAGAGCAGAACACTTTCCACCATCTTCCAATTAAGAAGGAAAGACAGAGGTGGGAGTAAAATGGAAGACTGAATTGAAATTAGTATAACTGAGTGAGATTTTTCTCATTGCTTTTCCTCCCACACTCACAGTGTCTATATTTCCCTTAAAAAAAAAAAAATGTGTGTGTGGGTGGCAGAAAAAGCACAGCCTTGGAACCATCCTTCTACTCCCAGCATAGGCTTAGCAGGCCTGCTATAGCTTTAAGGCTTTATTAACACCACCAGGAAGAACACAAAGACAAACAGAACAAAGTAAACAGCCTATTAACTGTTGCTACAAGACAATATTAAACATAACAATTGATTTTTTTTCTACATGTATGTATATGAAAAGAAGTAATTTGCTAGCCATTAATGTCTATTTGGTGGCCATTCAATGTAGCATCAGCAGTGGTCTGACTTCTAGAAAGAACCAGTTTACGAGCACATTCAATCTTTCAAAGAATCAAACCCACTCAAAACAGCTCTGTAAAAGAGGAACCAGAGGCATCGCTCATTGTCTCCCCTGAACACCTATTTGCATCCCTAAGCAAAATCAATTAAAACACTTAACATACTCTGATTACACGGGTCTTAGGCTTTTAGTTGAAGAAAATCCAGCCACTACATTATTGGTAATATACCAAGTAATATATCAATAATACTCTTTTTATACCATCAAAACTCAAACTATAGGTGCAAATGCACACAGAAGGCCTTTTGTGAGGTGCAACAGTACTATCAACTATCCGTCCTGTGAAGTTTCACAACTTCACACTTGACAGGCTTGGGATTCCAGACTGGATGGATGCACATCAAAGTAGTTTATTTAGAATACCATTCTACACCAACTGATTGTGAGCAGCCAAACTAGCTCACCTCCACCTCTCTTTTAGGGGTAGTTCAGTCAAATTTTTCTGTCTTAAAGCATTTGATAACTAGAACAACATCTTTAGCAGGATTTGTCCAAGCATTACTAATCTTGCAGAAATGAAAACATAATATACAGTAAAGGGTAAAATTTCAATGTGGTTTAAGTGCATAGGTCTTGATCGTTGATTTATTTAGAAATGGAATGACAGACTGGATTCTATTTCCCTGCCTCTCATTCCCTAAGATACAGATGTGCCAAGTCTCATAGAAAAAATAATTTGGGATTAACTGTAACGCTTGTTTTAAAATAAGTAATGAATGAGCCTGTGCCAAGTTCCAAAAAACTGGCCTCATTGCTTTTCCCTCCACTTTTGTAATACAAACTGGCCTACCTTTTGACAGCTCTGGTGATGCCAAAAAAGTTTAACCTGGGAATAAGAACAGTAAGTTTCCTAACTGAGTCTCAAACAGCAACTATTCAAGCAGCATTATCTGTGGCTCCAATGAGTCAGTCCTGTTCAGCCTTCTTCAAATGACAAGAGACATGTATACATAGCATATAGACTGGGGAAAATACATACAACAAATACTAGTGGACAGAAGCCATGGCATCTTCACAAATGGCTTTTTTTTCTTCTTTTCCTCGAGAAACTTAAGCAAACTATGCAGAATATGAGACTTATGAATGGGATATAATTTCTGACACCCATAGCTTAAAAACGGCTCATTCAGTCTTCAGGTCAGTACACAATTTACTGTAGCATGGAAAGGAGTACTCTCATAGAAAAACTGTTGAAAGACAAATCTTGTTTGCTGGAGATGAAAAAAATAAAACATTTACATTAGCCAACCATTTTCTGGGGTCCCTCTGAAGAAATGAGGTTTCAGCAATATCAGCAACAGAAATCCTCACGAAGCTATGATAGAACTCAATCAGATATGGTAAACCTTCCAGGATTAACCCTTCTCAAGCATAAAACATGTATCAAAATGCACTAACCTGTTTCCTGATGCACCCGTCTCTTCTTGGAACTTGGTTTAAAAACAAAGCAGCCCTAGACAATAGCAAAAGAAAAAAAAACCAAACTAACAAAATGAGCCCCAGTAAGACTGGCTCCTGAGGCCACTTTATTCTCCTTTTATTTCAGTGAATTACCAGCACCTTAAGAATATCAATTTGCATGCTGTCCCTTTATGTTCCTGTTTCAAGCTGGAAAATAGTGGAAGCGTTATGCCAGCATAGTTGGGATGAACTTTTTCATATTTCCATTATGTTCAAGTCAACCATCAACTAGAACAGCAGTAGATTCTTTAAACTTCTCATAACCTCCAACATGTTTAGAATTAAGAGGAAATGATTCCCTGAGGATATATCAATAGAGTTTTATCAGTAGAGTTTCAGTTAAAAAAGAAAACAGAACAAAAAGCACAGGAGGCTGGGATGCATGGAAAAGGCAATCCAGAATAATGCAATGCATATTAAGTCACTTACAAAAGCCAACGAGATGCCCTAGCTACAGAGGACAAGTTTATCCCAACTCGAAAAAGCAAAAATGGTTAAAGTGGAATGACAAATAGCTTGGAAAAGGTTCAGATAAAGAAAAACCCTGGCTCCAAATAAGTCCTGTACATAGAAATGGATCTAACTGGGAGATGACTTCATCACACAAAGGAGAAGGAAATAAAGCACAAGCATTAAGCTTTGAATTCTGGAAGATTTTTTTCATTTTCCTCCAGAAAATCTGAATTTTTTTCCCACATTCACTCAAATAAAACCTCAACTCTTTAAAAGAGTTATAATGATTTTCTGTATATCAGAAATCATATGCATTCCCCAGCTCTTAACTGTGAGGCTTTTGTGCTACAGGCAAGGGGAAAGGAAACAGCAAGTGTTCAAGACAGACCGACTCAATCCTTTATTTCTCAATGGAGATGCTCTTACAAGCAAATATTACTGATCTCAACCTAGGGCAGTTCAGCCACTAGTATAAGAATGATCTAGTAAAAATAAAACTCCAGAGGTATGTTCAGTTTTGATCACAGCCACGAGTCTGCTGGGTGACTGTGGACGTGTTATTTCCTTTCTTATACAAGTAAGAAATGGCAGTAAAATACTGATAACAATACTGGTCTCCTCTAAAAAACAGCTTTATGAATTGGAGATGCCTTCAGATACCTTCCATTTTACTACGTAAATTAATAACCAGCTAAAGCTGGCTCAACAAAAGTCGTGGTTATTCTACAGATCCTAAACACTCTGGAACAATTCCACTACAAAAAGCTATGTTACAGTCTTATTTATGCTACAGTACACACAATGTGTCAGAACAGTAATTCACGACAGCATAACTGGAATTGGCCAAAGTAACTATAAACCATATATATATATAAAAGAAGAAACAACGTATGCTTAATCAAAGGAAATACAAATACTATTTAATGCTTTACAAGCACTAGACTTCCCTACATCACTGCAATATAGCAGAGACCTGAATATAAAATGGCAAAGTACTAGCAGTATATGTAAGACACAGGAGGTAGGGTGGGGGGACATGTTTCACCATCTACTTAAAAGGCCACAGCCATTTTTGAAAGGGAAATCCACCTGTTTGGGGTTAAGTTTTAACTTTGTTAGGAACTATTTCCTTTTACTCCTGAAAGTAATAACTTGCACAGCGACTTCCATACCAAAGGATCCAGCTGCACGATACAATTCAGTGAAAAACAATATAAGGGACAGGCGTCTTCCAAAGATAAAACGCACCCCTTCCTGCTGTGAACCGCTGGTGTTGATTACTACATGATCAAGCAAGAGAGGAAGTTAAACGCTTGACACCACGATTTAAGTCCTGCTACATACACCTCATACCCTGATGAATGCACAGCTCTGTCCGCCAACCCTGACTACAGGCCTGATAAAAGCTTTCAGCTCAAAAATATCACGGCCACAATAGATACTTAACAGTCCGCGTGAGTGACAGCACTTTCATATTCCCTATTCAATTACTTTTTGGGGGGAAGACACAGTAAGTGTTTCGAAGTGGCAGCCAGCGATACCAACAGACTTCAGCTGGAATTGACAAAACCTACAGCTGCAACACACTGCTCAGCTCTAGCAGTTTACCTCAAGTACAAGCGCTTTTCGTGCGTAACAGGCCAGAGGAGCAAGGCAGGAGAGCTGTTTGCTGGGAAAAGAGAAAGTGCCTTGGGTAAAACGGGACCCCTGGGGTCTGGGCACGGATCAAGAGCCGCCAAAACTGGACACAGCAAGGCAAGGGGCAGACGGCAGGGCAGGAGGGAGCTGGGCACAGGGGACGAGGGAAACGGCGGCGGGTGAGCAGAGGATGAGGAGCCCGCGCAGGGGGAGCCCGGACAACTCCGCGGCCCGTCTCCCTCAGCGCCCGCACCACCGCGCTGCTCTCCTCACGGCGCCCGGCAGGCTCCGCTCCGGGGGAGCCGCTCGGGCGGGCGAAGCCCCCATAATCCCGCCTCGGCGAGGACGCAGCCACCGCTCCGGCCCCGCCCGCCCGCCCGCGGCGGCACCAGACCCGGAGCCGCCTCGGCGGGGCGGGGGAGGAAACCCGGCGGCGTCCCGCGCGTCCGGAGCAGCCCCCCCCGCCTCACCTTAGAGACGGAGCACGTGCTCATGTCGCCCCTGTCGCGCCCCAGCGGTGCCGGACACGCCGCCCCGCCGCCGACAGAGACGGAGGGGCAGAGGCGGCGCAGGCCGGCTCCCTGCTTCTCCGTGAAACGCTCCGGCCTGCCGCGCTCGCGCCGCCGCTGTACCTCCGCCCCTGCGCAGTGGAACAGCTCTCTCTACCTCTGCGCACCTCCTCCGCGCAAAGGAGACCAACGGACTCTTCCTTCCCTGCCCACCCCCATCTCGAGAATGGTACGACCCAGCCCGCCCCTGGGCGGGCGGAAAGGAGACGTGGGGGGCGAGTGACGGCTACGACCTTCCGCCTGGCGGTGCAGGCATGGCAGCCTGTTCCTTTCGGAGGAGTATCGCTTCCCAGGTACGCCGCTCCCACCGGCAGCTTGCGTGGGGGCAGGGTGCGCCATAGCCGAGTTATCCCTTTCTTGCCCTTGTGCAGATCCCCCCCTCTCTAGGGGTCTTACAGTGGGCCCGACCCTTCGCCAAGGGGCTTGGCGCGGGCTTCCCAGCCCCGCCCCTCACTGGTGAGGGAGCGCTCGAGCGTCTCCCGCTACCCCCGCCCCCCCCGGTTCCTACGCGCGGACGCGGCGGCGGTGGGTGGCGGTGGGTGGCGGGTGTAGCCCCCCCCGCCCGGCCCTTGGCGGGCGGCCTGAGGGGACCCCCGTCGCCGCTATCCCTGCGGTTCGGTCACGCTGCCCCTCACGCCACCAGCTCCGCAGCAGGCGTGCAGGCTCCCCCTCCCCGCAGGTTTAGGCCCGTGAGCGGTTAGTCGGGGCGCACCCCCGGGCAGGCCGCCCGCCGATAGCGCGTCGGCGGGGCCCTGGCGGGGAGGGGCCGCCCCGGCCCCCGCTCGGTGCCGGGGAGCCACGAGACGAGCCGCTGAAAGCGGGCGAGGGTTCCATGGGGTCCCTCGGGACGCGGGGTGTGTGTCTTGCGTTTTTCTGAGGCTCCTTCAACGTTTATTGGGTTTATGTTGCATACTGTTTTGTAACAATGTTTGCTCTTTTTACCTGGGTTGAAATTTGAGTTCAAACGTAAATGTTGCATCCCCCACGGGTATTGAAACAGGGAGCACTGATTTTCCTGGACCTTTTTTTGCTTAAGTCATCCTTGTGTTTTTGTTTCAAATTTAGCTTTCAAAAGTTCTGGATGTGCCGCCAGAAAGTTTAATAAAGTCCATATCTGCAGTTCCTGTCTCCAAAAAACGGTACCGTTTGCATTTTATCTTACAGTGTTACATTTTGTTATTTTCCCTTGTGCCTATTACTGCATGAACTTAACAGCAATTTAGGGAAGAAGAAGTACAGAAAAAACATACCTAAGCTGATATACCAATACAGTTATAAGAAGATACCTAAATCTAATCAAGTCACTATTTTTTTTCAAGCAAGCTTGAAACAAATATAGCTGCTTCAAAAGCTGTACAAATTATAGGCAGTGGTCAAATGGCAAATGTTGCAGCATTAATGATCTGAATGTGGAACTCCTTAGAACCAAAGTGAAGTTATAATGTTTTTTTTTCAATGTCTGCCTTAAGAGTTATAATGGTGTTAGCAGGTAGATTACACTTAATGCATAAGCATAACTTTTGTGTTTTCTGAAATGGTATTCTCACCATGTCTAGTTTCTGATTGTATCAGAACAAAGGTAATAACCTGGCCTCCTGTTGCAGGTTTCTGAACATGGTGAACTTTCAGGTACCTGTGACTGGTTTATGCTTGGCAATTAGACTTATTATATGCAGAGTCAACTCAGATCTGCCAAATCTCCCCATCATTTCAACAGGTTTTTTTCCTGATTTTCCTGTGTTCTTTTTTTCAGGCATGTTGCTGATTTCCAGCTTTCCATTGCTTCTGTAACCGATAACAGTTCTAGTGATTGCTTAGCACAAGACCTTCATCTTCAAGCTGAGAAGCTAGCTGAAAGGGTATGCTAAAGACATTAATCATATATTTATGCAATAATAAACTTACAGGCTAGAGCTGTAACAGGCATCGTAAGATAAATAATATTCTTTCTCCAAACGTCTGTTTGGATCAGTCTAGTTTAATGACTGCACCTATTATAACCATGCACAGAATCTTCACAGGGAATTGCAGAAGCAGTTTTAGTTAAGATTCTTGTAAAATTTTCAAATGGTTTGAGAATAAACAACATTTGTGAAGTTAGGAAGGTATCTAAAGGGTATGCCGTGGTCTGTACTGTTGCCTAGCACTTTAGGAAGAAATTGAGTATGCAGTGGCTTGGAAAACCAAAGACTGCAAAATCCAGCACTAGAATGGCAATGGATGAATTTAGCCTGTGGGACAAACAGGCCAGACTTCCAAATCCCTAACTGCTTAAGACTGAGGTTTCTTAGAACAGCAATTTTTTCAGATGTGTTAGTCTGAGAAATGACAGTAGCTGAGGTGTTGAGAGTAGCTATAGCATAAAAAAGAAGGAGCATGCAAAACAAGGTCTACAGAAGTGACACAAACCCTGAAGAAATGGAAGGAAATAATAATTTGGAGAAGTTGGCATGCGTGGTGGACAAAAGTGGGACCAGAAGGGTGATGTTGAGGTTTGAGGGATCATTTGAGCTAAAAACCCAACTACCTTACAATCTAAAAATGTGTTGCTGATGCCAATGCAGAGGAATATAAACTAGAAAATTGTGGCAAAGTTAGTTGGAAAGTGGAGCTAGATTGAATAATGAAAGTGCAAGTGATTCTTCATCTGCATCAGAAAGAGCAAGCTTGAGAATGAATCGGTTGGGTTGCTATAGCATGATCAGGATTTAAAAAGAAGAAATAAAACCAGCTGTAATATGTTTAGAAGCTAATCTATTTTTCCATGTCATTCTTTAGTGCTGAGCTGTTGAAGAGGTTCATATCTTGGACCCATTCTTGAAGCAGATTAATATTCTGATTCAGGTGAAAGAATCAGCTGATGATGCACAGGTGTACAACAAAAAGTTCTGAAACAACTTAAGATGATCTAGAACCATAAAATAATTAAAGTTGGAAAGGACCTCAGGGTGTTGTCTGTTCCCATCTCTTCAGTGCAGGTTGTTGAGGGTTTTTGGATGAGGTTGCTGAGGTCTGTTGGAATCTTAATGGGTGCTGAAAGCCTTAAGGGATTTGACAGTCTCCCTGAGCAATCTGTTTCAATGATTGTAACATCACAGTAACAAGTTTTTTTTTCCTTGTGTCTACTCTGTCACTTCAAAAATAGCTGCTGTTTCCAGTGTTCAGAAAGCTGCACATTGGCCCTCTCCTTTGTTGTTTGTGACTCATTAAATACACCTGGGACACTTAGCCCTACTACTTTACATGGAAGAGCAATTGTAAACAGTAAAGATGAGACCATCAATATAAGCCCCAAAACTGAATAGACCGTGCTGATCAGACAAAAGAAAAACCATTCCATTAATCTCTTAGGAATGTTTTTTCTTGGGTAGTGAATAAAGGAGATGCAATTAGTATTTGTTTAGACTGGTTATGCCATCCACAAAGAAGGTAAGCAATGTAGAAATTAACAAAATACGACCACATATCAAAAATGAGACAGAAAAATGTAGGCAGTTACCAATTTTTGTCATGATAGAGAGTTCATGGAGTGCCTCAGGGTTTGACAGTATGTTCTTAGTTGCCTCTGAGTAAATAGGTCACTATTTGAAATACAGATATATTTAAATTAGGCAGAAGAGATAGAAATTTTTTTTGTTGACTAAAATAGACTAAATAATAAGGCAATGTGACACTAAATGAAATGTAACGTGCTCTGGTGTGCTGAGAATTGTCTGTCAGAAATATCCTGTCTCCATGAGCTTTTGATTTCATCTGGCTGGTGCTTCTTGTTTCATCTTTGGACTGTTAGTTCTTTGTGGAGGGGACATTGTTTTGTGGGGTTTTTATGCCTCTCTACAGTGTAGAGGTACTCTGGTCCAAGCCTTAGGCACGGGGAGATATGGTTACTAAAGAACCACTAGGCACTTGGAAGAGAGGTTGTCAAAGCTATGAAGAGGCCAGATAAGCACTCATTAAAGAGAGATAAAAACCACTGAGATGACAAATGACAGATTATGTAGAAAATGTTTAGTAGAACAAATGGTATGGAGAAAGTCCAGTGGGAATTTCTGTTTCCTTTCTGCCCCATACACAAAAAGGGCCTTTCATAAAGGGATAGGGTGGGAAATCCAGAGTCAGTACGAGAAGTATTTTTTTATGTAGCTTGTGAATAAACATTGGAGTTTGTTGTTACTGGAGCTTGTGAAGGTTAAAGAACTTCAAGGCTAACCATGATTTCAACTCCTGATTAAGTTAGTGTCTAAGCTGGAGATGTAGCACAGGGATAGAACTTCTTCATCCTGATGAGCTTCAGTAGGAACGTAGAGCTTGCTTCTCTCACAGATGTTAATCGATTGATAAAGTGATTGTGTCGTCTTATATATGCTTTTCATCCCCTTCCCTTTTTTTTCTAAAGACAATTTCTTGGCTATTAAAACCAGCTAGTTTCTTACTAAACTTTAATACCTGACAGGTTGAGATCCAAAACTCCCAGCCTGTGAAGAGATGAAAATTTGTGTAAAGAGGAGGTTGCCATTAGGGGTTGGGTGCCCAAATATTCCTTATGGGTTCAGAATTTTCAAAACATGTCTCTTACGGAAACTGTAAATGAAATTTTTAATAAATTGCCCTTTAACATCTTTATTTTATATCACTGGACACTGCAGAACATTGTGTTAAAGTCAGAAACTTAAAGAAACAGCAGTCCAAAACTTCTCTCTCAGGTTTTCTTTCAAGACATTGATCTTCATTTTTTCTTTTTGTTTTTCAAGTGCTGTCAGGTACCGTGTAAGTTGTCAAATATATCTCAGGTTTTGTGTATACAAAGAGATAACCACTACACAGGCTGTACACAAGCAGGGGCTGAACTAAAATAGGTGTGTGACATTTCAGGCTGAGTTATGTTCAGAGCTATTAAGTATGGATTTGAAATAATAAAATCATCCCTTGTACAACAGGATTGATTAAATGATCCATTTGTGGTTGCTTCAAACTGATAAATAAGTAATATTTATAGTGGATTGAACTACAGTTTTCCAGTTAATATGTTTTCACATAGAGTTTCTGTTTCTTTTTGTTCTTTTAGCTAAAATGTGATGGTGTAGTCAGTGAAATCAGTGCCGGTCCAGGAACAGTGAACTTCATATTAAACAGGGAATTATTAGCAAAGGTGAGTATTATATTTCAGGTGCGTTAAGGTAAAAATAAATTCCTCAGTGTAAAACTATAGAACATTTACAGTTTTAAACAGTTGTTTTCTGTGTGAAACTGTCTTTTGCTAAGTTCCCTTCAAGGGTCCCTGTTACTGATTTGTTATGTAGGCCTATTATTCAGAATGAGGCTCACAAAAGTTTATCCTTATGAGGAAACAGTGTACCTACTGTTCTCTGTTGATCGTAACTCCTCTTTTTCCTCTCTGTGCTCTAAAAGCCAAGGTTGGCATCTGCTTTGGGTTTCTGCAATATACAACACAAAAGTTTTGGTCTTACATGTAAAGACTTTTGTTTAAATTAGAAAAGGATGTTGAAAAGATAGACAAACTAAAAGTATTTGATAGCAAAGCTGTCATTACATACGTTGCTAAAATAAAATAAATACATAAATAAAAAGGGAAGATGTATTCCTCAAAGTCAAATGCTTGACTGAAATTGAACACTGCGTTTGTTAAAGCAGTAATTTAATGAAAGGAAGATACCACGGAGTTTGTAAGAGTAGTGTCTCAGTTGTACTCTGGATTATTTGCAGGAGCTTCACAAAGCAGAGTGGATGGTTAGTGCTGTTAGTCTGGGGACTGACTGAAAACTTTGCTAAGCCAGTTCAGCTAACTTGTGGAGCAAGCTACATTGTGGTGTTTTTCATGGCCTCAATCCATAGGCTTAGCAACTCTTGTGGAAAATGATATTGTAGTCTTAGAAAATTAACCACATGTGAATTAGGGGTAAGCTGTTATCTAATAGACTTTTTTTTGCCTCTGTCATTTAAACCACTGGTTGATGTTTAAATATGCTGTTAGTTATGTATGACCAAACCTTCCATGAGCTGTTGTTGCAGCCTACCTGCAGTGAACTGATGGAGAGGATTCTGTAGTAGTTGTTTTGTCTCATAAATTGCCTTTAGTGGCAATCATGAAGACTAGAACTCCTGTACTTTTGTGAGAGATTTCCTGAAGCAAAAGAAATGTGTTCATGTGCTATTCAGGTGACCTGCATATGTGTGGTAATGCTCATTCAGTCAGGGCTCATTGGATTTCTTGTAGACCCTCAGTCACAAGGAATATATGGGAGGTCTGATATGTCCCAAAGGGTTGGACCTTCGTGTTCTGTTGTGCTGTGCATATCTGGTATCCCCCGCATATTACACTTTGACAAAATGCTTGGATATTCCTAGGAATTTCAAAGAAATGGCCAAACACCTCAAAGTGTGCCTAGATAAGATGTATTCATGGGGAGATGTTGCTTTTGAGGAAGCTCAGAGATACGCTGTGTAGCTTTTTTTTTTCTTAATTAATAATAATAACAAAAACCTGCTGAGAACATTTGGCTGCACAATGAGGTCCATTCTCTAGTGAAGTCTACTGCTCATACTTTTTCACCCAAATCTATGGTCTAGTTCTACAAGGTACTTTTTATTTTAAAATGTGTTACCTGAGTTAGGATAGATGAGGGTCCTGGTTAGCATAAGGTAATACTCATATTTACATGAGAACTCCTTTTTATGTGAAGTTACTGTTCTACGTGTTTAGACTTGCATTTCTTTTTCTGTCCACCAGTTAATGCTGAGGTTACTCTCTTGCCCTTTCATTTTATGTAACTAAACAATGATTATAGTGAAAACTAGGCTTTCCAATTCCTTTTAAGTTTTCACCAGATTCAGCCTTGATTTTCACCAAAACTCTGCCTATAAGTTCTCTAAATTGATCAGATACAGCTTTCAAAAGTTAATGGCATTTTCATCTGTGTATAAGATCTTGGTTGCTTGGCAGACCAGCCATCTAATTGCTAATGTGAAGAAAGGCTATGGGATCAGTCTATTGTGTGGTTGGTTTTGTTTTGCTGATCACACTTTCTGTTGTTGAAACACATTTTCTTGTTCTTTTTTAATCTTCCATATGGTTTAGACTGTGTTGCAGCAGGTGTTGAAAGATGGCTTAGAGTATGGACTAAAGAGTGAACTTTTCTCTACAGTGCCTAGACAAAAGGCAGTGATCGAGTTCAGGTAAGCATGTGATGGGCCCTTTGAGAAAATTGCCTTGTCTGCCCGTTGATATTTTGCTGATTGATACTCATTGCTGTAACGTATGATGCTTGTGAAGTTAAATCATATTTATGGTATTATATTCAACTGTATTTGATACTCCAATATATTTGCCGAGTAGTGTGTGAGTTATATTTAGGGAACTGAGGCTTTTTAGCAGAATGTATTTATGGTATTTAAAGAGTTCATGCCTCACACTACCCTCCACTGAGAATATTCTCATTTAGTGCATAATAGCATTCAGTTTTTAAGTAGGCTCCTTTTATTTTGTTATCAAGAAACATGATCTGAATTTTCAGCCACTAACCTGTTTCTTTTTTTACCTTAAAACCTTCCTCCCTGACTTGCTAAAGCAGCCAGGCATTTGTCTTGCTAAATCTCAGTTGCTGGCCCCAAAATTTCTGTCCTGTGCAATTTTGTTCATGGTCACCCGCTCATGAAACGAAAAGTGCCTGACTTAGATCTCTTTATGTATAAATATTTTTATTCACTTATACTCCCTCAGCAGACTTCCATAGTCACAGAAAGTAAGCACTTGGCTTGAATTTGGAAGGTAAATTTTCATAGTTGAACTTCCATTTTATTATCAGGAGACAAACAATTATGGGTACGGGGGGTTTTTTGGAGGGGCATTGCTGGTAGAAGATGATGTGAGTTTAGTTACTTTTCAGATTGTACGCAAGGTCCTCTGTCCTGGTATCAGATTTATTTCTAATAAAGGTATGAGGAGAGTGCTTCACATGTCCAAGATATGTAAAAACTGAGAAGGCAGTGTAAGTCCTTTGTTGCTAGTATGGTTGGGTTTTGGGGGCTTCTTTGCTGTGAGTGAGGTTGTTTGTCGTTTCTTTTTCCCTAAAACACTGGCTGTTAGCTGGAGGTAAAGCTGGTCGAATTGGAAAATTTGCTGTCTAGAACAGAAGCTAATCAGAGAATTTTAAGGGAGAATTGAAAATGGTGGGTTTATTTCAGTTCTTCTGCAATATTCTTGAGCTGAATTCTTTTGACTTGGTCATCTGCCAGTCTTGTATATTAAACAAACATTATTTGTGAAAATTTGTTACAGCTCCCCTAATATTGCCAAAAAGTTTCACATAGGACATTTGCGTTCCACAATAGTAGGTAAGTATTCATTTAACTGCCTCTTAAAAGAGCTTCTTTGTCTTCCTGTTTCACTTGACAGGGAACACTGGTAACCTTTCACTCTTCTAGTGGTGTGGCTGTGTCAGGCTCAACTTGCTAATTAAAACCCTTTTTCTCATTATCCAGTGAAGAAAGGAGTGTGGAGTGGTGCTGGCAGATTTATTAAGTCACACGTAATATAGTTTTATGACTGTGAACATTAAATGAAGTAGTTTAAAATTGTTCTACAAAGGCACCCAGGGCAGTTTTCACTGAGGTGTTACTTTGAATTTTAAATTTCCAATTTGCACTGGACTGCAGAGCAGTCAGATAGTTATGTTTTGGTGACTGTCTTGCAAAAAGCTTGCTTTTATATGTTAATTACTTTATACTGGTATTACTAACACAGCATCTATACAGCTAATAATGTATTAGTTTTTTATTATATTTAATGTATTTATGTATAATTATTCATTACATGAAGTTAATAATTACGCCTCTTTACGACTGATAGATGAATGGAGTCAGGTATTTTGGGCTCTTTATGTTCCATTTCTGGACCCTTTGCTGTAGAAAAAAATCACTTTCAAAAATATTTCTGTAGATCAATGTTTGTCCAATAATAAGAGAACGAATTGACTATAGGGAATGGAATCAAAAGTCATTGCAAACTGTAATATAGTGTTACAGTAAGAGAGGAAAAGAAAGCTTTCTGCATCCTCTTACATCAGTATTTTAATTCAAAGGTATCCTTGAAGCACAGGAAAATAAAGGATGTGGATATTTCTTCTTTGTAATTCTATGGTTGTAGCTAAGCTCAGGAGAAAAATGAAGGGGGTTTGTTGTAGTAACAGTTAGAACCAAGATGTGCTTATATGATATGGTAAGTTTGGAGCACATCAGACACATAGTGTGTTAAGTGCAGAGCTCAGTACTGCTCCAGCAGTATACAGAGATTCAGGACTTGATGTTCTCTATTTAAAGTCATGGTAAACAGCAGTTTGTGTGTTGTGAGTACTTGCTTAACCTCCTGGTATGAGATTGCCTGACTGTGATGGGAATTATGTATTCTGCCACATATTTGTGAGAATACAAGAATACTTCAAAAGTGTGTTTCATATTCATATACTTTGCAGTGTGTGCATGCTCATACACACGTGCATGTTTTTACTGTTGAGTGGGAAACTTTATGGCACCATTTAAATGCATGGCCTTTGTTTTCCTGCTCAGAATACTGTTGCTTTTAGTTGTGAAGTATTTTGGCAAATTTTGTGGAGTAGTTCATCTGACTGCAAGACCAGAAAACTTTTGTTGGCATGAGAGACTATCTACAACTGAATAATAATGCCAATTTTGTTTCCTTACCAGGGAATTTTATAGCAAATCTCAAAGTTGCACTGGGACATGAAGTAATAAGAATAAATTACCTTGGTGACTGGGGCATGCAGTTTGGTATGTTTTAATATTTGTTTCTCCTGTTCCCTTTTCTACTGTATAATATGGTCTAGGTTTCCAGTTCAGTTTTTGCAAGTCCATTGGATTCACTCTGGGCTCATAAAGAGTAGTAATACTGTGTTTCCATGTGCGTAGTTAATGTAGTTAAAAACATGAACAAAACAATCCAGGCTGATTCATCAGCAGTATGACCTATATTACTGTACAAGAAATAACAGGAGGAAGTTTACCCAACAGTCCCTCTGTCCCTCAGTAGCTCCTTTCTCAGGTGACCTATGTGTAATTTGGGGTTTATTTTTAAAGGGCAGTATAAATATTTCCTGAGTATGCTGGTTATACCTTTGGAGCTATATAGCTGAACAGATTTCTTTTGATGCCTCCAGATTAAATGTGTATATATTACTATAGCTGTTGCATGTCTACTGTGATGCTGTCCTGCTTGTTCAGATTTTGTATGTGTAACAGTCTGGAAGAGTAAGCTTGCTAATTTACCTATAGAATCATAGAATCATTTAGGTTGGAAAAGACTTCTGAGCTCCTGAAGTTCAACCATTAATCCAGGACTGCCAAGTCCACCACTAAACTATGACCCTAAGCACCATATCTATATTTTTTTAAATACTTCCAGGGATAGTGAATCCACCATTTCCCTGGGCAGCCTGTTCCAATGCTTGATAAACCTTTAGGGAAACGATTTTTTCCTAATATCCCATCTAAACCTCCCTTGGTATAGCTTGAGGACATTTCTTCTTGCCCTGTCACTTGTTTTCTGGGAAGAGAGACCCACCATCACCTCACTACAGCTTCCTTTCAGGGAGTTGTAGAGAGCCATAAGGTCTCCCCTCAGCCTCCTTTTCTCCAGGCTAAACACCCCCAGTTCCCTCAGCTGCTCCTCATAGGACTTGTGCCCCAGACCCTTCACCAGCTCCGTTGTCCTGCTCTGCATATGCTCC
>JAVJGJ010000059.1:5652408-5694151 GCA_035590215.1 Microhierax caerulescens
CTCTCCAGTTAGCCAGTACTGTTGATAAATGGTGGCTCCCCCACCAGCTCCCTGAATGCCGTTGGGTGGATCCCATCTGGCCCCACACACTTGTATGTATCCAAGTGGAGCAGCAGGTTACTAACAGTTTCCTCCTGGACTGTGGGGACTTCATTCTACTCCTTGTCCCTGTTTTCCAGCTCAGGGGACTGAGTACTCCTTGTCTTACAATTAAAGACTGAGGCAAAGAAGGCATTAAGTACCTCAGCCTTTTCCTCATCTTTTGGTACTATATTCCCTGCCGCATCTGCCACACCTGTATACACATCAATAGAGCAGTTGTAACAAAATGTGTATTTTATATTTGGTTGTGTTTGTGTGTTTTCTTTATCTGTTTGTTGTTCCCTGTCAAAAGTAGTTTATTATTCATGGAGAATAGTTACCTTCCACAGCAACTGCATTTTGGCAGGTTGAGGCCTGGAGAGTTTGTAACTTTAAAGATATCCAGTGCTTCCCCCAAAATATTCAGTTTCCCTTTAAAATGTAGCGAAAGAGAGATGTGCAGTAGGCCCTGGAAGACCATCAATCTTGCATGCATGTGAGTTTGCGTGCACACACGTACACACTCCTGCCTCTTATGGAGTGTCCATCAGTCTTTGCCCAGCCCAGTAAAAACTGGATCCCCTGGCCTCCTACCATTGTAGACTGCACTTTGTCCCAGTACAAACTGGATCCCTTGGCCTCTTATCAGTGCAGACTAGGTCCAGTCCCAGTACAAACTAGAACTCCTGGCCTTATCTCAGTATAGACTGGGACCCATTGCAGTACAAACTGGAACTTCTAGCTCCATTTATGGTACAGGCTTTGCTTAGTCCCAGTAAAAACTGGCTCTCCCTGGCCTTCTCCCAGTACAAACCGGTCTTCATCACAGTAAAAATGGGATCCCCTGGCCTTATCTCAGTAGGGACTGGGCCCCTTCCCATTACAAACTGTATCCTCTGACTCCCTCCCAGTACAGTCTGGGCCCAGTTCAATACAAGCTGGACCTCCTGGCCTCTTCCCAATACAGACACAAACCCCTTTAACCCTGTCCCAGTACAAACTGCAGCTGTAGCCTAAAGCAGCTGAGCTTGAGAACAGCTGGGTGCGCGCTGATGCTTGGGTTTAGTGTTGGGGAGCCCTGCAAGGAGCAGAGGTTTGGACTCTATGATTCAGGGTCCCCTTCCAACTCAAGATCTATGATACCAGTTAAGTGAGGACTGAAAAATCCTCTGATGCGCAGTCTAGCAAGGCTTGATATTTATTCCCTGACCAGAGATCATTCATGTCCAATTGCTGGATCTGTAAATATCCCTCTAATGTGGCAGTTGACCCATCCATAGGATTCACAACTTTGTTGATACCTGTTGTTAATCTTGCATTTTAAATTAATCCATGTTCTCCTCTGTTTTTTGAATGTCCTTCCAAAAGCTGTTTTTAAAAAAAGGTAATCATGCCCCCTTCCTCATTCCTGAAAGCTGGCACACCTGTGAAGACTGTAGAACTCCCCCACATCTTTTCCAGTAAATTCTGGAAACAATGTCCATTTATTTTTTACATGGTAAACACAAAGTGCAATGCCTGTTAAGCAGTCACTTTTGCTCATTCTAGCCCTTATGCTGCCTCCTCCAGTTTTACTGGCACCACTGTTTATGGGAAAATGTTACGAATGGAGCTGGGTAGAAAAAGTAGTGTAAATACCCTACTTCTATTCCATTTATGTATTCAGATTCAGCAGCGTAGATAACATAACTAACATATTCAGTTCTACCTGTTCTGCCTCTAGAGAAAATTCCTGGCTTTTAGACAGTTGAGTGTAACGTTCTTATGACTGTGAGAGCAGTAATAGAGTATTTTTTTCCTTTGTTAAATTATTTTCTCCACAGCTGATTTTCCTGATCCTGTTTCTGATCAAACAGCAGTTCATAACAGAGCTTTGCTTCACTTAGGATTTTTTTTTTCTTTGGAATTGAATACAGAATGAGTTCACCTAAAGTTCAGTAAATTTCATCATTGCATATTTCATTCATTTTTGCCTCTTAGCGTAGTGATAAAACTGTCTATTGTATAAGGAGTGTGGCAATGACACTTAAGCAATGAAATGCAATGTGGGTAAAGGGCTTCTCAGCCAACCTCTTTCACTCTATCTTTGAATATACTAAATTGTATTTCTAAGTCTATCATGAATTTTCTGTATTTTAATACAAAATTTCCTGAAAGTATAAAGATCACAATGCCTGTTACTTACCTGTTGGCCAGCCAACTGTTAGAATCATGCTTTTAACGTAGCAGTTCCAACTGGTTCTTTCAAAAATGGCTGCTTTCCTCTTTATTTGGGCTGGCTCAGCTCAAATGTATGCCAGGTTTTATAACAAATAATATAGTCATGCTTCACAAAATTACAGCATAGGAATATTATGATAATGGTAGTTTCCCAGAAGCAGTGCTATAATTAACAATCTGTCAGCATTTCTATTACAGCTGCTATTGTCAGAGCCTTTAAAACGTAATCGAAAACATATTTTGCTGAAACATGGCAAAGAAGTCCTCAACCTTTAGATAGTTTTGGGGCAGATTTCTTAAGGTAACAAAGCTTATGCAGTCACACTTGTCTTTCCCTCTGTCTTCCTGTCACTCTACTCCTAATAAATTTTGAACCCATTGGCCAGCTTCAGCCAGATCCAACAAAGAAAAATGTCTCCAAGAGAACAAATTTCTTTTGGTATTGTGACAGTTGGAAGCTGAGTAGGGGTAGAAATACAATGTAATGCCCTCTGGGAGAGAAAGTTAACTTCTGTGTTTAGCCTCCTGGCTAACCAGTCAGCACATCTAAATTGGAATCAGTCCCAACACATGCTGCATCTTGCCAGTAATTGGCAAGTATAACAAGAGTTGAGGATAGTTTGGGGAAGACAGAAATATGTGGAAGGATGTGTTTGGGTTGAATAAAAACTGGCAGTGTTGCTGGAGGTTGGAGTGTGAAGCCAGCATTGGGAAGTGGAATGTGTAGGTACACTAATATCTTAAGAGAGATCATTAGGAAATTAAGCTGATAGCTTATAGAACAAGCTGTCCTTGAAGAAACTCCCTTTCAATAGAATTAGACTAATTTTATTTCCTAAATGCTAACTTGCTTTTCTTACCTGTCTGCTACGGCTTCTACTGTATCCAGTGTTCCAAAGAGGGAATTTCTTGACACAGTACTATTTCTTCAGATACAGAGGGCTTTTCAAAGGGATGCCTACATACCTATTCCTCAGATGCTGGCTTCACATCAGTCCTGGTCCTTGTCAGCTCAGAGAAATGAGGCAGTCTTAAAAGCAGCCTCAGATAATCTAAGAGGTTGCAGGGTTAATATTGCTAGATTACTGAAGCAGTTAATGGGCTTTTTTGATTTAAACAAAAAGATTGGGATTTGTATTTCTTGCCCTTTCAGATGGCTTTTGAAAAGTGCTAAAGCCAAATTGGATACTTGAAAAAAAGCTGCATACTCTCAGCATGCAGCAAAAAGTTTCCTTGAAAATATCGCATGAGTGGTATGTGGAATACCATATTGTGGCCCATTTTCTATTGTCCTTGAAATGGTAATACTACTGGGGGAGGAAGCAAAACAAGGAGTTTTGAGCATGTTCTGTTGCTGTATGGTTTCCACTGTGTGGCTTCTCATGTACAGATGCTTACTGTGTAAAAGAGAATTTTCTCTACAAGTCCAGAAACACAATGAGGAATTGGAAAATAATCAGTATTTCTTACTAGTTTCTAGCTATTATAGTTTTGGGGTTTTTGTAATGCAGTGGAGTAACAGGTTATGCTTTTGATTTGTTTTTGTAGCATACACCATTATTTTTTAAAAATGTAAGGCATTGGTTTTATTACAGTGTTAAGACTAGACTTGCTTATGAAAAAAAACAATGAACTCTGCGCTGTTGTCTAACTCTGTATTTAATTGTTATTCAAGGCTTATTGGGTGTTGGTTTTCAATGCTTCGGCAACAAAGAAAAGCTAAAATCCAGTCCTTTACAACACCTTTTTGAGGTAAGTTCAGAGAAGACCAACTAGGCATTTCAAAGGACAGTCCCTTTAAGTTAGCTGTCAATTTTGCATAGAATGGTGTGTCTGCAGGGTCATGATGAGGCTCATGCTGTGTTTAAATGACCTTACTTGAAGGACCAGTGCTAGCCTGGGCCATGGCAGCAGAGACATTTTTCACTAGGCTGTGGCAGCAGAGACAGGTTTCATTAGGCTGAAAAATATGCCCCATAAGGGAGGTGATTATATGGATACTTACATTGCATTGATTGCCGCTACCACCACAACTGGCTTGACTGATAGCAGCTATCTTAACTGGACATAGGTGACCACTGAGCTCCCTGTGATAACTGTAGTGGAAATGGAGTCTCGCATCTGATGCTGTAGTATGTTGGTTACCAAAGTTGTGAAAAGAAGTGGTATATACACTGTAAAAGTCCTCTTGTTGCTAGTATTTTTAGAATAAGTCATATTTAATTTCCATTGCTCAATACACAAACCACTGTGGTTGGGCGAAAAGGATCTTTAAAGTGGTTTATATCTAATAAGGAGCCTTAGCTTATAGGTAAGGAGAAGTGACAGTCACTTTCCAGAATACTGTTCTGGCTGCAGAATGCTCTTTTTTTCTTCCATGAGTGTGGAAGAGCCAGAAGCATAAGAAATAGGGAAGGCTGTTTTGTGGGGAGGTTGCCCTCGTGGTTGCCCACCAGGTGCACCAGCATGGTGTGAGTGCTGTCAATTGCAGTTCTGTGGGTCAGGGACAAAACTGATGCAGTGGACTTTCCAGGTTAGCAATAAAGGTAGTTTAACAAGCTTTGCTTTTCCGGGTCTAATGTTTTTGGTTGTTGGTTTGTGCCACTCAACATGCCTAATACCATCTGAGGTAGTGTTTATTTCTTTACCAGTTCCTCTGTCACTTCCTGTTTCATACAGTGCAATGAGCAAAAAAGAGTTTTGTCAATCTTTTGATACTTGTCAGTGGTCTTTGGTTGACAACTGTGCTGGGTGTAACACGTATACAATACGCAAGAGAATGTGACTTACATACTTACCTGCACAAAGCCAATAACCATGAGGATACATGGACAAAATTTTCTGAATGGCTCATGTTCAAGCCCTCATCCTTGAAAAGATCTCACATGTTAATGGAGCTTTGTCAGGGTTTTGTGTGGCATTGTCAAGTGCTCTTATTACAAAGATGAGCTGTGCTTCACCCTCTGACCTAGATATGGGAACTATTGCTGATGCTGGTGTTCAGGTAGTATGTCATAGGATAACTGTTTCACATAAATCTGTTGGCAAAACTGTGTTTGAATACCACGATACTCTACAGCTGAATGCATATTAGGCAGATGGTTTATGTGGCAGAGTAACTCCTTCTGAGTTTGCCAGCTTCTTTGACATAGATAAATTTTGTTTGTTTGTTCCCTCATCCCTGAGGCCTGCTCAGCAAACCTTATTTCTTAACATTCTTAACATGGAGATGTTTTAGAGCTTGTAGGATTGATTTAAAGAGACAACAAGAAGTAGTCATATTCTTGTGGTTGTGCATTGCTGCATATTGCTTCATTTTAATTTATAATTTCAGTCCATTCTTAGGATTTAAATTCTGAATACCTGAATTTGGCACTAAAACTTTAAAATACCATCTATTGCAGGAGCATATAGACTTTATGACCTTAAAAAAACTACCTTCAAGTGCAGAGAACAGTGTTCAGTCAAGCTGCAAAATATTCTAAAACAGTAGTTGTTTGAGACCAAATTAGTTTCTCAAATATGCCCAATTTTTACCTGTTTGTCAGCAGTATTCCTAGTTTATGTCAAAAAGTGAGACATGAAATTAACCTTTCCTATAGTTTATTAAAAAAGAAAATTTCCATAGCACAAGTTCTATATAAATAAATGTATAGACAAATGTACTTTTCCAAACACCTTTGTACCTTCCATTTTGGAAGAGTCAAATGCCTTTTGCATTATTTTTGCTTTTAAACATCACAGATTGAGGGCAAGGGAGTGCTAGAATGTGTGAAGCTATTGATGGGGGAGGGGGAGAGCATTGTTCTTGGAAGGGGTTGAATTTTCCCTCTACTTAAATTTTATCTGTGGCAGAACTAAGCAAACATTAATCTTTGAGGCTTGTCAGCAGTACTGTCTATTCAAATCTCTAAAAATCTTGGGACATAAAAGGAAGGGAAAAAGTTCAAGAGTTTTGCTGTGGAAGCTTTTTTTTCTTAATAGGCGGAACCCATTTGAGCAAGGTGTTGTTGCTAAACTTGTTGTCTGAACATTGCAGGAGCAAAGTTTTTATAATTATTTTTTATCAAAATCACAATAATTTGGGGATTAAAACTCTTACAAAGACTTACAGGTTAAGCAGCATTGAACTATTTGGGTCTAAATACATAGCGTAACCACTAGTTAATTTAATTATTTTTATGTAGTACTTCAACTTTTTAAAAACTCTTCCACATGCTTTCAAGATGCTATGTGTGGAAAGCAAGGAATCATTGTCTGGGTGAATATTTGGCCTTTAGATAAGGAGAAATATGGTAATGAATGGGAGAACCAAATTTGCTGTACATAGGTAAAGTTGGCCAATACAAGGCTTTTAACGAACTGACAGTGCATATGTGTGTCTAGTCAGATGCTGACATTCATATGTTTGACTTCAGCCACAGAGAGGCAGCATGTATTAATATGAGTGCAGAGTACTATAAGTAGCTTATGGATCAGAAGTGGGATTGGTTTTTATGAGCTTGTAAAACATTGAGTCTATCTAGGATTTTGCTGCTTCAACTGCCATCTCAGTTTTAGGCAGTGCAGTTGTTGTAATTATCAACTTTGTGGTCCTCTGAAGAAGTCTCTGGTTCAAAAGTCTGTGATGGTTTCCCTTTCATGCATAAATCATAAATTCTTCCATATTCTGCTGCCACAGTTGTTTCAAGATTATGAGGATGATAGTGACAGCAAGCAGTGAGGAATTATGGCATTAGTCTTGTTTCAAGATAGGCTGCACATTTTCCTATTGGAATTTGGACTGCTTGTTCATCCTTTTTAAATGGAAAATTATTCCTTTATCATGTCTTTAAAATTTTGATGTTCTAAATGTCATCTTTAAATGCATTTGTGCTGTTCTTGTAGAACTTTGCTTATTTTTATTGGAGGAGAGGATTCCCTACTTCAGCATTTTCAGTGCCATTATATTTTAGGTGTATGTGCAGATTAACAAAGCAGCAGAAGATGAAAACACAAAAAAGCTGGCTAAGGATTTCTTTAGAAAACTGGAGGAGCATGATGAGCAGACGTTGTCACTTTGGAAACAATTTAGAGACTTCAGTATTGAGGAATATGTCCGAATTTATAAGGTACAAATCATGCACTATTTTTTCTGTGTTGTTGGTAAAATAGTCTCTTTTTATTTATTGCTCTATCAAGCTAATTGCACAGCACTTTTTTATCTAAGAGACTGCCAAACAGTGAACGGATGTAGGAACAGAGATTGCTTGTAATGTTGTTAATTCATTGCCTTTCCAGTAAACTTTACAGTGTTGCAGGAAAATGTTTCTCAGTATGCCAGATTATGCCCCATTCTGTTTGAAAAAAGCACAGTAGTTTATTTAACATCCAAGCAAACCGTCACTTTAGTTGCTGACACCCTAGATACATTTTATTTAATGTAGTCCATGTAACTGAGCCTTAGACTAATTCTCTCATCTCAGGCCCTCAAGCTAGGAGTATGATGCTAAGCAACAAAGCAAATGAGTGTTAGGTAAATATTGTTCAATTTTGCTTTACCTTTGAAGCTGGCAACAACCTGCTAAATTTAACAGTTTCCATGTAATAAATTTTATTAGGAGATAACTCTGTTTTTTACATTTCTGATCTAATGTTATAATGAAGAGCTGTGTATGTTGCATATTAAATTGAGCGTACAAATTACAGCAGCAGGAGTTTACAATAGTAATCCTTGCATAAGTTACCTGCAGGTTGAGTTGAGCTAATACACAGCCATGTGTTGCATACTGTAATCTCAAGAATGGAGCCACATGGGAGGTGTTTGTGCTGCTGGTCACAAAATGAATATTCTGAATTTGGGAAACAGGAGTCAGATACACCTTCTGTGAATGAATCCGGTCTCATGGTATTAATACTATGTAATCTTACTCAAGAACCAGCAAAGTCCATCTGAAAACCAGCTAATGTTTTTCTTTCCCACATTCTTGCAATGACATTTTGGAACGACTGCCCAGTTTTGATGGGCTTAGATCTTTTTTTTCTAACTTGCAGCTCCAAAGAGTTTGTGACTCATTTTATGCCACTTCCTTCTTCTAGTATTATTCTTTACTTAAAATTGCGCTTTTCCATCTCCTTCCTCAGAAATTGGTCCCGTCTTCTTTCATCCTTGATTACAAAGTTAGTGACCTGCCCCTTCCTCAATAATCTAGTATCCTGGCTGTGCTTCACTGGATTCATGCCAAGTACTCTAAGTTAAGAGCTCCTAAGTGAGAGACAGCCTTGATGATTCTAGTGGATAGCTGACCTGTTAGGGTGAGTGGGTATTGGGTGGCATATGCAGCTGCATCATGATGGTCATTCATCATTGATCACATGATGACTGGTACAGCTAGATATTTCTCTCCCAACTTCATTCAAACTAATAAGTATTGAGCTGATGCACTGACAGACTTGTTGCCCTCAGCTAAAACCTTGTCTTTTGTACTGTTACATTTCACCCAGTTTTGATAGTTAAGGTCATCCTTTCTCTCCTAGGTATACCTTCAGCCTTCCTAGTATTGGTGATTTCTGTATGCTCAGCAATGTTTGTGAGCAGCTTCTGCTTTTTTAAATTTCTTCTAGTATCCCTTTAAAACAGGATTGATTTCACACCCAGGTAATTTCTCTGCAGTCCACTGGTTTTGCATCCAGCACAGCAAGTTAGAGACCTACCTCAGAATTGTACTAATTGTTCTATCCAGTTTCCACCTAATTTCTCATGAACTTTATATCCAATGCTGTATTCAACTCAGGGAGATTAATTCTAATGTAGAAATTAATTAAATCAAAATCCAGACATTCTTTACTTTTAACAATGAAGTGACGTTTCCTGGAATAAAATTGATCTTTGCACTCTATCTGATCTGTGACACAGACCTATTGTCTCACTTAATTTGAAGAAATAATTAGCCTCAATCTTAAAAATGTTACAGTTCTTTGATACTTTTTGAACTTTTCAGCGTCTAGGAGTGCACTTTGATGAATATTCTGGAGAATCTTTTTACCAAGAGAAGTCCCAGGAAGTTCTAAAGATGTTGGAGGATAAAGGACTCCTTCAGAAAACAATGTATGAACTTGTTATTCAATCTGTTGGTTAACACTTAGCATCTATTGTCAATACTTAATATTTCAGTTGCATTTCAGATGAGATGTGATGACTGAGGTTTGTCATAATCTAAGGGGAACTGTTTTCTTTAGATGGTTTTGGTAGCTGTTCTAGTTGATCCTGAAGACCAACAGGATTTGTGTAGTCGCAGCTAAAAATTAAGTTTACCTTTTCTGTGGCTAGCACAGAAGCTTGGCCATGACAAATTAGGTACAATGACTGTTCAACTCCTAACGGCCTTTTAGGCTGTTAATTCGTTTGGTATCTGCTGTGCCATTTAATGAGCAGAATTAGATGAGATCCTTGCCCTGATGAAGGAGCTGCCTCACTGAACTGGGATGGAAGCCGTAGTTGTGGAATGCCCCAGAATGTGGGCAGACAGCTCCCTGGCATTAGCAGTGGTGACAACAAACTTAGAGGAACAGTCTTCAAAAATACTTAAAGGAGACAGTCATTCCAAGGAAAGAATGAGATTGTCCAGAGTGAGGGGGTTCCATGGCAAGGCACCTTTGTTTTGGTTCTGACCTCTGTCTTACCTGAACTTACCTGTGTAATGGGTCTGGTTGCAGTTACTTCAATGTTTTCTTTCAACTTACAGAAAAGGGACAGGAATTGTGGATCTTTCGGAAAAGAAAGACCTTTCATCGTTTTCCACCGTCATGCGTAGTGATGGGACATCTCTTTATATAACAAGGCAAGTAAGCTCGTGTTTGTTGCCATTTATTTTGCCGGTGAACTTTTATACATGGGTACATTTGTAAGTGATAATACAGATTTTGAAGCTTTTTATTTCTGACATGGGACATGTTTGCTAATGACTTGTCATAACTAGAACTAGTAATGTAACTATGATGGGATTAATACAGCTCAGGAAAAAAACCTGCTTTTAAATACTTTTTCTCCCCTTAAGCAGTCTGTTAGTAAATCTCCTCTTTCCATAAATCATGCTTTCTCCAGCTACTGACTTTCAAAATAAAGCTGAGAGATCTCTTCATCTAATAACCACTTGCCACATAATGAAGGTTTTAGAAAGACCTTTGCTTAAAATACTTACTGGCAGCGTGATGCAGAAAAAAACCGGCTTGTTCAGCCATGTCTTCATTGACTCAGTGGACCACCAGCACTGTAACATCAATTTTATCACTGTTTTTCTACCTTCTCATCAGCATCCTAAAATTCCCCTTGGGTATTTTGACATGGAAGCCTTAATAATTTCTTTGTGCTAGTAATGTAAATAAATTAGATGGGCCCTCAGGGTAAACTGTGTACAGATTTTCAGGATAAGGGTATTAGATGCTGCAGTCAATCCAATTAGGGAGCTGCTGAATCCTGTAGCCACTTAGAGGCAAGGCTGCCACAGCTCCATGCCCAAAGGTCCAACCAGTAGGAAGGCTGAGCACCTGTTGTTCCCAGTAGGCACACAAACACACAGGCAGATAGATAGATATACACACCTACATATACACACAGCCAACCAAACAGGGCAACACAGACAAATACAGTCAGCTCTCAGCTTGAACAGCCTTATTTTGTTCCCCTCTGGCTGACTATGTTGAAGATCTATTAGTGTGAGTGTGTATATATACACATGTATGTATGTAATATCATTTATCTACATAAGTAATATACGTATGTATTGTATATACACACAATGTGTATCCCTCCAGTACCAGAGCTTCAGCACTCAGTCTGCCCATTAGCTTGCCCCTGTATTCCCAGGTCTCCCCACCTGCTGGCACCTGGCCATGTGAGCCCCCACGGCCCACAGCTCCAGTCCAGTTGCTGATTACAGGCACAGTGGATCCCTCCAGTAACTGAGCTTAGATGTGCAGTCCATCCAGCAGCTGGCCCTGGATCCTCGCTCTCCCCTTTGCCTCCTACAACAGAGACACGTGGTACACGGGCAGGTTCAGTCAACACCCAGGCCCCATGGTCTCTCGGCAGTCAGCCTGGACCCCCTGATGCCAGCAGTACAGACTCATCTTGGAAGGCACACACTTGGCTCCTAGGGAGCTTTGCCTACTTGCTGGCTAGTTCAGCTTGATATTTCCTGTCAGTCATAACGTGGGGGTTTGTGCCCTCACACTCCAGTTGTTGACAGCAGAGATGCCTCGTCCCCAGTGACCCATGGTCAGACTCCAGGTGCTGTCAGTTCCACTTACTTCCAGTCCCTTTTGTTGCTGGCACCATGGGTGCACAGCCTATATGAGCTTTAGTCACCAACTCCAGTTGCTGATAATTAGACCTCCAAACACACATGCACACAGAAGACAGACCTCCTCACCCAGGAAAAATTTGAAATGGTGTTTAATAAGAAGACGGGGAAGACAGTGCTCAACAGGTGCAGGGCACAACCAGACAAACATATTAACCAGCAACCGGTTTACAAGCCACCTGTTTCTTTATCATCTCCCTCTCTTTTCCCATCTTTGGTTCTTCCTCTAAGCATCCCATAATAAAAGGCTTGGGCAGCTGCAAAACGCTTTTCCCTTGCATCCCATGTGTCCTATGTCCCTTAGGCAGTAACCTCCCTCAGTCAGAAGGTAGTGTGGAGAGCTGCTCCTGGTGACCCCTGAGGTGGGTTTCAGACTGGGACATGGGGCTGGTGGCTCTTCTGTGACAACCCTTGGAGGGTCTCAGGCAACTTGTTTCTCTGTGCTACTTCATCTGTGTGAAGATGAGCTTTTTATCATACAACCTAACACTGAGCACTGGGTTAGTTTTCCAGGAGAGGGTTGTTTCTCTCAAGTCCCAGCTGATAGATTGTCCCAGTGGGAAGAGACCAGACTTCCTCTGTGCGTAAGAACTGTTTCCTCAGTAATTTTCATAGCTAGTGGTTTAAAAAAACATTTCAAACATGTCATGAACAAAGTATACATTTCCTCTTTTTTGTGTAAGACACGCATGGATCCTTCTAATCAGTCAGTCCTCTCCCCTGCTTGAGTAGGCTATTTTGCCAGGAGGCAAATAATGAGGTATCTTTGAGGGAAAGTCCAAATAGTTTCTCATTATCTCTTTCAGAGATCTTGCTGCTGCTATAGACCGAATGAATAAGTATAGCTGTGATACTATGATTTATGTGGTAAGTAATTCTAGATTCACTGAACACTGTTGAGCCTGACTCTCTCAAATAATCCAGGGGGCCTCTTGCTCACAGTATGACTTTGGCATATGGTATTTTTGGCAGTTAAATAGATGCCCTTACTGCCCAACAGCTGTGCCTGAATGTGGCGGTGTTTCTCGGTTCTGTTTCAGTTTGTGACCCACAGAATGGCTGAAAAATCAGCTCTGGAGTTACTCTCTGTTATAAAAATTAATTGCAATTCATTTTAAAGGAACTTTTTACTCAATTAACATTGTAATTACTTTATAAATGTAATTAATATTTAAACAAGTCAGGAAAAGTTGTTAGTGTTATAAAGGGTTGTAAAATGTTAATTTAGAAATTGAAAAATTAATGGTCTAAAATGAATCCAAGAGTACTCTAAAGTCCTGATATCTTATCTGAAATGTAAATTTTTATGGCTTTGAACAATGCCTCAGTTCCATTATGTAGAGATTGCACATAAAATACTGCTTAATCAATCTGGATGAAGCAATTATAGGCAGGGATCTTTTTGTATTTTTGGTTTGATTATTTTGCTTTTTAACAATTCCAGCAGTATTAGTAATGAATGGCAGGATCATCTTCCCACTTGCGTGAAACTTTTTTTGCTGTACTGTTACCAAGGATATATCACATAATGCTCCTAAATCTTCTGTTTCCCAGATTTAGAAAAAAATAATTTTGAAAAAGATGTTCTTTTATTTGAAGTAAATTAGTAAGTGGAAAAAAATCTGCATGTTTTTTGTGATGTGTCTGGTAATGCCCATATATCTTTTCTGGTACAGCTTCTTCAAAAGTGAATGTAATGTTACAAATACCGTGATTCAGGGGAGGGGGAGAGATCAGTAAGCATAAAATTAAATATACAGCTATTTTAAAGTGGGAGTTAGTTAAGTCACATGCCTCCTTTTATTTTTGGTCTTCAGGAAGTTTCCAGCAGCATGCCATTCCCACATGTGGTCATAGGACAGGGATTTTTTTTTATTTGTGGTTTTTGGGGAGAATTGCTGGGAGATTTTTTTGCCTCTACTGACTAGGACATAGTAGGTGGTTGTGAAAGTGCAATACATAAGGAGTTAAGGAATTTCTCTGTATATTTCATGTGGGCAGGTAATTATTTATATTTGTTATGCTATGAGATAGTAGGGACCAAGGGAGAAGGAACAATTAGAAAGGAAGAAAATAGTTGGGTGGGTATTTTGCACAAATTAGGATGCTGGCTGAATGTTAAGCTCATGCAGTGAACAGGTATGGAAGCAATAGTCTTGAGTGGACTGGCTGCTGATACTGAACTCCAGTAACTGTTCACTTCCTTGCCTGGGCCTCTTTGATCTACTCCTAGTCCGAACAGATACACAGCAAAACTGGCCAATGATGCCATCAGTGTGTCCGTTACAGTCAGTGTCTCATTCAAATTGGAGATGACAGATTAGCCTGTCTAGGCCTTGCTAAGGCTGCATATTTTCTGGGTGACATGTTTAGTATTTTTATCACTTCTGACTTTCTGAGGGCTGAGAAACTGGGTCATAAAATGAGAGGGCAATAACATAAACTGTTAGGAGAGTCTGCAGGACAGACAGCCTAATGAGGGAGCTGCCAGCCTTGCTGAGCTTTGCTGCTGTTTTGTGGCAGTACTTTGTAGTGGATTAGGACTTTAGTCAGTGTTACCAGCAGTAGGAAGACTTAATGGATTTAAGTGAGAAGACTGATGATTTTAGTCTTTAATTATTAAATACAAATACGTTTCAGAATCCTGATCATGTTACAATAAAATTATTTAGAGGCTCTTGAGTCTTACTTCATACAATCATCTTATTTTCATCAGATCAACTTGTTTAAAAGAACATTAAATTGGTTTATTAGTCGTAATGCTGTAAATCAGTGCATTCACCTATTTAGATTTAAAAAAAATCCTAGTTATTTCATAAAAATGCAGTGACATGAGCAAAATACTCAAAACATTTCAAAATGTGGGACACGTTATTAAAGAGATACTGAGATTCAGTTGGATGTTGCACTCAAAACGGGAGATGAAAATGCTTTAATACATGAAGAATTAAATATAATACACACTGTCAGTCAGACTGCAGACTTCTCCCTTAAAGCCCTTAACCACTTAGACATGTTTAATTTTGGGGCCTGTAAGGAAAAAATCGACATTCTTCATAATATGTATCTTCTTTTTGAGCACTTACGTTATTTTTGCCATGCTATGAAGCTATGACAAAAAAGTAGTTTTGTGAAATGGTAATGTCTGCAGGTTCATCTTTTTTTAACCTACTTACATATCCATGTTTTGAGTATTACTTTTCAGTAAAGATGAAGTTGTGTGGTACTCCTAGTATTTATTTCCATCCTTTTTAACAAATTTGGTTTTCATGCCATTTTAATTATGTGGATTGTTCAAGCATAAAACACACTCGTTGTTATGCTTCTTGCAGTATCACACCACATCCAAAACCACAGGAGTTGATGTTTAATTTTCAGGTGGCCAGCTGAAACCTGGAATTCAGCTTGTACTGCCTGATAGGTATTCTTATATTGAATTTTCATGTTCTTATTTCTATGAGAGTTTAAAGGATTATTTAAAAAAGCTATTAGGTTATTATTAGATTATTTTCTGTTAATTATTTTAAATATTCTGTATTTCTATATATGTTGGTCAAGACAAGTAGTTACAAACTTAAATTGATGTTTAGTTTTAGCTGAAAATTCTGCTCTGTGAACAGTCATGAAGAAGCAATTAGGTTCAGAAGGATTGGGGTCTTTTTTCAGTGAGTATTGTCGTGATTTGTCACAGTATCTACTCACAAAAGACTGCAGTCCTCTTTAAAGGACGCTTTTAAATGCAGTCTCATGGTCCAGGTGGTGAGGGACGTGCTGTTGTGCACACAAAACCAAACCAAACCAGTTTCTGTCATGGAATGTGTAAATCTCTTGTAAAACATATCAGAGACAAATTCAGACCTAGGGAGAAGCAGAGGAAACAGCAAGGCAGCATTGGCTGGTACAGTGAGCTGTGGTGATGTAAAGGAGTGAAGCAGTTTATGAGGAATGGTGAAAGAGGCTTAGTGCCAATGGTGGAGTTGAGAAAACACACAGATAAGCACTTCACTCACTGCTCACTCCCTGTCTTGGAATGCCAAACAAATAAGGAAATAGTGGTTATTTGGTTATCACTGCAGTGTTTTTTAAGGAGGGATAAAGAAGTCTGAGTGATGTAGTCAAAGCAACTAGGTAGGAAAGTGAACTTCAGGCAACAGCTTTAGCTAGAAACACGTCCAAAGATGATTGTTAGATATAAACTGCTGTCAGAAACTGCTTTAAGTCATAGGAAAAGTGAAAGAGAGCACAAAATGCATCATTAATATGAAAATGTGATTGTACTTTTTTCTTTAATCATGTACCTGACGTGATGTAAAACTTTACAAATCACACTGGAGACAATAGAGACTAGTGGATTCTGAAGGCAGAAATCTTAGAGGTGTTGTTTCTAAGCCAAAGGAACCTTAAAGTTTGGTGATGGAAAACATGGGAATATAACAAGAGCAGCAAGGTTCTGAAGTGAAAATGGAGGTATTTTGTTTGGTGGGCAGCTTACAGATTATGTGAAACTAAAGAATGTCAAGGTTTCATTTCACTTCATGGCTTTGTCTTCGTGACCTAGGCAGGAATAATCATTTTTGAAAAGGTAGATTACTTTTTCTACCAAGATGCAAAATCCCACTGCCATAGATTCCAGCTGTTACCTGGACAGTCTTATCTGTCTCTATAGATCTTAATTCTGCTTGCAATGAGTTACTGGTACAGCATCTGTGGTGGTGTGTGTTTGTGTGTTAAAAGTTAATCCTTATCAAACTTGGAATGTTTTCTGATACACACCAATTCTATTCCTTAGACAGATAAAAGTCAAAGTAATCACTTTCAACATTTATTCCAAATACTGAAGCTCATGGGTTATGACTGGGCAGAAAGGTATGTATTTATGAGTCTTAAATATATATTTATTTTTTTAAAAGAATGGGTAGTATGTACATTGGAGTTTCAGCAGAGCGCTCTTTCAAAGAGAATCTCCTGATTGTGCCCACCTGCACATCATGAATGCATTTTAGACAAAGCTAAGCTAGAAGGTGTGGTGCTGGTGTGCAACCAGTGAACTCTGGACATTTGGCTTGTAGGACCCAACTAATGTTAGTTCAATAAGGAGGAAAAAATAAGAAAACAAACTTTCAGAATTCTTTGCAAATGTGGGCCTCAGGTCCTTGGCACCAACTTTTTCATTCTCTATGTCTGCCTCTGCTGGTCTGCTTTATTTGCAAATAGAGACATCGCCATGTGTTCTGGATGTGAAAGACAGCCATGTCTCTCATTTAACAGGTTTTTCATAACTGCTTGATATGGAAAAGGGGAGAGGCTTTATGGCATAGCTTCTGGGATATTGTGTGTTCATATGTTAAACGATTTCTTCTTGAAGTATGATCTTTTAGGAGAGATCTGAATCTGAGTTTAAATCATGCTTCAGGTTTGAAATATCTGTTGCAGGGAAATGTATTCCTGCTGTTATTCATTGTAATTACCAATCTTGTTAGCAATCTCAGCAAAGGTCAATAATGGATCTGCAGACTAAATTATATTCCTCTCTGATAGACTGCCTGTCTTTTGTGGTTAAATACAGGATTTTAGCCTTCAGGAATTTTAGTCTGCCTCCTTTCACAGTGCCTAAAGTTGCACTAAAATTAACTTAGGTTATGGATCCAGAATAATGCTTAGGATTATTGTGAGCAGAAGCAATGAATGTTTTATTATTAGCAATGATTAATTACACTTTTAGTTTAATGTGGCCACAATAGAATTATTATGACTCCCTGTCTAATCTTAATAACAGATCTAAGTTGCCACAGTGATTTGATCTGTCTACATCTTGCCTCTCCTCAATTTATTGCAATTTACTACATTGAGTCCTCTGAACTAAAGCTAGTAGCAAGAGAGGTTCCCAAGAGCACTCAAATGACCAGGTTATCATAATTCTGATCATAATTTTCCCATTATATAAGTATGGAGCTTTGGTTGCTGAAATGAATGTTTCTTATTATATCACCAAGCGTCCCGTGTTGGAGCACTATTTATTCACCTGTTACTGCTGTTTCCTGGTAGAGAATCCAGCTCTGAACAAACACTGCAAACATTTCTCTTGATTAAAATGTAATCTTAGGTCCTGCTGCTTTTCAACACAGGTGCCAGCATGTGTCTTTTGGTCTAGTTCAAGGGATGAAGACTCGGAGAGGAGAAGTAATTTTCCTGGAAGACGTTTTAAATGAAGTTCGCTCAAGGATGTTACAAAACATGGCTTCCGCAAAAAGTTAGCTTTTTCAGGTTTTATTAATTTCTTTTGATGCTCTGTGTTGATCAAAATCGTGCCATCTTTTCTACCCTTCACTTTTCCCTGGGATCAGTGATACCACAGTGATATGCTCTGATCTGTGCATTTTCTGTGTCTCCCACAATGTAAACAATGTTAAAATAATCCTTTGCAACTCTGTGAGCTTCCCTAAATTACAGATTTGCAAATTTTAACATTGAGCGAAACTAATTCATCATGCTTTTGCACTGGGAAGGAAGTACCTGCCTTTGGGGGACAGTAGCTGTTTTTTCTGGGGGAAGGAACTAGTCAATAGTGGGGCTGGGACCAGAGTTCAGGGAACAGTCAGATTTTCATCCAAAGGATTTGTAACTCTTACAGTTTTGTCTGGCAAAATTGACTGTAGCTTGTCTGCAACTGCCTTGTCCTTCTCCCAGCCTCATACCTGTTTCCAGAGCCCCCAGGTCACTGCTCTGCTGCAGCGACTGCCGAAGGGGACGTTTGGCTGCACCTCGGGCTGGAGCTCTAGAGCTGGTTCCTCTTGAGGCAGTGAAGATCCAAGCAGTTCCCAGTCAAATGCTGCCCCCTCTTGTGCTTTCTGGTTACTTCCTGAATTGAATCGATGAACTGATCAGGTTAAGTAAAGTGCACCTTCCTTGCTCTGCCTCCTTAGGTTTGTTTTTTTTTTTTTTTTTAATCCAGATAATTTTGCTTGTAGAGTGGACCAGGCAAAGGAGGTGGGGGGTGGCAGGCAGAATGATAGAAGGATGACGCTCAATTCAGATTAGTTCTACTAAAAGAGGAATGAACCTTAGAGCTTCAGTTTAAAGTTAGTATTAGCTGACTGCAAAGGAAACTTTTATGCTGGACTGAACTGACACGGCAGAAGCACAGAGCCATGTTCCATTGCACAAGCAGCAGGCAGAACAGCTAAAAGAAGTAATGTATTGCTGGCAGTGCAGCATTACCGAGTTTATTCATTAGATCCTAAATCCTACCTGAGCTTCTAGAAATTTCCTCCCTTATATTTGAATTCCTCCCTTACTTCCCTTTTCCTAAATTAGAACTCTTAAATCCCTGACTTATAGCAATGTTTTCAGTGTTTGAAAAGTGTTTGGATACAGAGTGAAAGGTATTACAAACTTTTGTGTGGCATCAAAATGCCTCACTGTCATTGGAAATATTTTGGGAGCTGGGCATCTTAAGAACCAATGCTAGTTTTAAAAATCGTGCCTGTGTGGAGCTGGAGCTGGTTAGTTAAATATCTTTGTATAAACTCTTTCATTGCTATTAGCAGTACACAGTTCTTCTACTATTTAAGTTTCCATTATTGGCATCTTTTTCTTTCTGTTCATCAAAATGAATCCTGCTGTCCAGGTAAATCTTCTGTATGATGCCTATTTTGCTGCTTTATTTTCTTTTAGATAGCTTTGTCTGTGTCTCATCAAGCATTTAAACAAAAGCCGGAATTCTGAGGCAATTATTCTCTTTTGAAACAAATCTCAGTTATGAAATGTAATAATATAATCTAAACATATTTGCCCTTGAATGAATAGCCAGTCAGGGACTTCTCAGAGCTATGAACTATCCCCACACTTTTCAAGCTTAGTCCTTTCTGAATTTTGTAAATAGCAAAGGTATGAGTAGTATGTACTACTCAAAGTTGTCTCAGTTGGCTTTGCTGACCCGGGCACAAAGAAACAGGAAAGCAAAAGACGGAAATTGAATGTACTAAAACTGTACTGCAGAACTGGTGCACCTTAAGTGGTGCCTTAAAAGAACAGCTGCATTCTCCATATTCTTCTGTTTGTGGGAAATCATCTGGGACATGAAATCTTAAGCTGAATTCTGCAAATTTAATAGATTACATATTCCATGAAAAACAATTGCACTTGGCCCTTGCTAAAGTGGAACACATTTGCCTTGTAAAAGACTATGATAACAATCCTTCTTTCTCTCTGGTAGAGACAGACAGAAAGAGGAGACCCTGATAGAGCACACTGTGATCTGAGTTTAAAAATAGAAAGCATTAGGTATGTCAAAAGCATCACCTTCTTACTAGGCAAGGTTCTGGGTCCAAACAGAAGTGATTGATTTCCCAGAAGATCCAGCATCTAAAGTGCTGTTATGTAGGCAGTTTACTGTACTTCTGATGCACTGGAGCACCAGCTTGGCCCTGTGAACTTCCCTGTGAGACAGGGAATGAAAGAGGCCCTTCGCTGAATTTCTGTAAGAACAGCATGCTGCTTATCTGCTGAAGAATTATTAGTTGAGTTGTGAAAAAGCTGGAAATAGCTTTGCAGACACATCTCTGCAGCTGTTGTGAGGACCTTCTCTCTTCGACTCCTGCAGCTTAATTAGCTTTTGTAATGATAAACTTAAGTTCAGTCTATTTAGTTAGAGGAGCTTTGGAGAGGTTCTTGTCATGTCTACCCAGGGAGAAGGGCAAATCGTGCCTGACTAATCTAGTGTCCTTCTCTGATGGAGTGACTGCATCAGCAGGCAAGGGAAGAACTATGGATGTCACCTGCCTGGACTTTGTAAGGCCTTTGATACTGTCCCCCACAACATTCTTGCCTCTAAATTGGAGAGAGATGGATTTAATGGATGGACTGTTAGATGGATAAAGAATTGGCTGGATGGCCATGTCCAAAGAGTCTGTATGTCAGTGACTCAGTGTCCAGAGTGGAAACCAGTAACAAGTGATGTCCGTCAAGGGTCCATGCTGGGACCAGTACTATTTAATATCTTCATCAGTGACACAGACAGTGGGATTGAGCGCACCCTCCTGAGTGGTGCAGTTGATTCGCCAGAGGGACCTGGATGGGCTTGAGGAGTGGGCCTGTGCAAACCTCATGAAGTTCAACAGGGCCAAGTGCAAGGTCCTGCACCTGGGTCAGGGCAATCACTGGTATCGGTACAAACTGGGGGATGAATGGATTCAGAGAAGCCCTCCAGAGAGGAACTTGGGGTGCTGGTGGATGAAAAATTGGACATGAGCTGGAAAAGTGTGCTCACAGCCCTGAAAGCCAACTGTACTCTGGGCTGCATGAAAGGAAACATGGCCAGCAGGTCAAGGGAGGTGATTCTGCCCCTCTACTCCGCTCTCCAGGATGCCCCTCTACTCTGCTCTCCAGGAGTACCACCTGCGGTACTGCATTCAACGCTGGGGTCCCCAGGACAAGAAAGACATGGACCTGTTAGAGTGGGTCCGGAGGAGGGCCATAGAAATGCTCAGAGGGCTGGATCACCTCTCCTGTGAAGAAAGGCTGAGAGAGCTGGGGTTGCTTATGCTGAAGAAGGCTCCAGGGAGGTGTTGTTATTGTAGCCTTTCATTATATAAAGAGAGCTTGTAAGAAAGACAGAGAAAAACTTTTCTACCAGGGTCTGTAGTGACTGGACAAGGGACAATGGGTTTAAACTGAAAGGGAATGGGTTTAGATTGGAAGGAAGACATTTTTATGCTGGGAACGGTGAGACAGTGGCACAGGTTGCCCAGAGAAGCTGTGGATGCCCCATCCCTGGAGGTGTTCAAGGCCAGGTTGGATGGGGCTTTGAGTAACCTGGTCTGGTTGAAGATGTCTCTGCCAGTGGCAGGGGAGTTGGACTGGACAATCTTTAAAGGTCCCTCTTCCAACCCAAATCATTCTGTGATTCTCTCAGTTCAGATTCTCTTCTGAATGCCTCATTAGCCCTCAGAACAAATTTTCTTTGACTATTTATGCCTCCATATCAGTTGGAGATTTTTTTTACCAGTTTTTAAACAAAATCTGAATTGTTCTTTCATTCTCTTCCTGATCTCTAGATTGACTGTCTGAATTGTGAAGGGCAATTCAGTGTAGTCCATCTAGCATGTTGTAATAAACTGTTCTGACCTTAAAATCTGCGTTATACATACTAGTAGGGGAGGTAGAAAAAAAACCATCTGAAACAGCTTTAGCTCAACTTTTAAGGAAGATTTCTATCCTGGACTTCTCGGTGCATGCGTCCTGACAGTTTCCATATTGCTAGTTCACAGTTACGGAATATCTGCTGTTTTATTGGCATGTCCAAGTTTGAGCAAGGGAGTTGTCACGCTACTATGGACTTATGATTTCTTTTTTTCTGTTTCTCTTCAGCAACCAAAGAGATAGAAAACCCTATGGAAACAGCAGAGAAAGTTGGTCTTGCAGCCCTAATAATTCAGGTGAGTCTGAGCTACCTGTTGAGGTGTTTGCATCTTCTGTGAAAAGTTAAAAACTGAGATGGAGAGCCATATCTAGGTGACATTAATTTATTGTTCCAGGACTTCCGAGGCCTTCTGTCATCTGACTATCAGTTTAGCTGGGATCGAGCTCTTCAAAGTCGTGGAGATACAGGCGTGTTCTTGCAGTACACTCATGCCAGACTCCATAGGTAAGGGGAGCATTTGAATGCAGAAGTACAGTTTGACATGTATTTTAACTTCATTAACTTACTGCTTTGTTAAGAAGTAGTGTTAACTCCTTCCTTAAAGATGACACAGATTCACTTTTTTAGCAGAGGTATGAGTTCACGATAGGAATCAATGAGACTTCCCAGAGGAGCAAGACAATTAAAATGAAATTTTCACCTCATTTCCACAGGGCTAGCTAATAACTGTTCCTGTACTTTCTCAGTTCTAGGAACAGCCTCTCTGTGTGGTTGGTGTCAGTGATGAAGAACAGTGACCCTAGGATTAAGGAAACTGATGTAAAACCCAAAATGCCTATACTTGTAAAATATACCAAATCATAGAACTTAAGACTTTTTTGCTGCTGATGTAGTTAGTGGGGTTTTGTAACATTCTGTTATTTCCCACTGTCGGTAACCAAGGTTAAAAGCAGACCCCTTCCTGTTGATTCAGGTCAAATACCTGACATGTTTAATTATTTTTTTAAAAGAATTTCAGAAGAGTCCAGTTTGAATAGTTCTGTCAATTATAGCGATCTGTCAGAACACTTTTAATGCAGACATCGATACCTGTTTTCATAAATGCATGTAAGATACCTTCCTGGATTGGGCCAAAGTTCAGTACCAACCTGGCATTCTGTCTGAGGCAACGGTAATAGGAGATGGTATTCAGGGGGAGTGTGCAAGCGCCTGATGTAGTCTCTTTCTCTCGTACTCCCTTGTCGTCTAGGTATTGATGGTACTTGGGTACCTTTACTAGGATATTTACTACCTCCCTCGTCCTTTTAGCATCAGCTTCTGGACCTATTGTCCATACATACCTCTAATCCTGTTGATACTGAATTGATAGCACAGAGTTTTTAATTTTTTTATCTTGGTTAAAGTCAAGTAGTCTGTCTCAGTTTCCATTCACCTTGAGAAAAATATATCTATCCTTTCTTCCTGAAAACACAAATTACTTTTTTTTTTTTTCTTGTTCAGCTTTGCTAACGAGTTTTTCATCTGACATTTGTTTTTCATGCTTATGTTTTAGTTTAGAACGGATGCATGGGAAAGCGCAGCTAACTGACATTAATGTGGCGTGCTTGCAAGAGCCAGATGCCATCTCTGTTCTTCAGCATCTTCTCAGGTTTGTCTAGTTTTCTTTCCAAATATCAGTTCCCTTAAAATAAGCTTTGGATTTGCTTGGAAGCCTGTTGAGCAGGCACAGGCTGCATGATCATAAAAGAATAATGGCTATTTCAGGCAATGTGGGTTCTACAGATTGCAACAGTAGCCCTCACATGAAATTTTCGTGGACTTTAGAAGCCATATGAGGGAAAAAGCAGTATTTGGAACATAGTGTACGCGAGCTCCTTTAATTATTTCTTGTCTTCACAAAAATAGGCTAGGCTCTATATAAATATTAGCTGCAGATTTGCTTGGTCTCTTGTTTTATTTTTGTCATGTGGGAAAGGGGAGAGGAACTGCTCCTGGGTAAGGTGAAATGGAGGCTCAGCATCCTTCAGAGCTACTGAACATGCACAACTAATACCTGTTAATAGCAGTAATGTTCTTCGTTAGTTCTGTCATAAAGTTGAGCAGTTTCACTATTTCATAGCCGTGTAATTAAAATACAGAGACAAGGGAGTTGTCCATGTTGCACAGCCAATGATGGAGTTGGAAGTAATTGAAGCTTTCAGAATTCCTAGTGAGAGGTCCTATGGTACTGCATTACACACTGCACAGTGCTAGAGAGTTAATGCCCAGGGCCACACTAAGGCCTTCCTGAGGGCATCTGTTTAAAATTTGGACTTCCAAAAGTCATGCCAGAGTCCCGGTAGCTTCTTTCAGCCCTGCAGCTGTAAGCTGCAGAGTCCTACTGTTAACTGGAACAGCCTCAAGAGGTCTGCCTGCAGAGTATCACATGCTGCATGCTCTCTTGAGCAACAGCGAGATCAGCCAGCACTCTAAAATAGACCAGTAGTGTTTTATTTATCCAGTGCAATTTTATTTCACAAAAAAACTTGTGGGTTGTTTCTTGGTTTTTATCAAATTAGTGTATAGCTGCCTGTCTTATGTGTGAAAACTGACAGGGTTAATGTATTCCAGGTTGATTTGCAGGGATCACTCTGTCCTCAACTTGTGCCCCGTTTTCAAACAGAGGTGGTTGCTCCACTGCAGGGCTCTTGTTTTTACAGAGCTTCAGGTCTGCTTGTTGCAAAGACCTTTGAATCTGGCCAGGCAGCATACGGAATCTGTATGAGACATCACCTGGGGCCTTTACTTCCATCAGAAAGCAGTATTTACATCATTCATTAGACCAAGCACTCAGTGGCTAACAAACTCATGTTTAAATATGCCATCATTTCAGGAATAACAATGACTGTTCAGTCCTCCTTGTGAGTTGCCATGACTAGATTCTTCTTGATCATGCAAGCTGCCATGATAAACACTCATGAGCTGTCAGAAGCTCACTTCCCATGGCTCTGCTTCTGCAGTTTGAAAAGCTACCAAACATTTGCCCTTAAAGTTAGCTGACCAGTTCTAAATACCATTAACTTTGCAGCCTGATGAATAGTAGATTGAAAGTTGCATGTATATCCCTGCAGAAATGGACTTAATTAACTGATGAAATAATCTGATAAGTTGTCGTAGGCCAAACACTAGAACGGCAGCTTCATGAAGCAATAAAGCTGTTACCAAAAGAAGGCAGCTTCATTTGATATCAACTTTATTGCTTCATGAAGCTTTATTAATGGCTGTTTAATGGTGCTTGCTAAATTAGTAGTGATTTTTCTGTACCTACGTGACTGTCTCTGAGGGGCCAATAGCTGCTGGTACCTGTGTTGTCCCCGAGACAAGGCAGAGGTTCCCCAGATTTTGTCTCTCTCACATCTGTTGCGCAGTGGTATAAAGCCAGCGACCTTCCCCCTGTGAGCAGCGCGTGCCGGCTGGGACGGGCTGCTGAACACGCGTGGAAGAGATGCTTTTGTAGCTTATGCACCAAGGGAATCAGGAGCACCTCCCTCCCTGGTGCTACAGCTTTACGTGACCGCTGAGCCCTCATTATCAGAGCTCACTCCCCAGCTCTCCTGCAGCTTGCTTTGAAAGGAGGGAGATCCCCGGGAAGTTCGGCTTGGGCATACTGGTGGGGATGGACCTGGTGGCTGTGCAAGGACAGGAAGTCCACTTTGAAATCTGTTCAGCTGCAGAGGTGTTGGTAACTTGTTGCAGGCTGTGAAAAAGAGGTTGTGCACAAGTGAAGAGCAGAACACATGAAGAAAAAATACAGATCTCTATGACTCTGCCTGTATTATCCAGTTTAATATTGTCTTAATTAAGCCAGTTTTATTCCAGGATTATGTAAACCCGCTTTGTTTTTGTCTTTTCTAAAGTTACAAGATTCCCTTTAGCAGCTTAACATTCTGAGCTGCATTTACTAAAGGACTGTTTTGACTGCCTTGGTTATTTAATATGTGTTGTTTGCTTCTAGGAACTTACAATTAATGTTGAAATGTAAACCCAGACATAATGTTCCAGGAGCAAATATAGCTCTTGTGTTTGCTAGAGCCTCTCTGGGCTCTGCCATCTACAGTGTGTGCATGATGAGGTGCAGAAGCAATCATCTCCTTCAGTAAGCGAACAGGGAAGAAATAGTCAATTGTATGCTAATTACACAGCTTAGGTCTGGTTCAGAAGATTATTTTTGTTAATTTTGCAGTTGTGCTTGTGTGTTTGTTCTCATGTAAGGAAGTCTGATGAGCCTTATATCTAAGTATACCTTCCTACTACTTTTTAACACCAGACAATCCTTTTCTTTCTTCACAGGTACGATGAGGTGCTGTATAGATCTTCTCAGGATCTGCAACCCAAGCACATTGTCAGCTACCTCCTCACACTTAGGTAAGATGTTTGCTGATACTGGTGTCCGTCTCTGGTAAGGACAGGCCTTCCTGAGCTGGCTCTGCAGCCCTCACATCTGCACTGCTTTGAAGAGTAAAAATAGTGGGAAGATGTCAATTTGTGGGAGAGTTCTCTGGAGCAGGGTAGGATAGTAAATAATATAATAATAGTAGAGATTGATGTTGGAACCAGGAGCAAAGGAGCCAGAAGCCTCTGCAGAAACTAACTGCTTTCAAGAAAAAAGAATCACTTGGCTGTAATGCAGTGCCTGAGCCCAAAATCACACTGGACTTACATAAGAGAATATTTGAGCTGATAATATGCTCTTAATATTTCATCTAGGAAATTTTATCCAGACCCCTTTTAACCACTGATCTCAGCCTCTGCATTGAGATGGACAAAGCATATTATTACTGCAACTCGTAGTGTGTATGTGACCTCCACAGGGACGTGTTGAATTTAACCACACGGTGAAACACTGGCGTACGCCTGCTGGAGGAGGCTGTGGAGCCTGCGTATAGGGAAGGCTTGAACAAGTTAAGGAAAACTGTATAAGGAATCATGCACCTTGGGAATGACAGGGCAATCTTGAGGATCTTTCCAGACCAGTTCAAGGTTTTATTTTTTTTGGGGGGGGAGAGGAGAGATTGTTTTGGGGTTATTTTACAAGCATGAAGTTGTTGATGGCATGCCCTGACTACCTGCAGGCTACAGAAGACCATGTCCTCCCTCAGCCAGGAGAAAGAGGCTCACGGAAATAAGTCTCTGGCATGCTGCAGCTGTGGCTTTTCCAGTTCTGCTGCTTTCTGTGGCCCATAGCACTGCTTTTGTCAAAAGACCTGCTTATTCTCACCATTCTCACTGTGTTTTCCGTTTCAGCCATCTTGCAGCCTTGGCACATAAAACCCTTCCTGTGAAAGGCAGCGCCCCTGAACTAGTGCAGGTAGGGCACAGCACTGGGACGTAGCTGGAGCCTGCACAGGGTGGCCCGGAGGAATGATCCATTAGGGCTTTGCCAGCCCAGTTGTGTAACCACTTGGATGAATGTGTACCTGCGGGCTAACAACCAGCAGGCAGGCTGTCCCACTGGTGGCACCGCCTTGAGAGGGCAGGGATTGCTGTTTGTGGCTGTACCTTCTGGAAGGCTCTGCCTGAGCTTCCCCCAAAAAAATGCTCCATAAGGACAATGGCTCCAACTCCAGTCAGACCCCTTTCCTTCTCATCACCTTTCTGAAATTTTTAAAAGCAAACATTTGAGCATTTAACTTGCTCGTTAATTTCTGATGGTTTCTTTTAGTGGTTATGTGGGAAAACAGAGAATTAGGAGGTAACTGAATCTGTCTCCTCTCTTTTGCCACCTACATATCCCAGGTTGTCTGTTGCCTTTCTAGCTAAAGCATGGAGGCTGACAACTGTTAATGTGCAGTTCTAAACAGATGAAAATTATTTTTTGCTGATTTCCCAGGCAGTGTCTGACCCCTTAACTTCTCAGTAAATTATATACTATTTACACTGCCTTTTTTATTTTCTCTTTCATCTGTTTCAAAAGAAATTCCATATCTGACTATTGTGGGAAATCACATTTAAGTGTTGAGGGAGAAAAAAATGTGGTGGAATTGAAGGAGTTGCACTCTGTATTTGAGCTTAGATGCTGCAGGTATTCCTGCCTTTGAAGATGGACTAAGGCAGTCCAAGCTACAAGGAAAATTTCAGTTCTTCACCCTGTAAAAAAAAAAAATTTCTAAATATCTTATCATCTAACAGCTTTCAGGAACTATTTTTTTGGAGCAAGGCTGATGGAGCCCTTTCCAAACAGCCCACTGTGTAGTAGCTAAGACATCTACATCTTACAGAAGGAAGAGCGGAATTTTCAAAGCAGCCTGTAGTTGCTTGACAGTGTGTAACCAAGGCACAGTGAGGAGGGGGGGAATACTCAGGCTGTAACAGCCTGCGGTACCTGAAAGATTTTAACTTTTTAGTCATTGCTAGCTGTTTTGCAGGCATCATCTCCTCTGGTTACTGTGCCCTGAGGGTGGCTTGACTGGGCTGGGCACCCCTTTCCAGCTTCCCTTCATTGACAGAAGTGTCCCCCTGTTGACACAGCAGTGGGCTATCAACAGCTGGTGTGAATCCTGCCAGCATTGGTGTGTTACTCAGTACTTGGGTTACGTGTAGGTCCAAATCCCAGCGCTCTGTATGGGGACAGCAGGTGTGTGGCGTTCTCCCCTCCAGTGGGCTACTCCTAACTGCTGTCCTAAGAACTACACGCTATTCCGTAGCAGTACCGTAAGCTGACAGCTGTTCTTGTTTTCCAGGCGAGGCTCTGTCTCTTTCAAGCTGCACGCTTGGTTCTAGCCAGCGGAATGAAACTTCTTGGCATTACACCTGTAACTCAAATGTAACGAGGCTGTATGCAACGTAGTCACATCTCTCAGTAAAAGGATTTTTTTCAAGAGAATATAAACACTTTCCTGTGTGTCAATGCTAATGCCAGCTGGAAACTCAGTCTGCTCTTGGAGGTTTGCACACTCTACCATACCCCCTGCAGAAGATCATGTGTGATGGCACACCCAGCTGGAGGAGGCCAGGGCTGTCGCAGTCACTTTTATCCCAGGCACTTGGTAGGAATCATGTACTCAAGACACTAACCTACCTGGTATTTCCCATAAAAGAGAACTTCTCTGTATTTGCCATGTAAATATAACACCCTTTTGGTAGAGGAAGTGGTACAAACTGTGCTGCCCTAAGCAATCAAAAGTTCTGCCCTTCTGCAGTCGCTGTTGTGTACTTAGACCAATGGTACAACAGCTACAGGTGTGCCATATATTGTAACGAACCGGGTTACACCACACCAGAGAATTCTTTCCTGTGTTTTACCACAGTCCCCTTCAGCAACGTTAGCCAAGCCCAACTGCCACATCCTGTTCCTTACCCATTCTTCTGTTGCGCTGATGCGATGACCAGGGAGAAGAGGGTTTGCTGTCCGGCTGGTGGAACAGGAACTGCCGCGCTCCCTCAGCACCACCCGGGCGGTCAGACAGGGCCGGTGCCATTTGACATGCTGAACCATCTCACTGCTGAAGAGATGTGGAGCGTCACAGGAAGGAATAGTGCAGGTGGCTGCTTCAGCCTCTGGACCGTGCCCACCACCACCACCAAAGCCTGTGCTCACCAGTGCGGCACTTTGCCTTTTGCCAACTGTTCTGTCCATCTAGAACAGTGTGCCACCAAAGAGAAGCATCCTCTCCCGCTGGAACAGAATTTAAGCATGTGTGTTACTGCTGTGTTGAGCATGCCCCACTTTGCTTTTAAGTAAAACACAGCTGGTTGACTCGGGTCTGAAGGAATCTTAACCAGGATACAAACTTAGTCACATTTTTTTACTCCACTTTGAATGTAACCAAGTTGCACCGAAGTCAGTTTTCCCTCAGTTCTGAAAAGGTTGAATTGAGTGAGGCCTCAGAAAATGATGTAGATGGTTGAAATTATACACTTGTCACTCATAAATTAAATCAAAGCCTAACATGCACAACAGGGACTCTCTTCAAGCATCACTCCGTATGCACAAAATGGTTTAGAGAGAAAATGTACAGATAAAAATTTCCTAGTCTGACACTGACTCATTCGTACTTAAGTCAGGGACACAGGAACACGTATGAACACTCCCCTGTAAAACTAGAGATTGACAAAACACATAGAATTGAACAGAAGATTCCTCTACCAGCTACAGCAGGTATAAAAAAAAATATTTGAAAAGTGAAAGAATATCTACAACCTAAGAGAAACACCAGTCTTTCTGACTTCGTACAACAAAGAGCAAGCACTATGTACGTCTAAGCACTTCTAGGTAAGTGGTGCCCAAAGCAGTTATTTCTGATAGAATCGTGTCATCTTCTGTGTATCATCTAGAAGAGAAGTTTTTCATTTATCAAACTGCAATTGTTAACTAGTTTAAGAATAGTTGTAGTAGTAATTAAGGCAGTAATTGCTCTTTTTAATAATTTTTATGAAGCTTTTGGGCATTTCTGCCCTCAAAGGGCAAGACAGTTTATCAAATACACAAAGACCCGATTTCCCTCCCATTATGTACATTATATACAAGTGAATGTTCAGTTCCTTCATTCTGCTCTCCTTGTCAATGGGACTCTTCAGTGTTCAATGTGAGTGACGAACACCTTCAATAAAAGACCCATCCAGCTCCTCAGCTATACCACAACCTCTGCATCAGCCGCTGGAAACTTCACGTATAAAACAGAACTAACTTCTGCTTTTAGTCTATCCCACTTAAATCATTTCATGACTAACTAGCTTAAGGCTAATTTTTTAAAAATGCAGTTCATTTTAAAGTCCATTTTGTCTGTCTGTCCATTTTTATGCACAGTGTCACACGGTAGCAAGTCTCTCTTTTGAGCTCTTAGTCTCTGATGGTTGGATTTTTGTGGTGTCTTGTCGAGGTAATCCATAGAGGTAAATAGAAACACACACCAGAAGAGCACCCAGGGAGAAGGTAACAGCTGAAAGGAGACAAAACAGCTTAAATAAACACCTCTGTAGAAGAAGAAACCTGCAGAAGACTAAGCTATATAATACACAGCCATTCAGATACTATCATAATTTAAAATCGCTCAAAACCAAACAGGACCAAGAAGCTGTTAATAATTCATGCAATCTAGACTTACCCTCTGTCACTGAGAACACCTGAGTATTTACAACCCCCAGGCCATTTCAATTAGTCTCATATCACCAAGAATGTGGTGATGGTCAGGAAAGCAAGTGTGAAACATCTGCAGTTCCAGATGCCATCTGAGAGGCCTGCGGTTACAATAAACTTGATGGTAAAGACTATGTATGTGACAGAGTAGCCTGTAATAAGACATTCTGTTTGCCTTTCCATATCTAGACAGGGTTAGGAAACACTATTCATAAAGCTTTCACAGAAAGATCACCAGTCCAGGTTTGATTTGTGTCAATCATCAAGAAAATATCTTGCTTAAGTGAGTTTTTAAAACTAGTTGTGTTTTTCATCACTTGCTTTAAGGTGCTCTTTTTTTCAGCCAGACACTGATGATTTTCTTATGCAAACTCTCCTGAAGTTTCATCTCGCTAGTTTCATCAGAAAGCTAGTTTTTCCACCATTACACCATACCATCTTTGGATTATGGTAAGAAAGTCAAAAAATACCCAAAACTAAACAGTGAAGGACTGAGCAGGAGCAACTGAGTACAGTATCGGACACAGACTTGATCAGGGAGAATATCCTTTGTAGTTGCAGAACAGCCCAAAGCAATCTGCTGTTTCCTCTCAAAAACTTCCACCACCACATCAGTTACGCGTGACCCCAACTGCTGTCTGACTCACTCTCACGTGGTGGTGTCCCCCGCAACTAGGGAAGGTAAAAGTTAACACAGAAGGAGGTGTAACTTCACAGGGATGTGCAAAGCCCTTGCAGAAATAGCTGAGGAATTAATTTGGCACTGGCTACACCAAAACCAACAAGAAACGTAACTTATCAACGGCAGTCTCAGATAAAGAGCTGTATCACACACTAAACCGCATCAGAAAGTGATTGATGAACAAAGCTGTATAAAGTTGTAAGCTGTTTAAAATGGAAAGAACCTTTCTGTTGGAGGCTGGAGGCTGGTCTGAAGAACAAACCATGCATGCCTGTGAAAGCACAGTCATCAGGCACCCTGCATTACGCAACAAGGATGATGCGTTGGTGTGTAGGCATCCTGGAGAAGGTGAAGTTAAAACCAGAAAAAGGCATAAATGATTGCAGCGGTACAAACTGCGCACAGCCTGCTAGCCAGGAAGGAAGCGCACAGGTACAGTCACACGGACGGCAGAAAGGCACTTACTTATCTGGAGGCCAAAGAGGATGACTGACGCCACAGTAGAAAGAACAATGGCTGCTGCTGCAGAAAAGCCTTTCATAATGTTATCTGTGTACTTAACAACGACTGAAGTGTAGAGGCCACCTACGCTGGCGAGAACTGGAAAGGAGATAATGTGTTTCTGTTAGTAAAGGTGCAGTTACTCTTGAAATGATGCACTGTACTTCACTCGTGTACTCCTCATCTGGTCATCCTAACGGCCGACTTAACACAACGCTCAGCAAAATGGGATGTCCACGTGGCATCTAGTGGATCAGATAAGACTCATTTAAAGATGATCTACTCATTGCTCTCTTATTTAATAGACTGCTGCTTCAGCACAATTTTAAATTGAACATAATCTTTTAAATAAAATCCCTCAAAACACAGTAAAAAAACCTGTGTCAGACAATTTGTAGCTTCCTGCAATTGGTTATATCATAGGCAAAAAAGCAAAATAATGTGACAAGACCCTAAAACCACACGATACTTACAGATGACAAACCAGACGTAGTAGGTATAGCCGTAGAAAAACCCTTTCTCAAGAACTTGGGCTCCATCTGACACGTACACACCAAATAAAGTCAACACAATCCCAGATAAGTACATTTGAATATTCCTCACCCACAAGGAAGTGTCTGAACTCTTTAAGACCTTCTCAAAATAAACTCCTAAAAAAAAAGAAAAGAAAAAGAAAAAAAGGTTTCAGTGAGATGAAGTGTTGTCCTTAATGATTCATGGTTCATGGTGTTTTAAAGGCAGACAACACTACTGCAACCTCTTGTCCTACAGACTACAGAGTTTCGCAGAAGTTCCCAATGCCAAGGACCCAATGACACACTCCGCTAACGTGTCCTCCAGAACAGGATCATTCTAATGGGTACATAACATCAAAAATTAATTATATTTATCTTTATAGTTGTTGTAACAATGAACCTCATCAACAGCTGAAACTACTTCTCATTTCTATTTGATTTGCCAGGCTTCTATCCAGCAGTTTCTACTGTACAAAAAAAAAAAAAAAAAAAAAATAGCATACACCACAAAAAAAGCATTTCACCTTGGCACCTGGTATTTCATCCTTGGGACAGTATTTATGTATTTCAGTATGATGAGGAACTTCCTCCCCTCCACCCCCCTCCACTGGGATGTTTGGCAGTAAAAAATTAAAAACAGGGGCGGGACTATTATTACCTCAGTACTGAGACTGAAAATTCCTCAGAAGCCTCCTGCTTGTGAAGTACTTGGCAAAGTGGCAACATTCTGAAACCACAGCTTCAGTGGATTACAAAAGCCAATCAAAACCGATGTCTTCTGCTAATTGAAACTACAGACTGGTTTTGAGGAAATGGAATTCACTTTAATCTAAAGCTCTTGTTCATGGTGCCAGAGCCACGCTGATGAGCATTACTTCTATGCTCTGCATTACTGAAATACCTTTTCATTATTCTGCTTGGGAGGTGTACATCAGGCTAAAAGGCCAACACTTGACAAGGTCATCACTACCTGCCTTTTTAACCACTGCTCCCACGCCAGGGCTCTGCTAATCTCTGGAATCTCCTCCACATTTCAAAACAGAGAGAGCAATTTGCAGGACTCAGATCTGCTCAGCCACTTCCATGGCCTTCTGGTGTGAGCCCTACTGACTTAAAAGTTCACTGCTGATTAATGTCACCCAAGATCTTTCATATAATATGAGAAAAGTACTTGGAACTGACAAAGATGGCACCGAGAAAAGGCCTGTAGGTTAGAAGCCCTAGGCACACGCTGCTCCTGAAAATTCCGAGTTAGCTTCAAGGAAAGTCTTGCTACACTTTTATTCATGAAAAATGCAGTTTAAAGTTTAATATAGTATAGTGAATATTTATGGTGAATAAATTAGAGAACAGATTTATATTTCAGGGGTTTAAATAATAAAAATTCCCAAGGAAATACAATATTATCTCATATGAATATACATTTTTGAAGTCTAAACAACAGTATCAACAAAACCCCCTAGTATTGTCAACAACTGCAGCACTTAGAAGAACCCACAGTCAGCTACCTTGAGATTTCTGCCCACCGAGAAGACCCACAGAGCACAGCCAGATGTAATCACTGCACCAGAAATTTGGCTTGAGTATGAATCGTATTTGTAAATTTTATAAACTAAGAAAACAGTAAGCAAACCAATGAAGCTGTGCTTTCAGGTTTCTAAAAATCCATAAAAATTACTCCACTAGCAAGGTGAAGGAAAGAATGGGTGCCATTTAGGAAAAACTACTCTTCAGTACTGTTTGTAGTCGCGAAGGATCTGCCATTACATACTTGCCCAATACTTTTGTAAGCATTATTGAGGCCTCGGATACTTAGAAGTTATCATAGGATCTGCAGTTTGAGGAAAACTTTGTTTCCATCCCTGAGAGACAAAAACATTTAACTTATTTGACTTTGCTGGAATAATATAAAACACTTAACATGGTCAGTCCAGAAGCTGAAGGTGTAATGCCAAAATAACTCCTTCATGTGGGTGTGGGAAGGAGGAAGAGGAAAGGAGTTTGAATAGGATGTATGTTTTCAACATGTAAAGGCACAAGGAGCTCCACCGATGAAACACTGTCCTCCCAGCTGCCTCAAAGCTACAGCTGTCAGTGAAGAAACATCCAGACTGCAATCCTTTTGCGGGAGAAGAAAGGAAATCAATCCTCTAAAGCTGCCTGCATCAGCCCTTTCAATGGTCTGAATTTGCAGACCTTTACAAGTACAGCTGCCTACCCACATACCAGCTAGAGAGCTTTAGGAGACCCCAAGGGCTTCACTGTGAATGTTGTATTTTGTCTCATGACTTGGAAGCATCTATTGAAATGAGTAAATTTATAACCTTCCAGAAAAGTTGGTTGAGCTCTACACAGCCTTATTTAGTATTTCTGCTTCAGAGCGCCCATTTCACTGAAAAGACACCGAGCAAGAACGCCACCCTCCTTCTTTCTTCCCCTGCCACCCAGAATGTTTTCCATGAGTAATGAGCATGTATGCACAGCACAAGATTATTCTTGCAGGACTGTATGGTACTAGAAGTGTGTGACAGTACCTTGTTTTCTTACAGAGGGTAAGAAGAATCCAGTTTATAGCCAGGGAAATATGTCCCTGTGAGCCAAATTTCAAATTAATTAGTAATTTGCATTTCCTTATTTCTCAGCACCAGTTCACTTGTCCTCAAGTTCTGGTTTCCTTCTGCAGAAGCCAGAGAAAAACTACTCTGAGGGTAAACACTAGTTGTAGAACAAACCAAAATCAAACAAAACCAAGATTCCTTCATGCCTTTTATCTAGGCTTCCTGTTCCTCATCTTCCTCTCTGCCTTACTCCTGCTCCCTCTGCATCAGTTAGATTTACCACCTACAGCATTATGGTAATGTGCATTTCAGGGCTGAGCGAGTGCAAGAACCAAGCCAGGAGCTCAGTTCCCCTTATTAAAAAAAAAAAAAAGAAAAAAAAAGAAAAAAGGCAAGTATTCCACGTGATCACCATAAGGGAGCTATTCACTGTAAAGCCAACTTTATAAAACTGATGTACATTTATTAATTGTACTGAGTGAGTCATTATGGATGTTCCCTACAGTATTATTCCAAGAATTTGAAAGACACTTCCATTTGCAAACCAGCCTTCTAAGCTGCCTCACATAAACCCAATAGTACAAGTTCCTAGTTATTTGCTTGACAATGGCAGTAATCACATCATGAAGCTGCCATAATTACCACAAGTAGAAGGTAATTATGGGCAGAGGGGATACAGTCCTTTTTTATCTTCTAATCAGCAATGACAGTTAACTAATGTAGAATGCTGTTTTAAACATCATGAGCTCTCCAGTTCTTTTGATGTGACCTGCGCACAGAAATAATACTATACCTGCAAATCCTGAACACAGTACAGCAACAGCAATTGCTCCAAACCCTAGCCATGGATTCTGCTCCACCTGCAACATCAACCATTATTTTAAAAAGGAGGCAACACTGCAGTAATTTACAATAATCAAATCCAAAGCTACTTTGTGGAGTACAGACAAATAATTAGCATTTCATTACAGTATAAAAGGTACTTGCTTACCTAGAGCTGCCCTTCAGATTAGCCTGGTGTAGCTGTGTGGCGGTTTGTTTTCCATGTGTACTCCTACCAATCCTTGCAGTGCTCAATGGCACCGTCTGCTTGGCTGTGCCAGTCTCCCTGGCTGCACAACCTGCCTTTCCCAACTAATGCCGCTCAGCAGCGGCCAGCACGTAAGAAAGAGAAGACACTTGTTTCTTCCTAGAACACGATTAGGTCAGTGCCTCTCAAGGGTGTGTTTAAATGACATACCCACACCCACAAGGCACTGGAGTTTCCCTCCTAGTTCTGCCAAGTGCTTCCATTCCAAGCTCTCTGCTCCAACAATTACAATGATACCAGGGCCAACTGCTGGAAACGATGTATTACTCAGATACTCCTATGATGGTGCATTAGACTGATTATGGTGACTCTGGTAATTTATACTAATTGTAGCAATTAGTTGCCATTCCAACAAGTGCGACTGGAGCAATACCACAAGCCTGCCTGAACTGGTATACAATATAAACATGAAAGTGAATGATCAAGCTAGTGACTATATTGTACCTGAAATGGCTGGAAATAGGAAACAGATACTACTGCGTGGAATGTAGAGACCGTACCTCAACCCCAGCTGCTGGGAAGTGAAACACAAAGTATAAGGCAGTTTATCCTTCATCGTGAAGAGGCAGAAAGTAAACTCTTACCTGTACTTTCGTAGCCTGAGCAGGCTTCCACTGAACAAGGGTAACACCACCGCATAGCATGAAGACGGAGAACCACTGCAACTTGCTAAGGCTACGGTTTAGCATTAGGACTGTACACAAGGCTGTACAAGGGATCTTCAACTGGTATGTCACCTAAAGAAGAGGGGAATATAGCATAGAGGATGTGGTTTGATAAACTCCTCCAAAACAAGAAAATAAATCAGAGAATTCAACTACAGAATGGCAAATAAAATGTTATATTTATTGATCCGCTACAGAACCTTGGGGTTTTGTACCACTGCCAATTACAACAAAGTGAATTTGAAGTTACTCTAGCAGTGAGCAGCTTAGCTCAGAAAAGCAGAGCTCTGCAACAATGTGTATACTGCAGATTTAATAAAGCACCACTTGGCTTTTAACACTGAGGCTGAAGAAAGTACTCTGTACTAGGCAGACAGGTACCTAGCATGCAGGCCTCGTGAAACAGTAGAGGAAGGTATTTACAAATCAGTTACAAAAACATTTACTACCTGGTAGACTGCCGCATCCAAGTTGCTAAGAGCCACAAACGCCATATTGTTTTGGAAAGCATACACTAAAGATGGAACACTTAATTTTAGCAATTCTGTAGGACTTCCAAATACATTTTCTTTTAAAGACGTTATTAACCTTGCCAGACTTCCAGTTTCTCTGCAAAATAAAATATATTACTATAACTGAGGGCTCTCTTAAATGGATATCTGAAAACAGAAATAAAATCAATGAATCCTTTGGGAAGACTGAAAATTTGTTCTCAGCAATCAGTTGTAGCTTCTGCTCGTTAAAGAAAAATTAACTGGGAAAAACCAGTGAGGTTATCAACAAGTAGACGCCCCTGAAGGTGAGGATGACATTCTGGAATCAGGAGGTTAGATGCATTAATGTTTGATAAGGTAAACAACTATGAACACTGTAAACAGTGGAATAAGTCATTAAGTACACAGGCAGTGGGTTGACAGAAGGCTGTTGTTCCCCTCCCCCCCTTTTTCTGTTAATATTTGTCTGTGATGTCAAATGCCTGTGGTCTTCCAGATCCCCTTTAAACTGGGCCACACAGTAGAGCCAAAAAACTGCGTACCCTTGCACACTACTGAGCTGGAAACACCTCTCATTCCTCAGCCAGCCCCCGATTCCTCTTCTCACTTATGCTGCAGGAGATGCTGGACTGGCACCAGCACACAAGAGGTCTGGCAGGGCTTGTGGTGACTTCCTTTCACCTTGCATCTCCTTCATGTAATTACTGCACGTGAAAGAGCAGGCAGTGGGGAAGAATGTGGCGCTTCTGGCTGCTCTCCCCTTTTGCAGCTTGCTCCTCTGCATTGCTACTTTTCCCTTACAATTTGTACATCAGTGACATTTCTTGCTTACTTGTTGCTGCTGCTCAGGTTCCACCAGTTCCCTTCCCAGCTCTCCCAAAGTCTCATGTTTCCCCCTTTCCATTCTTCTCTTGCTTGGCCACTGACAAATACCAACACCCAAAATCACTCCTGTCCCCTCCCACAGACCTTTCAACTTGCAACCTGTATTGCTCTTGAATTCAACACTCCTTTCCCTTCCACTGCACATGCATATGAACAAAAGGCTCACATCTCCCTCAGTGCTCCAGAAGCCCAATTCCCATGTCTACCATATCCCAACTTCTCTCTTTTTCACAAATGTATGTCCATCTACCTGCCCAAAACTCTTATTAGCAATTACCAAAATTAGCAATCTCTCTGTGTCCCAGGCTTATTCATTAACGACCTTGTTCCAGCATATTTTCCCTTCCTGATCAACCTCTGACTCTGTGCTTCGGGTTCTTACACTTTTCCTCTTCAAAGGTTTATGGACTCTACCCTCTTCTTCTCATGATCCTTCTGTCCAAGTTTCTCTCCTCCCTGCCTAAGCACATACCTATACACCTCCTCCCCTCTCTCTCTGGTAGCGAGAGCAGTCTGCATACAGGCAGCTGCAAGGGACGTTTTTTGTCATTTTCCAGTACCAGGAAACACACACAAAAACCCTGCAGTCAGGGGCTGTACAGTGACCTAACAGAGGTGAATATGGTTTCCCACACTCTTCTTGTACAAGCGAGGTCACAAGCAAATCTCTTTCCTAACTTAAGGGGATGCTTTACCTGGGACAGACTTGGTGACACCAAGCATGTCACATAGGTGTCTTGTAAAAGACATGTCTGGCCACAAGGGTCAGACATTGATGGGAAAATCTATAGACAAGTAGCACTTAAAGCAGTTTGCAATACAAGGAAGGGGAACAGCTCATGCTACAGTTCATCCTGGTTAATCGCACTAGGCACAGAACTGCATGAAATGTTAGGAGTCATTGACATTATAGGCAAATTGTTGGTTTACTTACTCCTCAATGTATTTATGACGTTGCCCAGCATTGTGAGATAACCTAGAGATCCTGGTAATGCCCAAGCACAGCTGGACTAAGGTGTTTCTATCTCAACTGTCTAACTGCAAATAAATTATCGTTAACACAGATACAGTTCTACTCTGTGAGAATAAGAAGTCAAATAACACCACATAGCAATGGCTTCTTCTATTCATCAATACTAGCGTGTGCTGTCAAACAAGAAAATAATACTTAAATCATACCTGCTTCTGTTCCAGATCATGCTTAGTGAATTAGCTGATCACACGTTTAAAGTCAAATAACAGCAGTAATGGTAGTTTGTTTACTTTGACTTCTAGCATGGAATTTCAGGAATGAAGAGTAACAAATGTCCAGTAAGCACCATTTTCACTTTAGTTTTTGAGTACAAGAACATGAACTATCTAATAGTCCATCTTTGCAGTGGGTGTGCTTTCTGAAGCATGCACTTAACAAGAATCTCCAACTGTAAGCTGAATTCAGTACAGCAATCATGTGGAGACAGATTTAAATCTGCACAAAAAAGAATTTAAACCAAGTCCCTGAGTACAGCCGATTATGCAAAATAAGGTACCCAAAGATGTACCCTGCAAAATCAAGTAAGAAAATAAAAAATATTCCAGCTTGAATTCAGTGTTCTTGATGTCAATCTAGATTTGACTTAAAAACCATTCTGTTTACTTCATAGGTGTGAATAGGCGAGAGATACTAATAACAATCAGTTCTGCAACAGAAACATGCAGTTGTTAGAAAAGCTGAAGTTAAAACTAGAGTCTGCAAATCAGCTCTATTTTTCTCTATCCATTGCTAAGTAATTACGTGCCATCTACAAATGCAGATAATGTAATTACCAGATGGTAAACTGGACTTTAAATGAATATGGAATTTGAGAGTACAGTTGAGTAAACAATCAACACAGCTTAAACTATCATAAGCTTCCCTTTTGAAAGACAGTCTTTTGGCATTCATCCATTCAATGTGCCTTCCAGGAGAAACCTTAAAAGTAAACACAGCGGAGGCAAAGCATAAGAATGTGCAAGAAAAATTCTGCAGCCTAGAACAATGTGAGAGTCGTAGTCCAGTATCCTGTACACTGTAGTAATCAATGCTGGCTGTTTCAGAAAGAAAAGGGGGTACCCACCCCAAATGTATCCCGCTGTACAGAAAAAACAGATTGCATTCTATCTTCTAGCTGGTTGTCAAACAACAAAGGCACCTTGCCTTGGGTGAGACAAATTGGTTAGGACTTTAAAACTGGAGGAAGTTATAAAGGAGACGCTGAAGGAAACTATGCTGGAGTTTATGCTGTTCAGCTATTTCTAAGTAATCTAAAATGTGAGATTACTGGGAAATTGACAAATTTTGCTGATTATACTCAATTATATGTCACATCCAAAAGGAAACTTTCAATAGTTGCTGAAGGGTCTCTCACTACACCAAGCACAATTCATCAGATCTTTTGCCATCTGAGAAACAGCTCAGTTACCTGGACAGCAAAGGAAGGCAACCGGGCCCACCAGCGAGCGAGAAATCCCTCCAAGAAGAGGCGAGCACGGCCTGATGAACAGCGCCTGCCGGTGCCCATCCCTCTCAACTGCAGAGAAAACCACCCCACCAGCTGACCAGATCAGAATACGTATCATAACCTCCAAACAGCTCAGTGAATCAGATTCATCCCATTTTAATTGGCATATAAAACCTCAATGTCAATAAATGAGAAAGAATCATAGGAAATGACAACCCCAAAATAGAGCCACCATCTCCAAACCAGTTACAGGCATGTGGGAAAAAAATACAAGTAGCTCTCTGACAGCACCAGCTCGAGGCTTAGCTGTGCTTAGAAATGAGCAGAACGTTACAAATCCTTAGGAGAAGAAACAAGACGAAGACAGAAAGCACCTACATCCCTCTGCCAAATGGTGCGCACAGTTCTGCATCCAGTTTCGAAAGGGATGTAATAGTACTGGAAGTGCTGTGGAGATGGATAATAGGATGACCACAGAAGAAACAGGCTAGGACTCCTGGCTTAGAAAATAAATGAGTGATGAAAACACAATACAGATCTGTAAAGATATGAAAATAAAAATGAAGGGTGAAAGATTATTCATGATGTCTGTCAACACAAGACAGAATACAGTGAAACTGCTAAAGTGTTTACAAGAAAGGGCTTTTTCATGGTGTATAATTATATTGCAGAAGTAATTTCACAGATACACTAGGGACAAACATTTCAAAAAGAAATTGGACAATATCACAGAGGGCAGGATTGTTAGGGGCTACAGCTACAGCGTCTACACATCATCCAGGCTGGGAAATCCATAAGCTTCTGTCACCAGCTAAGGAAAGTTCAGCCCATGCCTGCCCTATTGCCTATAATTCTGTTCTAAGCATCCTCTGCTGACTGTCAAAGGGAGGATGATAGGCATCATAGATTTTTGACTGTGCAGGGCTATTCTAAAAACATAATAGACTTCTGAGTTAAAAGTAACTGCCTTTTTAC
>JAVJGJ010000059.1:5698764-5712945 GCA_035590215.1 Microhierax caerulescens
CCGCCTAGAGCGCCCCGCCTCCCTCGTTTCACCATAGAGTCGGAGGTCCGTCTGGCCACCCCCCCACCCCCCCCTCCCCAAGGGAGGCGGAGGGCCGCGGCCGGGCCCGGGGGACAGGCTGCCGCCCGGCGGGCCCGCGCGGTGCCGGTTGTGCTGCGAGTCACGGCGGGTGACTGCCCGCCCCGCCAGCCGTGCCGCCGTCCGAGAGCAGCGGTGCGCGCCGGGGGAGGGGGGGCCCCGGGGGAGGGGGGGCGGCAGGGCCGCTCGGAGCTTTCACGTTGCCAGGAGTAAGCTCGTAGGTACTGACATGTTTCTACCCTGCTGAAACTAAGATGTAATTACAATTGTATTCCCCAGTATTTTACGATACTGCAGCACCTTCTCTACTGGAAAACAACAGAGTAGGTAGGATAAAATGTATTTTTTGCTCGTCAGTTTTCTCTTAAATAAATGTACTTACAGATTCTTGAAATACTGGTTTGTTGGTTCAGAGGAAGAACTTTAACATAAAAGGTTCAAAGCAAATGATGATAAAAAACATACAGAGATCACATCAAAAGTATTTAATAAAGCAGCAATGGGGTATTCTTCTTTGAAAAAAAAAAAGCTGCAGCTGGTAAAAGCATTCATATTTTTATTAATAAATCTGAAAAATGGTGCCAGCTCATAATTTAAAAACATGAAGGAGCAGCACATCTGGCTGCTACTGATAGTTTGTTTTGCAAAAGGGAAAATCACCTAGTGGAAAACCATTTAGCTAAATTCTCTCCGTGCTCCCTTCCTGCTTTTGGTTTGTTTTTTTTTTTATTTTGGTTTTTTTTTTTAATAATGCCTTGCAAATTTGTCCCAGCTGTGTAACTTCAAAAACCAAAGCCAGATACCTTGGGGACAGTTAAAGAAAATGCTGTCGTGCACAATGCCACAGAAAAATCACCCAGCAGCTTGAATCTTCGATCTCTACTGTCATGAGCTTGTGTAACAATGACCTGGGAAACCATGCTGCACCACGCTGCACCTGACCAAAAAAGATTTAAAAACCTCAGAATACCCTATGCAATCACAGTTGCACACCAGGACATTTTGCAGATAACTTGTGGAGCGCTCTGTTGTTGTGAGAAGTATCTCTGTTTTAAAGTACCCCCTACTTTGATTTGGGAAGATGTTTCATCTTAAAGCTCAAATGATGCAGGTTTTCACAAACAAATGCTAGCTGCACTTGTGTTGATTAGACCTAGCACATATTTCCTTGCCACAATGAAATAAAGCTGAAAACCTTTTCCTGCTGTGCTTTAGTTTTTCAAACACAAGTGAAACAGAGCTTTCTAAAAGGTCCCTGAAGCAGTGCGCTCACCAGCACACTGTTGAGCCAATGAACACAGAAATTAGTAGAGACCCAAAAGGCTGCCAGAGCAGATAGTTTCCCCTCTTCTCCACCTCCCTGCCTCAGCCTACACTTGTAACGCCTGTTACCATGCAAGGACACTTGTGTTAACAGCACAAATGGACAAGCCCAAGGACCTAGACTGACTGCAGTTTGCTGGTTTTGCCTTCCTGATGATTCTGCTCTAAGGGTGGAGCGGTGACATGGGGGTGACTCTTGGGATCAGTTTTATTTCACGCCAATGGGAATTGCGCCCCTGTAGGAGCTGCAGCATTGGCCCCATATCTCATAAAACCTATTTGTCTTGTATTATACTTTTCACGTACCAAAGACATCACTCTTAATGATAGTGTTTCTGCAAGCAGTCATTGTATTCAAACTTCAAGAAAATCCTAGAACACACACTACATATTTAAATGTTAGTTTAAGTTAACATCTTTCGGAATATCTGGATTCTAAACTGTTGTTTAAAATCTGGGTGCTTTAGGCTTATCATTTCTACCACCTCATGCCAGCCAGCAGCCCCAACAGATAAGATAAATGAAATAAATCAACTGTTCCTGGAATCAACAGACACAATAAAATCCTTTGTATCTGAATTCAGAAATATGCAGAGAGCTTTATATATACATCAATATGAATCTGTATCTTCAGGTTACTCATTTTCACTTAGGTTTCATCTACTGCTCTTGTTAAGTCTACTTTGACCATATGAGTAGTAGGAGTTGATCCTCCTCGGAGACCTTTCAGGAAAATCTGTGGTCTGGGTACATTGCTTGAGTTGTCACGCTTAGTCTGAGTACTAACATCTTTTGGCAAGTACACTTGGGTGGAGTTCTCTCTTCTCATATGGCTGAGATCAGTCTGCATGGCATGAGTTAATTTGCGTCGCAAATTGGCCTAAAGACACAAAAAGAATCAGATTAACCAAAATTTTGTTTAAACATTTTAGCACTAGTGCATACTTCGGTGCATTTTTACATTCTACATCTATGTGCTTCACAGAACTGGAACATGGCCCACTTCACCCTGCTGTCAATACATGGTTGCAACTGTGATTTGATAACTCCTGTACGAACAGGATGTGTGAACAGCACTGTACGTAGCCCACACAATTTTATGTCAGCCTCTTACGGCTTTTGTATTCTTCTTTGGTCATATGGCTGAGATCAGTCTGCATGGCATGAGTTAATTTGCGTCGCAAATTGGCCTAAAGACACAAAAAGAATCAGATTAACCAAAATTTTGTTTAAACATTTTAGCACTAGTGCATACTTCGGTGCATTTTTACATTCTACATCTATGTGCTTCACAGAACTGGAACATGGCCCACTTCACCCTGCTGTCAATACATGGTTGCAACTGTGATTTGATAACTCCTGTACGAACAGGATGTGTGAACAGCACTGTACGTAGCCCACACAATTTTATGTCAGCCTCTTACGGCTTTTGTATTCTTCTTTGGTCATTGTGCTTCAAATTTTGTTAAATGCTGAAGCCTTTGTTTTGTTAGAATAAACAGTTGTTTTCATGGTAAGCTCTTCCAGTGCTTCCAATTTATTTCTATCAATCTGAAAGCACACTGACTATGATAGCAGGCTTGGATAAATCTCTTTGGGCGTCTGCAACCTAAATCAAGTTTCAAGATCTTGAATATTGCGGATAACCCAGCTACAGGATCAAATCTTTGCCTGGTTTCTACCAAATGTGATGAATTGTGGGGGCTGGTGTCACAAAGTATCAGATAAAAGGAAAAAAATGCCTGCGTTCAAGGCATTTCTCATTAACCCCTTTTTGCAAGGGGCAAAAGTTAGGGTAATTTATGACTAAAGCTCTGTTTAATCACAGAAACTGCTGTAGACAGAAAAAAATCTCTTCTCACAAAGTGTTAATTTTACAGTCAGCACTTCAAACAACAAAATGTTCCTTATTCCACTGAGCCTTCTATGTCTTCAATGATGTAAAACACTGTAAATCATATGACATAATGTTGTCACCAAAATATACAAAATACAGTCCCATATCATGGGATCCAGACCCTTTCATGTAAATGAGAATTTCCCTGGAGTCCAGTCCAGTCAGTGAAGACTGGACTCAGTGAAGATGGAGAGCTATTAAATTGGCCAGATTTGGTGTTTGTATCAGGGTGAGTCAAAATGTTCTCCAGACTCAACTAGCCAGGTCTCTTTCAACTGAAATGGAAATGAAAGCATCTACATGTAGACACATTTTGCTATCTTAACCTACAACTGAATCTTATGTACAGTGCCATCAAGGAAAATACAGAAAAGCGTGAGAAGGAACTTAAGAGAAGAGACAGCAAAAGAAGAAAGACAGTATTTTAGTCTTTTTCTTCTGAGTGTTTTAATGGCAATTAAAACAAGAGCAGGCACGAGATACTGTTTCTTTGTTAAGATTATCCCTCTTGGAAACTGAATGCATGCTATTGCAAGGAACTATCCTTGCACAGAGAAACAAATGTGAGCTGAAAATTTTACTTCTAACATCAACTAGGTGTCATATTTTAACACTTCATATCACTACAAATTTTCTGGCTAAGTATGAACAACAGGAAAAAACCCAAGGCATCTGAGCTCGTCTTCTAACAAAACCCCCAGATATGTCCAATGCTCCTGTAATGTATCAAATTCACAGATGCATTGGTAAGCTATTTCCGTTATTTTACCACTTTGCTTCTAAATGTTGTATCACCTCCATATACAAATTCAGCATAGTCACTGTAGACAAAAGACTTCTGCACGTATCTGGGATTTTTTTGTTTCAACTCAGCATCACTGATGTCCCATATGGACAGCTGAGGCTAAAACACCCTTAGTACTTTCAAGTACTTTCTCTAAATATTTCAAACTAATGAGCTACAAATTTGCTTGTGAATGGTCTTCATGCTCAGCTACTGGAAAACGTCCACCTTTGCTTATGCTAGAGACAAACCACTGACCACATCTTACATTTATTTATGTACTTTTGTCCATTACAGAAGCAAAGGAGGCTTTTAGCTAGGCCTCTTGTAAACCTAATTAGCTTCTTTATATACCTCAGTAACAGCTATTACTTAGAATCTTTTATAAGCCAGTTAACACTGGCAAGACTTCTCCATCCAGAATTTTGGTTTTCTTTTGTAATGTTGGAGATTTCAAGGCAAAAAGAAAAACAGAAAGGAAATAGGCTGCACAGCAGATCACAGGCCTCCTTAGTGCATCTGTTCACAGAAAAAACAATAAATCAATCCCGCAGTATTCTGTGTCCAGTTGATATTGGTAACTGCAATATTCCCTGTACTCACAAGTTCATTTTGATTGAATTGTGAAAAATCGATGCTATACCCTGACAACTGGCATGTGCTTGCAAGCTCTAGAAAGAAGCTTTAAAGTATATACTGTTACTTTAAAAGCTTTTATGTATGTGGCCAGCCTTCTGTGCACAGACTGCGATTTCCAATCCATCAGAAAATCGTCATGATAGTATAAAAAACATTTCCTCTAGCTTATATATACAAAAGAAAACCTCCTTACTTTGTTTCTTACCTCTCCAATCCTACATAAAAGAGGATTTTTTAATTTTATTTTTTTTAAAAAAAAAAAGCAGAATTGGTTTTAGCAAATATGAAGAATCAGGATAAGAAGAAAAGTATTTCATTACACACACACACAAAAAAAAAAAAAGGCCTCAAGCTTTGATACCTTTCAAGGATGGGTAAGTTAGCTCAAAGAAAGCTTCTGCAGGGTCAAACACCAAACACATCCAAAAGTATTCCTAACCATTCTGTCTGCCAGTTACTAGTCTTCCTCCTCTCACTTGATGGTGATGAATATTAATATAAATTGCTCAATTGGCAATAAAGTTTTGCCTGACCCAAACCTTTCTACAACCTTTTTTTTTTTTAACAGAGAAAATATATAGCAATATCTTGAACCTGTTTAATATATTTGAGTGTAAAAAAATTTAAAATTCAATGCTAATCAACAAAGTCTTATTACGTGAAGAAGGCAACTGAAAAATTTGGAATGAATAGATTTAGCAGTGAAAGCACTGCTCAAAAAAGTGGGGAAAAATACGGAAAAGTGAGAAAATAAGAAAGTCTAGAAATATGGAGAGAAAATACCTGGAAAAAAATACTGAGCCACTTGTACATTTGAATATGGTTAGATTTATGTTGCAAGGAGCAAAAGTTTAGAATAATTTATTCTGAACCTTGTTGTCCAACAATGGAAATCTGGTAATAAAAATACAAACCAATTTTATAGCTTTTCTTCTCAGTTCCCATTCATTCCATTCATAGGATGTCACAATAGTTGGAGGCAAGATATGAGTATCAGTTTGAGTGCTACTGTCGCATTTTGTGATTGGTTTCATCAAATATTTATCTGCATTTCTGGCCTGAATAAAAAAACAAACAAACAAACAAACATCAAATGCAAGCAAGGCATTAATGAGAAGAACAGACATCTAAGAAAAATAGCATAGGGATATGCTGCTTTTAAAAAGCAAACAGAAATCTGCAAACTCTCAAACCATGAGTGGATAATGATTTTTACATTCAACAATGTTTGTTCCTCCTGACCCACTAAAAAGAAGAAACCATTAAGTATTTGATGGGTTTAATTTCTGATAGAAAACTGTTTAGGCAGAGACCACAGCTGAATTGCAGACTCCCACATCCCAAGTAAGTGCTTTCATTGGATTTTGGTAAAAAGGGGTCTCACCACAACCGCCAGTATTTTATGATGCAGGCACCTCAGTTTGTGTTTATGAATGGACTTAAAATCACAAAAAGTGTTTACATCTCTGCCACAGCCAGGATATAAACTGTATCTTTCTCACCAAGGGCCAGTTCAATACTACGTTCTTTCCAACGCCAGGGACCTGGAATTCACAACGGATCGCAGAGAATGTCTATGAATACAATTCAAGTATTTGGATTTCACACAGTAGCACTGTCATATTCATTATTAATGAGTCCTCTTTGATTTTGTAATATATTCCACAATTTCTGCCCCCAGATATCACTACACCCTTATGCAGCACACACTGATGAACTGCTCAGCTAAAGTTCCTGTTAATACACTACCTGGCTTATCTTCTATTGTGTTTATTTACTGTCCCTTTAAGCTACTTTTGCAAAAATGAGGCAAAGAAACATCAGACACAGGATCTTCCTAGGCTAAGGACAAACAGCTTTTACAGCTGCCAGAATCCTTTGGCTCTACATATTCTCCTATGAAGAGACAAGTGAGAACACCATTAAGGGAAAATGTTACTTATCGGCAATCTGAAGACCTAGAAAAGATGGACCTTCAGACATTCTGTATGACAGGCAGATGATTATACTTCTTTCCTAAAGGTGTGTATCATCTGTTCTTTTCATGTTCTAGAAAGGGCAGACCAACCAGTGACACACAGCTGTTCAGCAAGAGGCATGGGCAATGTGTACCTGTGCATACGGAGCAAGGTATTCAAACTGATCATGAAGCTCGAGCAGTTGAATTAGTTCTATATGTTCTTTTGCTTTTTCTATGTTCAGTTGAATGAACTTATCTGGATCTTGAGCAAAGATGTATGCAGCTTCTTTGGAACTGAACACATAACATCTCTCCTTGTGCTTCAAAATCCCAATAGCAGGATTTCCTAGAAAAAAACAAAAACCCCAAAACAAACCCCACATAAATAAAACAGTGAACAGTATGATATCCTATACGAAAGACATTTGTAATCAAGATTCTGTGTTTCCCTCAAGTTAGTTTCACTTCCTTTTTTTTTTCTGAAATCAGAATAAATCCCCGAGAGTAAGGTTTTTGTAAAAAATCTATTTCATTAGGTCTGTACAACTGCTTTTGATCAGTTCACATCCAGCATGCCTTAGTGCATGTCTGTCCGAAAAACAACAGATAAAACACCTACAGCAAAGGCTTAAGACAAGAGCCCATACCCACAAATGTGTCCCCTATAATCTCCAGCAAATATCTGATTGTAGATCAGCAGTCCATTTATACCAAAGGGTATAACACTGAAATTAACTGAAGAAGCAGATGAAGTGGCTGAGAAGCTGGACAACAAATTAATAAAGAAAATGAAATGTCTATTAAAGGCCAGATAACTTACACAGGAAAACACAAATCTAGCTCAAGGACAGTGGCAGGCTCTGCTTCAGCTGTCATTGCCCAGGAGAGACCTAGAATCATCATAGACAGTGCCTTCAAAATACTCAATGGCACTACTCAGTGGCAATCAAAAAAGCAAAAAGAATGTCAGGAATTATTAGGATGCAAACAGAGGGGGAGAAGAAAACCAACACTGTAACAACCTGTATGCTGCATTTGTAATACTACAGTTTGTTTCAACACAACAGAATAAGAAAAAGTGAAATGAAGGGAACTGGGAGTGACCAGAGGCTTGGAATACCTTTCACAGAAGAAGAGGTTAAAGAAAGAGATCTCTTCAGCATTAAAGGAAGCAAAAGAATCAAAATAATATGATACAGGGTTATAAAAACATTAATTGCATGCTGTATAAAATTACTATTTTCTAATTTTCCTAAAAGAAAGACTATCAAGTCTTTGATGTAATTATCAAGCCAGAGCTTAAAAACATCTCAAAAAGAGGTACTTTCTCATACTATATAGAATTACAATTGTGGGACCTGACAATAAGAATATCCCATGGCAAAGTCTAAATGGATTGAAAAAGCAATTAAATAAATGAAAAATGTCTATCAAGGATTATTCAACAGAAGGTTACAGACTCATCATCTGTCTAAGGAAATCCCATAACCACTAACTGCTGTAGCAGGGAAGGATATAATTAAGGAAGGATCATTCCTACTTGATTTCTCATGACTGTCCACCAGAAATCAGATACAGGACTAGAGAGACCTTCAGTCCAGGACAGTTGTTCTAATATGCAATACTAAAGCGTAAGTAATTTACACTGCCATTAAAATAACTATTTTTTAATACTGCCAAGTAATGGCAATATTTTCCTCCCAAGCTCCTGAGGTTTAAAAAGATTCTGTATGGATAGGTTCTAGAAAGGATAGGGAGACATAAACCATGAACTGGTGGGGAAGCTGAAATAAGGCTTACTTTCAAGACAAATGAGCCTAGAAGAGACTATAAATTTCCTATGATCAGCTGACAATCTGTGCACTTTTCCATTCTTTCCAGAGAGATTTTTAGTACTTTATAATGACTACGTAAAAAAGCATACAATGTAGGCATGAAAAATGTGTTTGCAACACAGAGATACACAAAACAGAAGGAATGACTGTTTTCCTATGCCTGTATTAAAACATTCAAAACAGTAAACAAAGCTGCATTCAGCTGCAGTGTAGGTTATACAGATGCACACATAGCAGGAGGAAACATTTATCCATCCCATCTTGTTTCTGCCTCTGCTTGCTTGTGCCTACTTTTCTCTTGAAGCCCTCCTACTTTCTATTTAGAGCAATTTATTTGTGCATTTTTGAAAGGAAATTAACAGGGGAAATAAGTAATCCGGGGTGAAAATTACAAACATGGAAATACAGTACTCCAGCTTTGACACAAGAGGATGCATTCAGAACATGTCTTTACATTTTCCCTAGTACTTGTGTACATATAAAGTATGAAAAAGACCTAACTACAAAGCGTACCTGGGAGGGTGAGGCCTTTCACACCAATTGCATGTGCACAGAAACCATGGTACTGGATTAGCAACTGATCAAAATTATCAGTAGTCTCTGGAAAAAGCCATTCTTGGTTCTTAAAATCAGAAACATTCACTCTGGTTCCTAAGAAAAGGTTTAACAAAAGAACAATTTCAGTAACAAAACATCAAATGCTTAAAATATAATAATGTTACAGGATTACTCTGGTCTTCACAGGATGACCTGCAGTGCCACGATCCCACAAGCCAGACTTAGTTTTCTTTGGAAACAGGGGACAACAACAGGAAGGTAATATCTTATTCTTCTATTTTGTTTTCACCCACTCATGCATTACAAATCCCCTGGAGTATAACTTGGTTGCTAGGCTTACAATCTTACAAACAAATACTTCTGGTAACAAAAGCCCTGTTAAAGTAGCTTTTTTGTTCCCCTCTTCATTTCAGAAGTTCTGAAATTAAAATGAAAAAAAGATACAAACAAAGTTAAGATATTATAAAAAGTAGAAATAACTGCTGATCATCCTGCCATTTTTATAAGGCGTGTTTGTATCTAGTAGCTATGTTTCAATTTTATACATAAAGATAAAAGCCCAAACTATGCTACATGAAAAATAAATCCACACAAGATGTATTTTAATTTATTGGGCAAATTTTGATTATGTAGCACCCTCTGTAAAGAAAATTTTAACCACAAAATCTTGGAAAATGAAGGAAAACAAATAATTTTCAGTACCTATGGTTTCTCTTATCCTTTCCTCATCACTTTTCACTGTCACTCCTTCCAGAAGAGATGTTAGCAGTTCTTCAGGAAAAAGCTGTGAGTGGATTTCCAAGAACTGTTGCAGATTGTTAGTCATATTTGTGAGGAAACTTAGCAGTAGCATCTCATCCTGAAAGCTGGTCCAGAGGTTAGAAAGTGCAACGAAGAGAGGCTAGAAAAATAAAGAAAGTGATCCGAAATCCAGATTTGGTTTATGTCTGCAGTGTAACCCAAGTGCTGTGCACAATCCCTGCTATGAACAAAGCGGGGCTACCAGGGGAGCTCCCATCACCTGTGCCCAAGGCTCGTACATCCAGCAGGTCGGCCCATAGGCCAGAATGATACTTGTCTACGGTTTACTCCAAAGCCTTTCCCAAATATGTTACTCTGAGACCATGCCTGGAATTGAGCGCTTCACTGGCAGCACTTTTTGTATCTGAAAATAAGGTATAGAGGAATAAGAGGGACCAGAAGAAATGCACTTGGTTAATTACCAAATGGAGTAAACCCACACCTGTATGTACAAACTATCAGGTTTCGTTATTTTGCCTGCCCTGCTTCCAGAGTGACTTGGTACCACAGCTCCCAGCCATCACGTGTGTCAAATGAATGGGGTACAAGCCTCTTCAGAGTGGTAATGGGGTTCAGGACAAAACTGGAAGCTGCCATTCCCAGCAGTGACGCTGCAAACAGGTGTACACACATAAAGAAGAAACCTACAGGCTCTAAGTGCTGTCTTCAATGGCAAGTGACGTTAAAATGCGCCCTGTTCTACCTAAACACACACAGCATTTATGGGACGAGATTCACCAGTCTGAAATGCACACTAACAAGATTGTATTTTATGCATGTTAACAACATGATTATACAAACAGACAACAGAGTTAGCTCGAGAATTCATCAGCATCGCTAACACTGTGGAAATGTTATGGTTACAAAAATGGAAGAGACTAAAGGAACAGTGGCAAGATTAAAATATTATAAATAATATAAAAAATTATAAATAATATAAAAAATAAACAAAAAATATTAATGAAATCTACTATGTTTCCTAAAACAAATGTTTACTACAAATATAGTTCATATCCTGCATTTTTTTAAAGCCAGAATACCCTGCTTCTCTACATTGTAGAGGATCCAGCTTCTCAGCAACTAGCTGAAAACAAGAATTATTTAAATGGTGTGTTAGTAGAGAAACTTTTACCTGCAAAAGACCTAAAATCAAAAGACATTACATATTTTGTCTTCAGCAGAGAAAAACAACTAACTAACCTGAAGAGGGAAGAAAATCTAGGAAGGAAGCAAACAGCAGGCAGCTTCTAAGGAAAATGGTAATGTGTATCAGTCATGATAAGCCCCAGGAAGATACAGAAGAGAAAAAAATGCTTTGAGCAGCTGGACGAGGAGGGGAAATGTTCTCCAAATGAGAACATCTGGCTTACAAAATCACAAGCACACATAAATTGAAGCGTCAGACCACACCTGAGATGTACCTCAGTTAAAGTGCTGTTTCGTGAGTTTCCAGCTCAGATGCCCTTAGTGGAAGTGTAAAAAATATGCTGAGTAGGTGGTAGGGGCATGATCTTCTTTCGTCCCTCCTCCACAGTAGACTTCTAATTATTTGTTGAGAAGGATGAAATAAAACCTAACATACATATGGACTGTATGCTAGTTCAACAGCTAACTACCAAGAATTAAAATACAGACATATCACCAAAATAATGACCATGAAAAGCAAATTACATGAAGCTGGTCCCTAACATATTTCTCTCCCATTTCCTTCACACCATGCTATCATAATAATCCTAGATTTTCACAGGGCCATTGAGCACCTTCCTTCACAATACCTGCAGTTTGCATCACTCATTCCCTCTTCCTCCAACAGCTCCCTCCATGTCCTGTAGCTCCCAGCTAAGGGCGAAGCAGTACTGAACATCGATCGTGCAGAGGTATGTGGCTGCTCACTGGCCAGCCAGCACACAAACCAGCAGGTAATTCTGGCATTCCCATTTCATTCCTGATCTTAGGAAGGCGGTAATTGTGTCTCTCTAGTTGCTTGGTTTTTCACAAAACTCGTAGAAATTTATATGTTTTGAGATGTCTGGACTCTGGCAAATTTGACTGAAACTGGATAGCAGGTTCAGAAGCTGATGGGAGGGGCCGAGAGGCTGAAACCTCCATCACAAGAACCTGATTTCTTTAGAAAAATGGGGTAGTCATACTGTAATTACAGGAATTGCTATCTGAAGGGACTTCAAGAAAATCACACTCTGACGTGCTGTTATTTGTCACCTGTTCTTACAGTTTCCGCAAGGAACAGGAGAGAATATTTACACAAAACAGGAAAATATCATTGTAAATCTACAAATACTGACAAATTACTCAAAACACTTACCATAAAATACCGTTTAATTCCTTCTCTCCCTTTTTGTACCTTGCTTTTCTTTTACTTTGAGATCAAGTCTTTTAACTTATGTGCCCCTTCAAAAATCACAGATGCTGTTAGAGAGAAAATAATCTAGCCTTTTTCTTAATGCAAACTATTCAAAAATACACTGGCAAAGTATTTTGTAGTATTTCAGTATTTTTTTATAATTAAGAAGAAATAGGTTTTCCATTCAAAATACTTACAAAAACTTCTTTGGTATCTGTGGAAACCTTATTCTGCACTGTGTTTTTCAACTGCTCCATTGTTGTTGCAAACTGCACCTTCATCTTTTCAACTTCTTGAGCACTTGTAATTGCATCAGACTGGAAAGAAAACCTCAGCTAAGAAGTATGATAGTAAAAAATTCAAGTATTTAGTGTAAGTATTTACTTGGATCTCTTCAGTTGACTATTTTCATACAGATTTTTAAGGAACAAAATGCACCCTAACTTTCAACAAAATATATTTTCCTTAAGTGTTCAGATATAAAACCAGGTGCTTCTCTCAAACATATACTAGTAATTTTTATAGAAAGCATCTACATTTTTACAATGAAGATAACTGGAAAAAAAAATAAAAGAATTTTTTTTTTCCCCAGCTTTATGATGTACAGGAAAGACTAGTAAAACCCTGCCGTTTCTCAAAAGACAAATGAAAAATTCATCATAAATGAAACAAGTTTCAAGAATTTCAATTGTATTCTTCAAAGACTTCTGATGACTCCATATGTGTTGGGGATATCTGCAGACTAAAACTGAGATATTTATGGATTGGACAAGGAATTTTTTTCTCTCATGCCTTTTGAGGCAGAGTGAGTATCAGTATTCAAACAAGGAAAAAGTTCTACTTTTTAAGTCCTTTGTTAATGAAATTAAACCAAAAAAGGAAACCTCCAGAAATTACCTGAAAGCATAGTCACACTGCAGCAAACAATCAATCCATTTTGTCTTTCACCTGACCGTTGCCAAACCCCACAAGTTTGGTACAAGTTCAGTATGACAGATGTAGGATCTCACATAGCAGGTGTCGTGGTGGGAGTCTGTTACAGACCACCCAAGCAGGATGAAGAGGCAGACAAAATATTCTACAAGCAGCTGGGAGAAGTCTCAAGATCTTTAACCCTTGTTCTTATGGGGGACTTCAACTAGATATCTGTTGGAAATACATCAGAAACAGCCTAGGAGGTCCCTGGAGTGTGTGGAAGATAACTGCCTGACAGAGCTGGTGAGGGAGCCAGCTAGGGAAGGTGCCCGGCTGGATTAGTTGCTTGTAAACAGAGAAGGACTTGTGGGTGATGTGATGGTTGGAGAGTGTCTTGGGCAAAATGGTAAGAGGTTTTGATTCTTGGAGAAGTAAGGAGCGGGGTCAGCAGAACCGCTACCTTAGGCTTGCAGAGGNNNTTGGCCTGTTTAGGAGCCTGGTGGACAGAAGAGTCCCTTGGAGGCAGCCCTGAAGGGCAAAGGGGTCCAGGAAGGCCGGGCATTCTTCAAGAATGAAATCTGAAAGGTGCAGGAGCAGGTTGTCCCCATGTGCTGAAAGATGAGCTGGTGGGGAAGAAGATCAGCCTGGCTGAATAGAGAGCTTTGGCTGGAACTTGGGGAAAAAAGAGTTTATAACCTGTGGAAGAAGGGGCAAGCAACTCAGGAGGACTACAAGGAGGTTGTTAGGTTATGCAGCAAGAAAATTAGAAAGGCCAAAGCCCAGATAGAACTTAATCTGGCTACTGCCAAGAAAGACAATTAAAAATGTTTCTAAAAATATATTAGCAACAACAGGAGGGCTATGGAGAATCTCCATCCCTTATCAGATGTGGAGGGAAACATAGTCAAAAACGATGAGGAAAAGGCTGAGGTACTTAGTGCCTTCTTTGCCTCAGTCTCTAATAGTAAGACCAGTTGTTCTCTGGGTACCCAGCCCCCCTGCGCTGGAAGACAGGGATGAGGAGCAGAA
>JAVJGJ010000059.1:5714085-5725485 GCA_035590215.1 Microhierax caerulescens
GTGTCCAGAGCAGGACAACGGAGCTGGTGAAGGGTCTGGAGCACAAGTGTGATGAGGAGCAGCTGAGGGAACTGGGGTTGTTTAGTCTGGAGAAAAGAAGGCTGAGGGGAGACCTTATGGCTCTCTACAACTACCTGAAAGGAAGCTGTAATGAGGTGATGGTGGGTCTCTCTTCCCAGATAACAAGTGACAGGACAAGAAGAAATGTCCTCAAGCTATACCAAGGGAGGTTTAGATTGGATATTAGGAAAAAATTGTTTCCCTAAAGGTTTATCAAGCATTGGAACAGGCTTTTCAGGGACATGGTTGAGTCACCATCCCTGGAGGCATTTAAAAGACATGCAGATGTGGTGCTTTGGACTTGGCAGTGGACTTGGCAGTGCTGGGTTAATGGTTGGACTCAATGATCTTAAAGGTCTTTTCCAACCTCAACAATCTATGATTATATATATAGAGATAAATATTATTTAATTTACTTCTGATTAATTTTTCTTATACTTCTGTCCTGTACAAGTAGGTAATTTGAATGCATTCCATCTGCAACGAAAGCTCACAGGATATAATATGATGGTATCTCACCAGAAGGATGCAAAGGAAGGCCTCATATTGTCTCACATGGAACAGTGCTTCTTTTAATTTAAAAGAACTAAGCTTCACGTGTCTGTGTTGATCTTCCTGCATGGATTCCAACAGAGCTGTGTACTGGTGGGCTAGCGTATGGCAAGTATTAAGACCTTCATCGACCATCCATGTAGCTGATGGAATGGCTTCATTCAGAATGGCTGGCACTATTTGTATAGAATAAATATGAGATACATATAAAAAGAATTATTTAAATCATTAGCAAATGGTTAAAGTGCTGTACTTCAGCAAAGTAGTGTTTCAATAAAATTCTGATTTCTTAATTTTGTCCTTATATTCATGCATTTCCAAATATTTGTGTACTAGATTCAACAACTGTATCTCACTAGTCAAGTGGTTCCAGATAGTCAGAATTACAGTTGTGGAAATATCACAGTCAAGGGCTGTGAGAAAACTTTCTTTATAGTAGATGTAGTTCAGTTGCTACTACTGACATGGTCCTGTGTTTAGGCAACCTGCACAGTTTTCAATTCTGTTTCCTCCTTTGTAGAATACTAATAATGATAACAGGCCTCCCATTTCCTGGGCACTTTGAGATCTAACAGTGCTCTAAGAATGAGTCAAGGATTATTATTAAAAACAGAAGGTAGATAATATACAAAAAAATATGCCTATGCAGTTATTAAAATTCAGCATTAGTACTTATAAACACCACAAATTCCCCAAAATGGTACAGGTCAATAAAACATATTTTAGCTGATATAAAATATACCAAAAATAATATTTTTTGCTTTAAAATTTCATTATCGACAGTGGACAACCATTACACTGAATGTTTTGATACGTTTTGTTATTTGCTTTAAGCAGACATCCATGCAAGGAAATAGGATAAGAAGGCCAGCCACTTTCTTTAAGAGCACAATACAGCCCTTTGTTATGTGTGTTGAATGTTTAAAGGTAGCAACATTGTCAAGCAGCAGTGCAGTAATTAGGCTTAAGGTATGTCTACTCGAAATGCTGTGAGCACAGAAAGGCTAGATTTAACACAGCTACAATCGGAAGTAAATTTGCACAGGTATTACAAGCGGTCTAAGCACTGGTGGAGAAAGCTTAGCACTTGGCTGATACACTGCTTTGGAAGCAGGGTAAAAAGCCCAGGCGGAGCCCTATCCCAGCGAGACTACTGCTAACACTTCAAGGCTTTAGCGGTCTAACTACTGTCCTTAAGCATTCAGGCATCCATTTTATCTCCTGATCTAACAGCACTTATGCTGTTTTTCCCATCTATTCAAAAGTGATATGTAAACAGCTCAGTGCAAAGAAGTCTATAACAAAAGTAACAGGATTAACAATCACATTATCTATTTTAATCAATTACAAACCCCATAGATATTATAGTGAAAAGATGACGACATGTAAGTCAAGCCTTTCGTATAACCACAGTAGCTGAATGTTTCTTCACACTGTAACTCAGGCCCAACGAACCTAGAATAGGACCAGCCACAACACAGAAAAGCGACATTTGTGGGAAAGGATATATTATGAAAACAGAAAACCAACAATGCCTTGCTTAGCACGTGAGGAAAAAAAATAATCACCAGAATCTAGAAAGTTGCTTGCTTCTTTCTCTGATGTGGTAGGTATGTTATTTTTCCTACTTATAATACTTTACTTAAACCACTGTCTAGCTAAGCAAGTCCTTTGTCTTCCAATAAAGCACAATTTCCTTATCAGGAGAGGTATGTGCTGTATTCCAGCACAGGTATGTCCTGTATTCCAGAAACGTTGGTGTTTTAAAATAAAAGGTTTTCCCCAAAACTTGGGCTTCAGACCTTTTTTCTAAAGAAGTCTCCATGCCGACCTACAGTACTATGTGCATATTCACAAACACATTTCCACTGACCAGTCATTTATTTGATTATTAATTGTAAACTTACCAGAAATAATGTGGCTTTTGGGGAAAGTAGAAAATAAGAGGAACAGCAGAGTCTTGCCCTACTCTGAATAAAGCTTTTGAAAAACTTCAGGATATCCATTGAAACTTTTTGCTTATTAAAGAAGCAGAAAGATTCAAAATGCAAAAGATTTTTGAGAACATGTCAAGAATCTGAAGAGGTTACTCTAAATTACCAGGATACATATAATGCCCCAGCAACTTTTATCGCTTCTTACCACACATACTCAACAGAAAAATGTAACTGGATTGACAGTGTCCTTTCAAGATTTTAATTAACTGCTTTTAAAGGCAAACATTATATATTTAATTCACTTAATGGAAAGGGATCAGGGAACAAGTTATCATGAGGTCAATTAGTGCATGAAGTTAATACATCTAATCCTTCCACATCAACCACATAAGGCTCCCTCTCAGCTAAAAAGTAGCACCCTACATAGAAACCTATAAACAATACCAAATATGTACTTTCCCTTTCAGGTTTACAGACCCTGCGTCAAAGCTGTTTATCTAGAGAGATGGGGTATTATTGGAGCCACTCCAGCGGAGAAGGCCAGGAGGACTTAATTGGGAATATACAGCCCAAATACAGTTGCGTACTTACAGTCATCAATGCTGCTTCCTCCTTTCCCGCATTCCTTGTTGTACAACTGAATTCCTGTGACTAGCATGGCAAGGTTTTTCAGCTGTTGCTCTTTGTTCTTCTTACTGAGCGAGGTGAAAGTAATCACCTCTGTCTGAGGGAATACACTCTGCAGGGCAGCTATAAGCATTACAAATGGTGAGAAAACCCTCAGTATGAGGGAACAGAAAAGAAAACCATTAACCAAGCCCAAATACCCTCTCCTGAATAACTGCAAAAATTAGGAAATCCATAGCAAATTTAGACTTCAAGGCTGAGCAGTGAAAGTTTGGATAGTAAGCATTCATCACAGTTTACCAAATCTGTATCTACAGATCAGCAAAGAGAAGGTGAAATTTTATTTTTCAAAAAGAAAAGCCCAGTTTCACAGCTGGGAATTTACCGACCTGTTGCCTCCCTGACAACCTCAATATCTGTTGGGGATCCCAGGCCAGAGCTCAGCAGCACATAGCTAACAATCTTTTGATACACATTCTCCATTTCTTCTTGCACACGAGGATGACTATCGGTGATATCTCTGACCACAGGAGCCAGCCTTCCCTCCAGAACACGGTGCTGCTCACTGAGTAATTCAGCTAGGAAAGAAGGACAATTAGAAAGTGCTATTGAAAATCTTTGGGAATGGGCTTCTACAGAGGGTGCAAATAATTTCCACAGTCAGAGCCCTGAAACTTAAGGTTTCTGAAGCACAGATATGTGGAAGAGACGTTCAAGGTACCATATCATTATAATTAATAGTGGAGTTTAACATAATTAGCATGATCAACATCAGTCAGTAGGGTCCAGAGAACTATTCAGACCAAATTAAACACCAAGTTTCTGGCTCTCTGGACTCCTCTGACTTCAGAGTCTTAACCTACAAACCTAACAAACACACACACACACTCTCACTCACTCACTTTCATACACACCTTAAGTTACATACCCAAGTCTGAACACTACCCAGGATCTCAGAATCTTACTGGACTTACTGAGCTTACTGAGTTTATTGAGTCTAGAAGACTCTGGAGCAGCTTCTTAGCATTACTGATTTTGGCTTTTAATCCATGCTAATAACAAAAAACATTTTCATGACCTGCCCACACAGAAATGTTTATTTTTTGTCTACTCCAGTTCTGTGCCTTCCATTTCCCAGCCAGTGCTCACTGTCCCATTGAGATCTGACATTTTCCCCATCTCATTTTTCTTCCACATTCCCATTCTCAGACTATGTGAAATTACCACTGATGAGACCAAAACATACTTGGTTAAAACTGAGATTGCTCAAGATTGCTTACATGTCTCAACTAGTGGTATTGACAAAACATCAATTTGTCTTTCAGATACAAGTGCAGTTCTGCGTACTGGTTCTCTTTCAGATACACAGGTGCAGCACAAGTTTTTCTTGCTGAAGGTAACTAGCCACTGCACCTGAAAACACAATTGTTCTCAAGCTAATACATTACAATCAGTAAATCTCTCAGACAGCATGAGTGTACTCTCAAATCTAATGCATATTTTTTTCCCTACACTATCCATACTGAGGCACCATAGTCCTATGCAGTACATTTCTCCAGGGATTTTTATTTTGCTTTACTGCCAGCAGTCATTTAACAGGAATCATTATTAGCCCTACAGAGAGAGCTATTAAATTCTAAACTCAGCATCAACTTCTTCTAAGAAAACATATTTGAAATTACCTCGGTTTGCATAGTTCATATCAAAGTAAACTTGCATCTTCATTGTGCTCAGGGATGGGTTTGTTGTGTCAAGCAGTTTGGTAACACAGAGCTAAGAAGGGAGACAGAAAAGTGAGTTCTTTCTCATCACTGGGGAAACATCTGAACTCAACAGTGACGATGCTACAGGTTTCACAACAGCTGTAGAGCCACCTTGCTACCATTCTCTCTATACAAGGTGCTTACAAGTATAAGGCATTTATTTACATGAGGAAACACATAGTCCAGCCTTTAGCTACAGAACCATGAGAATAAAATAGCATTAAAATTTTGAAAGTGTTCATATAAAAAAAAAAAAAAGTGGCATTTCACTTATAGGAACAGGTAGCAAATAATGCTATAGTACGAACTCTCAACTTCATGTCAGAATTACCTGGATAAGATCTTGCACATCTTTTTTTGTAAAGTTTTGATCCACATTAAAGTCATTTCCTGGATCTAAAACAACAGCTTTCACCTAGAGATTGCCAAAAGAAAGCTATTAATTTACATCTCAATATATTTGAAACTAACCTTTTATTTTCTGAAAAATTTCAGATGTAGTCACAATTTCTTTACTATTCTTTTTTCAATCTTTGATAATGAAACCAAGCTACTTCATTTCAGGTGTTGCCAGTTTTAAGTTCTCACACAGAAGTGGGAAAAAAATATCTATTTGTGATGCAAACCTTGCAGAGAAATATTTAAACACAGCTCCTTTAAAAATTTCCCAGAAAAATATTTTTCTAAGTAAAATTTTTATAAAAATCCATAATAGTTGTTTATAAACATATGTTGGTATTATATGCGTCAGTATAAATGTTTACCATTTGGATAAAAAATTCATAGTGTTCTGCATACACGGAAATATGTGCATGTTTGCAGCCTGTATGCATGCTGGGTATCTTGCCAGCCACTTGTACAAATTTTTTATTCGTTGAAAGTTTCATGCTGAACTGATTAATACTGCTTTTAAGCCCAAGGTATTTTTTAAAGCCAAGGCGACACCTTTAGAAAAAAAAAAGGCAGACTAACAATACTGCTGTGAACAATTTACATTCATATACAGGTTTGTCAAGAGCTGATTCTGTTCCTTGCCATCAATAAAGAACCTCACTCTATCTTTCTTCAGACACAGCTTTGCAGATGCATTCAGATTATCTTCTGCAGTGGTGCTGTGCCTCCTACAAAGAGATGCCAAAATGTATTAAGTTTTCTAGGACACTTATAGATGTCTACCAGGGACAACACTGAGATTGATTCCATTTAATTTTTAGTTCAAGTGGGATCCAAGCCCCCTCCTTCAAATATTCAGCTCATTTATACTACCAGGCCCTGTCTAAACAAAGAAGCAAACAAAAGAATCCATCACAATAGAGGGAAGAGGTAAACCTCAAAGAATAAACATAGCTGCTGCAATAAACATTCAATTACATGTCATGCCTTTTTGTTCATTTAAGAGAGTAGGAAGAAATGTTACTAAAACTCGGCAACAGTTCTCTTTTTCACTTTAGAAAGACAAAAAAGGTTTATCTGCCTGTAGAAGAAAACCGAGGGAGAATTCTTGAGCCGGAGTTCAGAGTTCCCAGGGCTCAGGACCTGCAGCCTTTCAGGGCCCTATATTTGCACAGGCAGCGTTTCAGAGAAATTACTTTTCCAAGTTTTTAGGACCCTATACTGAATGCCCTGCCCCTTTGAAACTTCTCAGTGTGGGCAATCAGAAACTGAGATACTTCAAAGTTCAGGTCAGCCTGAAAAGCTTCGGCTGCCACCACCCCAGTCTGGGCCGGCTGCCGTGGAGCTGCCGTCTGAAGACCACAGGGCCCATTTTTGACCCCAGGGCCCGTTTCTGACCCCAAGGACCACTTCTGCCCTTGCTCCACACCACTCCACCTGAGCAGTGTCGGGCAGCGGTGTCGGGGTGAGCCAAGGCATCCTAGCCTGATAAACAAGCACATACTTAATCAATACTGCGCATATAATGCTTCTAAGTTGCTAAGAGTTGTATGTCATGGTGAGTCCGCATAAAAGTCGCTTGGCGTTACTTAGGTACGTTTTCCATTGTAGCATGCTGGTTGATTACTTACAATCAATGTTTTGCAGTGGAGGTGTGGCCTGAAGGCTGAATATAATCAATGTATCCAAGGTTATGTGTGTTTTTATAAAGAAACGTAACATGTATAAATAGGTCTGAAAATGTTAAAAAGGTGGGCACGATTTCGGTGGGGACACCCCCGCCCCGCCCCGCCCTATGCCGCCCATTGCTCAGTAAACATACCTACTTCAGAATGGAACCGCTGTGCAGTCTGTTTTCCGCACATCAGGGGGAATGGTTCACCACGTGTAAAATTAAGCCCCAACCTCACGAAAGCCTTAAAACCCATTTTGAACTGCCGAGCGATGGCCACCCAGCCCTGAATGTCCTGACCTGCGCGCTAGCAATACACACTCAATATTTTATGGTCCGGAGCTGAATTCGGATGCGATTAGAAGAATGCCCGGCTGAAGCACCAACCCCCCCCCCCCCCCGAGACATTTAATTTGTACTCACCATGAACGCCACCCAGGTTTCGGAAGCAGCGTGTCCCCGGGCGGCACATTCTTGCCTGATTTCCCGCACGATGCCCCCGATGCGGCTCCCGGCCCGGCGGCAGGCCATCCCGCACGGCCGGCACGGCGGGACCGCCGCTTTCGGATTGCGGCTGCGTCCCGACACGCTTCCACACCAGGGCGGGGGTCCCGCTCCCCTCTACCGCCCTCGGCCCCGCCGCTCTCACCCCTTCGCCGCTTGCCGGGGCACCCCCCCAAACACCCTGATCCCGCAGCGCTCAAACACAGCCCCGGGCACCCCAAAATGTCCCGATCTCACCCGCCCCCACCCCCGCCACGGCCCGGCGCGGCGCGGGCGGCGGCGAACGGCGAGGGCGGCCCGCGGGCGTTGCCATGGGGACGCGGTGCGGGTGCCGAGCGCGCACTGCCACGCACCGCACGGGGCACGCCGAGGAACACGTCTGTGTCTGTGCGTGCGCAGGCAAAACGTATGTACATACATGCCTGCTTCTACCGAGGCGTGCGGGAATATATGTTGTGTGTACATGGAGATCTGTCTGTGCGCACGCACCACGTGCATGGACGTCTGTGGCTGTACGCAGGTATGCATATGTATAAACACGCATACATACTGTACCTAGGTACAGGTACCCGAATATATACTGATATATACGATATATATGTATGTGAATAGGCAAAACGCATATGGATGCATATGCAAAACATGTATCTACAGGCATATGTGAGTATGTATATGACACATACGCATATATACAAACCGAAGCAGTGTGTATGTCAGAGGCAGCCGGTCCCTGCCTCAGCCGCCATGCCCCGGCAGGTGCCAGGTGGCGGCTGCCAGAGGAAGGCCTGGTGGGCGCAGGCCAGGCCCCAGCACAGTGCTGGGACCTGCTGTCTCTTCCCAGCATGGAGGAGACCACCAGCCTCCAGGTGCTCCGCCACCTCGGCAGGCCTCCGTGCCTCTTGAGCTGTCACTTCCCGCACCGCTGAGGGCAAAACCCACCGCAGGCACCCGCCCAAGCCCTCCCGCGCCCCTTCCCACCCAGGAATCAGCTTCCCCACATGCATCCCTCGGCCTCAGCCCCTGCTGGGGGGTCCCACAGGCACTACTGAGTCCCCAGCTGGGATGGCCGGGTTGGGGGTCCAAGGAAGTGGTAGGGGGTGGTGGGCAGCAGGGGCTGTGGGGATGCTTTCGTTACCCACACTGCCAGCAGCCAGCTTCCAAACCAGGCTGACAGCCCACAGCAGTAGGAGTGTTCCCATTGCACAGAGATGCTGGAGAAGCCGGGGGTCCATTGCAGCATGGCTGGGAAGCCCTGTCCCCTGGGGGGAAGAGGAGGAAGATGCCATTGCCAGCTGCCTCCATGAGACGGTCCCTGGAGCGGTGGGATGGCAGCACTGCAAAGGCCAAACACCAGGCTCAAGGTCACCTTTCCTGTAGGTCCCCCTGGGCAAAACACAGCAACCAGCAAAGGCTGACAGCAGCCATTAGCAATCTCTACCACATCACCACCACACAGCTATACATTCAGTCTAGCATGCTCCGATCAAATCTGACATTGTCTCGAACCCCACCTCAAGCCCCACGCTGGATGCCATAAAGGACAATGCTGGTTGACACCAGCCACCAGCAAAGTACCCACACAGCTGCTTGCTCACTCCCAACCCCTGCAGTGGGCTGGGGAGAAGAAAGGAAGAGAAAAAGCAAGGAAACTTATGAGTTGAGATATAGACAGTTTAAAAAGTAAAGGAGCGAATGAAAAAATCCCAACCAATTAAAAAGCAATGACTCACCAGCTCCCACAAGCAGATGGATACCCAGTCTCTGAGCAACGGCCACCGTGGAAGACAAAACCCCCAAAGCCAAATCCCTGCCTCGTCTTCCTCTACCTCAGTTTTTGTAGCTGAGCATGATGTTATATGGCATGGAATATCTCTTTTGCCAGTTCGGGCCAGCTTTCCCGGCTCCATCCCCTCCCAGCTTCTTGCCTGTGCCTCTTGCCTAGCTGCTGGGGCAGCAGAGTGGGAAAAAGAAAACCTTGAGGCTGAGCAAGCAGGCAGCCAAAACACCCATGTGTTCTCAACACTGTTTTAGCCACAAATCCAAAGCACAGCACCACAGGGGCTGCTGTGAAAAAAGCTAACTCCACCCCAGCCAGACCCAGTACAGATAAATATATATACACCTAAAAGTGCATGCAATACACAGATATATGCACATACATATGTATACACAAAACATGTGAGTGTAGAACACTCTGAGTGCTGGAGGCAGAGGCAGCACAGATGAGGCAGCTTCCCTCTGCAACAAGAGCAAGAGAGCCAAGCTTGCTTTCAGGTCTCATGCTTGCTCCTGGAGGTGGCAGTTCCCCCAGGTGTAGCGGGGTTACAGCCCACAAGCAGCAGCCCAGTGAGCCCCAAGCTCATCCTCAGCTCTTGCACACACCGGTGAGCATGCTGTTGTATGATAGCGATGCCTTGCTATAACTAGTTCAGTTAGTCAATACTCAATTAATTCAAGCTTTTCCATGTCAGACAGAAGAAAGAGTAATAGCATCTTAATTAAATTTAAAAGCTGTGTCCCTAAAAGGCAATCAAGTAAGCTCAAAAGGCACAGGGAATGGAGGGATAAGAGCTGACAAGCTACACCGGTTTTCAACTGATTTAATTTTTCCTTTCAGTTTAAGATGTCAGACAGAGAGTACTCTGCTGAGAATCACGATGAGATCAAGATCATAATTTTTTTTCCCTCTGTGACCTCAGTCAAGCCACTCTTATCAGTAAAATTAAGATGATACTATTACCTGGCAAGTAGCTGCAGGATTACATCCACATTCTCAGTGTGTGTCCAAAGGTACAGTGCAATGAGTCCCAGCATCACCTGTGGGAAATGCTTTGGGAAAGTCTGTGGAGCAGGCATCAAAATAATCTTGCAAAGGACATTGTGAAGTCTTAGATTTCATTCTAATAGCACAGCTAATGGGGCTTCTTAATATGTCTTCTGCATTCCCATTTTAAAAAATCAATACCCTTAGGCTCAGTAATTATAGCAAGACATTTATCAAGAGAACAAAAATCTACAGGACTGCTTTTTCCACAGGTTGCAGAATGAGAAGCTTTCAGGGCACTTCTTGGAGCAGAAGCATGTTGCTGTTAGTGAGCTTAGGGTCACTGATATTCCCCTCTGTGCTTCCCAATAAATAACATAAGAACCAGCTCTTCTGCAGTTGCCGGTGGGGAGGAATGAAGGGAGAACAACACAGTTCTGGGGATTAAAAGAAAAGAGAGAAGGCGCCAGGTTTCTCTCTACAAAAGCAAATTTCAAAAGCCAGTGATAAAACCTGGTGCTCAAAGCAGTGATACTAACACTTTCTCCTGAAAAGATCACCAGCTAAAAGTGGATGGTTTTACAGTGTTTAACCAAACATTATCTGCAGTAGAGATGGTGGTGGAATTTGCAGTTTTGCAGCTGCAGAAAGCCAGTTCCCACATTCACAGGCTGACACTAATACTTTTTAAAGACAACTTAAAGACTATTTCAATAAATTCACTTTTCTTCTGGTATCTGTGTCTGCACCTACATCCGCAGGTAGCATGATCTCTGCAGAGCAAAGCAGTGCTGAGAACCAGAGGGCCACATCATACATGCTTCAGCATTTGTTACTTCAGACTAGCTTTAGAGTGGCCCCAGCAACTGGTGGTGCGTTTGTGGCTGGAGTGCATTAGTGGCTGTCTTGGGTCAACCCCAGCCAGCGACTGAGCCCCACGCAGCCGCTCACGCACTGCCCCCAGCGGGATGGGGGAGAGAATCGGAAGAGTAAAAGTGAGAAAAATCATGGGTTGAGATAAAGGCAGTTTAACAGGTAAAGCAGAAGCCATGCACACAAGCAAAGCAGAACCAGGAATTCATTCCCCACTTCCCCTGGCAGGCAGGAGTTCAGCCATCCCCAGGAAAG
>JAVJGJ010000059.1:5734841-5824892 GCA_035590215.1 Microhierax caerulescens
TAAAAGATAATTCACTAGAAGGTGCTGTAAGAGCATTAGTGCCAGGAGTCGTGGGAAGGGATCTGAAGCAGTGCTGGGAGCCTTGCTCACAGTGAGAAATCCACACAGCATGTTTGAACTCGGACACTCCTTAATGCCATAAACTGGATTTACCAAACACTTTGTGTCCAAGAGGAAAATGGCTTGACAGGAACATACTGAGAACTAAGGAAAAGCCACTACCCAACACCAGCTGCCATTCTCCCTGTGGGGTCATAATGATTCTTGCTGTTTCCCTGGGCTTTAGACAGTAGTGTACATCCCAGGTTTTCCAGTCTGCTTCCTGTGCCAGCATTTGGGTGAGAATAGATCAGTAAATTGCAGAAGCACAGATCTTTTTGTCCTAAGTAAGGCTGCAAGGCAATTAAAATAGGATGCATACTGATTTTATGTTCAGGATTACAGTATCCAAAGGCCTTTTTTGTTTTGTTTTGTTTTTTACTACAGGAAAATAAAGTTTTGGTATTCTCAAAGGAAAAGTAATTTTAATAAAGAAAAAAAAAAAGCAGCAAGCAGCAGGGACTTTAGAAACTTATAGGGCTTATAGAGTTGAACCCATATTATTCACTTCCAAATGAGCTCAGTTCTTTCAAGCAGTCTTTCAACACCAAGAATGTCCTCTTCCACTGCCAGACTTTCAAGACCCACTCCAAGTCACTCGACATACTGCTTCTTAGATAGAACCAAGCACAGGAACAGATGAAACTAAGGCTTTCAGGCTTTTACAGTATTAGAAGCTTTTTGTTCAGGAGGATCTTTGAACAATGTACATTCCAACATCTTAACCTTGGATTTAAAGCTAAAAAGATTGGGGGCACGTACTGAAAGAGGTCTGCTGGTGTGTGCATAGAGAATTCCAGGTTATTTTCCTTCTGAATGGAATAAAAGAAAGTTTTGCTGTCTTTCTGGCAGCTTCCCAGGAATCCTCTGGCAAGATCACAGTGGTCCCACGTCATACTATGAAAGGAATCCAACTCCTCATTGTCCTCGGTGAAAGCCCTGCAGAGGATGGTCTCTACGGAGCTCAGTTCAGAATTGGCAAGCCTGCAAGAGCATGTGTCAGCTTGCACGGCACAGAGACAGATCAAGGTCTCAGTCACACGGGTGCATCTCTAATTGACCAGTAATAACATCAGTGAATTACAGTTCATGTCCCATACGCAGCAGACTGGTGGTTTCTGTAACGTTGCGAGCTTTCCAGCAAAGTCAGCTAGGAACTCTCCATTACTACCCTGCCAATACAGCCCCTTTTGGCACCTGAATTAAAAGCGTAAGAACTTTTCCTTGGCAGTAAGGTTAGTAATTCCAAGCTTTCACTTACGAAGCCCAGTTTACTGAACTGAACCGAGTATTACAGCCCTATCCAAGCCATGCTTTGAAACACAGTTTCTTTCACATGGTTTGTGAGATGGCATGGGAAGTTTCTGCTTTTGCCTACAGCAATCAGTTTAATCTAACATGGTTTGATCAGTCCAGTATGTGATGCAGATCAGGTTTCTCTCATTAACAAATAGAATATTCCAAACCATTTAGGAGTCCTTACCTAGGAGAGGTCAGCAAGTCTTGTGTAGAGCACTATCTGTTTAATAACCAAGAGATGGACATTATTGAATGTATTTATACTCTTGAGTGTTACCCAGTTTCCATCCTCATTTATCCATAGACAAATTACTATTTATATTTAATCAGTCTCCAAATAGACTGGGTAACTAATATAAGCTGGTTACAAGAATAATGGTTTAACAGCTATTTTCTGATATTGATTAAACACATCAAGAAATGGGAGTTGCAGCTATTTTGTATTTCCTTGAATTGCCTCCTCTTTCTCATCATAGTGACGGCATCTATTGTCTTTGCTTTCTGATTCTTCTTCGTTAACACAAGGATGAAATGTCTGAGTTAAATATATTTATAGATGAAAGTCAGAAGTCAAACACATTTACAGTTTGTTTGATTTTCTGTTGTGGAATTCAAGAGTTGCCCTGTAAAGAAACACATCTCAGGTTGTTAGCTTTAAACCTAGACTCGTCAGAGTTACTACTCACAAGCAATCAATAATGTGACTTCCAGTTTCTAGTGGAGCAACAGGTTTTGTAAAAAAAATCCAAAACCCAAAACAAAAACCAAACCAGACTCAATCGCAGAGGTGAAAGAGTTTGGGAAAAGCTAAACACGAACACTAGAGCAGTGGCCAGCTCCTCCTCTGCATTCCCCACATGACTGATGATAATGCATTAAATGTGCCAGCAAGCATTTACCTTGTTCTCTGCTGAACCAAGAGCAAAGGTCATGTTTTATAACAAAAGATCTACATATATCTGTGCTGCCTAGACTGTCAACTCTCCATGTTTAAAGAGGAATAAGGTCCCTGATCCAGTTCAGAGCACCACAGAGAATGGTGGGGCCAGAATAAAAGGCGGCAATAGGAAGGACAATACTTTAATCCAATTTTACTATGGGACACTTCATTGTGTGAAAACATGGCCTTACTTAAAAGTAAGGATAACGTCTTTTCATCAGGGTGAGGATACTTTTATTACCTGATTCAGAAAGTGAAGGACACAATCTGTTTTCAACGTGTATCTCCAAGTCCAGAATAACTTTCCAGTTTTAATGAGGAAACCCTCCTTTTGTACAAACGGGGAGAGTCTGTACTAAGAGTTACCTCCAAAGTACCCTATCTTTAATGCTGCCTTCTAGCCCTGCAATACCTTGAGGAACATTGACACCTGAGCTTCAGTTCCGACCCAGCTGGCACTGAGATACTAGCCTTGCCAATGCTGGAAATGTTTCAAGCTTCTTTAGTGCTTTGACATGCCTCAGACATGTACACTGATTCTTTTGGGTTAGTGAGTTTGCAGGCCTCAGATATTTTCTGACACTTTTCCTGTAGTTTGCCAGCAACTTTTTGTAAAGGTCCTTATGAAAAGTGCCATAAGCTACCCTTTCCTTTTTCTAGGACTGCCCATCTTCAGATGACTTGCATGCATGTTAAACCATGGCAGCTCCTACCATAACTTGGCAAGAGCCTCCATAAGTTTCTGATACGGATTTTTCACTTTTTCTGCTGAGGTACCAGCTGAGCTGTACAAATGATTAATTTCTAATTCATTATCTTGCACCTATGTGTGTTGCTATAAAGATTGTAAAGCAACCTTTGCCATGATGTGCCTTAAATACTGGGAGCTGATGCCCAAAAGAATTAAGTGCTTCTTTTTTATCTAGCTAAACAAGATTTGAGAGAACATTGGCTTTGAGAGTGCTGTAACTTAAAAGCTTCTGTGCTGGTTCTACTCAACAACAAATCAATTAAAAGACTCAAAGAAGCGTTATGATTTCCCTTTGCAGTACCTTTTCAGTGTTATACCTTCCTCTTCCTCAAACACAAAAGGCTCTTCTATTGTGCATTACATTTCATGGGAAAATCTGATTTAAAACAAAATTGGCTTCACTCACATTCTCATGACCATGCACTCATAAGCAAGAGCATCCAGGTGTTCTGGCCAAGATTCACTGAGGTGACACAGTGGACAAAGGAACACATACCTATCATGTCCTCACCGTATCTCCTGGGTTAGAAGTCAGTTAAAGGGAATGGGGCATGAGCACAGCAGTTATGCATTTACTCGCACACCCGTTACTTGCACCATGTAAGAACACTTCTGTCTGAACTCTGGTTTTGTGAAAACCTGTTGAATACCCCTGAATCAAGCTTTGAATCTAGAAAATATGTTTAGGGAGACCTTCTAGCTAGTTTACTTTAGTTAACAAGTGTTGGCATTTTGATTCCTCCAACCTTGCAGCCAGTGGAAGTCACAAGACAGAAAGAGCAAGTATTTGGCAGTCAGAAGTAAGATGTTATACCTTAGAGGAAGAAGTTTGGGACTTTCAAGAGATGCTTTCCAAGGCTATTTAAAGCTATGGCTGTAAACAACAGCTTATGTAGATAATTTATCAAGTCAGGCTGGGAATGTAAGAGAACATTTATCCCACTGAACAGTATTTTGGAGCCAGACTCCTCAGAGCCAGACTCCTCAGTCATTTTCTCATGACAGTCAACTCTTAACAGTGCAATTAAATGTTCTAGTCCAGGTATCCTTTCTAAGAATTCATCTCCTCTTATTACCTTTATTTCAAAAGTCTCCAGATTTCATTTCTATATACAAAGGTGGTGTTTCTAATACAACAGTATACAGAAAACTATTTTCCTCAAAATATAGGAAAGGATACGTTCAAATAGAAATTATTATTGCTACTTGAAATGTCCTTCGTAACTGAGAAATGAGGTGCAACATCTGAAAATTCACCAAATGTGAATGGTGGCGTTGTTCAGCTAGAAGCAGGAGAGCAGAAAATGGGTTTTGTGGATGAGATGAAACCACCTAGTTGATCCAGAAATAAGCATTTCTTGCAGACAGACAGATTTAGTATTTTAATGGGAATGTCACAGAAGGGCTTCAGGTGCTCACTGTAATAGTGAAGTGTCTCACCATCAGATTCCTACCAATATAATCAAATTGTGAGATTCTTCAAGGTGAAGTTCAAGGCTGAAGGTCCAGATCACTGACTTTTAGAGAGAACTGGGCATAAATCAGGATGATAAACCTCATACTAAAGAGGGACTATCAGAAACATCAAAGATGGTTAACACCTTAGGTATGAAGTCAAAGTGGCTCAGATGATAGCCTCAGAGTCAAACTACTCTTTTTGAGAGCCTAACACTTGCAGTACTGGCAGGTAAGGAGAAAAACCTCCACAACAATCAGGAATCATTGTGGGATGCCATAAGCAGTACAGGGAAGAGACTGCAGCTTTTGTGGCAGTAGTACCCAGAGCCTTGCAACTGATCTGGCATCAGCAATTTAAGTTCCTGGGAAGCTTTGACAGAAGACAGAATGAAGTGTAGCTTAAATTCAGCTAGCAACATTCCATTTATAGCGTGGCTTAAGTTTTCAAATAAACAAGCTGAAAGTGCCTGTGCCTTTTTTTGAAAGTTTATTAGAGGAAGGAAGAATATAATCTTATGAGAAAAATAATGGAAAAATACCGTGCCTAGACACTTTCATGGTAGGATTTTTCTCTAGTCACTCAAGTTTTAGAACAAGCATAACAGAGGACTACAAGCTGTATATTGTACAAACCCAAGTATGCAAAAGAAAGGTGAGATCCAGTAATAAGAACAAGACAGCCATACTTTTAGAAGAAGACAAAACAAAGTGCTAGAGACTGTTCTAATATGAACAAGACAAAGTATTGATGATCAGCTAGAAGAACAGCCAAGATGTGGGCATGCCTTGTCGCCATTGGGGTACAGTACTTGGAGTACTGTACTTGGAGTACTACTTGGAGTTAGTTTACTAGAAGTTGTTAGTCAAGCTGTTTACCTGACTCTTGGTTTGCCCACTGGACCAAAGAAAACTAAGGTGATATATTAACTGCTATCCCCGTAAACTGCAGTGGGGGAGGCACAGGTTTCCTCACTCCCTAGGATGCTTCTATCATTGTTGTTGGCCCAGTCTTCCTTCTTGGATTTGGCTTTCCCTCTGGTCACTGCCAACGTCCTCAGGCAGAACCTTGCCTACATATCCCCAAAACATCCATGTACTGTGCCTATTAGCCAATATTAATACTAGTTATTCCAACATCTGCATCTCCCTCCAGTCACTTGATACATTTTGCGATTAGTCACTCACATTCCATTTCTCAATCTGTATTGTAACTTGCATCAAGCGTAATGCTGAACTGTTGTTAATTAAGCTCAGCAAAGGAAATCACATCAGTAACTTAAATCACAATTACTCGGTTTCTAGCTGTATGGGTACACTATATCCATGCATAGACAGAGCATATATATTTGTTCTGCAGTCTGTTGCCCATGAGGCGCTGCAGTTCTTTAATTGCTTCACACGCACAAACAGCGTGCACTCACACCCCAAATGCTACCAGCATCATTAGTTCCTTTCACACTTCATTTCTCCATGCCAGGCATTCAGAGATTTCACAATCTGCATATCCTCCTTTTAAGACATCGCAGATCTCTTCTGCAGACCTTTGAGGGACTAATAAGCAAGATGTCTCTAGTTTACTAATTAGCTGCTTATCAGCCGTGCTCCACAGCTCCCTACTAGTTCAGTTGCTCAGTAATTAGAAAACCCACTTTTCAGTCTTTTATAGCATTGCCTTAGACAGAAAGTTTCACTGCGCTTGAGACCATGGTACTTTCTGGCAATTTTAGACATCTCCTGAATGACTAATAGAGAAATCCTGCTTTGTGTATTATTCATCACAGCATTACAGCTCGCTATTTGAGGTTTTGTCTCATGCACTCCGCTGTCAATATGTGCCATCACTGGCACCCTACCATCCAGACGTTATCTGAAAGCTTCTTTAGTTGCATCATTCAGACCAACAGTCAAAAAGCATGTATTCATGCTATCTCTGATTCAGACTGCAAGTTAAGTGGGTAGTATTACTTTTTGTGCTGCAGTCCTCACACAGGAACAAAATCAAGCCAACAAACATATGCTGTCTCTGCTTCATGCAATTAAAGGCTTACTTGTATGTCTGAACTTCCAATTTTTATTAGCTACCAGTAGCTCATGTGCTCACAGATTTCGTTAGTTAAGTATCTGACATGCAGAAGCTTGCTAGTTGGTTGGCTTGCTAGTCAACCATAATTAATAGTGTGCAGTGAGTACAACTAGAAGGGGAAAAAGAAATCTCTTAAATCAGGCTTAGTTAGATACTTTACCTTCTAAAGTATTTCCTCAAAACACGAGTGTCCATGGCAAATGGCCCTCCAGTTCACACAGCAATTCTACTGGTTGCTTTTTTGTCCATTTATGCTGCAGAGCTATGCACTTAGGCCAAGCTGTGGCTCCTTTCATCTCTACACAACCAAGCACACAGATTTAAGAGGACATGCTGTTTCTAAGCGGAGCAAACACAACTTCACCTTGACATTTGAAAAGCAGTAAACCAAAATGGCTTTCCTTTCCCAAAAGGCAACGAGAAGCAATGCCAATGTCTGACAGACTGTTACACGCTGTATATGCTGTGCATACGCCAGTGAGTAACTCCATCCCAGAACGTGCCTGCAGTATATGTATGTATAGACACAGCTGACCAGGTCTTGAGCCCCTTCCACCTGTCTCCAAATATGCCCCCAAGGCTGTGGGTCAGGAGGGGCCTGGGATGTTCACTCACAGGGGCCTTTGGTCTTGTCTGGATGACTGAGGTACCCAGGACTAAGGTCCACCACTTACTTAAGAGAACACTTACCCCTGCAGCAGCCACGGTCTGTATCAGTCACTGCCACTGTATCTCAGATAAAAGGTGGACTAACCCTTTACGACAGGGTGACTTATTTTTTTCTGAAACAAATGCTAAAACAGTAAGGCATTGCAGAAGTATATGATGATTGTATTATATCCGTCTCAGTAGAGAACACAAAGATCTACTTATCTATCACTGTAAGAGAACTTGAACTATTTGTTCAAGGGGAGTTGTGTAAAATGCAGAATTGCCCCTTGTTGCCTCATGCACAGACACACACATGCAAACAGCATGTCTGGTAGCTGGTGCAGACATGACCAGCAGTCAATCCTCAGACCTCACAGCCTCTCCAGTCACCGGCTTTGACCATCTGGCCCCTCAAGTAGCTAAATCTCAGGCGATCTGGTCTCTCCAGTATCTTAGGTTTATGGCCACTCCATCACTTGGCTCCCTCACCTCTTACCCCATTTGCAGCTAGCCTGTCTTGGTATTTGCTAGTGATTACACACTGACATACATATCCACATAATATGCATTCCAGTCTCCTGAGCCAACAGCCCCTGTCATCTGCGGTCCAACTCCAGCTGCTAGCAGGTAGACCTCCATGCATACTCGTGCACACAGAGAAAGACCTGCACCCCATAAAAAGTTAGAAATGGAGTTCAATGAGAAGACAGGACAGCCTGCACTGATAGGCACAGGCCGTGGTCAGCTACAACCGGCCTCTGTTTACATGAAAACCTCCTCTTATACCACCTTATCCCTCTCTTTTCCCACTCTTTTTCTTCCCCTTTCCCCACCTTTAGTTCTTTCCCTAAACATCCCATAGTAAGATTTTCTATAATCCCAAGATGCTCTTCCCCCATCCCACAAGGAGTCCCATACCTCCAGGCTGTATCCACTCTCTGTCCCCAAGGTGCTCCAGAAAGCCTCTCCGGTGGTGGGTCTCGCTCCCAGTCCATGGGGCTGATGCCATCCTGGGATGCCCTGGGAGGGGCTGGGTTGGAGGCTTATTCCTCTGACTGCGTTGCTGGGGTTCCCCCAGCTGTTGCTGTGTCTCTGGCCTCTGCAGTGTGTGCCGAGGTGAGCCTTTCATCAGCTAACCCAACAGAAAGCATTGACCAGCTTTAGCTATTTCATGATGCGGCTGCTATTTAGCTCCAGTATTTTACTCCTGTAGTTTCAAAAGACTTCTATGCTTAATGTACATGTAAATGTTTTCTTTAAAAATGGCTTGTAGTTTATGGAGCTTTTCAGACTGCTGAAAAACTTTTAAGATGTAAACACGAGTTTAATCTTGGGGTCTGTGCAGTTTATGCATTTGATTAGACAACTAGTCAACATGAACTTTGGTTTCTTTTCATTGGGAGCACAAGAGGGGAAATTAACAGGAAGCATCACTTCTCCGCAACAGGAAGCATCAGTTCTCCACAGAAAGAGCTTCCACAACTCAGTGAGGTAAGGTTTTACAGGCATTTAGGTCAGAAATAGTGCCAGAGCGTGCCAAGTATCTGTTCAAAGTATTTTATATGAACTAAACTGTTCCACAAGAAACCATGACCTCACTTGTCTTCACTTCTTGGTTTGGTACAGTGATGGGTATCTCTGAGATTATTCTGCTTTTTTTGTCTTCTGGGGTTCTTTATGAGCATGAGAAAAAGAAGGCAGCACAGATTGCTCTTAAAATTCCCTTAAACAAGATTCCTATGGAAAGTTTCCTTCACCATATTATACTTTCTATCACCTACAGCAAAGACCAGCTCCTTTACATTCCCCAGCTCACACTCAAGATGCTACACAGTGTTTTCAGAGCAACAGGTAAAAAATGAGTTAGACACAAAGCTTCAAAGAATATTAAGTGAATGCTGTAAGAAGTCTTATTACACAGTGAAGACTAAGCAAATGTTCAGGCAGGCTGAATCTCAGACCCAATCAATGTACTGAGGCTGGCCTAAAGCCATGAGGCTTCAAACTGGTGTGAATAGATAAACTTGAGTCCTCCCATAAGAAAATAATTTTGCGTGCCTGCTGGCACGTACTTTTTGCCCCAAAGCTGTCTCTCAAGCCAGGTGAGTTTTCTGCTCATGTAACCACTCACTTGCAAGTACTCTACATAGACACAGAATAACTGCCCTGTAAACCTCAGAACCCAAGCTGCAGGTGTTCAAAGCTTGCATGTCTTACTTTACACCCAAGTATTCAGGGGAAGACAGTCCAAGCGCTGATGCTTAACTAAGTGACAGATTTTCTGATCAGATTTTCAGATGCTTTCCTTCTCAAGAAGGACTCAGTGGGGAGCTCCTCAAGTGCTACATATTCCAACCTCTGCCCTAGCATTTGCAAAACAAAAATTAATGCATAATTTCTAAGCACGGCTCATCACTTCATTATTTAATATAGTGGTGGTTATTTTTCTCTGTATCATTCTAACCACACTCATATCATTCAGTGAGCAGAGATTAATTTATTTTTCAGCATCACCTATTTGTAGTTGTGTTTATCCATGGCTGTGAATCTCACATTTCTAATACTAGTTCTTTTGTATTCCTTGCCACTGTCCTCTGCCTCTTGTGGGGTGTCCTTCTGCTCAAATGCTTTTCTAAATGGCAGAATAAAATCTCATTGTCCAGGTGACAGGTTAGGAAATGTGCTATCAATATACTTTTCAAAAGCTTGTCTCATTGCTTGTATTTCAGTTCCCAGACTGTCCTTCCAATCTGTCATCTTTTCCAGTTTTTGCATCAGTCTTTACCTGTTCTTCTGCTGCTTTCAGCATAACTGTCATTTTTTCCAGCTCATGAAGATGTAGGGTCTCTGCTTCTTTGAGCTGTTTTTCAATCTCAATCTGATTCTCTTTTCGTGTGATACTCAGGGCAATATTAATCTCATGACATTTTTCTTTTTTTAATTGCTCTATACTCTTACGATATAGTTCCTCGGCTAACACACTTTCTTCTTTGAGTTGCTCTAAGTGCTTTCTATTTAAAAAAGAAAAAGAAGAAAAGATTTATAGGGAACACCTGTTATTAAAGATTACTTAAAAACCAATATAACGGAATTCAGGTTGTTATAAAACCTCTCTTATTCAACTATAAATATACATGAAATCAGGACTTGATGTAGAACCTCTGAAATAAAATAGGGTAAAAGAAGGCCATGCAGAGAAAGGCATCTGCAGAAGATTCTATTTCTGCATGTGTCACATACAGTGATAAATTAATGATGCCTGCTTCTAATGAAAAAAATAAAGGATTAATGTTTCACTCTTCATTCAGGTCTCTTTTTGAGCTAGCACTTAAGTACACACTAATTTTCAAACAGACTTTGAACAATTCTCTCCTCAAGTAAAAATGCTGTCTTGAAGTGAAATTTAAGAACTGATTTCTAGACTATAGATTAATCTGTACTTTTAAGTGGTACTGAGAACACCTTTGTGCTAACACATCAGTAATAAAACATATAATTTATATTATGTAGTCAGAATGTTATGGGTGCTATTCACCAGAGTTGGCTCAAGGACACATAAAGAATAGTGTATCAGGCATCCATTAAAGTTACTGAGGAAAATACTTCAATGTAGAGAAAACTATTTCTGCCCTCTGTTATTGCTCCCTCCAGTTTGCTGGAGATATTCTCCCAGAACTCTGCAGACATGACAAGTTAAAGAGATCTGCTAAGTTTATGTGGATTGTCATTTATCTTTGTCAGAAAGGGCATGCTTTAATAGTGAAAACAGCTTTGTGATACTTCCTTTTAGGAACAAAATTTGTTTTATTTCTGTATGGAGCATCAGTGAGAATGAGCCTGTGACTCCTGCTGGTCACTTGACATTTCCAAATATGATTTTTTTTCTGAAGGGTCTAACAATCTCTACCTAGAAGACCCACATCTGTGCAATGTGTATGCAATTCCAGTCATTTTCTTTAGCATAGTACAAACATACTATGCTTGGTAAACACCAGCCAAGTCAGGGGAAACACTAAAAGCACCTGTGCTGCCTGGCTGCTTCTTTCAGGGCTGCCTCCCTCTCCTGTTTCCTGGCTTCAGCCACTGCTTGCATCTTCTCCCGGGCACACTCCATGAGGGCACACTCCATGAGAGCACACTCCATGAGGGCACACTCCATGAGGGCACACTGAACCCTGCGAGCCATGTGCTACTCTGCAGCTTCAGCCTTTCTCTTCTGCTCATCCTTCATGTACTGCTGCATCGCTGCCTCTGCCTTCCTCACCTCTTCCTTAAGTGAAGTTAAAAGTACATGGAAGTAGTGACAACAGCTTATTGTCTTTACACAATTCCCAGCAAAACCCAGCAGAACAGACTTAAGGCAAATATTATGGGGCAATTACAGTGTCTTATTGCAGCATCATTCCACATCATCCCTGTTTTCTACAAAAGGCACAAAATGTTCCCAATACATTTTCTTCACAAGCTCACATGGCTGGTGGCATGGCTTTAGAGTGACATAGAGGAGCAGCCCAGCCCTGGGTATGCTTGTCAGCAAGATACTGCTTGGGCTGATACATAAAGGTATGACAACACTAATCTTAGGTGGTTCAAATGGACATAAATACATCTGGAATATCAGACAACTCAATATATACCAATATACCTTTGTTGCCATTATAGTCCATACCAAACCTGGCCATCCAGTAAAGCAATCCAACCAACTTAACTCACTGCCTGGTGATCTATGCCTCTTTGCCACCATTCACGGTTCTTTCTAAGACCCCTGACAAGTGCACCTCCTGTGAAAGTGGCAAGACACTACTGTGAAAACTTTGGCTGCTTAGATCTTGGTGGGTTTTCTAATACAGGATAAGCAGTTACATGAGGTCTGCCATAAACCTTTTGCACACACATGTACAAGCGCTGTATTCTGTGTATTTTTGTGAATACTGGTCTACTGCTATTTTGTGAATACTACAGTCTACTGCTGCCAAGTGGAGTGACAAATAATAGGACCTGCCTAAAAGAAGCCTAGCTTAAAACCATTTGATCATTAGTGGTAGTGGAACAGCCACATCAGGACTGCTGCAAAAAGCCACTCCTGAGGCTATCAACTGAGAGCAGTTGTCTTTGACCTATTCTACATGTAAAAACTCACTTCAGTCGTTCATTCAGTGATATGTTCTGTTGCCTGCCACTGTTTGCTTAGGCAGATGCTAGGCAAATTTTCTGCCACCACCTCTCCAAGCTAGTTACTAGTGAGCAGTTAGCTGACTGTTAATACACCTCTTAAAATGAACTGCAAGAAAAAAAGTCCACCCAGCCTAAAACATCTTGCAATTACTTTAGTTATATCTGCCTCTTCTTTTGTTTCAGCTGTAGAATTCTGTATCTGCTCCCTAGTCCTTAGTCACTGATGACAATGTTATCAGGACAAATGGTACATGTTCAAAATTCTGAGCACTCAGGTCTATGAAGATACAGAATCAGCTCATGGCAAGTAATTGAATGGTTAAACACAAATTAAGCTTCTGCCAAGTATTGTTGGCAGATGCTATGACAACAAAAGACAGAGCTCCCATGGAAAAGAGCTCCATAAAATGGAATGAACTCTGCTGGAAACTTAAGACTGCTGTAAACCTCCCTGCTTTTCCTCTTGAGATGCCAAGCACATTGCTTTGACTGCCTGAAGTATAAACAGATAGCTATTTAGAAACTTGTATAAAATAAAATTCCAAGGCAAAACACTCCGACAATTCTCTGTGTGCCCTTCTTCCACTAGTGGCAGGCTGCAAGACTAAGGATGATAGGTGTTAGATGGACTGTGTAATGCCTGATTGAGAAGTGCTTGGATGCTCTAGTGGTGAAAAGCCCTGTGAAGTGGTGCGGAAAACAGGAAGGCTCAGATCCAGAAGTCAGTTGCCTTCCTTTCTCTTGGTGTATCTCTGAGCCTTTTCTCAGATATCCAAACAGCCACATAAAGCACGTGCTAAGCATATATATAGAAATACATAGCTACAGGTGGTGCGCTTCATTTAGGAATATACACATGCTGGCAGTTTTCCTTCTCCTCCAACCCACTTAGGGTCCAGGTTCAGCAAAGCAGTTAAACACCTTTCTAGCTTCGATGGGCATGAAACTTCAGGACAGATTTAAAGTTAAGCCTGTATTTAACTGTCCTTAAGAAACACACCTAATCAGGTTCAGTGGCTGGCTGAATCAAGGCCTGACAAGGAATTTTCAACCAAGTCCACAATCTTCATTAAATGAATTTTAAAAAAAGTGAAACTTGCTGCAAAGTGAATTAAAAATCTAGCTAGCTCCTATTCAGATCTCATCTAGCACAAAGACAAAGCCAGCCAGCTTTCAGGCCAAGTACTTCTCCTGGCACCAGAGTTCAAATCTCAGATGAGTGAAGGTCCTGGCTATGGCAAGCATTCAAAAACTCCATATTTTTTTTTTACATAGAATGACATTCTCGGTTGTCAAACACATGGTTCTGTCATGCTGGCTATTTCCATGATTATGAAAGCAAACTGGTTTATACCTTTAATTCCTTTCCAAGATTTTGTTTAAGGTCTTGTACAAATGCACTGTGGTTAGCGGCTGCCTCTTTGAAAGCTTTATCCACTGCATCTTCCCTCTGCATTTCAGCCTTTAAAACAAGTTATTATTTAAGTATAGCTGCTCACATTCTATTAACATCCTATTAAGATGAAGCAGAGGTCACATAATCAATAGTTCTGTATTTTCTATTTAAGAAATCAGAGGAAGTTAAATTTAAAACCAGATGGCCAAATACATTTTGGCCCATTTGGCAGTTTTATTGCAGTGATTCCTGTTAAACCATGGCCACACAATAGCACTGAGCTGCCACGTCTGTAACCGCTATATATATAAAACATAAAGGGCAGTTTCAGAATCTTACATAGCACTATGGGGAACAGCTTTAACAGCTGATAACTTCTATGTGCTTTACAGGCCATTTTCAGACCAGATGCAAAATTTATTATTAAAGTATGCTTTGTTGTGATCAGAAACTGGAGAAATATGTGCACACAGCAATCTATGAATAAAGGAGGAGCTGAAATTAATGACAGCTCTATAGCAGTGACCTCAAAGCTCTTTATTAACTGTTTTAGCACTATAACAATTACTCCAAAGAATAATCATCATTTAAATGACAGAAGTATAATTTAATTTACCTGAGACCAAAGTTCAGCTTTCATTTTTCAAGGCACTCTTGTATCTCTGCCTCCTTCTTTACATGTTGTTCCCGTTTAATGTCTGCTCCAGCCTCTGCACAATCAACACAAGCAGATCATGCACAGCAAATAACTAGGGTGCAGGAACCTGTGCCTCTCTCCTGACCTTTTTGCTAGGCTCCACAGCTGAATTAAAAATCAAAAGGCTAAAAAACATGCACCCTCATTTCACATATAGGAGAACACAATTATTATTCCTTATGCAGCTCCACAAATGTAATAGGAAGTTGCTGAACCCAACTCTCACCTTCTAGGCAACTGGAGAGCATCACAGGTGCCCCTCCTGACTCCTTGTTCTGGTGGCCACCTACACAGCACAAGCAATACGTCACTCCTCAGCTTTCTTGGGAATGATTCACCCTTTTATGTCTGTGACTAAACCCCATGGCAGCTCAGGGGATGGTTTTGCTCCCTTCAGGCGCTACAGGTGAGATGGTGCCCTCTTTGGCTCCCTGTGCCCTCAGAGTCCTCCAAGGTTTTCAGCGAGGTCTCTTGCTCCAAGATGCCCTCAGATTCCTTTATGCCACTTTGGTGCACATAATAAATATTCTTGGCAGGATATGGCTGAACATTTCAGGTGTTTGGAACAGAGCATGCACACATAAAGCAAGCCCTCTATCTCCGGTGCTGTTATGTTTGTCCAGGGCCTGAGCAGCCCCAATGCTGCAGGAGCACAGCTAATCCCTTCTAGAAAAAGGGAGTGAAGCACATAGTTTTCTTCACAGGACCTAGGCCAGGGATGCTCCCTTTAGCAACATGGATAGGGTGGAAGTGAGATGTTAGCATCACCATCTATCTCTTCCTGTGGACATGCTGTGAAAGCAAACAGGTAGTCCTGTTAACTCATTTGAAAGGCTGGTCTTCAATTACCCAGAAGAGAAGTCACTGCAGAGGGAGGTGGATAAAGATGCCTTTCTGCAACCCAAAACTTCCCCCCTGCCCCCACAACAGTGGGATTTCAGATCCTCCCCCTTGGCCCTTCCTACTCAGTGGCAAGCCTGGGCACTGCTTTGGATCCCGTTCTCTGTGCTTGACAGGGCTGCAGAGTCACATTTTCTTGGGTTATTACAAAGGAAAATGAAAAAGGACTAGGGCCACAGGAGACCAAGCTTTCACAGAGCCACTGGAGGATTAAGTCTCCCTTTTTCATCCCAGTCCCCTCCTCACTTCATACAGGTGGGCAGAGTCCCCTCATGGAGCTAACACTAAGTACATGGAAAACAGTAGCAGGATGGGACAAAGGGGTCGACTCACAACAGCAAAATAAAAGTCCAACAGTGCATACATCTTAGCAACAAGCATGTTGTGCTCTGACTGTGTAGCTTTTCCCCAGTCCATTCTATTAAGCAGTAAACAGAAAATAAATTTCAGAAGATACTGTCTCTGGCCTTCTGGATGTGTTTTACTGTGCGTACTGATGCAGGGCTGAAGCCTTGTGTTCAGAGACACACATGGCACTCACCCTGCTCCAGGGCTCCCAGGACACTGACAATCTTGATATTGTTTAAAATACAAGCCAAGCACACTCCTCTTCACAACACATGTTAATTAAAATGCATTACATGATTTCTGCAAAACTTTACACTGCTGATCAGAAACCCCTATGACAATTAGGCATAGCACATAAAGATACTTCAGATTCTTGTTAGATCCTCAAACATACAAATGCTACCATACGCTCTCCTTCATTGCTGAGGTTATGATTGTGGTGTGCCAGAAAAAAATCAAACCTCAAGAGGCTCTACAAAGCCTCAATCCAAGGTCAGTAGCCAGAATCAAGTATAAGGTAGGATTCAGGATAAAACATCCCAGTTGTGTCCTGTCAAAGGATGATGGGATGATCTTTGCAAACATTAGGTCAAGCATAGCTCTTCCCAAACTAGTTGAGCCTTAGAAAACATTTGCTAATGGTCTTACAGGTAATTCTCTTTTGCACTTCATTACGCCCAAAACTGAATGCTGTCACGCACTACAGGACAGTTGACCCTGTCCCCATTTATTAATATTATTTATTAATTTTAATATTTATTAATATTAATTTATTTTTATTAATATTCAGAAGTACGTGCAGTTCTTTCTTACCAAGATGCAAATGCCTTCATGACAGTCAAGAACAAATGGATACAACAGCTCTTGGAGTTTTCCCAAATATCAAATTGTGAGGAAAGGATTTCAGAAACAAACTTACCCAGTATATCACGATGAGTGTAATACCATGTTTGGAAAGGCTTATACTCCCAAATGCGATCAAAAGTAGCCTTGGAAGGTGGTAGTGGTATTATTTTGGAACACACATCACAACAAACAAATAAGTCCAGAGTGGGACTTCTAATCATTGTGTACTAAAATGTTGGAACTCCATTCCTGGTAGATCTCTTGCTTGCAGGTAAAAGACTTATTGTTGCTACAGAAAACATGCAAGCTGGTGAAGAGAGAAAAATCATTGACCATTACTTTTTACCAAGTTAGCCAAAACTTTTGCTTTCAAGTTCACATATGCTGACAACTCAGTAACATGCTACAGGCAGATGATGAGGGAGGGCTGTATGAAGGGACCCCTTCCAGCCTTAATGCAGCTCCCTATGCAGCAACTGGTACTGGGCAGGGCTGGCCTTGCTCACAAAGAACTAACTTTCCCCCGTAACAGTTAAGTGGTATCACAGTAGGCTTTGCCTTTTTATTGTTTTATTGTTGTTAAACATCAACAATTCCTATTCAAACCATGTATTCTAAGGAGATTTTAGGAGCAGTACAACAGCTACCGTTCCAGATATCTGAATTCTAGCATTTTGTTCCTGTTATTGGTGAAGATGTGAAAGCCAGTACAGAAAGTAAGCAATTGGCAAAAACCTGAAAGAGCCTCTGCCCAGGAAATCATTTTGACTCACAGTTCCTGTCAAGACAGCTACCATCCACTACAGATAATTATTATATTGAAGATAAAATTGAGAAAAGCAGAATAAAAGAAATTGTATTGGTGCCGTTTCTCCAGATGCAGAAGGGGAGCTGTGCTTTCAGAGCCGAGTGAACAAATTTTGTTACTGATGTAGTTTTGTTTGGGTAGGTTTTTTCCCCCTTTACATCCCCTACACACATAGCTTTTATGATATAAACCAAGTACTTAAAACAGCAAATGCCAGTAATGGTACTATAACACCCATTAATTTACTGCATTCTCCTCTGTATTTGCACTGCTTTATCTCCTTTTTATATATAATTTTTGTAGCATTAAGAGAGTTACTGGTACAGCAGCTGCCACAAGTAAGTATGGAGAAGCTCCTTACTAGTAAGGCCAAGTTTAAATACTCACTCTGCCTTCAGACTGGGCACTTGTTAATTAATCTGATTAACAGGACTTGACTCCAGCCAACAGGTAAGAGGCCCCATCTCAGACAGCCTTTCTATGAAGTGCCACTGGATGCACATCACCTCCACCCTGCCCAGGTCAGTCCCACACCTTTACCTTACCCCCCCCCTTTCCCCAAGTGACTTCCAGATACATATTCACTTTACAAAAATGATTCAAAATTTTAGGAACCCAAATCCTGTATTGTTCCCAAATATATGAAAAAGTGAGACTGGGCTCTCTCACTTCCAATCACCTGCAGGTATAAGGATCAAAGTGTGTACTTTAAAACCTGCAGAAAAGCAGGTTTAAATGCTTCCTGTAGCACTGATTTTGGAATAATTTAGTCAAATTCATGCAAACATACAAGACTTGTACACTTTAATGAACTTTAGAGAGCTAAAATCCTGTGTGACCCTGTTGTGGAATTGCTTGGAGGAGGTGGTAAATTGGACATTACCTAGAATTTAAATCTAGCTGCATCCAACCTCTCACCTCAGTGAGGAGTGTTAGAAGGTGCGTGGGTATTTCCTGCTAAATTACTTCATTCCCCTTTAATGCAAGACCCTGTTTAAAAGAACAGATTAATTCTAAAGATCCATCACATCCTATCAAGCAAAACGTATTCTACAGAATATGCACAGTATGTGATAGTTACAAATATTTGATCAATTCACCCAGAAATTCTTTCACCAACCAAAAGGCAAGTAGGATCTTTTACTCACCTGCAGGCTTTTGGATTCGCCCAAGACCTTGCTGTTGTGAGGCAGCTCACAGAGGGGAATATACTTTTAAAGGCTGTAAAAATGTTAATTTTTTATAGCTTTATCAAAGTTAGAGCTCATTTCCTTTCTCGGGAAGGGGGCAGCTAAGCAAGGCCCAGCTGAATTTAGGATACAGGTAACTATAAAACACTAACAGGAGGAAAATCACAGGTTCAAAGCAAAGGATTTAGAGGGAGATACAGAGAAATCCCATAGAATAACTGCTGTTTCTCAAGGCAGCTGGTCACCTTTTTTATTTTCAATATCAAATTCTTTTGATAACAATACCCAGAGCAATTCCCAGAGTGGCAAAGCAGATACCCCTGCATGTTCTTTCTTCCCTGGCCTGACAGAAGCCACCTTGGCCAGAAGAGGGTTAACAGGTCTCTTAGCTTCTTGGGAGCCTTTGATGGGGTTGTAAATCTGAGGAACTGAGTGCAAAACTGTAACCAGAACATTAATAAAGGTCTGTGGTGGAAAGGCCTGGTATGCGCCTTCCCACCACATATTCTGGAGTTTCTTTTACTTACACCACTGTTAATTATCAACTTTCAACAGATCAAGAGATCAACTTTTTCTTTTCACACACCACTCATTATGCTTTCTGTTTAAAAAATAAAAGACTAACCCCTGTTTTCACTTAATCAAAGCAAAGAGAGAAGTGAGCTGAGTTATCACATAAATTTCTAAGGCACTTAGCAGTCTTGACTGCATGTCTGAGGTAATTTCATGTCTTCTGACATATTGTGGAGATCACAGTCAACAATTCTGAAAAGCACTTTTATGTTCACATGTATCTCTATTGCAATTTATTTGTATGCACACAGCATTTTATAAAGGATCTTAAATTGGATTAAATAGCAAGAAAGACATTATTTCAATGGACAGAAACAAAATAGTGTTGCCTTGAAAAGTTCTGTGACTGATTTGTTGACTTCCTTCCTTAAATCCTCAGTCCCACTTGGAAGTTTTCCTCCTCATATGCCTGGACCCCTCACTGTCAATTGCTTCATAGAGGTCCTTTTTATTCTCTACTGTTGCATGCAAATAACCAAGGTAGGCCACGCAGAGGGTAATTGCGATGAGTCCAAATGCCATCACAGGCTTGTTCTGACAAGAAAAAAAAAGTACATATTTTTAGTCAAAACATTTTTCTTTCAACACTAACATTACATTTTTCTATCTTAGCTTAGAAAGTGAACCGTTAACTACTGTGAGATCTGCACATTGCCTTCTTCCAGACTGATCCAAATGACTTTGAAAAGCCACAAGAGGGGAGACTTGATTTCCTGATGGCAAAAGGAATTCCCTTTGAAAGAGAAGACTCTTTCTGGAGAGAGAACATCACATTGCCCAGTGCTCTTGCCTTGTGCTCGTCACAAATACTGCTTGAGCATGAATGAACAGGCCAAAACCAATCACCGAAGATAGCTACTACAAACTTCTAACAGAATTCTTCTAGATATTCTGCTAGGGCAATGTATTCTGCTTGTGCCAAACAACCTTGATTATATTACTAAAACAGATTATGTATTACTATCACAAAATCTACTTTTATTATATGCACAAAATTTCATCCACTTTTGCTGAGTTCTGCACGTGTAAATAAAAGCTGAGTATCATTGACTTAATTATAAAAGCAAGAAAAAGAAACCCCCAAAATATTGAAAAGCTACCAAAAATGCCCTCCTTTCATATACAAACCCTTGCATTTTGTTACCATTCAAATATTAAATTTTATTTATATTTATAATATATTTTTATATATAGATACTAATATATTATAAATTAAATTATATATATAAAAGGACTTCTATTACTTGTCAAATTACACGGGTAATATGTCTGTAAACAGTCTTTCTGAAAGCAACTTGGCTAGGTAGACAATGTAAAAGTGAAATAAAAGCTGGAATAAACAATGTAACGTTCTGAGCTCTTAACAAACAGTGGGGGGAAAAGAATTAAAAATATTTTTAGTTAGGACTGGTTTGTATAACGAGAGATGGTTACATAATGCACACAAAATTGCAATGATTATTTTAAAGCAACTGTGTCACTCCAAGCATATTTTGTTTCTCTCAGAATGAGCCTCTTACAGGTTTAATGAAAAGCTCTGGGTTCACTGCTCGGAACAGCATAGTTGTTTGAACACTCCTCAGTCCTGGTTGCCTCTCTTTGGGTGTTTCATTTTCATTTGGAGGTTTGTTAGAAGACATTTTAATTGATGTTGAATACTTCCTAAGAACAGAATGAAAAACAGATGTCATTTTTCTAAAAACCTGAAAGAACTATGTTCAGTGGGTACAAATTTTCATTCAGCTTGTCTTCTTACAGCATGAATTTTAGTTTGTGTATATATTAACAATTGTTGGTGTCGGCTAATACTCCCAGTTTAAGCAGAGCAATTTTCAATCTTGTCAGTTTCGTGCATGCTAAAACTAACTTTTGGAGATGCAGCAGATAGCTGAGATATCACTTACAAATAATCCCATGGACTGGACACAGCAAATCTAAGTCTCCTGATAACGGGCTTGGGCTTTTTCACTTGCCTTTGTCTAGCGCTTTTAGCTACCTGTGGACTGAGCAGCAGTCTTCAGACTACTGGCTAAAAAGACAATGCCAGGGAACGTTATTTCATTTTTCTAAACCTCACGTGTGACAGGACAGGCCAGCCCACACCCTGCCCTAGTGCTGCTGCTCTACGCACCTACCCCAACCGCCCTGGGAGTCACTTTTACACACACTGCAAGACACAGAGGTGAACAAAACACATCTGCGGTTAACTCTGCTTATGAAGGGCTGAGGAGACGCGGTGCTAGGGACCCCTGCCCCGCAGGCTGTGTAGGACCCCTGCCCCGCAGGCTCCACCAGCACACAGCAGGCGAGGACCCCGGGGCCAGGGCTCCCAAACCCGGCCCAGCACTCGCCGCGGGCCTCCCCCGGGCATAGCACGGAGGCCAGGGCAGCTAAAGGCGACCCCCCGGGCACAAGGCGCTGCCAGGCACAGGGTGGCACGTCGCCAGCCCATACTCGAGGCCCCAGCAGCTAACCCGTACCGGCCACCGAGCGGCACACGCCGCCGGGGCGGCCAGCCAGCTCCTGACGCCGCTACCGGCTTCAAGCTGGGGACTAGGCGGGCAGTTGCCCAGAGGAAATGCCCGGCGGGGACGCCCGGGACATAACGAGCGAGGCCAGGCCGCCGCCGCCGCCACACACGGCGGCAGCGGCGCCTCAGGAGGCGGAGGATACCGGTAACAGCCCCGCGCGCCCGCGCTCCCCGCCCCGCGCCGCCACTCACCCCGCGCCGGCACCGGGCCCCCAGCGGGGGGCGGGACAGGGCGGGCCTGCGCTTTGCGCCCCCTCCTGGGCGGAGGTCGGCGGCGCGGGCGAGAGGGGCGGGAGTGCGGCCGGGCCCCATCCCGTCCCCTGCGAAGGGCGGGGCAAGGTGCCCTCCCCCCCCGGGGCCGGGGCGGTGGTGTCCCCTCAGCTCACCTCAGCTCACCTCACCCCCCAGCTCCGCGTAATGAGGGAGCGGCACGGGGGGCCGGAGCGCCTGACCTCGGAGCCGCCCCGCAGCGCCGGAGCAGGCGCGGGCGGTGGCCCCGTGGCGGGCGGTCCCTGGCGGTGGCCTGCGAGCGCCCCGCGGGCGGTGCCGCATGTGGCTCGGCCGGGCAGCGCCAGCCTTGCTGAAGGGGCCAGCGGCGCTGGTGGCTCACGTGTGGGAGTGCAGAGAGGGGAGCGGGGGGACCCCGGCCTGCTGACCCCGGGCGCCGGGAGCCGGGCTGGGCCGGGCTGCGGCGCGGCCACCTCAGCGGGGAAATACGCTCGATTTCAGCACCCGACTTCTGGTATTTATATCTGGACTCAAGATCTCAGGCGCCTGGAAACGCCTGGTTACGTAAATGGCGCTTCGCAGCAGCGTTTGGTTTGCTGTTACTTGTAAACAGTGAAGTCCATGCGCTTGCCTGGAGCCCGGGGGAAGGGAAAGCCGGTGCCATCGCATGTGCCCGCTCGACCCTCCCGGCCTGTCCCTGCTGACCTTGATGCCATCTGGCCGTTTCAGCCACGTTAGAAAGACGGGTAGAAATTTACAATTTTAGAAAAGCCAGTACCTGGAGGGTGGGGAGAGCCCCCCCGTTAGTGCTCCAGGCACCGGTGGCCCCTACACGGGCCGTTTCAGACTCAGTAACCCCGGTGCCCTGGCACTTACCGGTGTCCGCAGGGTACAGGAGGGGGCTTCGGTGGGGAGCCTGGTTATCGCAGCCACGGGGGCAGAGACATCCAGACTGTCAGAACCACTCGCTCCATTTTCTTCTGCAGTAATCAAACTGCATTTGTTTTTAAAATGGCAGATTAATAGGGTATTGCAGGTTAACTTGTCCCTTCTAAATCCAGATGGAGCATGTAAAGAATTTTTTTTGTTGTTGTTTTCTGTGTGTAAATATCACGAAGTGAGAAAAACAGTAGGGAAATAAATTTTGGTGTCAAGAGAGGATTGAGTGGTATATCTGGGTTTTGTGTCAACATTTCATTCACGACATACCATCTGCTAATCTGGTAGCTATTGTTTTGGCAGCATATGCCACACAGCTGATTTTGTTTGGAAACTATGGAGTAGAAAGTCACTTCTGCGTGAAGGTCGCTGCTTGCATTTGTTTTCATGTTTGTGTAACTGAAATAAGCTGATAAAAGGGTTTTGCATGAGCCTTGGTTTTGGGGAAGGTAGCTTGGTTTTCTTGAGGGAAGGGGGAGTTTTTACAGTGCTGCAGGAGACCTGCACACAGCAGCTCCCAAGTAACTGACACATTGTAAATGGGAATGTAAAAGATTTACATCACTAGACTGAGAAGTGCCCTTGCTTAGCAGCCCATGCACCCCTTCTCAGGCAGTTACTATCATTACCTGACCCCATCCGCACAAGATAAAACTTCTGACCCAAAGTCAGCCAGGGTTGTGACAGTATTTTCCAGGTCACAATAGGATGGATTTATGCCAGAACACATTTGCCTGATAATGACGGCAAGGATTGCTGCTAGTTCTCTAGCAGTTCCCATCTTTCTTACAAAGGCCAGGTAGGTCCCAGACATCATTAATGGGGGACGAAATCATACACAGTTAAAAGAACACCATTGGCTGGAGGGAAAATATTCTTCATATCAAGAGTTGTGGGATAAGGCTTTATGTGTAGAAAGAGAAGCAGAGAGTGACTTAGAAATGGGGTTTGACATGAATGGTGGTACTTGGCATACGTTGAGCAGGTGCTGACTAAACAGATTAACTCTGCAGTAAAGAAAAGCTTGGACTCCTTACTGTTTCTAGTTTTGCTTTATGACTATGGGAAAGCATTTTATTTTATCTTTAATGTGAATATTATGTTGCTATCATCTGACCCAACAGGATGTTTAAATGCTCAATCCATCAAGGCTTATAAAGTTGTCTGGCATCTTTTTATAGCAGACACTCTGTAAAGGGTAGAATTGTAAACATCTGTGGTATTTCTGAGTCACCCACCCTCTTACTATATCTCTCCTGAAAAGTAACCATGCAAAAAAACCTCTTAATTTTCCAGACCTGAGGCTGTTACTGAGATTTATTTCTCTTTTAAATAAATGTCCTTGGGATTCTGCGTTTGGTATTGTGTTGTATGCCGTGGCCATTCAGAACTTAATAGCAATTTCTGCTTTTCGTGAGACCCACATCCCCTCATTGTTTGAGCTGCAGGAGAGCCTCTGCAGGGAACAGAGCAAACCTGAAGCTGTGTCCCGCAGACGTCGTCGTTAGCATGCGGTAGCCAGCCTAATGCAGTCCGGGGAGCAGCAGCGCGCCTCCATGTCTTTGCTGATTCACCTCACAGCTCCTGCTTATTTCAAGTACTGCACAAGAAGAGAGCTTCACATTGTGTTCAAAATAAAGATAGCATGCCTCAAGCTACTGATAAGCTTACCCCTACTTTAGAGACACAGTTACAGAGCTGTTGTGGACAGAAAAAAATTCTTTTTGCATCAACACTGGGACTTCAGCACTGGTATGACTTGTAGTGAGAGGGGCCACTTCCACCATGTGTTTGTTAGGGTTTTAATACGTGAATGTGTAGTCTGTATTTGCATTCCTGCTTTGCCTGATTTTTACAATACACTGTGAGTTTTATGGTATTTTAATTAGAGTTGACAAATGGGACATTTTTTTTTCCTGAACAAAACCGGGGGAGAAAGGAACACAAAACTTATGAATTACAAGTACTCCCTCCCCCTTACAGCTAACAGTGAGGGGAACCCTTACTGCACTAAGGCATGTGAAACAGTATTGCCATATTAAGGACATCAATGCAGAAGAAGAAACAAACAGATCTCCAGCTAGACAGAGGCAGCACTGAGAGCTTTCTGTGTGCTTGTTGTTCAGCTCATGTCAGTCTCAAGAGCCCTTATTCTGCTTTTCAGATGATATTGCTCATTCCTGTCATCCCAATTGAAAGAAAGCAGTTTTCACACAGCAGCATGGAGTAGTTGAGACCCTACCACTGACAAGCCGAAACAGTTTTAAGGCAATATGCATTTTAGAAACAAAAATCTGTTAGAGTGACTCCTCTGTGTTTCATAACATTATGTGTATATCTTCTGTAACACTTGTTAGCCAGATGTGTCTCTGAGAGACAAACAATCACCCAGCCATGCTTTCTGGCAAAGATTAAAGCAATTGTTATTCTTCAAATACTGATCAAGCTTATAAATCTTTTTAACTGAATTAAATGCAGAAGGGAAAAGGCACTTTGTTCTGTTCTATTTTCATTAATGAGTGCGCAAATTGTTTCCGACTGGGAACAGAATAATATCAAAACCCAAAGCACCCCCTCTGGAAAGAAAAAGCTAGTTTCTACTAAAAAAGAAGAGCAGAAAAACATGTGCAGCACTGAATTTGCTCACTACAACAATAGACAGCCAGATACCTTAGAATGGGGTTTAAAGAAAAACTGGAGCTAATCTAAGACTGCACCTCCAAAAAGGAGGGTGCAAGGGAGACCTGTTTTCAGTTGTGGTTGCTGTGGCCTTCCTTGCATAGGAAGAATGCTTAGCAAGAAGAAACTCAGAACTGCTCAGCCTTGGAGTGCACGAACTTATTCCATTACTTAGTTATTAAAAATAAAGTTATGGGCTTTCTGGTGGGGAGTGTTTCAGGTCCCTAATCCAATGCAGGAATTGATTAGCACGTACAGTAACCAAAATAGATTTTAATAACAAAAAACAGGCATCAGTAATTTGAGGAAATCACTGTAACTTAAAATTTTAATAGAAAGACCTGTCTGGACGTATGCCTGTTAGGCGTAATGTGTGCCTAAAAGAATATTTTTCTTTAGCAGACAATTTACTTGCTAAAGAGCATCCGAAATACAAATCTGATGTAAAATGTCATAGAGCAAACAGGGTGGGAGTTAAGGCTCTTAGGTCAGTTATGTGATTTCGGAAGGTTACCATAATTCCATACAGTGGTTTCAAGTTTTTCACGTGGACAAAGTTTATCTGAAAAAAATGTAGAAGCCATACTATAAAGGGGTGATGAGTCAAGAAGTGTATCATGAAGGCCTTTCTTGCTGTTTTGATATTGCTGTAAAGTTAATATTGAAGAGACAGCGTAAGCTGGATGAGACAAAAGTTAGTAATGAAACAGCATCTGAAATGGGGAGCTACCCAGATCCTCCAGGTCCTTCCCGTAGGAATGGCATATGAAAGACAGGCTCTTTGCAGGGAGTCTTCTGCACATGTTCATGCATGATTGACTTGGTCAAGTGACTTCTTGGCTTGCAAGTGCACAGGCTGCATGGGTCTCATAGAGGGTCACTGATCATTGCCCGCTGCTTTGGACGCCCCAGCATGCATGTCTTCAGGTTGTGCAGTTGCTAACATGAAAGCACAAAGCATGCAGCGTCGGAGCTGATACTAATGAATGCTCAAAAGATGCAGATAAAGCCTGCGACTTTAAACAAATGCCATAGTTTCCTCCTATCTTTCTGATAATACAAAACACATCACGGTTCTGGTTTGAACAGCGTGCCAGGAGATGTGATCAGGTTTCACTTGTTTAGTTTATATTACCTAGGAGACGAGCAGTTTCCATTTTCAAGGCTTAGAGCAGTAACTCCCTTTCTTGGAAATGAATCGTTGATTGTTAATGCTACTAGAAAGCTGGGCTTCAGCTGTAACCATTCACTGAGACTCAGGTAAGTTAGAATTTCTTGTTAGAACAGTTTTACTGAATGAAAAGTTGTTTTTCTAATGTCAAACAGGCTTGATAACAGCCTCGCGAAAGTGTCCCATCAGCCAGCATAAATCACAGATAGAATCCTATTTTCATTGTGCTATTACAGTACTTTATAACTACTAAAGAGCTACAAACTGTAATGTGGCCATTGACAATCACTAGCTCAAGTGGAAATCTTTTGCCTTTGTCAATTCACTTTTTTTACAAGTTGATGAAAATGTTACAACAGTAGCCTGAATGGAGCAGTAATACTTAATGTTGAACATCATTTGCTGTAGAGGGATATTTTGTCGACATCGGAAGAGCGTGGGAGAGGTGTGTTATCTATTTGGCGTGATGAGAAATGCAGTAGTAGTTGTGCAGACGAAATACAGACATCATGACTTCAAAAAAAATTAAAGTCATTTTGGCTTTAATTTTTTTTAATTACATAGTTTACCAAAGTAACAAAGAAAACAGTGAACTGTGTCTGCCCTCTCTCAAAACCCATTCATTGCTGCAGAGGAGAGACCACAGCAATTAGCAGCTGGCAAAGCATCACACTCAGCAGCTGCTGGATTATTAAGTGGTGTTTGTGGTTTCCCTAAGTACAAAACAAGAGGGGATTTTGCCTCACTGGCTATAAAAAAGAATGCCAAGCCTGCTTAAGGTTACAAAGCCTACTGAAGATGTAGTTTAGAAGTGATATTTTCAGAGAAATGAATGTTTGGCAGCTAAGATCCTGAAGCCCAGAAAGGGAGGAGATTTGTCCCCAGCTACTGCAGAAGCCTATGTGAAAGTCAGGTGTATAAGCCAAAGCAACCAGCTCTGGTCTAGTGCTAAATGACCAGGTAAGCTCTCTTGCATCTAGTCTTTTCCTTCCCGTAGTTAGTTGGTAAATAAGTACCTAGGCTAATTTTTATGACTTCTCTGTTTTCTCTTGTTGACTCTTTCACAAGTGCCTGGAAATCACCTTACATTGGCACTCTCACTGTTGGACAAGAAACAAAGGCACTGCCAGGTTAGTGACTTGTAGCAATAGTTTTTCAGCTCCTATCACAGATGTGCAACAGTTTGAATCGCTGGTGCACGCGCAGCTTGGTTGGGTGACTTAGAATGGAGTTACGCTGCCCCTTGGTGTAGCCAGGAGGTTTCCTGCTCCCCTTTCTTCTGTAGCAGAGCACTGGAATAGATGCACTATGCTGGGGTGGGGTGGGGAGGCTAGTGGAGCTTCCGTCAGTTTAAGAGCAGACTGAACTGTCAGGAACAGTACAAATGCACCCGAGCCTTCTTAGGGCCAGAGAACGAACCAAAGCAGTTTCATGGGTAGTCCGTGAAACAAGCGCAACGACTCAGTGACCATAAAATGTTTCCTTGTATCAGGAAACAAAGAAAATAAGGGGAAAATGCAGTTTCTGAATGAACATCTGAAGTTAAATTTTGTTCCTTGTTTGGTCGTTTATGGAAAGCATTGTGGCAGTATTTTTTTTCTTTTCCTCGTAACACTGAGATGATCCTTGGTGTTAAAAAAAAGCAAAAAAGAGCCACAATGATGCTTTAGGTTGTAAAACAAAAACAATGGAGGATGAACTCTCAAGATTGTTACCAGCTCTGCTTTTTTATGATCCTATATTCTGCTCTGTGCTTTTCTACTTTTACTCTCTGCTTTATCATTTTTGCCACCATTTATGGGTCTCTTTCCTCCCGTCAAAAAAAAAAAAAAAAAAAAAAAGCTAAGTTGTAGGTGCAGCAAAATACTCCCATTTGCAATCTTTATTTTTCCATTTCTCAGCGTGTGAGGATTATTCAGCTTGCTTGTACAGAATTCATACTATTCCCAAGCTCATGTCCTTTCTGTTATTTCTCACCATTCCATCTCCATTTCCTATAATACTGCATCACCTTCCTGTAATTTGCTTGCTGCCCAAGCTGCCCTCTTTGTGCCCCTAACATTCTGAATGCTTTCCCCACTTCCTCTCTCTACTTAGTTTGATCTTGCATTTTCTTACTTTTTTCCCCATTTTCCTCTACACAAAGATACCTTTTCTGCTTTTAAAGTAATTAAATTAGCAAAGCTGATTGAAATCTAGGTGAACTAATTCTCTGGGTGCTATGCTTTTCAATGGATGCATTGCTCAATACACATTAGCCAGCCTTCTGTAGACCTCATTGAAAGCCAGAAATGATTATTTGATGAATATATTCAACAACAATAGCATTATTCAAACACTTTGCCCAGTAAATTACATTCAGCACAATCAGGAGTTAGTGGTGCATTCAGGTTGCTGTTTGCTCATGAGAGCGTGTGTGCAGCCTTAAGGAGGGAAACCGAGTCACTGATAACATCTGAGGGAAACGGGCTGTGGAGGCTCTTCTGGTCATTTGTGTCTCTAGTGAGCAGGACAAACTGTGTGGGCGTTGGGGTGTGTATGTGTGTTTAAATCTAGGGAATAAATGATATATATGTGAGGAGGAAGAAAGATTACCTGCCCCATTTCCTGGCTGGTAGCAGAAGCAGCCTGGGCGCTTGTTTCCATGCTCACCCCCAGTACTTCAGCTAGAAATGAGTACAACAAACTGATGTATCTCTAACCTTCAGCTTCTGCCCAAGTTGTGGTGTGTGTGCGTGTATGTGTATGGAGCAGGGGGCTGAAGGAAGTCTAACCTCAAATCCCTGCTCTTCACTTCTTGCTCCATTCAACTTTTTCTGGACTACTTGGAGTAAATAAATCTTCCTTTTACTGTTTAAGGCTCTCTAGTGCCTCCTTTGTAATTTGCAATAGAGGGTGAGTCTTTTTGTGGTCTTTATGTCCACAGTGCCAAACAGATCCCCTTTTGTTGCTTTTTTTAAACCTTTGAGTAATTTCATTGTTAACCTCAACATTGCATGTTACCTTGATGCAAATTAATGTCATCTACGTTTTCCACAATCTACTCAATTTCTTTAGCCAGCTTCCTTTCTTGACTCCCTTTGATTCATTCTGAACCTCCTCGGAACACAACGGGTGAAATTTCTCTTTGGCTACAAGGATTTGGATCACATTTTTTCCTCTCTAGTCTTTATATTAGTCAGAATATAATTTTGCTGAAGTGTCATGCTCTGACACTACGCTTGGCATCTGCTTCCACCTGTACTGCCACTTGCAGAAGTGTTACAAAACCTCATACACTGTCGTCTTTTTCCTGCTGCTCAGTTGTGTGCTTACTTGAAGATTTCCTTTTTTGCTGTCTGAATCCTCGCCTTGCTCTGAATTTCATACAGCCCATGTAATGTCTTTGTCTTCTCTAGGCTCAGCTAACTTAACCTCTCATCAGTCTGTGCCTGTGAAGTCAATTTTATTTTTTTCACCTGTTGAGTAACTCTTTATCTTTGAAGTCCTTTTTATTTTTCCCATTCTGTATGTTCTTTGCAATGCTTCAGTGAATTAATTGTATTTTCAAAGGATACAGAAGCGTCAGTTAACATCCACAATCTTCTATAGCAACAGTGGTGCATAAAGCAAACATAACCTTTTAAAGGCACATTTGCAGCTCCTTTGAACAGAGGAGCTGTGCTGGTTACAACCCCAACAATACCATGAAACAGGGTTATCCTACACAACCACCATTGCTCGACATCAAGTGAGGGCTGCGAGTGGAAAAATATAACCAAAGCTCTGCAGACTTCTGGCTGCAGAAGCACCGCTGGCTACCAGACCTCCCCAGCAATCCTTTAAGAAATTTCAGTTTCTCATCCACAGAGCACATAGACCAGGAACCACCTTTAGTTCTATGAAGTCCCTGCTGCCTCATTGCCAGACATCTAGGTGGCAGAACATGTTGCTGTCCTTCAAGTAGCTTTGCAGAAATTTAATCCATCTGATCTTCTGGCTGGTTAGAATTTGCCCATTGCTCAGGATCTGCTGGAAATTTTCATCAAATCCTTGATCTGCACTTCTTTGGGCAGGACTTTCTTTTCGCCTTCGCATCCTTCTCCTCAGCGTGGGATTGGCAAAATAAAGTTGCTCTTTTCTAATCCCTTTTGTTGCTCAGGCAAAGAAGCAGTGGTTCAGCTTTGGCAAAAAGAGACCTCAAGGTAAATGTCTCAATCTGTGTTTAGGTATCTGCATGGCCTGATTTCCACCCGTGTTCGTTCCCACTGATTTTTGTGCCTTGCTGGTGACACAGCATATCTTTCATTTCTGTCCCGACTTGTTCAGCTGGAGGCTCGGTACTGGTGTAACCCCAGTCATGGATTGACAGCTGACATTATGGGGTTTATATTAGAAAGGGAAGGAGCGGCTCTTACGGCCGTTAGCAAAAGGCCGCTCAAGGCTATGCTAATTTTCCACAGGATAACAAAATTCAGTCTTCCCTTCTCTATCGCTTGTGCACATCTTAAAATCCTAGGAAAGGCCTTTTGAGGTTTTCCTTCAAATCTCCTCCAGAGATTTGAAGCTGATCCACAAGATGTGTTTGTAGGTGTTAATATTCACGCTCGCTCACGTGAACGTTTTGTTTCCTTGCCTGTGCTTTATTACATAGGAGTATCTTCATGCTTTGCCATTCACCTCCTTTGAGATGGATGTATCGACTGTGTATTACTTACCTAGAAAGCATTAAAGCCCTAGTGCTGATGTCTTGAAGAGCTTGATTCAAACGTCTTATTGAGCTCTAATTGCAGACGTGGAGGACAGAAATAGCTCTTTAATGATAAAGTCGCCACCCTGCCAAACATATTTAAAAGCATACAAGCATATGTCTGATAGGATGTAAACCAACTGATATTCCTGTTACTCTTTTCTACTTGCAGCATAAAGGAGTAGCTTGGTAACTGTTCTGCGTGAGAACATCTTTTTTTCAACATCCCTCCCAGTATAAATCAGCAACACAGTAATTTCTGCAGCTGTCCCTCGGCTCCTCAAGTAAGTCACCAGCTCACCAGCTCTGACGGTAGCCATGCAGCAACACCCAGATAGGCCATAGGCAGAGGTAATGATGGGCTCCAGAATCAAGGGACAGCAAAAGAAGAGCTTTCCATCTGTGTTAAGCTTTGTGATGCTGTGGCCCGATTACTTCTTGTACTCAAACCTGCCAGCTGATGAACTTGCTCATACATCAGTACTAACTGCAGCTACGGCATTGGCAGCAGGATTTGCGTGTGCCACTGCTGCCACAGAGAGGTACATTTTTCTCTCCTGCTAGGCAGAGCTTGCAGGAGCAGTAGATGGGATGAGGACCTTAAAAGATTATTATATTTTATTCAACATATGTATTATATTAATATATATAATGAGCTAAAGTTATATATATAATAGTATTATATTATAGATAATATTAAAAGATAGAAAACACAGATCTGGAAAATTCTCAGATTTCCCTTCTCATGTCTCCCAGCCATTCTGTGTCCTGGGAATACAGCTACTTTTTGCTCTTAGAAAACAAAGGAGCTTGGTATCCTTTGAGATCTGCACAGACTTCAAAGGTGGGGTGAGGTGGGAAGATGACTCTATGCTTTTGGTGGTTGTCTCAGGTCTTCTTTTGACTTTGAGCGTGGCTGCCAATGGCTCCTTAGGCATCTCTTCTTTTCTAGAAGTGTTCCAGAGTTAGGACATGGGAAGACTTGTGCAGAAAAGAAACTACTAAAAAAAAACCCAAACATTTTTGAAGTAAAGTTCAACACGTTTCTTAAATAATGAGAAATACAACAAATACAATCTAATGAAGTAGGACATGATTTAAAATATTGCACAAGTTTACCAGGAAGTTAGATCACAGATAAAAAGCAAACAATTTGCATTTTGTTAGTCAACTTATTATGGGACACGTGGCTCCTATACAAAAGATTTGAACTTGAAATCTGATTTAACTGTGCTTAGTATTTGCATAACTGACAGGGCTAAGTTAAGTGTACCTCAGTGGTAGGCTGCTAGCCTGAACTTGCCAGAGAAAGCTCTACCTGATGCTTGGGAGACCCTTGGGAGTAACAGGCACATTTACTTGCAGAGGACAGTTTAACAGTACAATTAGGCTTCAGTCCAGTTGACAAAGTCTATTTTAACAGTAAATAAATTTTTTGTAATAGCCTCAGAAGGTACAAATTAGCAGAACTAAGAGCAGTTTGTTGCTGTTGTTTTCCTTTTTAAATACTTACTAATTTTAATTGCCTAGCTACTGGTTATATTTCACCTTGAAATGAGCATTTTGTTTTTCTTCACCCAAGAGAGAGCATCTCTCTGATCTTGTGTTTCCTCAATAGAGCCTTTCCTTCTTTCCTTGAGAAGAAAAATGAGCTGGGGATTCCTACGTGACCTGCTGAGTGGAGTGAATAAATATTCAACAGGAATTGGAAGAATTTGGGTAGCAGTTGTGTTCATATTCCGCTTACTGGTTTATGTTGTGGCCGCAGAAAACATCTGGAAATATGAACATGATGAATTTGAATGTAATACCAAGCAGCCTGGTTGTGAAAATGTCTGCTTTGACCATTTTTTTCCTGTTTCCCACATCAGACTTTGGGCTTTGCAATTAATCATGGTCTCCACCCCTTCACTCTTGGTTGTTTTTCACGTTGCTTACCGAGAGAACAGAGAGAAGCACCACAACCAGAAACTTTATAAAAGTCCAGGACAGATAGACGGTGGATTGCTGTGCACTTACCTTGTCAGCATTATTTTAAAAACAGGATTTGAAGTAGTGTTTCTTGTTCTGTTTTATAAATTGTACAGTGGATTCAAAGTGCCACGTCTTGTGACATGTGACATAAGACCATGTCCCAATACCGTAGACTGCTATATTTCCAAACCCACAGAGAAGATGATTTTCCTCTATTTACTGGTGGCAACGTCATGCCTGTGCATTGTATTAAATTTAAGTGAATTGAGTTATCTCATTTTCAAATACTCCATAAAATGTTATCTGAAGAGGTACATAAAAAAACATCAAGGCTTGAAAAGCAATTGCCACAAATCAGAAATCATCTGTGACAACAGACGAGCAGCTGCAGGACATTTCCTCCACAGCTCCCTGTCCTTGTCTCTGAATATACAGGGTGAATGTGGAAAAAGTTCCCTATTGACTTGAAAGAAGGCTAGAGAGCACCTTCCTGTTACACAAGCTGTATCTGATGAATTGTTTTTCCAGTCAGTGCTTTACTGAACTGAAAGGATAACTACGTAAGAAATACTTTTTCTCTATTAGTTCCTCCTTACTTGAGCAGATATACTCAGTTGCATTATGTATGCTGTACATAGAATATTCTAGATCTTTTCATGTTGGAACGAGGGGTGTAGCAGTCTGAATTCTTTTTTTTTTAATTTTTAATTTTAATACAAACACAGATGCTTATGATAAATCACGTTGAAACAATTGCTCAAACAGTTGTGTCTTGAGTATTACACAAATTGCTTTGGTACAAGCACAGAGGCTTTTTAAATACAGAGCTGGAAGAACCTGGAATTGATCAAGACACTGAACAGCACGGTGCTGTACAGCATTTGTCAGGTGGGTGGATGTGGTAAGTGTTGAAGTTGCAATTGGAAAGTGCTAGCATACAGGGTTGCTAGTGTCTCGGAACCGAGCTGGATGCTCACAAGCCCATTCCGCTGTACCACTGTAAAACTTGTCAAAAAAAAAAAAAAAAAAAAAAAAGAAAAGAAAAAAGAAGAGGTAGACACATCTAGTTTAGCCCATGGTGATAAAGACAGACCTGGTTATTTAGCTATTTTTGGAGCACCTCCTTCTGAAGGTATGTGAGTCCTTTACAGTTTTTAGGGTATTTCTCATCAGAACACATCCTGTACAAAAAGGTACTTGCTCAGACTTGTACAGGCAGCATGTATCAGAGTGCGGAGTTAACTCCTGGTCACCTGCACCAAGCAGCTCCTGAGCCCCCAGACTTTTGTTCTGCTCTGCAGCTGCGGCATTTAAGGGAAATGATCATTCCTAGTTCCCTAGGATCTGAGTAGAGAAGTGTAGCCTGCACAATATAGCAAAACAGTAGCCAGTTATCCTAGTATTCAGTAGCCAGGAATCTGGTCCCTTTAGTAAGGTTGAAGGCACGGCTACTCTTTCGGTAGATTGCTCTGCCATGGAAGAACGTGTGAAATCTAAAAATATGAAAAGCCTCCAGCAGAAGCAAAGTAAAAAAAGAAACATCTATTTCCCCCGTGCCCCCCTCAATTTCAGAGTATCTCTTTGACACCACGCACCTCTGCTCTTTATTATGTGTTGCTTGGGCTAACAGGAAAGGAACAGAAATTAGCCAAGACATTCTCTGTTGAACCTAGACTTCTGAAACTAGAAATGAGAGCCAAAAATTACTTATTTGAGGGTAGTGTTCTCTTTCCATTGCTGGGATGAAAGACCTTCAGACATAGATAAGTACTGAGCCTCATTGAAATATACCCCTTAGAGATAACCACTGCCTGCAGTAAGCAGAGCTGCCTGAATGTTCAACCAATTTTATTGTTTGTGCCAGGATAAAGAAGAAACAGTACCAAAAGCATGTAACCCTTTTTTCACTCTAAAAGCCTCCAGGTTTAGTTACAAAGCATTACTTTTATGAGTACTGGAGTAGCAGTTATAGAATTAAGAACAAATGAATAAGCTATCTGCTTTTGACTCTGATTTTTTGCTAGCATAAATCTGCTTTTATAAAAGGTGAAAATGTATTTGTTGCTGCTGAACTTAACAGAGACAGCTTGCCAGCTTGTGGCCAGTTAAAGTTTTACATCACGAGTGGCGCTGGATCAGTGTGTGCATTGAGACAACGCACTTCAGACAATTCAGAACATTTTCTGTTACATCTCTATGCACACAGAATGCGGCTCATGACAGAAACGTAGTTAGAAACTCTTCTGCAGCTACCCAGCAAAACCCACCAAGCAGTGCATGAAGCAAAGCCATTGCCCATCAGCCCTGTGCAACTGTGACTGCCACAGTTTGAGTAACTGAGAACAAAACGCAAAATTATCTTGGCTCTTTTGTACCCTAATGCATCATTTTTTAAGACAAGGGCAACACTATCAAAATAAAAAATGCTTCCAAAACACCTGTTTTTTACTTATTGAGGCCAGATTTTAAGACAGTACAGGAATGAAAAAGTATTTGTTTTTTAAAAACAAGTTTTATTTGAGTGAAAACAAAGAGAAGCAAACACAGTTTACCCAACACAGGTTTCTGATTAATTTTGTGCATTAGCTGCTCTCTAATAAAAATGTATATTTAAGTCAGGGCTTCAATGGTTTTAGAGCATCCCCTAAAGCTCTGTGGCCAGTCAGAGGTTCCCACTTAGACCAAAAATTTTCCTGTGAAACAAGAACTTTAATTCTTTGGAATGTATAGTCAAGGTTTTATTTCTATCTTCAACAGCCATGAAATGATAAATAAATTCCAAAATCACCAGGTTTCAAGTCTTGGAGGATACTTCAGTATTGACAAAGCCAGTACCTTACATGAGAAATATTCTGAAAAATTATTGTGTACAATCTTTGTGTAACCCCTGACGAACTCGTAGCAAACTGCCAAGTGGCTTTTATGTCACGCGCTGCAAAATTAAAGTGTTTGACAGAGCTGCTAATGAAAAGGAAATGAGCATCATACAAGGCAGCTCTGTCAGATTTATCTAACCTGAGCGAACAGAAATAAACTCATCTACTTTCTGAACTATTGTTCTTGGCCAGTATTTGATCTTTTACTGGCTTCTTCCCATCCACAATCCTTTCCCCCACTTTTGTATTTGTTTGTGCTCCAGTGTAATTTTTACTCATCCATCCATCCATCCATCCCTGAAGTCATTTGCTCTTACACTTTTGGTTTAAGTGAGTTTGTAAGCTCAGTTCCTAAACTAAAGTTTTAAGGGCTTTTCTGTGTATTCAACTTCCAAGTCACCTGGACAAGTTTAAGAAAATTTCAATTCAAGTGCTATAGTTATTTCTTTATAAATATAGTGTAAAATTATGTCTCCTCAAACACACAGCAAATGGTAGGAAGCTGATCTGAGCCCACACTGTAATAAAGAAACATGATCACTTTATGCACATTCACACAAAAAAAATACTTACCTCGCTTGTATTTCAAAACATCTCTGCAAACACTAAAAGATTCAAGTCTTACATAGATCCTCATTTTCTTGAAAAGCCAAGTAATCTCCTTGCCTTGTGACAGCTCAGGTTTGAAAAAAAGTCACAGAAAAAAAAAAAATTGTTACTTGCTGATAGTTCTTTCCTCTGTTCCCATCTCCAGTACCCCTGGCCCTGTTTCCCACCCCTTCAACGGGACCATCTTCTCCCTACCAAGGCTCCAGCAAGCAGCTCCCCTCACCTGGCCGGCCTCAGCCTGGGGGCAGCGTGCCCCTGCCCATGCAGCTGGGAGCTCCAACCAATTCCTGGGCATAGAAACTAATTGCAATATAGCCAACTACTTCTCCTAGCCTGAACCAGTGACTGTTTTTAGTATTAAGTTTTACAAGCATTGCTCCCTTGCTGTCTAACAGCTGTAGGCAGGACATCCCAGCAGGATACTCTAGGACCAACAGCCCTTCCCTCCTGCTGATGACAAACACCCCAACATGTGAGGACAAATACACTTGCTCATATTTAAATTAGGGCTCAGACAAATTAAAGATTTCTTTAGAAACAGTCAACCACGAGAGGCTGGCTGCCAGTTTAAAGATGCCTTTCAATCACGTAACAGTCTGTATCCCGACTCTTTTTAACTTGGTTGCTTCCTGATCAGCAACTGCTGTTGTAGTCATCATATTCCCGATGGTGCCAAGGGTTTCAAAAAAAAAAAAAAAAAAAAAAAAAAAAAAAAAAAAAAAAAAAACAGCACCTCTACTCAAATGCACCGCTGACCTGTCTGGAAGAGAGAGACGCAGAGGGGAAGGAGAGAGAGGGGAAGAGGACGGAGAAGGACCAGGGTGTCAGGGCAGCCCACGGGCTGAGGTGGTGCTGGTACAGCCGGGCTCGGCCAGCCTGCAGCCCCAAGGGCAGGGGAACGGCTCCAGACTCTGCAGGAGCTGTCAGTTCAGGCATGCTACGGCGGCTATATAGCAGGAGATTCTTGTATACATCACTCACCATAATAAATACAAATACCGAATGTATTTCCTCAAAAACTTCTGTTGGTGGCTTTACTAAACCACAGTGCCCTCCCTATTCCATGACATCTTAAAACAGACCCTGCCTTTGGCCCCTTGCTTTAAGTTTATATTTCTTTTTAAAGGAAAAAAAAATATCGTGATAGCTTACCTGTTGGACTGGCTGTCAATACCCACAATAAAAGGGAGTGTGCTGTGCAGGGCACCGACTATATTGTTACTACACCTACTTTAATTGGATTAATTGGGATAAGAATGAGACAGTATTTGAAATTTCATTCTCAGAAATTCAGACCCTACTTTCAGATCCAAACCAGAAATTATTTCCTGGCTATTTAGGACATTGGATTTTTTTTTTTCCCCTTTTTTAAAGAAATAGTATTCTAATATAGCACTGTGCAACTAAATAGTTGTATGCTATTCTCAGTCTAAAAATGGCAAATGATGCACTATGTACATTAGGAATGTCAATGTTGAAACTATTCAACTTACACAACACAAAATTATTCTAAAAATTGTGAGGTCTGTCAACAGTTATTACAGTGGTTAGGTACATCTGAAAACATAATTTCAGGCAAGCTTTGTGAATCCACTCCAGAGGAGGTTCTTGGTCCTCTTCTCCCCTGCAGAAGATCCCCTCTACAATCACCGCTGCTGGCATCCAACAACAACCCCATCCAGGGAGACGACACAACCTCTGGCAGGTAGGGCATGGCATCATGTGCTTATAGCAAATAGAACGATCTCTCCTCGAGTTAAAATGTAAGGATTTCTTTTGGTTTTATCATTCTCGGATAGCACCTTTGATTTACTAACTTTGCAGAATTATCAGTTTAGTCACTCGGGAGGGATTACAAGGGAGAGGAGCGAAGGAGCTTCGTTCAAATGGAAGCACGGGCCTCCTGTGCGGGTATGCGATTTAGCACCAGATAGGAAACCAAGGGCTACGCCCAAGTTGAAATGTTGTCGCCTTTCCGGTTTTTCATACATAATCCTCACTTTCACAAGAAGTCACTTCATTTGGCTGTAGGAATGTGCCCTCTGCATTGATATTCAAGTAAACTGTCAAAGATTCCAGGTGAATAGCTTAAGAGCAATCAAGTGTAGCATTTAATGCAAAGCTTTACATGGCAAGACAAGTTTATAGAAAAAAAAAAAAGTATCAAGCCAATCTCTCCCAAGATAAAGACTATTTTATATTACTGAAGGTAGGTCACATCCAGTAATGAGAATAAGCCAAGAAAAATTTTTGGTACCACACAATCCAGCTGGCTCTTCCCAACCGAGTTAAGCATAATCACTCAAGAAAAAAAACATTTGAAGATTCCTGGGTACTGACCACTCCCACCAACGCATTCACGCCTTTGGTTACTCAACAAACTGGATACCTGTCATTTCTGTTAGCAGCATACAGAGAAATTGCTCCAATCCCGGGCACTACAAGCGGCACCGCTTCTGAGGCTTGTTCCAGTGTGGAAAAGAGAGAGGTGGCGAGAGTGCTGCCAGATACAGTCAGCGAGAGGCAGAAGAGCACGAGGGAGTCTATGCCATCAATAGAGCACAACCACCGAGTTTAGCTGTAAGATCACAATCTCACTTCCCTTTCAGAAAGTGCCTTGTTTATTCAGTTTTTAATGGTATGGCATAAAGACTCACGTATTCTATAGATAGATACCAAATTGGTATTATCAAAATAAACCATCTGTTTTATAAACCCACTATTTACAAAAACGGTTTCTGAAGTTTTTTTGTTTTGTTTTTTTAACAAAAATTAAACTATACACCAATCTAAGTTACAGAAACAAAAATAACCTTTATAAGATCACATGTATAAAACAAGAAATGAAATGTGATTTTATTTAAGGCAATACTGGGCTACTTCACAAATCACCACCTCAAATATATACACTGCTCCACACTACTAATTTTCTATCACATTCACAATGGATTCTTTAATACCAAATATTGTTTTAAATCTCCAATGTAGCAAACTATTTTTATTCACATTTCCATTTTTATTATGGAATCATAAATGCTTTGTATCCAATTAAAAGCAATGAAAAATGTAGCTATAAGAAAACTATTATATTTATGTGTTAACTACATATGAATATCATCCATAGATACTGGATGTTAAAATTTACAAAAATGAGAGAGTGTGTCAGTACGTTTAACCTATGAAATGTGATCTTATCCAGCTCCTCTCCTGTAAATAAATGCTTTATGCAAAATAAACTGGATATGACAGACTTAGCTAGTTTTAGTTCAAAAGTTCTTAATTTAAAATGAGTAAAGGACAGTTTTAAAAACTTGCTTACTTAGTTACAAATTAAAATTCCGAATATAAATGTGTCATTTAATAGTTTAGACTTACAGACTGCTGGTGGCAGCAAATGATTTACAATAATAAATATATACAAAAAAAATGTATCTACAAATAAAGAGTACTGTTATAGAGGAGAAGTAACCTGGTGAAAGATACCAATCACAGACAACTCACAAAGATTTAGTTCATGGAAAGGACATCTGATAGAAAGTTGAGGTTTCGATCAAGTATTTACAAAACAGAAGCAATTACTCTGTTCTTCAAGTCCCATAGGGATAAAAACAAATAAGACATTTACATGACTCATGTCATGTTTTTTGCTAGATTAAATCACTTCAAAATAAAAGAGCTCCACAGTTACTAGCATGCTTGATGGCTTCCTATTCAAAATAAATTTTATTACAGATCGTAGTTAAACACATAAGTTTTCAGTATTTTGCCTCCCCTTCCTCGGCACCCATAACAATTACTTTTGCAGCTGTAACCTCTGGATTATCCTCCCAACGTCCTTCGAGCTTTCTCAAACTGACGATAGGTTTCATTTCCTGAAGTTGCTTCAACACGCGCTCAGCGCAGTCTTTAAGAGTCTTGTCTAAAACTATCTTTACATTATCACCACACGGAAGCCGTGATGGGTTGGCAAACGGTACGAGGGTTTCAGTTTCAGAACATGACCAAGTGACATTACTTGCTACGGAGGTCTTCTCACTGGATTTTCGAGAGTTCGAATGGGATCCTTTTTTGGTTCCGCTGCTATGGTACTCTCTTTCAGTGTTTTTCTTTTGCTTCACAGCAGACTCTTCAAGGAACTTAAGGAATGACACTTCAAACCCCATTGGCTTAAATGAGCTCCAGTCGAAAGCTGCAGGTTGCTCTTCAGCCGTTTGAATGGCGACAGCAGTCTCTTCCTCCCTGGGCATGCTACTCACATCAGCAGGCAGTACTTCCTCAGTTTTTTCAGCTCTCCTCCTCTTACTCTGAGATACGTTTTTTTCTTTGTTTGCTCTTTTTAAGTTGTTTGATTTTTGCTTTTCTGAGGGGCAGGAGCTGGTTTCCTGCAAGTCACTATTTACACTGGAAGAGATTTTTGCTTGATTTTCAGCACTTGAACAATCCTCGTTAATCAGTTTAGTAATGAATAGCTCTGTCAGTTCATCAACTTCGTCCTTCTCACCTTTTTCAGTTTCCTTTTGCGGTAACATAGTTGTGCTTGAATCATTATTGCTCACTACCAAACTCTGTTCAGGCTCTTTCACATCACTTTTTTTATCAGTTTCTTGCTCACAAGAGGCTTCCTTTACTTGTGAGACAGAGTGCTTTTTAGATACAATAAGCAGATTTCTGTGCTGGGAAGTAAATGCTTTGGACAGCTTGTGACATTTATAATGCCTTATTATGTTACTTTCGCTTGTAACTACAGACGAACATCCCTTTATCATACATGGATACTGAGTTATGAACCTGCTCGTACATTCCGATAACGCATCGTTTCTAGCCTTTATTGAATAAACATGCTTGCCGCGTTTCAGTGAGTAAGCCTTATTTTCTTGAACTTGCATTCCTTTCGAGTTTTTGTTTTCCAAGCTGACGTTTTTCTTTCGTTTTGTTTTCACTGACAGCCTGTTACCTTCTTTTCCCGATCTGTTTTTTAGTCCTCTCTGTTTGGACTTCAACGGTTTCTCCTGATTTGCTTTGCTTGAAATGTTTTCCTGACCTGGTGTCAGTCTCCTGGGTCTTATTAGGTGATCTTTATGCTTGTCATTATGTTTGTTAAAAATATGCCTCAAGAGGTTAGACCTAGTAGCATAAATACGGTCACAGCCCTCACAGTCACACTTGAATACACCGTCATCTTCTACTTTATTTGGCTTTATCTTAATACCGTGATCTGCCTCAAGGTGTACAATGTAGTTAAGATATGCTGTAAATGAAGACTTACACTGAGACTGATCACAAGAAAATCTTCCTGCCTCTGGAGCAGATTTCATATTTCCAATTTGCTCTGGGGTCATGTCATGAAGCTTCATGTAATGTTGTATCAAGCTGGTAACTTCCTGGAAGATGCGAGAACAGTCGCTCACCTCACACCTGAACTCTCTGATGGTGGGTTTGGTTTCCACCTCATTGCGTTCCTCTTTGCCTGGCTCGTTCTCCTCCTCCACTTCGGCAGAGAAGGCAGGGAGGTCCGATTTGTGCACAGCTTGGTAATGAAGGATTAGGTTTTGTTGTATCGTAAAAGCCGCGAAGCAGCCCTGATGGACACATCGGTACGGTCTATAAGGGCTGTATCTAGTAGGAAACTCCAGAGATTTTGTTACAGGTTTCCTACGTTTTCTCTCCTCTTTTTCCTTCCTGTACCTCCTAACCTTGCGTACTTTGGGTTGTGCCTGTGTACTACCAACAGAGGCTGCATTATGTTGCCCTGGTGGAACAGAAGCCACTTGGGGAGGTTTTTCCAGTCTTTCAGGGATACTGTTTTCTGGTGTAAGTTTTTCCAAGATTTTTACAGGCTCTACAGCTTCCTTTATCTGAGCTTCTTTGACCAATGGAGCTGCAGCTTTGTTTTCTATTGTTAGTGTGGGCAAAGTTTTTATGTCAACAGGTTGTGGGGCTGTGTTTACAGTTTCATTTTGAGATCTTCTGCCATAAGGCCTTTTAATTTTTAATTTTACCATCTCCTCTGTCGTAAAATGATGTACAAGCTGGCAGTGTGCTCGGAGATTAGAGTTTCTTGTGAATGTTTTTGGACAGGTAGCTACAACACATTTGAACGGGGCATACTTCAGTTGATGTTTCTTAATTTCTAGTATCATTTCTGCTGTGTACTGATGAACCTTGCCATAGTGTTTAAATAACGCGTCTTTTGTCATAGCACTATAATTGCAGCCTGGATCCTGACATACGAAAGGCTTATTAACTTTATCACTAAACTGAATGTTACTTGCCTCCAAAGATACCTGCACAAGGGGTTTACTTTCAGTTGATGATACAACAGGAACTGCTGGTGCTAGCGTATCTGCTGGAGGACACTGGGAAACAGGCTCAGAGACCTGAATGGGTGAATCATTTTCTAGTTTCAGTTTTTGCAAGCCCTCCAAAATTTCCAGTATTTGAGTATCATCCTTTTGAGATGTCTCAGACTGAGCAGGGCTACTCTTAGCAGTGGTGACATTCCCCACGTGCACAGCAAATTGTGTAGGAGTAGGTAATTTTACACTATGTGCAGAATTTCCCAAGGAAGCCTGTGCATTATTTGCTTGTAAGTCCTGTCCTGAAGCAGCAACGGTATCCTGAATTTCAGTTTTCACTTCAAGTATCTGTGAATTCATAGCAGTTTTAATTATTTCCAGGGTCTTTTCAAAGTTCTGCATAACGTTGTCTTCTGAAATCTGCTCCTCTGAATTTGCTTGCACACAAGAATTTACAGCCATCATTTGGGAATCCCCATTTTCAGTTTTTACTCTTAAAGGGGGTAGCATTGTATGAGCATCAGTATTTGTTTTGAAGTTCTCTTTGATACTGGCCACGAATAACTGATTGTCAACATTATTAAGTTTCTGTGTGAGATTTTCCACCACTGCTTGAGAGCCACAATTTGCCAGCAAGTTGGACTGAAAACCTTCTCCTTGTATTTGCACGTTTCCTTCAGTGCTTTTGGTTAGAAGTTCCATCGTTGTATTATTTACTGCTACTTTCTGTGATATATCAGGTGCAAGCAAGGGTGTAGTTGCTTTTCTCTTCCTCTTTGAAGCACTGGTTCCCTTCTTATTCAAGTTGCTTGATCCTGAACTCTTGGGACTACTTATAACTGAAACTCGTGAACTGTTCCCTGCAAAGTTGTGTGCCGCTGCAACAGTATTAGAAAACGAGCTAGGACATAAGCCATTTTCAATAGTCTTTCGCATTAAGTCCTCTGTTGCAAGAACTGGCAAGCTCTTGCATTCATTTATTGGAGGAATTTTGGCATTGAGGGTCCTGTTTTGGTCTGTTAGCAGGGTACTGGGGTTACAGACTGTCTGCAGCAGAGGGGACGCAGATGAGCTGGAGAGAACAGCTGCATTTATCGGAGTTGTATCTGTGACGCAACTTGTTGTAACCACGTGTGGAAGTACTTCTGTGTTATCAAAGGTACTCGGGATGCCTGCAGTTTCCAAAGCTTGTTTTATAATTTGATTTCCTTCTTCATTCCCACTGGTATTAAAGTTACTCACATTGGCCCGTGGAAATATGGTCTGCAGCAAGGCTGCAGAACGATTTTCAGCTGCAAGTAACTGCAGGAACGATGGATCTTTAAAACATGTCTCTGGATTGAAGGCAGGCTCCTGGGGCTGCTGCAAGTTTAATGAATTTGAGGAAAGAATCATACTGGCAAGCAAAGACTGCCCATTCGCTTGCAGAGCTTCTGGAGAAATTTCTGATCCTTCAAGAGGCTTACAGTAAGATCTCTTAGACAAGTGACCACCAAGTGATCTAGGATTAGTGAAAGCTCTGAAACACCTGCTACAGATAAACTTGCCATCCCTAATTATTGCTGGCCACTTTGCCCTCTTGTTATGTTTTGGCTTCCTTTCTTTCCCATTTGGGCCCCGGCCACGATCTTTTTTTACCTTTTCTGAAGCTGCATGTTGAGAGCTAGTTTCACTGAAGTTATTTTCGTTACCCAATCGCGAGGGAAATATCTGATCAACAATTTCCTCTTTTGGGAAAGCAGAACTAGTGTTTCCTTCTAGTTGTGATGAAAAGTTATTCGTGTCATTGTCCAATTGCGAGAAGACTGAATTCGGAGGATTCTCTGCTGATGAAGGAAAGAGAGACATTGGACCATTTTCTGCAGGCAAAGGAAGAAAAGGATCTGAACCACCGTCAATATTCAGAGGCATAACTGTTTTTGCCAGATCATCCAACTGGGAAGGTAAGGTTGCAGCAGACATATTTTCCATTTGTGAACATAAAACACTCTCAGGCTCACTTTTAATACGAGTAGACAAACTTGGATTTATGACACTTTCCACTATAGGTAACATAGGACTGGCCAAATTTTCTAGGTGAGTTGGGAAAAGTGTACTTGAGACATGTTGCACTTGACTGGAACAGGTGGGATTCAAATTAGGTTTGTTCTGTGCAGTAAAGGCAGCACCTGGATTGCCCACTTGCGATGGCATAAGATACACAATCTTCCCATCATTCAGCACATTTTGCAGATTGCTGGATTTCCGTGGTTTCTTATTTTTACGCTGCATTTTAAAAGCAGCATATTCATCAGGGTGTGCTGCCTTCATATGTTTGCCAATGCTCTGCGATGAGTTGTATGTTCGAGTACACCCCTCAACCTGACAATTAAATTTCTGAATTGGAGCTGCTGGTGACACAGCTGGAACTAAAGAGCTGTTCATGTTAGGCTGCGAAGGAATGAACGTAATACTTTCTAAAGTTTTTAAAGGCAGGTTATATAGATTAGCAGCAGCCTTAATACTGTCTTCTATTTCAAGTTTGGGAATGGGTACGGTGTTTCGATATCCTGCCTGATTCTGCATGCTGAATGGATTTACAATGCTCACTTGTCTTTCTAAGCTTTTTGATTCAAGGGCTTCTGGTTTCAGTGTGTCTGAGGTCACAGATATATTTTGAATATTCTGAGTCTGACTGAGACAGTCTTCTTCCTTTCTCTCTTGGAAAACTGAAAGACAAGAGTCAACCGATGAGCACAACTGCTGGGCTCCAGGTTTAGTGGGATCTACTTTAATGGCAGTAACAGCCAATTTACCTCTTTTTACAAAGTTATCTCGGATCTTCTGGTTAACAGCAGGCACCTTAATGCTGCTTGCTGGAATTGCCACTTCTGTCTTCACTGAACCTGCAGGAGACTGCTCCAAACCGGCATTAGGTAAGGAATCACTTTGCCGCAGTATACCCACTGAAGCATTTACACTTTCATTCCCTACTGGTTCTGCTTTGATTTGATTCCAGCCAGTGTTTTCTCCTTCAGTAAAACTACTCTGGTTGTCAGCCGGAGGAGATGTCAATTCCTCTTTAACAGCAACTTCATTGGTATTTTCATTAGTTTTAGAAGACTGACTAAGATCAGCCTGATTAGTCTGGCTTTCAGACTGTTGCACTTTTTCAGGCTGCTTGTTGTGATCCTCAACGTGCTTTTCCAGTTCATTCTGAGAACGGTACACCTTTCCGCAGCCTGTGACTTTGCAGGTGTAAGTATTATAGTGTTGTGCTTCATGATCATAGAGTAAATAAGCTTCAGAAAACACTCTGCCACATTTAGGAAACATACACTTCGCTCTGAAGACTTGATGCTCTTTCCTATGTGTCAGCAGCTCAGCATAACTGTTAAAACCAGCCTTACATTTCATCTGTATGCAGATATAAGGTTTGCTGCCACAGTGCATTTGTAAATGATCATTCAGGTGAGTAACACTTACAAAATGTCGTCTACAGTACTGGCAAATCACTTTTTTGCTTTGCATTTCAAGAAAACGTTTAGCCTCTTCATTATCTTTATGCCCCTTTGCATGCGCTATTAGATTTTTAAAATACTTAAAGCCTTTTTTACAAAATGTTACAGGGCAGGTGAATTCATTAATAGGGAGTGGCTTTTGAACTGGCACTATCTCTGGTATGTAAGGTTTATCTTTGTCATCATTTTCATCATCTGAGCCATCGTTATCGTTAAACACAATGAAATCTGTTGAATAGAGACTGTTCTTCTTAATGGGTCGCTGCTCCTGTTTGGATACAGAATCAGTTTTCTGATTCTCATTGGCAGCTGCTACTTTAGGAGGTCTTCCCAGTCTCCTCAGTGGTTTCATAGCAGCCAATCTCTCTTTGCTGGATTTTTTAACATGCAAAGTTACATGGGGAACAAAGTTTTCTTTAGAATTAAAATTTTGGGCACAAATAGGGCAACTGTAAATTCCATCTTTATAATGTTTTTGTGCATGCCTAACTATTCTATGACCTAGGAATTCTTTGTCGCATAACACACAATACTGCATATAAGCTTGCCAGTTCCTAAATCTAGCTGATATGAACCCCCTCTCTCTGAGTTTTTTAATTTCTCTCTTTTTCTGCTTTTCATCTCTGATACCCTTAAGAAGGCTTGTAGCTTCATCAAAAGTGCCAGCAAGCCCATTCACAGAAGTTTCTTTAGTCTCTTCTTGGCAATCCTCAACCTTCTCATAAACTTCACTATCGTTTAGTTCGTCTATTGATGACACGATGGATGCCTCCTCTCCCATAAGTGCCAGACACTGACGCTTGAGAGTTTTCCAGTCCCAGAATTCTGGATCAAAAGGCCACTGAGTTTTCAGTACAAGTAAGAGCTCACAGCGCAAAGAATTTGGTATTGGAAGATTCTCTTCATCATACTTCTGGTCAGGTTGATTATATAGCATTTCAACAGCATAATATGCATCCACAGTGGGTTCAAGAAGAAATTCACTCAGCTGACAAGCACGTTTAACCTCCAAATCATCTGGAAGCAAGCAGGAGATAGTCTTGCAAATAGATATCTTTACATCTGTGTTTTCACTGGATTCCAAGCGCAATGCTTTCACACACAGTTCAATGCAGGTTGCAAGTCCAGCACCATCGATCTGTAAAGCAAGACTAATTTTAGTAAGTCACCTTATCTTATCCCTTTCTGTATTTGTAAATAAAAGACATCATTATTCAACCCTAAGTGTAAAAAAAAAATGCACCTGGAATTTATAATACTATTTTTTACTTTAAGAAACATAGTGGTTTGCCTTTAGATGCTATTCCATAAGTTTCGTAATTTGTCTTCATGCTACTAAAAAAAAAAATAACGTGAAAGTTTACATACAGCTAAAACAAATTAATTTTATGTCCTGTCTAGTTTGAGGACTTTAGGACTGTATGTTCAAGGTGTTCAGTTTAGCAATATTGAGCCTTTCCATGAAATAAAGCCTGCCAGTTGTGTCAACGTTACTTGAGATGAGCTTCTATGGAGCCTTAACTTAAAACTGGGTAGAATTTCAATGGTAAAAAGTCCTACAGCTAAAAATAAGAGAAACAAGAGATTTTCTAAAACAGGGGTCCTCAAACCACAGCCTGCGGGCCAGATACAGCCCCCCAGGGACCTCAATCCAGCCCCCCAGTATTTACAGAATGGGTGGCGGGGGGGAAACCAAGCAGCCACAGATGGCTGCCTGCCACTTAATCCGTGTGCCGGCCCCCTGGTTAAAAAGTTTGAGGACCTCTGTTCTCAAAGATCTCTTAATTTGGAAAGCACTTAAGCTATAAAAATAAACCTTTATTTTTAAGGATTATGCCACTTCAAAGTCAACTGACCTCAACTGAACACATAACTTCATTCCAGCTGAAAGTAATAAGTATAGTTAAATGTTCCATCATTTAAGTGTTCCAAAGGTCACATGGTCTTTTCTCATTCATACCCTCAGGCAAAGTAAATTACATTTACATCCACTTTACAGTCTCTTTATGCTGCCAAGGCTGCACAGAGAGACTGTGTCATACATGTGAATAAAGCCCAGTGAATTTATGAATACACAAGCCTGCTACCCACATGGTCTCCAGTTTCTGCCATCAGTGAAATGATCCACACTCATGAGAGAAAAATCAGTGTGGCATAGAACTGACAGAGCTCTTATGATCACTAGACTCTACTAAAGTTATTTTCCTCCTCCTCTCTAACTCCAATTTAGTTCAGATCTTTGGATAAAATAATCCTTAAGATTAGAAGTCCATGATTAGCCATACCAGGACATTGCAACAGTTAAAAAGGAATTTTTATTCTTAGCATATACCAAATTACAGAAAACCTCCCAACTAAAAGATTTTGGAAGAGCTCAGTTTAGCTATAAGCATTAAATAGTGCAACTACTACTACTGAGAGGAAACTAGGAAACTTAGATGACAAGGTTAGCTGAGATAGATGAACAGAGTTTTTAATACAACATTGGATCTAAGTCCACAAAAGGCAAGTACTTCATTTATCAAAATAGACTGCATTCTTAAGTGGCAATTCAAAAGTTTTTTTTTGTTTGATTGGGTTTTTTAAAATTTTTGTAATTTTCTTATCTACTAATATGCAGCCTCCATTTCCTCTCCTCATAAGCTTTTCCTCACTATTTCCTGTAATATTTGAAATATGGAAAATACTGAAAAGGAATGTTAGGACCTGCTAACAGAAAATACCACATTTAGAGGACATGGACAATAGTAGAGGCTGTAACCCCAGCCTTCAGTTTTTCCTTCATCTCAGTTGTGGCATCCAGCTCTTCTGTTTATTCCCTTTTATTTTTCTCCAAAGGACCAAAGAAGTTTTAATGATTCAAAAGGGATCAACTTAGTTTACCTGCAGAAGGAGGTTGCTACATCCTTTCCTAAAACCAATTAGGACTGCCCCAAAACTGATGCTACAGAAAGAGACAGAATGTCTAAGCAGCTTTCATAAATTTTCCTGATTACAGTTCCATTAAAAGTGCCAAAAATATTCTTTCAGGAGTATCCTTACCTCTGAATTAATTACTTTAATCAGGAAGAAAATGTGATAAACAGTCTTAGTTAACACAGAAAGTTGGCGACATCTCTCTAGATACACTTGAATAGAAGGCTCTACCCTTTGCTGCAGTTTACTCCAGAAAAGAGTCAGTTCCCTAGAACAAGAGAACAATATTTCAGGGCCAGCAACACAACCACTAATCTGATCACAAGAAATGCAAGGTTGAAAACAAGTTTCTATTTTTCCTTTGGGAAAGGAAAAAATCTGAATCTATTCACACCTTATCTTACAGGGAAAAGCTTTTATTAATTTACCCACAGTATTAGTATCTGATTTTCAGAATTATTACCATGACTCAATTCTAGAAGGACAGATCAGAATACAACCAGTATTACCGTTATTTATGCTACATAATTTACAGACTCACGACGTGGTCTTGAAAAAAGTCTTGCAAAGTAGTTTACTCGTCACAGAACAGAGTTTTTACACCTCAGAATCCTTAGTAATTACTAACAGCTATAGGAGGATGGCTTTTCTCTGTTGTAGATACATTTTTCTTGAGCTGCTCTGCTTTAAGAGCTGAATCTGTGATTTAGTGAGAAATTAGATCCAAAACCAAACAGTATTACTGCATCTGCATTAACTCACTAGTTCATTCCTCCTTAGGTGCATACAGCCTGGGCTATTTAGTACCTTGTGGAATGGTGTAACCCCAAAAACTTTAGCTGAATCTGTTAAAGCAAAATCCTGCATTAGCAGATGTTCCCCTGCTGTTGCACATAAAAATTACATGCACAAAGAAAGCTAATTGTACAGGTCTGGAGTACAACCAAACTCAACAGTTGGAAATTCAGACCCTAACAGCACCAAGAGCTGCCAAAGACCAGTTATTTGTTCTCACATTAATGAGAGCAAGCCTTAAAAAAATAAGCATCTTCATCTAACTTTATTATTTTGGTTATAGTAGCATAGAGGTCCTTTTCTAGAAGTTTGTTAGATAAAGAAATACTGTGTTATGACGTAAGCACAGATGGGAACAGCATTTATGCGTTAAAAGTTGACATAATGCTGACTAGCTGCCTGCAGATATTGAATTAGTTCTACAGCGTAAGATTATTGTCAAGAAAAATCATTAACCAGCTACTGGTATTTGTAAATGCCTCATCATACATGCAGCCTTCAAATTCCCATAATGGAAGCTAATCCTGTCAAATATTCTTTTCTTTTTTAGCTTTCCAAGAGCCACATCTCCTTCCTGTTTAGCTCACGAATTTTATCAGCTGAAGAAAGTTAACTTACGGCTTACGTACAAATCTAATTTTTGTTCCACTAGGCAGAAAACAATATTCAGACTCACCAGGCACAGTACATTTCTCCTTGCTGCAGCTGGCGAGATAAAAATGCTGCACATAAAATTAGAGCACTTTTTTCATCTCCATCAGATTCTAGGTTACAGATCATTTCTAGAGCATCTTTACAATCTACTTCCGCGATCTAGAAGGTAGGAAAGAACACAAGATCAAGAAAGTGGTTTCGTTTTCAGACACATAGTCATCTGATGAGTTGTAAAAAGTCAGTAATTTAGAACTTAAATACTCAACTCTATCAGATAGAGATAAGCTTAAAAGCAAACCAGTGTATTTCCATAGTGTCAAAACTGATTATGCCACCAGAAGATTTGTTATATTAAAGTGAACAAACTTTTCCTTTTGTATCTACTGTCCCTAAAATTTTTAAAGTACAACATTAATTATTCATATATATTACATACATATGATAATTATAGTAAGTAGATTTAAAATTTCAAATTGCAGCGTAACACACAAAGATTATTACCTGAAATTCTAACACAGATTAGAACTAGTCACTAATATTACTACTGTTTCAATGCAATAGGCTGAGCTATTAATGAATCCAAAGTGTACCATGAACGCCTCAGTATTTTAAAAAAATTCAAAGACAAAAAGAATAGGAAAGCCGAATGCTCTTCTAGAAGAGCATGACAGTCCCTGCAATGTAACTTATTTGTTCAAGCAATGATGGAAGCACCGTACTTTTGTAGCAAAACAAAGGAAAAACCACAGTCACCCAGTACTACTAGAATATCAGTACTGAATGAGCACAGCTGTTACAACAACTACAATCTAATTTGATTCCCAGTAGACTGGTTTGATTACATCAATCAGCACATCTGGCAGGACTTGCTGGTATTTATTCTTTGACACAAGCAGTTGAAGAATAACTTGACCACTGCAACAGCACTGTCAGAAGTCTCTCGAGAAATCACAACACCACCCAAAGCAAGAAACAGAAAGGCCAAACACCAGCTAGTTCAGCACTTTGGATAAAATGGCAGCACAGCTCGGGTGACCACCATGGTATCCAGGTGTCTGTCGGTCCAGCAATCAATTTTGAAGGGTACAGGAACTCATTTTTTCACCTGAACTGACATTTTGTAAATATACTAATGACCCTTCATTAAACATCACTTAAGGTTTAGTAACCTCAAAGTAATCTAAAGAAAACTGCATTTCTCAAGACCTTAGAGAAGATGGATTAAAATACCTGTTGTACCAATCTAGACTGAAGGTCTGCTTTGCTTAGCACCCCATCTCAGATGGGATCCATCAGTTCAAACCGCAGGGAAGAATATGGGAAACTGAACTTAGAATAAAGGGAATTTTTTTTCTGAAATGCTTTTCCAGCCTCTCAGAGTTCCTAAGGGACCCAGCTTGAGCAAAGGTCTGTACAGGTCCAGCCATCAAGTCTGTCAGTCTATCGTTTCACATACTGCAGATTTGAATTCTTCACATAATTGAAGCAAACTATTAGACTAATCCAAGCTGAAAATGAGCTCAAATGCTACTTTTCTGCCTGTTCTGAATGGGTATCAAAATTCCCACACCTCTACAGAGTGAGCTATACTTCTTTATGGTTTACCTTTTTTTTTTTTCCCCCATTTTCTTATTTCCTCACACTACAAAATGACTACCCTTCTCAGTTCAGAAGTTCACCTTGACATGTTAATAGCATATTTGTCTTCTCTTGGTAACACACAAACTTTCCAGAATGGTTGGTTATATTGTAAACCATGCTGCAGCTCAAGCTGCAAAGCTAAGCAATCCAAGGTTCGGAAATACCTGAATGAGGTTCTCTGTGATAACCCAGTCTGAACTTATCTGTACGTTATGGCATCCTAAGAAACAAGGCTACCCTATTCCTTTTGTCCACGGGATTCATGGTTCACTCACTGACCATTCTGCTTTGGGAGCACAGTGGGGCTGAATAATGAAGGCAGCACGTTTGCAGGTTTCATTCCAAGTTCCACTGAGTCTTCAGCAAACAAACATGAGATTGGCACAGCCCTGTCAGCTCCTCCTGAGCATGTTCTGGCAGGGCCTACTGCAGCCAGGGCTGGCAGGGTAAGACCGATCCGATCCTACTGAGCATCAGAAGAACGTGCTCAGTGACAAACTGTCATCTTAGAATTTAGTCTATATCTAGGGTAGGAAACTTTTCCAACTCTAACCACTGCATAGTTTTCATCCCTTTAAGATCAGTTTTAAGATGCTTAATACTTATTAACATAAAAAGATGACAGAGACAAAAAGAGAGCAGAGAGATGCAGACAGTCAAGAAAACTGACAATTGCAGTTAGTTTTCCCTTAAGAATGAAAAAAGGTCAGATGGGATGGAGTGAGAAATTAAGACATCACCTAGAGAATGCAGAAGAGCAAAGCTGTTACCTCTACTTTGACTTCTGCATTTAAATAAGAAGGATTTTATATTTCAAGCCAGATCAAACATCTGATTTCACCTTCATTTTTACCAGGGCATTTGGGTCAAAAAATGCTACTTGAAGTTCAGAGAATAAATGTAACATCTAAAGGGCCCCATTTATATATGAGGTACTACACAAAAAGCTACAGTTAAAATATTAAGAGTGGGAAAACCACTATCCTCACCTTACTAACAAGGTCTGAGGCAGAGTTCTAAAATACTTCAAGCAAAAAAACCTATGAAGTTGTGGGAAAGCCAGAAATGCCTGCTAGCAACCTAATATTACGCTTCCACGTGTTTTAATCAAGTCATTACTAGTCCATTTAAAAGTGACTTAAATGAAAAGAAAAAATACCAAAAATATTTTAATCATATTTTAAAAGAAAAACCTCTTCTACAGAAAAATAGCCTACAATTAAGTGACTTTATTATCATTAAAGAAATAAGTCTAAAAAACTTCTTTGTTTTTTACTTACTTCTTCCATTAGCTTTTCATTTGGTGATCCTGAACAAAGACAGACCAAGTATGTTTGCTTGAAATTGCCTTTTGCACTGATTTCTGGATGGTCAGAGCACAGTTTTGCCAGAGCAGTAGCCTGCATCAATTGCTTTGTTTTCATTAGGTGCTTAATTCGCATATCCAGCAGGACGGGACCTTCGAACACTAAAAATTCATTCACTTCAAAGAAAAACAAGCCAAATTATTACATACACATTTCACAGCAGGTCATAGAGTTAACACATGACATTTACTCATTCATGATTAACCTCTAAAATTTATTCAAATCACAAAAGCTACAAAAGGTATGAAACAAAGACGAGAAAAAGCATCTTTGAAAATTGTACGTGTTTATTATAAGGATTCACTGCTACAGACTTTTTACCTACTTGCAGGTTTTAATTCATTCTACTTTCTTGGCAAAACAGCTGCATACAAAACAGATTTAGAAAACATATGCTTCTTAAAATATTTAGATGCCATTTGATTATATTCTACAGAAAACAAGTAACACAAAACCACTACTCTCACATCCTTCTTTATACATATATACAACTATTAGCTATGCTTTTGCTAATAGTTGCCTTTTAAAGATCTTGCTATGAAAGGATAAATGTGACAAGTGTAGAAGTATCTGAAGCCCTTTCTATTGGTGTTAAATATTTTGTATTACACATTCACAGAATGCAGTCAAACTCCTTTAGAAGTTTTTCAGCCAAGTAAATTTCCTACAAAGAGAGGCTTATCTTGTATAAATTTGACTGTTTTATAGTTTGAAACTCAAAGACACAGGAACAGTTATATTTTATTCCATTATATTTTGCACATATGCTACTACCAGAGTTAAAACTGCCTACACTAACAACCCAACTCCAGGTGCTTCAGTGGAAAGTATAAGAATTCTACAATAAGAAAGGGAAAGCACAGGTTAATGTTCCTACTGTTACATATACATCTCTGATCTCACCCAGGTCTTCAAGATCAGAATTGCTTCAGCTTTGAAGCATGAGGTTTAGTATTACTTCGAAAATATTTAAAGTTAATTATTAAAACTAGATAGACACAGAGACAATTGACTTTGTTTAAACCTTTTCACATCAACCCCTCCTGTGGTAACTGTTTCCATAAGCTAGTTATAAGCTGTGTGGAAAATCTTTTTGGTTTTCAGTTATCCACATCTTAATTTCATGACACATTCTCTCATCTCTCAAAACCAACAGATTGCTACTGGTTTGTGGGTTTCTTTTTCCATTCGTTCACAAAAAAACAGAAGATAAGTAATATTCTTTCAGTTAGGGTAAAATCTTGGTCTTTTCTAAAAAAAAAAAAAAATAAAAATAAAAATTTTATTTTTTTCCAGCCTTTGAGTATTCATCCTTTCTTGAAACCTTCTGGCCATTTGCAGTGTTCACTTTCTGACACATCTTGATAGAAATATTCATTATATCCCTCTTCATTTACTTGCCTTAATTCCACTTGAATCGTGTTGCCCATTCACCTCATTTATATTTTCTTGACTTCCAAAGTCCTGTTTGGTCTTGATGAAATAATTAAGTAATTTCAGCATTTGCAAAATTAATTGCCTCTCTAGTATTTCGAGTATTGGTATACCAAACAGGAGGTTTACTCAGGAAAAAAAAAAAACAACAAAAAACCAAAGGCCATCTCATTTTATTTTTTGCTTCCTCCCATCCTAGTTGGTTTTTGATTCGTGCCTGTCTTTCATTTTATCTCATGATTTCTCCTTCTAGCTACTTATACAGGATATTACAAAAAGCCCATCTTGCAACAGAAATTAGGTCAACGGTTTTCTTTTTTATCATTTTAGTGCACACCATTTTAATACAGAAAATACTGCCTTTTGCAGAAAACAGGCCTGTGAGACCCCATCATTATCTTTCATGCATTTTTAGATTCATGGTTGAATTACCATTTCAACCAACTTAGTTGGTTAGTTATTCAGGATCCTTGTGCATTATTACAAATGATCAGCCATGGCTCACTGATGTGTAAGAATATTCAGTCAAATACATGTTCTTTCTTTCTCTCTCCATGTTGACGAGTATATGACCAGATTTTTGTTCATGCAGCAATAAAGGAAAACTAGAGCACACTAACAGACAATTGGTAGACTGTAACCATTTTTGTGTTTCTTAGAGGACATCTGCCTTTTAAACAGTAAACATTCCTTTAATGTCATTACCAATGCTTCATAAAAAACACTCATACTCTTGTCAACCCACAAATGACCCAGCGATGAATTACATTCAATAGTTTTAACCTTGCTCTTCCTTGTACCAGGTACCTGTAATCCTTTTACCCACAGCACTTATTCCCAGATAGTTTGCCTGGAATAACATTGGAACATTTTACCTTATTTCCGCAACAAGATACAGGAAGACCTTGGACTTTAAGCCATGTTGGTAACCCAAGATGTTTTGCTCTGATATATTATCATAATTACTGCATTTAATATTTTAGAGACTGCGTTCTATCTGCTAGTCCTCAGTAATCCTCCTCCTTTAGTGTTTACTGCTTCAGCCAGCCTACCTTGCATAAGCATCAGAACATTTTCCGTTATCTTCTCAATAAGATACAGGAAGACCTCAGGGTTAAAGCTACATATTATAGCTCTTAAGCCTTTATTCTAATCCAAGTGATTATAGCCATTACAGTTAACATTTGAAAGCTAATTCAAAGCACAATTTTTAATTTTATTTATTTCATAACTGAACTAGGTACTGCATTTTGAGACAGAAAACAGTGCTGAGGTGGCAGAAGCACGTCCATCACAGGGAAGAGTCTTAAGGACAAGATTTTGGGGTGTTTTTTTGTAACATGTGTTACATGTTGTAACATGTTTTTACATGTAACATGTAAAAACATTTTGTTTTTTAATAAATGTGTTACATTAATGAATTAAATAAAAACATATTTTATAGTGCAATGTCTATTTCCAAAGTTGTTGTAAACAAATGTTTAGTTTACCATAACAAATACAACTTCACAAATATGCTTTACAAGTGCTTTTTCAGTGCAAGTCAGAGCACAAAACCTGAAATATTTAATGAGAATGATCTAGTTATCAATGGCATGGTTCTTGGAAAAATTATGTCATTTTTGTGTAATGATCCACCATTCATTAGAATTCATAAACTTATGTTTGTGCAAGGCATGTGCAGAATTCATATAAAATTACAGACCTAACATGAAAGAAAAAAAACCAAAAAGACTAGCAGACAACATCTGACGGATGATACTATGATCTACTAAATCTGGCAAATAAACTCGGAGATACTGGCATCTAACCTTTTAAGACACAGTTTCCCTGTTATTCGTTTGAATCCCATAGCGACCATCTCACATCATATTACCAAGTGATTCTGTGTCAAGCCTGGAAGAACTACTATGAACTTTTGTTGCAGGTAACACATCACATATGGATTAAAAAAGACAAAATGTAATCCATAGATTAATAGCACAGAAGAAGAGCATGAATAAACAGTACTGTAGTAGGAAGTTCTCTATGGTGCACAGTTCACACGTATGTCATGTTCTGGCTTACTGCAGAAACTGTAGAACATAAAAGCAGAGAATTTCTGCCTTACTTAAAGCACTCAATCCTACTACTCTACAACAGTTCTTGGGTATGTATATATTAACCTACCATAGACCCTGTCTTCTCAACCGCATTCTGGCCAAGGAGGATGAAAGCAGGAGGTGAACGTACATATGGGCTATCCATCTCAAAGAACTTTAGTTACTGGTCAGTAACCTCTTTAGTCATCTTCAAGCTTTAGTCCACATGCATGTTCACACTGTGGGTGACTCTGAACAGTACTGGATACTTCCATATTTATGTGGAGCTGGGTCTCAGAATCCTTCACACAAACGCCACCTTAGCACAATTCTGCTGAATGCAGCACCAATCCTGGATGCTCCTAAAACGGAATATTGTTTGGTGAAAGAGTAAGAGAACTTCCAGGTGGCTGCTTTGAATACACCCAGGATTTTTTTATTTTTTTGTTTTTTTATTTTTAGTGAGGCTGCTGCTATCATTTGACTTCTGGTGGTGGATGCTCCTATTATTGAAAATTGTTCCACGCTGGCTGTTTAAATTCTAACCTGCCTGTAATCCACCTCAGTAATCTCTGAATAGCGATGGTTGTTTCCTTGAAGCTCTTTTCAGTGGGACATTCTTCAGAAGTATGCCTACTATATTCAAACTTACGAAAATGTCAAGAACTTACTTCTTGGCAGCCAGGTTTAAATCTCTAAGGATAATCAGAATCAAATAAAAAAAGCAGCAGCCATCTGGCTTTTTGTAGGATTCTCTCAGATACTTTTCCTTCACTCACCCTCAGTACCAGCCAAGGATACCAACGACAGCTTTGAAGGATTTGACCATCACTACCAGACTATGCTAAGGATAGAAAGATAGATTCACATTGAAGAGCATAAGCCACATTGACAAATACTGAATATGAAGTGCAGTAGTAGAGTGTTTTAACATTGTATAGGTTACTACATAGCCCAAAACATCAGGCATACTTCCAATTTTCAGTCTTTGGTGCACTAAGCATTAAGGCCATACAGATTAGCCACACAATGTCAAAAAGCCATAAATTTTGGTTGCCGTGAATGCAGATCAGCTTCAATTCAAGATTAAAATCAGTCCCGATCTCAAATTAAGCTATCTGGTAGTTCAGAAGGAGGCCAGTAAGACAGAAGACCTACTGTCATGTGAAAAATTAAGACCAGCTTAAGGTTTCTTTCCCTAACCAATTAATGAAGCAGAGAAACATCGAAAATTCCTCTCTCTAAATATAAATGCTTCTTGTTCATCATAAGCAATCTCAAGAAAAAAGTCACGCAGCTGAAACCTGAAACAGTAGCAGGTCCTGTCAACATGCAAATGCAACGCAACATCTGATAGTATTTTGAAAACAGCTGACAAGCGCTAAGGCAGGTGAACCATTTCAGGCTACTTAGTGATCACAGGTAATACTGCCATCTTGAATTTAAATGATGTGGATAAGATAATTTATTTTCACACATCTAGGATACCTTTCCAGATTTCTTTCTACTTTGGTAGTGAGACTAGTTGCTCCCACTATCTGAGGTTGATGGAAACTAGTTGAGCTGTGCTCCACAGATAGAATATTACCAAAGCACTCAATAAGAGATCTCTGAAGTATTATTTTAGAAGACTAGTACTTTGCTATCCTCATGACCTGATGGGACCATGTAACTTTGGGTGATCTTTCAAGTCTAAAATGTCCACGATGCTACACATACAAAACGCAAAATTTGATAGACATTCTTTAAATGCACAGGAGACAGGTTTAGATGAAAAAGAAGAAAATTCACATGAAGAAAACCCAAGCTCCTAAGCACACTTCTGAAAGATAATACTGCTGAGGAAACAGAATTTGAATCAAGAAGTTGCAGGCCTACTCATGTAATTGTTGTGGGTCCTGTTGGGTAAAGACATAGGCAAGGGACAGAAGTAAGAAACAAGATTAACTGGGGGAAGGACTTGACTTTGGCACTGAACTGCTCTTGAGGGAGTAGAAGATTGCCTGGGCATTCTTCAAATGAACGTAGATTGATCCATGACACAATACCAAACAGATTCAGGAAACTCAGGTTTCTCTCAGATTGTAGTCATGAGTAGTGCTATCAACTCCAGATGTCCACTTAGGGGGCCCACAAATGACATCCAAAGACCCTGCTGACAACTTAGTTTCTGCAAATAAATTCTCTTTGGAGTCACCAGTCAAGACTAAGAAAAAAATACACTTCTCAGCTCATTAGGAATCCAAATTCCCATTTCCAGGTTAGTCCTCCATACAAAAGACAAGCACGATGTGGGAACAAACACGGTCCCAAATGACAATGCTGATGTTCCACTTGCAGGGGGAGAGAGATAATTTTCTTCAGGAACAACTTAAGTGGGGTATCAGCATTACAAGATTACAAGCATTACAGTTTCCAAGAGAAGAATATATTTTATTTGGTGACATTTGTTGCACAGAATTAGGTAACTTAAAAGCCAGGTTTCTCAACATTCATGGTCAGAGACAGGGCAACGTCAATGTTTGTCACCCAAGCAGGTGGCAAATCAAGTGGCCAAGAATATTTCCAGTGCAAAAAGATTTTATAGAAGCACACAAATCTGTATCTACTGTATGCACAAAGTGTACTGTAAGAACTACAAGGCAGACTTCACTATTTTATATCATAGTACTGTATGAACATCTTGCAGTCATGCAGTAATACTCATCAGCAAAGAAATCAGTGGCAGTCATACTGTTCCTGTCAGTGCTTCAAACAACTGGCTATCCACCCTCTACTTCTTCTGAGCTCCTTAGTGCATGAATCCTTACAGACATACATTTGTCAGAAAACTGAGCTGTGCCCAAGGCAGTCAGAAATAAGGCAATTACTTAATGACATGGCACTCAGAACAGTCTCCCTAACATCCCAGTGAGTATTTCCTGCTCATATTTAGACAGAACCCATGCAACAGCATATTCCCAAGAGGAAAAGAATTTTCAGTTCAGACAAGCCTGCGTTTGCTTGACTATACTCAGAACAAACCAGCTGTGCTGTGGGGTCAGAGAAAATGAAATTGTCCCTCAAATCCTGAATTTGTACTACTTGAAAACAGAGGAAAGGATCTGAAACAGACACCTAGTTGTGCTTCCTACAGGAGATGCAGAGGCACAAACTGACCTTCAGGAATCAACAACAGTGTACTTCAAGAAGAAATAATCACTGACCTAAAATTGAGCAGATACCCAGTTATGTCAAAGATTCTGAATAGGTCATAATTGAGACTACCAAGACTGAAATAAAACAAATATGAAGAAACAACTCAAATCAGGCAACAAAACCTTAAGACAATGATACAAGGAAAACAACTTTGTCTCAACTAGTTGTTTCATCTCCAACAGATGTTACACTAACCATTACTCAAGGACTGAGTTGATCAAATATGCTAAATTATAACATCCCAGTGTAACAAGCTGACTCCCTAAATACTTGGAAACTTCTGAAATAGCAAATGGTAAAGGCAACATTAAGAACAAACCCAAAATTCTGTAAGCAGAGTTTACAAATATTCCAAAGACTGTTATACCAGAGTTAAGGCTGAAGACTGCTGAGACACAGCTGTCCACTGAAAGAGGGTAGGTGGTAACCAGTGGGGGTGCTGGATTACAGTCAATAAAGTAGCTCTCTGGGCAACGGAGTTTTGGTATTACTAAAATATCTTTCAAATTACTAAAATGTCCTTCAAATTAGCAAGGAGACACAAAACAATGCAGTATTACAGAAGATTACAATAGCTACACAACAGCTTGTCAACTGAGTAACAAAAAATGTCATATGTAGTATGACAATCTTGCCACTGATACAAGTAACTGTAGCAGGAGTCAGTCAGTAAAGTCCAAGGCAGAAGCATCCCTGGGTAAACAACATTCAGGTGCAAAAGGAATCTTGAAATGTCCACCAAAAAAAAAACCCAACCAAAAAAAGCTTTGCAGGAAAACACTAACAAAACAAATAGTCATCAAAACCAGATTCATGAGGGAGTTCTTAAAACCCCCTCAAATATAAGGCAAGTAATATATTAATTAAACCTGTCTTAGAAGTACCTTACTGTTACGAGGACTAGAAGATGGTTGATATGAAGCTAGTGTAAGAATACTTTGGGGAACTCTGAGAACTGCATACCAATCCAAAATCTGTATCAGAAGCACAATATATTATTAAAAGAAGTGGCAAAATGGATATCTTGTGGAAGAGTAAGTGTGACTTTTGTAACAAAATAATAAATTGCATTATACATTTACTGGACTTATCTGAGTTACCATAATATGAATGAAGGAGATACAGTTAATTCTCTAAAGGTATTAAAAGAAGTCCCTCAAAACTTCTAAAGATACCAAACTATGTTGGCAGTAAAAAGAATATCCTTATATGGATAAATAATCAGTTAAAAGAAAAATCAAACTCTCAGTGAGTTCCCTGAGGATCTGTACCAGCACCTCTGCTGTCCAGCATTTTTATAAATATTTGGAAAAGGGGCACAGAGAACAAGGTGATAAAACATGCTGATAAAAGCAGGGTAAGTAAGAACATGCCACCAGTTATGGGAAAATCCTAACACTGAAATAGGTACTACTTCTTAGAAAAGAAATTGGACTAAACCAGACAATTTTAAATAAAACATCAATCAGTTCAGTGCTCAGTCAAGAAGCAAGTCTACTGCTAGAAAACATTATGAAAGGAATGCAGAATGAAGCAGATACCAGTACACCTACATGCTGACTGCTTTGGGCCCCCATACGAGGCATGGAACAGTAAAGCTAGAAGATAGCATGGAACAGACTACAGAAGAGAGAAGATGGGATGTGACAGCAGTCTAACAAACCATGTCTTATGATGCATTCATTAAAAGACATGAGAACAGTTTACTTCTTAGTAAGTAGAGAATATCACATGAAATAAGCAGGCATCAGACTAAAAGCAGGCAGACAGTAAGAGGAATTGTTAACTCTGCCAGATGCTTAGGTGTGACGGTTCATATAGATTGTAAAACCAATTAGGCAAAGAAACAAAAAAAGCAAAAAAACCAGCTCAGACTTATTAACACAAAGATACCACTTCTGAATTGCAGATCATTAACAACGGAATACCCCATGAAAATACCATTGTAAGCCTCTGCTGATCATATACTCTTCCCTGCGCAACTGCTGTTAGCCATTCTCCAAACTCTGGTCTAAATGAATCTTCGGTAATGGCCCTCTTTGCATTTCATAACTGAGTAAATGCCATTGTCATTTTATGTCAAGTAATTTTTGTATAACAGTACTGAAGTTACCCCATTGTAAAATACCCTGCATACAATCTCCCTTCATATGGCTTATGAAGAAAATGGAAAGATATCTACAGGTATGATTACATTTTATGCAAAATACCCATGTTAAATTCTTTGTATATGCCTAGGAATATACTGTCTTAATTCAGACAATGCTTATTTATATATGTATGTGTTTATATAGCTTATAAATTATCACAAACTATATTCGACAAAAGACTTCCATGTATCATAATGTTTCAATGGATTATAAAAAAGAGGCATATTTTATCCCAACCATAATTTTAAATTTTACCTTTATCTGGATCCAACTGTTCCTGGGAAAGAATACCACACAACACTGGGTTCTTCCACACTCCTTTCTCTTGTGTAAGTGTAGTTAAAATGTGCAGTTCCCGGCTGCCATTTTCCATCAAGTTTTTATGAGCCACCTGAATAATATATATTATGAAACAAAGTATTGTTAAAAAAGATATTAAGAATGTGTGCCTCATATATACCTTAGGTCAACAAAGAAAACCCCCAACACTCTTACCACATAAAGATTAAATGTATTACAAACCAACCTTAATATTCAGCCTACGCAGGTTTTATTTTATTTCTGCCTAGGCTAAGAAACTAAAACAACTGAGTGCTCCAAACTCACCTTGAGATTTATTAACAGGGCGGTTACTTAAATTTCTGAAACTAAATTTTAAAATAGGCCTCCCTTTTTAAAATGGATGAGCAACTTCTCTGCTCCACATAATGGTCCAGCACCAGCTGCCTCAATTCTTACTCTTTCTGGACTCTTCAGCAGCTCAATTTTTATGCACCAGAGACACTGAAAAAAATACTTTTGTAATGGCAGAAGACAAACTGTAAGACCTCACTGCATGGTTATATGCAAATATGAAGAAGGCAGGCTGGAGTCTTAAAATCAATTAAAATACTTTCTACTACATTTAGATACTAGAACAAATTCTGGAAGCAGATGTATGCTTGGGGTCAAACTAAATACCTGAAAAGATCTGTGGCTTAAGTAGCAATGCACAATTAACACTGGTCCTTAAAAAAAGAAGGCTCATGTTTTTCTCTTCACTTTGACTTTTCCACCTGCTCTGAAGGCTGTGGAACCTCCCAGCATCAGACACAACTCTTCGGAATTGACTTATATCAGGCAGTTGCTAGTCAAAATTCACTCCAAAAATCAGCCTTGCATCTTCCTGTGTTACTGAGGCTGAGAATCCTGAGGTAACTGTATCTAGGGTTTTTCCACTATTATTCCTTCCTCCTCCAAACCCCCACTGTTTTTTAACTGTAGGCAATACCTCCCAATGCATATTTCTAACAGACAGCGAGGACCAGAATTGTTTCAACACTCTCCTCTAAAGCAGAGCTCTAATCCTTAACCAGCTAGTGCCCTGTGGGAGATGTAGCAATCCTGCAGTATTGATAGATTTTTCATTCATAGTTTCAAATGTAAAACCGTAAGTAGTAAAGAATAACATACTACTTCACTTCTAACAGTGTTAATAGACAAACACCTTTTAAAACATGAGCTTTCTTTCTGTGGAGAAAAAATTGTTTTCTCCACAGCTGCTACATGAACCATGACAGATGAAAGATATGACTGACAGCAATTACTGCCAAGTACATAGGATTTCCAGCTGAAGGCCCTGATCTACATCAGCCACCAGGAAACAAGTCTTCAGATATACTACTTAACATCCCCAGATTTCCAAACCATTCTTAAGAGCTGTTAAGTCTTCATTTCATGAATCAAACTCACCTGTACAAAAGCCTGAAATTCTTCCCATTTACTGTCAGGTAAATCATGAGGCAGACACAGAAGTAGTTCAATACAGCTTCTGAAAGTCAAATGGAAATATTATTTGAGGTGATTTTTGGCTTTTAAAATGTATAATCAACAATTCTTTACTCCAGTAGCCAAACAATTGTTTGAAACGCCCAAGTCCCAAAACAGTTTGGTTTCTTTGCACATATAAAGAAGAGGTAGTCATGGACACTCTTGCAGAAACTGTAAAATCAAACTCTTTAAAAGACACAGATTTAAAAAAAAATTAGATTCACCACTGAAGTCCAACCCTGTAACAGCCTGCGCAAATTTATGTACTTTCATACTGCATGCAGATCAACAGCAGCAAAGTGTTTCAAGCCAGGGATGTTGGCTTGCCCTAGGTCAGGAGTCACTCTCAAGACTGCCCCATTTCCAACAGCCAAAGATATTCCCTCACATACAGCACTCACCATGAGGAAGGAAGGTGCTTCCCAATCTATTTAGAACTTCTATAGATTGTGAACTGGATTGGGAAACCATTTAGGCAGTAAAAAGTTAATACTGTACAGGCTAGTTTTAGTAACTGAAAAACATACTCACAGTGCTAAACGTTCAAGCACAAACGCTACATTTTCACACTCAGAGGTAAGATAAGGTCGCGCTTTAACATAACTTCGGATAGCCACTGTATACACCTCTAACAGGGGCAGAGGGTCTTCCGATGTTTTCCACTTCTCTGCATATTCCAGCAAAGTCTGTTTAGGAAAAGGAAAAAACAATCCCACAATTCAAGAACATATTTAAGTTTTTAGCTTCATACTCCTCACTAGTGGATTTTCTTAATGATTACATCTCTCTCACTAATATGAATTACATGTTCTCAAAGCATGCCTTTTTTCCCTTAAAATTTACTGTTTCATTAACAATTGGAACTTAGGAGTCCCCACACAGTCATCCTCTGATCATATTAAAATGTTATGACTGACACTTCTGCCCTGTGGTATCACCATATAATTCATTTTACATTCATATTTTCCCAATATAGAAGCCTGAAGAGCGTATCTGGGAACATACATACTTTCCTTTTTTTCAGGAAGTCACAGTTAAGGGACTGAAAACTCAGACATTCATTTCTAACAGTTCAGCTTCTAAAGCAAGTAAATTTGAACGTATTGGCCTTTATTCTAACTTCTCTACTTTTCAGGAACAGTTTTACATTTCTTTCTCTTGCCACATTGCTGATACAGGCATCTTCTGTATATTGCTTTTTATATGGTCCCAAAATGAATATGAACTATGCATTTTAAAGACACCAAAAACTCATTAGTCAAAAGTTGTTTTCCTACTTGCGACATGAATACCTACAAATAGTGATTTTGAAATAAAATTCTCAAGACTGATGGAATCACCACCACCCAAAGTACAAAAGGCTTCCATTCATTTCAGTCATGGCAAGGGGACTCGGACACACATTGAGGTACAGTAGCTAGAAGGGTTCTCATGCCAACATCCAAATCATGGTCCCCTTGGATCTCTTCTCTCAAGCTTGGGACAGCTTAACAAATTGCCAGTTAATTATTACACTATGGCATGTTGCAAGCCTGTCATATTAAAATGATCAACCTTACTGTTTCCTTCTTGTGGGGTGCAACAGATAGAAAGCTAAGAGTAACAGATAGCAATTTTGGTTGTCTGACACCCTGCCCTAAGCAGGGCCATTAGAATAAGTTGTTTGGAGTGTTGTCCAATGGAGCTACAAGCATCTTGAAGAACAGAGACTCAACAGCCTCTGTGGGCAACTTGCTTCTGAGTCTGGCTAGCATTTACTGGGATTTCACCCCATCAGTACCTGGATGCAGTCCCACAGGTTCTCAGTAATGGGACTGATCTCCCTCAACCTGCTGGCTGCATCTTGCTGAAGGTGTAGCTGGTGCTATGCTGCACAGGCACACTGGTGGCTGTTCAGGACAGCTGGGTTGGTGTCCACAGAGCTGCTCCCCAGCCACCAGCCTGTTGGTGCATGGGGCTACTCCCTACCACATGTAGGGCTTTGTGCTTGCCTTAGCTGAACTGTCTCAGCTCATTCCCCCAGGATGTTGAGGTGACTCTCAATAGTCTCCCTAACCTCCCATGTATTGATTGCTCCTGCCAATTTGCTATCATCTGCAAATGTAAATAATGTATTTAAAATTCTCTTATTTGGCAGTATCCAAAAGAAACCCTCTCAAAAAATGTCAACTATATTAAACTGAACTGAAAACTGTTTAGTATGATTGCTCACAGTCACAATATCACCACCAGGTTACAGCACAGCCAAAACATGGATCAAAGGTATGCCAGTCAGAGATGTAACAGGTAAGAGATATGCAGTTTCTGGTGAACTGTTGCATTAAAACCTATTTTGGTCTTAAAAGGAAGTCTTCATACACAGTTATCTTAAAAGAAGTTACATACCCTACCTGTCTGCTGCAGCAGCAGATGCTTCTGTAGCATCTCCCTACTGGAACCTCAAACCCAGCTGGAGTATTGTCTGTCTCACTGTAACACCCCATACGATGCTCTCCTAACAGCAGCAAAAAAGCACCGCAGATCATGGCACAGAAATCAAGGAAGAGTAAAACAGAGGAAAAACACGGAAAAAGCAACAAAGGAGGACTGAATAAACAACCTAACTAATGCTAATGTTAGCAAACGTGTATTTTGGTACTATTTGGCAATATTGATCAATACTCAGAACAACGGAGTTGACTTCAAAGAATCTTAAAAGAAACTCCAGTAGAAAGTCTCCCTCTGCCCAAATGCTTATATAACCCAGATGCACTATGATTTCAGTTATTGATTTGTCATACACAAAATGTTTAAGAATGCTAATGGTAAACCAGCAGCAGTAAAACAACGAAGCTGAATCCTTCACTCTCTGGGTCCTGAAGCAATGTTTTGGATGGAACAGGCAATGATTTCTTCCCCTTGTCCAGCTGATCCAAGTATTCACATTAAAAGAGTTCAGGTTTACATGAATGCCACAGGCTTGCACAATAAACCCTTTCTCCTTAACTTGATGTTGTCTCTTATTAAGAATACAACAGAGCAATCAACGAGAGCACCTTTAACAGTATCGTACTATAGAAGATTTACAATAAAAAAACCATACTTGTATAATCTTTTTTCTTTATAGAATAAACTTTTCCTTATTTTAAGTGCTTGGGTATAGCTTGTATTTTTGCATTGAAGAAACCCCTGAACTTTTTGTGAAACGACTATTACAGCTTAACCAACTTTGCACTTGCTTAAAAGAAACAATTCTCCCCATAAAGGAGAAATGCAAAACCAAGTTGCTGGTGGCACTGAATAAGAGACGGACAAACATTAATTGCTTTCTTTTTTTGATTAATTTGAACCAACATATTTCTTCTTTTAGAGTAATATCAACACTCCCCTCCTGCAAAAAAAAACCCCAAACACTCCCCAGCCAAAACACCCAAGCAGAAGCTAGCTTAACAGACGAAGGCAATAACAGGTTGCATAAACTACCATTCAGTTTTATCCAGCTGATTGTCCAAACTTGCTAGAGCTAGCCTGGACATCATGAATCCGCCAAATAGCTTCTGCCAGTAAGGTAAGTTCATATTTAGGAAGCTGATATATCAAGTAATGAATCCTGTTTAATACTAGAAACACGAGGTTTACCTGTTAAAAGACATTTGAATGTGGCCCATATACTATACTTTACTAGTGTCCTGTTCAGAAGACTGCAGCAGGCAACAAAATTAATGCAAACTTTGGTAAGCAAAGGACATTTCAAAGTTAGCTACCAAGCCTGGATAACACATCCTGGAAGTCTCAAAGTGTTAAGTAGAGCAGAAGAAGGAAAAAGATGATGATGATGATAGGGGTGAGGAAGGAGAAGAAAGTGGGGAGATGTAACTAAGCAACTGGTCACCCGAGAAGCATAAAGAGGATTCTTATCAGTTGTTGCAAAGACAGCAACACCTAAAAATCTAAAGAAGAAACCAATAGCCTCAGCAAAGAGACACCGATTCATAAAGCAAGCCATGACAAGTGACCATGGAGACCTGCAACACCAGATCAGAAGATCTCACATTTCATGGGGCAGGAAGGAGAGACCTTATAGGTATTCAGCATGCTAAAACCCCTCCAGCTCGGCAGTATCACCATCTGATCTGCACAACAGAAGATACTGAAGAGCAGGCCCCTTATGATGAAACCCAACTGGAATTCTCCTAAATAATTAGGAATTTTACAGAGATACCATGTAGTCATTAATACCAGAAAATTCCACTGGGGAAGAATTACAAAAGCACTTGCAGAACCTATGAAAGCCCAACTAACATTACTCTAATCCACATCCAGATTAATAAGGATAAACTGAAGCAAATAAAATGTAGTTTTGAAAATACAAGGTTTAGTAGTAGTTAGCCAAAACCAAAGTATATATAATCAACACTGACAAATTCTCAGAATCCACCACCTAACAAAAAAGTACATAGTATTTTGGTGAATTCTTACTACCAGTACAGTCCCCTAAAAGCAGTGTATACAGATGCAAAGACACTGTGTAAAGGAAGCAAAGACATTTGCACTATAACATAGTGGCACTTATTTCAGCATTAGTGCTATTTTTATGGGTTTTATTATCTATATCAGCCACTTCCAAGCCATTATATGAACTATATTAAGTACTTACACCCACCACACCCTTCAAAAGCATTCATCAGTATGACAGATTTCCTTGTCTGGATGTCCCTAGACTATACAGCACTGCCACTGTACAAAGAAAATCAAATTCATTCTGCTTTGCTTAATGAATCATTGTTGTGCTCCGCTTACAACCATAAAAAGAAAGAATTTTACCCCCAGCCCTGGGCCTCATTAAGTTATTTATCTCCCTAGTCAGGACATGCTTGTTAATCAAACCAAGTGCTGTATTCAGAGCACAGCAGAAAAGTTTTGTTCTTCTGTGAGACTGAAACAGGCATTTTATTTCAGCAGCAGCTCACACAGGCAAGACTGCTCCAAAAAATAGAATCATCTCAATTTGTATAATAAAAATCAGTATGTATTATATCTGTGATTTAAACTGTGGAAAATATTTAGCCACGGGTAATATTCAGGCAATACATCTTATCAATTATTATCAGAACACTTATACCCTTATAATATAGAAAATTGCAGTAGAAAAGCATCCTCTGGTTGGTGCACTGCTACTTTCAAAAGTTATACTAAGCAACCTGCTTTGCTAAAACTAGGCCTACAACACCAAAGCTGTGTTAAAATATGTTTCATACTAAAAGGCAGCATTATTCACTATCCATATATTTCTTTAGCTCTTAAGATGAAATTCTTACCCCTGTAGGTATCTGGGTAAAGGCAAGCTTAAATAGGTTAGAACACAATTGGGACTGCCATTTCCATTCCCTGCTAAGCCCCTCCCTCCTTGTAAGGTGTCATCATGATTTCTAAACAGAACACCTGAGAAGTAGCAGCACAGTATATAAATCATTTAAATAAGTAATTCTAGTTTCTTGCATAGGCGAACATCACAGTCTTTATTGCTTACAGTTTCATCACTCGGGGCAGGGGGGGAACCCAAACCAAAACCAAGGCCATTGCCAGCTTCTGCAACAGACCAAGATACACAGGGTGGACATGACCCCAACTCACTGCCCTGTCTCCTACAATTTAAGGCTATGGCACCATCTTAATCCTTCTATTGTTCCATGGTGGAAAGAACAGTTTTGCCTAGATTTATACAAACCAAAAAGGAACATCTTTTTCAATTTCTTTCTGCAGCGCAAGTTTTTAATACGCTTTAAAGAACAAGGACCGAAAGTAAAGATTTTACGCAGTGCTTCCAATAAGGTAAATGGCTTGTATCATTCCTACGGGCTGCAGTAGTCCAAAATACTGAATTACATCTTCATCGATAAAGGAGTATAAATCAAACTCCCATAAGAAGTGTAGTGTTTTCTTTCCTTTTTCCAGCATTACTGACAGTTTAAAGAAGTTGTAATTCTGTGTTTACTAGTAGCTTCACTACTACTCAACAGCCCTTTTCCTAACGTTTGTTTTGTACTATCTTTTAACAATTATGGAGTAAGGGCTATTAGCACCTTAAGGAAGTCCATGACCAGAGCTAATCCTTCATCAGCAAGAAGTTTTAATTCCTATCAGCTCCCCAAATATGCTCAGTGTGTAGACTCAAGCACTTGTGCGAGCACAAGGAAAAGCAAGCAGAATGATTTCTTTTCAGGAAGGAAGTCTTAATATGCTTAAACTACTGCCTGAAATCAGTAGGACAACTGATTTATCTGATTTCTTCTTTGAACAATACTAATACAAGCAGTGACTTTATAACTGCCTTGCAGGACATGTGTACTGCTTCTGTGTTCCCTAATTTCATCTCCTGTATACTGATACTTGTAAAACATGCAACTCAGATCCACTTTGTTTAATGCATTTTTTTGAAATGAGCAACCAGAATTTCCTTTAAAACAGTATGAAAATCAAGAACTGGCCACAGATGTTTCATATACATTCAATTCATGATTTATGCATTGAGTATGACTAGTAATTAAAACTACCAAGAATTTCACTGGTCAAACCTAAAATTCCCCTCTTTGCTTAAGAGTCTTCTGAGTTAATTTTCTAATTCACTTCACTATTCTTCTGCAATCTCTGTATGTTACTAAGTTCAGCTGAAGACAAGCATCTTGTAGAAACTGCACCCTATCCAGAGGAACTCACCCAGGCATCATCTGCAAAGCAACAAGACTAGATATAAGCCCCAAAGAGTTACTCCCCTGGCATTAGACAGGCTCCTTCTCTGATTTTGTAGTCTGTGTCTGCTTTATTTCTCAATTTTCAAAACAGTCTTGTACAAATACTGTTATATTCAAACAGTTCTGATCAATTTTACTTATTGTCTCACTAAATTGAGAATAAAGGAAATTTATCTGTGGTATTTTTGCCTCCCTAGAAGATTATAACCTAGTGAGGAGAAATTAAGCGGCACAGAAAATACACATCCAGGACTTCTTTCTGTATTTGTATAAACTTTTTCTAAGACTGAGTTTACAACTGCTGTGGGAAAAATGTCAAATCATTATTCTCACCAAAGAGTTAGCTCAAAAACATTTACTGCCAAAAATATCTTCCTCTTTCCTTTTCTAAAAAGTACATGAAAATATGTTGCTTGTCACAACGCTATATAACTTCTCAGACACCAAGAAAAGCAGACAATTCTCTAAACATAGCTTTGAATGCCAGAGATATGCACATCACACAGAAATAAGTAAATCATCAGTTAGTATCCTGAAAAACAAGGGTTTTTTTTAATGTGAAGAAATAAACTACCTTACTGTGGCAATACTACTATCTAGCTATAAGACAAGGTGAGATATGCAAATTGATATGATTTAACAGATGTTCTTTGGAAACAGCTATCTTCTACATTAGATCTTCTTAAAAACTCAAATCCATTGTCAAGCACTGCCTTTTAAAACTATACAATAAAAGTGAAAGGGAGTAAATTTGTAGTACCATGTACTGTTTCCTCCACGTAAGTACTGTTCAAGTTCTACTCATCATCTATGTAGTTTTCTTTTTCCATGCAAACTGTGGAAATACAAGGCTGTGTGTATTTATTTCCTGCAGGTCATGAAATACATTGCCCATGGTCAGCTAATGAACAGCACAAAAAGAGTGGTAACTTTAATACTGACCTTTAAAATCCCCATGTTACTATCTGCTTGCAATTATTTCAACTCTTCCTCAATTTTTTTTGTGCAATACTTCAGATGAGCAAGAGCTACCTTTCAAATATACACAACTATTTTAAGAATGTAATTCAAATAGTAATCTAAGATACCTCCTGCTTGTCAATGTTCAAGTTACTAAAGCGTGCAATGATGAGCCAGGTGAACTAGGCAAATCCAGACACTGCAGCTGTAAGGATATGAAAATACTTATCGATGTTTTCTGATGTTAACTGACTGCTGCTGAATGTGAAGAAAACTGACAATGCAGTCATACTGACCTATGAAGAAAACAGAACAGATGCTGCCTCTCAATTTTTGTATTACTAGTACAATCCTCTCTTTCATATTACAAAATTTAAGTGTAGTCCTGGAAGTAAGCTGCAAGACTTTTACCAAAACATCAACTGAAATTAAAATGGAAACATTGGCCACTATACCCCAATACCCAGCACTCTACACACTTCTTCATTCTTGAGCTGCCATCTTTCCACTTTTGACACTTTAAAAGTAATTTTACTGAAGATGAGACAAGCGAGATTTGTTGTTTCTCGTGTAAAAAATGTTCCCCTTCATGAATTTATACTTCATTTTATCATCTTTTCCATTTCTCTTCGTACCTTGCAGATAATCACTAACCGAACATAAGGATTTAAAAGTCTGACTAGTAGGCTTAGGTAATTTCTTTGCTGCATTACTTCAAAGGATCTACTATTCAGTTACAAAAATAGACCAATTTGTAAGATCAAAGACCCCACCAATACTAACTCCAAGGGTCTGTAATCTTCAGTCAGTTTTCACTTCCAAAACTAAAACCTACCTGCTCCTCCCTGAAAATGTATTTTCCAGGCATATGCCTTCACATTGTTGACGTTTTTTGTGTGGCAGTGGTAAGTTGCAACTTGTTTATGTTTAACTACTACTCAAAAGAAAACAGTACGACATCTGAAACTGCTCTTAACTTCCCTTTCCCAGGAGAGTTAAGAGCACCATAAAATATTTGTTAACCCAGTGAAGTTCTTGCGGCCATCCATGGTTCTGCAAGAGATACTGTTCATTAGCCCTGGAACACGCACACAGACACAACTCCATGCTCAAACTTGAGAGGTCTCCACCAGTTACATATACACAGCACATATATTGAAAGCTCTTGCATTCAGGACCAGTATCTTAGAAGAGAAATACTGAGGCATCTCAGATGTGCAGCACTAAGACAGAAGCATGCAAGGCAACTGTGTACTAGCACAGTTCTAGATGCATTCACTCTAAGGGTGTGCACACATCCTGATGATAGGGACACCAAAATATTTTGAGATTTCAGTGTAATTTTGGTAGCTAGGCCATCAGATATAGAAGCTTCAAAAAACATTCCATGAATATACAGGTTTATAGAGTTGCTTTGAGATATCAGAGACAAACACATTTCTTTTAAAAAATAATACATTGGTGTTTTTTAATATTGATAGATTTACTAGTTAAATATCTTCAGGAGATACATACAAACAAAAAGTATTTCACAAATCAGTGGGCTAGACTATTTCAAACTGCAATATGAAAATAAAGCTATTATACATAAATCAGTTCCCCAGATCAGAGGCAGAACAATATGGTGAGAAATAAAACACCTTTATCAAAGAAGTCAAAAAACGCTGAATGTCCACTGTGTAAGACACTGCTTTCCAGGAATAAAGATAACAAGATGGAAAGCTTTCTATTCATTTTAGGATCCGCAAGAAGGAATTTCTCAGCTTGCATGCAGAGGTGACAAGCCCCTGAACAGCAAAAGAGCATGGGTCCTGGAGAGTAATCAAGTACTAATAATTGCAGGACAGCCTAGTTCACAGCAAAGTCCCTGATTCCTAAGAAATGGAACATGATGACTTTATCTGTATTCTCAATCAAGTAGCTAGGTATACTGTCATGATACTGATGATGTCTTCTGACTTAATACAGGAACAAGAAGTTTGGGGATTTTTTTCTGGGAGACACAGCTAATATGCTGATTCTTGAGCTGGAACTAGAAATTCACCTCACCCAAATTAGGTTCATTTTTGAGGGCTGTGTTTTTCAGAGTAAAACTGTGAGCCTGAAGCATAATCTCACTGGTTGACACAACCATTGAAGAACTGAGCATGGGATGAAAATAGCATTGTTCAAATTTCTGGAAAGCTGTTAACCATCTACTTCTAAGGCACAATTTGTGATAGTTTACAAACTAGGCTGGACTTCTGGCCTCGGCTCTTCTGTGCAACTCCAACCCTGTGCCAATATCATTACAGAATCAAATGAAGTGTCAGTCATGGAACTGAACTGGTAAAATAAAAACAAACCTGTAAGTAACTGATCAGGTCTCTCTTTTCAAAGTGGAGCATTAGCCCTGGTTTGCAATGCTAAAATCATCCCTGTCCCAAGAACCCACTGCAAATCAGAAGATGGCTAGGATGATAGTCAGGACCAGTGGGCAAAAGAAGATGCGCTGGGAAGTCATGTCCTCAAACCCCCAGAGCGTCTAAAAAGGAGTTGGTTCAAGAAGTGTTTTCAGACCGTCAGAACTTAAGTGAATGCAGCAACACTGCCTGTAACACCTCTCTTCTGTACCATGAGGAAAATGGGAAAATGGGACTTACTTTTTGATAATAGCTTCATGGTTTGGTTTTTTTTTTTTTTTTTTTTTTTTTTTAAGTAGTAGTTGGGATACTAAAAATATATTACATATCCCAGTTTAGACAACCCTTAGGTCACACTTTGGTATCAATGCATCAGTACACCAGACTATCTCTTTGTGAAGCTCCACAGCAAAGTTACACCCTAAAGGGACACCAAAAGAATCTTTGCAGGTGTTGAAATACCATTCCTCTCAGCCTCGTTGATCTACTCCTTGTTGTTCAGCATTTTACCAGAAGATGGAGAACAAGTCTTTCATCACATAAAAAGCAGGAGTCTTCCAATAACTGCTGCAACTTTTTTTTTTTTTTATTAGAAGTTGTTAAGGTTCCCATGAAAGACACTTTAACTGGAGTTGGCTAGAGGCAGTTAAGGAGTAGCTGGGATGCAACCAGCATCATGTCCACATGTGAGGACAGCCTACCCAAATAAGACATCAACAGAATAGTCAAGTAAAAACTTGAATAGTTTTTGAACTGCTATAGTTCTGCATGTCAAAAAAACCTTACTAATACAATGTCTAATTTACACCAAGTCTACCTCAGATTGCCCATGAGACTTGACTATTTAAAGCATTAGAAATAAATACTATGACAGATGATTTTAAAAGCATTTAAAAGAGTAAGCTAAATGTTTACATACAGTAATGAACCCCATCATACCTCCTGCCCATTTTGAAAAGCACGGGGGTGGGGAAGATGAGTATCCATTCTTTTTCTGTGGTATGACAAACCTCTGACCAAGGCATTTCTCTCTATCGCTGTAATCATAATCCACTTCTATTTCCCTTTCACCTCTGCCTCCAACAAAGAACCTCAAACATAAATGATCTGTTTCCATTGTAGTTTGTTTTTGTTTTTTAGTTGGGATGCTCTAGAGGCAAACTGATTTTTAGAGTAGAATAAAACTTACATAGAAAAGCACTGTCCACTACAAATACTAGACAGAACAGCACCATATGAATTACTGTTGCCCTCACAGATATGCCAAAATAAATAAGTAAATAAAGTCAAGTCAATTTAAGGCAACAAAATCAGTTTCTATTTATTTAGAACAAGTGTATGGAGAGGTAATTTTATATCAATTTATTTCCAAAGTAGTTTAATTAGGCAAAATAAAACTGTTACTAGTTAACTGATTCAGTATTTGTTTACCAAGGCTTCGCACTACTACCTCAATTTTGTAGATAAGAAATTCAGCAAGAATATTAGCTCTTACATGTTATACTATAACACAATCCAGAATTGAACAGCAAAACTTCAGCAGGTACAGAATGAGACTGCATTTCCAAAACTAAGGATGACAATCAAATATAATTATCTTTCCTAGTGTGCAAGTACTATTTAAGTTATGGTTACGATCAAAGAAGATCAATCCCAATTTGTACTCAATTTTTGTTTTTAAACCTTTCAAGATTTTAAGTTGTTTATGTGCTATTTTTACTTTGAATGTGCCTTCTGAATTGTTTCACAATACAGTTGTTAAGCAAAGCAGAGCTCTAGAAAGACAAGATGCCTTTGGCTGAAGAGTCAGCTGATGTTGCTTTAATTCTCATGGAGATACTGACTTGTGCCAGAAGAGAGGACTAAAGCCAGACTCTTAATTCCATCACTTACTACAAGATTGTATTTAAGCAATTGTTTTCATTCTCAATTTCTGCAGGTGTGGTGCAGAGCTATCAAATTTTTTTTTCTTCCCATTACTACTACTCTTCTCCACTGATAGGTTGCAGTTCCAATCTTCACTGGTTTTCGCTTTTCCTTCAAACTGAAAACTCCAACTGCTTTTACACTGTACACCCCCATCCTAACACCATTAGCTTCTCTATCCTGCAGTTGAAAGCAAATTCAAGATCAGTGAGTACTAATCAGTGAGTGCAAGAAACACTCACAAAGTCAAGACAGACTCATTCAGAGAAAGTTCAGCACTTAACTGCAAACTCAGACTTTGGTTTTGATCCACATAAAGCTCACAATGGCTATAGCACTTCAAGTGCAATGCACTGCATAAGGAGCAGATCCATACAGCAAAAAAGCTGGTGCTGAGAACCCAAGTCCCCGGTGTATCCATCACAGGAGATCTTCTTTCAGACTAACTTTCAGCTGGTTCAATTAACTGCATACTTATTAGTGGTTGAAATAGATTGCCTGCAGTCACTTCTGAAGCACAGTTTGTGGTTTAGTTTCACCCAAAGTACATTCAATTCCCACACCGTAAAGGCACTCCATGATGTAAACCAAAGTGTTGTAAGCAGGTATGATCTAGAAGATAAACAGAAGTTCTTGTCTGACCCACAATGTCAATATATAGCATCTGCTATTTTGGTTTGTATCTATCTTCTATGGATATGTTACATTATCTGAAAACTTTCAACCATGCACTTTCTCATTCATCTACTAAAGAGCAATACTGAGAACAATAAAAGTAGTTTTGTTACAGTGCACCAGCATACTGTTGTCTCCATTACAATGTTTCTCCTTCCATGGGGGAACTCTCACACACACACACACACTGTTGTGTACTCACAGTTAAGTACCACTTACACAATGGCATTGATTTTTGTTACTGGTATCTTCATAGGTATGCACTCTTTGGTATAAATAACCATCTTTTATTAAGAACTAATGTGTTTAGGTGTTATTTAAAAAAAAAATACTCTAGCTCAAATACGTTCAAGTACTAGTTTTCTGAGCAGTTTTAAAGGTAATCTGCAAAGTGTTGCAAAATTCTACCCTTCTATGAGCCTTTTTTTTTTCCCCAAACATTGTCCTCTCACCATCCTCCTCTTAATTTTATCTGTTTTCAGAACAACAACATAAATTTAAAATGCTATCAAACCAGAACACAAAGAAGAAACTGAATAATTGCACAATTTTTCTGTGGCAAAACTGGAAAAATAAAGATACAGATCTAAATTTTATGCTCAAGCCTCACCAGAAAGGGAAAAGTAGATGCAGAGACAGAGCAAGAAATAGAGTCTTACACGTATCCTGCTTATATTCATGCTGAAGGAAAGCTGTCCTAGAGATTTTCAGACACAACAGGAAGTAAGTTCAGAAAAGCACACATATGGAAAAGGTAATTGTTAAGGAATGAATACTAACTTCTTTTTTATTTATTTATTTACTAGAAGGAATTAGAATACAACCAGTAAAGGTGATCAACTAGAGTGACAGCAGCCCTGAGAAGACAGACATGGGTGCTGGTGGACAAGAAGCTCAATGTGGCCCAGCAATGTGCGTTCACAGCCCAGAAAGCCAACCATCTCCTGGGCTGCATCAAAAGAGACGTCACAAACAAGTCAAGGGAGATGATTCTCTCCCTCTACTCCACTCTTGTGAGACCACTCCTGGAGTACTGTGTCCAGCTCTGGGGCCCCCAATGTAAGAAGGACATGGACCTGCTGAAGAGAGTCCAGAGGAGAGTCACAGAGATGATCAGAGGGCTGGAGCACCTCTCCTATGAAGACAGGTTGAGGGAGTTGTGGTTGTTCAGCCTGGAGAAGGCTCCAGGGAGACCTTACAGCAGCCTTCCAGTGCCTAAAGGGGGTCTACAGCAAAAGCTGGAGGGGGACTTTATACAAGGGCATGTAGTGATAGGACAAAGGGTAATGGCTTTAAACTGAAAGAGGGTAGATTTAGATTAGATACTAGGAAGGAATTGTTTGCTGTGAGGGTGGTGAGGCACTGGCACAGGTTGCCCAGAGAAGCTGTGGATGCCCCATCCCTGGCAGTGCTCAAGGCCAGGCTGGATGGGGCTTGGAGCAACCTGGTCTAGTGGAAGGTGTCCCTGCCCATGGCAGGGGGGTTGGAACTGGGTGATCTTGAAGGGCCCTTCCAACCCAAACCATTCTATGATTCAATGAACTACCCTGCAGTGCAGGATTCATTTTCTCTGTTCAATCTCTACACATTCACACATCTATGTAGTAGTTTATATTGTGTGCATATATACACTATATATATAGTAGTTTATTATGCAGAAAACTGATTTCTTTAATACCATTCAATGAAAATTACAAAACATGAAAGTTGAGAAAAGATAGAAAGTTAGTAAGAATTATGATTAGCTATTTTTAGACTCTTGCCTAAAAAGATTTTCCCCAAATAACCACATCTACTTAGATCTCCTCCATGAAAATTTTATTTTTAATAAATCTCACTGCAGCCATAGTTAACATGAATATATAAAAACTAAGCAAATATCAACGTTTCTGAAAATGCAAGAGTGCACTGATTATTTGAACGCTTTACCTACATTTAACACCACCTAAGGTGTTAAGGATCTTGATGGTTCTTAACACTACTTCACTGTAACTCACACTCTCCAGTAAAAAAAGTTAAGACTAACAGCAGGAAGAATCCATGCAATGATGATCGACAACATAAAGAAACTCACCCTTAAGATTAACTTCTCAAAAAATTTTTAACTATTGTTACTTAGCACCCTGAGTCTTCAGCGCACAAGCACAAAAGAGTTAACTGTGTGTCTCATCCAACTACTCCTACTTCACCAGGCAGATAAAGTACCAACAAAAAAAATCCGGGTTTGTCTTCTAATGTACGTACCTTTGAATAGTGGGCAAGTACCACTGCCCCCAATTTACAGATTACAAAACCAAGACAGATATTAAATATGCCATCAAAAAGTACATTTACATTTCTAAGGCAGAGTTTACACTGGAGGAAGGTTTGAAAAAAAGCACCTCAATAGATACATAAGCAGAAACTGAAAAAAAGCTTGTGGGGCTCTGCTACAACTCTGAGGAGTAATTATGTCATCTACCATCACCAAGAAAATATCACAGAACACACAGGAAGGAAGAGACATGACTGACTCCAGAAAAGTTAATTACCAAACATAGAAACTTCTGGTAATGGAGAGACATTTCTCTCTCTAAATGCAAGTCAAAAGACACAAGCAATTTGGATGTTTTTCACCTGGGCATGCTGAACATACTGCATGAGCTCAGATTTCTAATTATTAGATTGAAAGAGGGAAAACAAAAGAGAAATCACCCTGGTGTTATTTTTCCTGTTATTCTTTAGTCATTATTTTGCTTAAAATTCAAAACCCTGCTAGTTTTTTTAAAAAGAACTAGAAAAACCTAGAAAATGAATGGACAGTTTCTGCTTACAGCCATAAACTGTTCTAAAACAAGTGAATTATTGTAAACACCAGGAAGTAACTTCATTAAGCCTCATGCTTTGTCATATACAGTAGTTTTAATTATCGTTCTTTAGGCTTGCCTTTAATCTTTCAACATTTTGCGTTCATAATGGTCTTTCTGATCTTGCCAGTAGTATCTGATTTCTCTCTTACATACTTACGTAAGGAGTGAATTTATAGTCCTAGGCTACATTTCTCTCTATTCAGGTTTTCATTCAGGTCTCAATTTAATGTTGTCATCCCATCCTTCATATTTCAGTCTGTTTAGTTAAAAACAATATTCTGCAATTGGCTATTTAACAGGCATTTCAGGAATGTGTTGGGATGTTCATTACAGTAAACTTTTATCCACTGCCAGGAAATCTAATTTACCTGTTAATTATCAGACTGGCATATGGGCAGCTTAAAAATAGGAAGACAGCCAGAAATAACTGTCTAATCTGAAATATGTGTATTTCTTGCAATATAGGTGACTTGAACCTGCTCTCTTTAGTCAAGTGAAATGAGACATTACAAGTATTTCTGTAGTTCATCTCTGTTACGTTTTCATATTGGCTATCTTTATCAGCTGAATGCAACTTCTCCCACTACTGCTTCAGATCTTTTTAATTCTGATGAGAACTTAATTGATAATCTTCTTTCTTAGTAGAAAGGCTACTTAACTGCCATTTTAAGCTTGTCTATTCAGCACAAGTCAAATTGATATCCCAAAATATGCTTCCATCTGATTTACATTTCCTGTGAAAGAACAAGGCAAAGTCTACCTGATTCACACAGTCTAACATCCAGTTGTGTCCTTATACTAGCATCAAGGTACTGCCACACGGTGTACACGTGTGAGGAAGGAGAAGAGCCAAGCTTATACTTACTCCTGAACATGTTTGCAGCCCTAAGCAGAACTTGGGAGTTCCTGCCATCACACTGATGTGGTTCACTAAGTCTGGCTAGGTATCCAAAAGCAGGGTTCTATTGCCATGCCAGTTTCAGCTAGAACATTATGCAAGTTCCAGGTCTGCAGAATTGGGATATTTATCATCTTCACTATTATGGATTCATAATCAGAAGTGACTTTTTCTCCCAGCTACTCTCTTCATAAGAGCTACCTTCCAATGATTAAAGTAAAAATGAGGTTCAGATTATGCCTTTTGTGATTCTGAACATTTAATCTCTTCCTGTCCTCATCCTTGTGTTCACTCTGTTATAAAAATGTATTATCATAAGCTCCTGAGACAAGCAGGAATCACAAGACTGAGGAACTCCTTGGTCATAATTTGATTTAATGCCTGATCACTGAATGTACTTTACTGATTCATCAAAACAGTATTCGGTGTATTAGACACATAAACATCACACAGGATTTATCTATTCACCAGAATAAATCCTCTCCATCGTTTTGAGTAACAGAAAACAAAAGAAGTCCTACCAAATTATGTTCTTTATGATATACAGGAGACTGAGAAAGCAACACCATATTTGCTGTCAGCTCAAATGAAAGCTCTAAAGTTAACTGCTATATTCAACCCAAAAGACAAGAGAGACTTACAAAATAAAAACTGGTCTTTATCCTAAAGAAATCCTAAAGAATCCTCAAAGCAACAAATGCATCAGCAGTTAGGAGGTAATGAACGCTAGGAGTCAGTATCTAAAGTTGGATGGAGCTTTGGCAGTTGTTCATGTTGCATGAGTCCCTATAAAGGCAAAGAATTGTGTACTAGCTCAGAATAATTAACAAAATAATCAAGTGAAAACTACATTAGTTAGTACAGGATTCTCCTGATTCTCTGATGAAAGATTAATTTACTTTACCTTCATATAGAGCATCATGAAGCCAGAAATATTATATACCAGAAGACTATACAACAGTTACAGAAGAGAAGATAGAGAAGAAATTTGATCAAACTACTCTTAGCAAAAACTACAGGCACATGTTTTTGCAAGTTTATCCAATTTCCTATTGGATCAGGCCTATTTTCAGAAAATAATTCTATAAAGCTCCGTGGCCTTTTTGATGCTACCTATACCTTCCGCCTGAATGTCTTTGTTCTGCCAAGTACTAGGTGTTATTAGATTAACTCTTCCCAAATGAAAGCAGTGCAGTTCATCCTTAGATATAAAAGATTCCAGAAATAATAGTATAATATAGTTGTCATTAATGCATATTTTGAAAGGCAAATAGGAAAAAAACCACCTGCACACTTCTTAATATGTAAAACATTAAGTTCTTAATATATGCAAAAGCACAGACCTAATAAAAAGGGGAGTACTATTTCAAAAGATAGTTTCAATGCATATTGTTTACCTGTTATTTAAACTCAAATTTGCAAGTTGTTGTACATTGTCATTTTAGAGAAGCTGATGGCATAGGAATGTCATCCTAGTTTTTTTCCCCCATGAAAACTAAAGAATTATACACACTGTACTGTAACTGCTCAAGGACTTATGTGGGGGCCTTTAAAAAACAATGCTAACAAAAAATTTTTGAGATATAAATCAATGCCTGGAGCACTATTTCTTGAAGACAGGCTCCACACCTATATGAATTTGAATAGTTTCTTTGGCTTGTGTATCATTTTAGGTAATACATCACACTGAGGAATCAGTATGTTGATGTCTCCTAAGGATTCCAGTTTGATCCCTGATTTAGGAAAGCCTTACGTAGAAACCACCCACAATATGTAGTATGCCTGCATAAAGCCTAAAGTAAAAAAAAAAAAAAATATTATGACATTTAAATGGCAGAGTAAACTCAAAAGGCCAGAAGAAATTCCCTGATTCTTAATCACAATGGAAGCAAAGAATCCCCAGAAGTGCAATCTTTTTTTGTTTTCTGTCTCCCCTCAAGATCTGTGGTTTATGAGGTATTCACTCTCTAACAAAACCATTTTAAAAAAAAAATTGAGATAGAAAATGGACTGAACATTCAAATAGATATATAACTTCTTTATCAAGAAACTGAGACACACAATGGGGATATTTTGATAAAATGAGATGCCTTACTGAACATTAATATTAACAAATACATATATATATTTCTTGTATAGTCCTGTGCAATAAGATGTTTTCCACAGTCAATATTTAATGTTTTTTAAACAGTGAATCTTCAATAATTGTAGTTTCAGAAAGCAACCTAGACAATGAATTATATTAATCAAAAGCGGGGAATAAAATTTGGATTTGTGGGAAAGGGTAAAGGCAGGAATATATTTGCCAGTACAGAAAGTAGCTAATATGTTTAGTTATGCTAGCATAGATGCACAGTTATTGTTTACAGTCAAGCACTATGAGTAAATTGACATTTACAGTAAGGTCTTCAGATTTTTTTTAAATGGCTGAAGGACTGTGTAAAGCAGAATGCCTCTCAGTCAGAATGGGCAATAAGAATCAAGGATATTATGAAGAAAAACTAATCAACCACACTTCATACCCTGTAAGTATTAACTTCTGGCTAAAAGTATTTATTGGAGAAAAAGGAGTTTCCTTAGTAACTTCAGTAAAAGCAGCAAGTAACCAACTCAACAAAAATTGTGCATCACAGTAACTACAAAGTTAAGTATCTATATGCTGAACTGAAAGCTTTTTTCTTTCCCACAGTAACTGAAGTGGAATGCTTGATTTTAGTATCAGATGCAGCACCTTAGAAAGGTGAGCTTTCGTCAAGATTCTCAAGTTTTACTAATTTTAACCTCTCCATCTACATTTTGTCATCTTCTTAACTACCTTCATTAGTTACACTTGGGAGAACTATCACTCTTCTGTGGACTATTTGTACTTGGAAGGACAAATAGTATGTTTTACAGGAAAAGTACTCTAAATCCTAAGTCTTATATGGGTTGTCAACTTCTTACCAAGTTTCCATCAGATTGGTTCCCTTCCTGCAGGTAAGTACTTCAAAACTGCATAGATTCCAAGGATATAGTAACAACACAAAAAGGAAGAGAGGGGGGTAGAATTTAAAATCAAGGACTACAAAAACTTTGTTCACGAAAGTGAAAACTGAAGACTGAAAAAAGCCCTGAAAAAATTAAGAGGTGCTTCCAACAGAAAAGGAACACGCTACTTTCCATGTCTACATGGGATAGGATAAATCAAAGTACTCTTAAACTGCAACAAGAAATTAGAGATCAAGTTAGACTGCAAAGGTGGGGTGGGGGTGTTTGAAGGCAAAGATTACTGAACTAAAACTTATTATCCAGGGAGGTTTTTGACTCTTACCAGAAAGTTTTGAGAACAGGTTAAACAAGCATTTGTAGCTATGGCTTACTAATAATTAATCCTGGTTTGGAATCATGGTCTAGCTGACTGACTTTGATACAGGAAAATCTGTATTAAAAAAACTTACAGTACAGAGCTCAGAATGAAGACCAACGACAATCTGGTATGATCCTGAGGTTTGATGCCATTTCCAAGGACAAGGACTGAAACAATTGTGCTTAGTGGTTAGGCTTACCCCTAAGCAGTAGGAGGCTTTTTTTCTAAGCGCACACACATTATATCCAGATATACACACATACCATTTTATTTGAAAGCAAGACAATTTCCCTGACTCTTCATAGTTTAACTTAAAAAAATCAGAGGGTGTTGCTTCCACCCCCCCCCAGGTCAGTAAGATAACATGACTGTTTGACATGGCAGGTCTTACAGTGATGAAGGAGCACAAAAACGCCTGAGGCAGCTCCAAGTTTGCATGAGATGACACAGTGATGACAGTTGTTTTTCTTCATGCACTTGGGAATCTGTGTCGCGTACTATATTTTAGTGGATTCCTTGTGATTTCTGGGAGCTGTACACCTCTCCCTGAACAGCAGATCATCTGGAGTTCACAAGTATGAAAGCAAAATGGGAAAGTATTAGAAGTTATGATGGAAATCTTACACTTGTGGTAACATACACAGAAAAAGCTAGCAACTGTGGTAGAGGCAAATGCACAAAGACAGAAACATCAAAACAGAAGCTTTTAAGGGTTAGTTCAGTGCAGAAATCACTCACTGGACTCAAAACATTTTTACTTAAGGAAGTCAAAGTTGTAGAATTTGTGTGTACTCAAGAGACAGAGACCTGGTTACACAGGAAATCATTAAACTGAAAGTTCAAAAAATAGAACCTTACCAACACTTATTGCAGTAATTTGTGACTATATTACATAATGATCACTATTAGCTGTTGAGCCAAACAAAATCAAGGGTCAACATCTACCTACACACTCAATGCGAAGTTCAATGAATGCTGTCTGGAGTAAGAGACCAGATGTGATATAGGAGGAAATGTCTTCTCTACTTGTATTAAAAGGGCACCTCATGTTTGCTGATGGTATTTTTCACTGTCAGTGAATGCCAATCTTACAGTCACATCAGAAGGAAGGACATCACAACTGAAGGTGCTTGGTGAAATAGCAAATAAGCCCTTCAAAGACTGTCGAGGTCTTTATATACAGAATGACTCTTGGCAAGGGACCATACTCTTAACTCCTACAGGGAAAAAATAAAGAAGCCTACTAAAACACTTCTCTGTCATTGGATTAAGACAGACTGGGTTTAGATAAATCCAGAAGTTGTAACTAAAATGTTTAAGAAAGGTTTTGTGGCTTTAATTCCAATTCTATGGACAGAACTGAAGATTACTTCTGTCATAAGAGGAAGCTGAGAACACAGACTAAAAGGGAGGAAGATGGTGACAGCGAGAGAGTGAAAACACTAGAAAATTGTGAAGTCTGAGGTGTGAACACTGGAAGTCAAATGTAGTAAGGTGTAAAAGAACAAAGTAAGACTAACCTCCAATGGAAACAAAAAATTAGTGAAAACTTAAAAACTATTACATATTGATTACAGGTATGTAATAAAATAAGCTTTTTATGTAGAGCTACACATATTTTCCTTTAGGAGGGTCATCTTATATTTTGATTCGTACAGTATATAGTCCCCAACATTACCAAGATCTACTCTAGCATGTCAGAATACAGAAATAAAGAATACGACCTTAAGGTACTATACTTTACTAGAACCTCAACACACAATAAAAGTCAGTTTAAAACAGCAGAAACAAACTCTATGCAGTCACATCAGTTAAAGCTTCTTTTAAAAGAATATTTGGGGTTTCTTTTGAAGTAGCTAAAATCTTTCATGTCATAGCCCCCCCCCGCTTTTTTTTTTATCAGCATTACACTTTTGCTGCTAGTGTTCAGAAGATACTAGGTTACTATTAAGTAAACTGTCTACACTAGAAGGATATTAATGTCTCCCAATGGCTAAGCACACTTGTTTACATATTTTAACAGGATTTTTCTCTTAATAGGCAGTCATGACAAGACAACCAACAGATGAGACAAAAAGTACAGGCAAAGTTATTGAGGAAGGACCACAAAACAGTCCAAATATTTTCTTATATATTTGATATAGGTCACTATATGTTGACAACTTGTACATTAGTACAACAAACCTGACCACCTTACAGTTTTGAGGAATTTGTACCACAAAGTAAAGCAAAAAAAAAAAAATAAAATAAAAAGAAAAAACTTCAGAAGCAGATTCAGAAGAGAGGAAACGTAAAAAATAACAATGAAGGAAAGACCAATAAGCTCAAAGATACAAGTATGTCAACTACAGAAAAACAGTCAGGATAAGCAGAGGTACCACAAAGATTTCACAACTAATTAGCCACAAAAGAAAATTTGTTACCAGCCTGCAATTTGGTATTGAAGAAAATAATGGTTACATTGGATAATGACCAACTGGAAGGGAACACAGCCCACAGTGAACAGCTGTGATACAGCCACCAGCATCATGTTCACCTAGGTCTCAGGGAAAAAAACCAAACATTTTGCTCTTCTCTAACTGAATATAATCAACAGATCACCTTTAAGAGCAAAGTTTGAAAAGAATCTAATCAGCCTCCACATGGTGACAAGAACAGCAATCTTTCTTTGGTCTATTCTGAATTCCTGTAGAATTCACACTTTCAATTTTTAGTCACTACAGCTAAAGATACTTGTTTTGTCTGCCCCAGTCTGCACACATATTGTTTGTGACAATGTAACTGTTTGTCACAGATTTGCTAATTGCCAAATTGCAACAGAAGAGCATGAATCACAATTAAAAAGTCATTTTACATATATTCATACGGATATGAATTTCAGTTGATAGCAATTAAAAATAATGCTCTCTACTGCATGCTGACAATGGAGAACTCTACTACGTTCACACAGATACGGTACAGGATTAAGGTCCACTCTATAATCCCCTTAAAATTTAAGAATAATTGCATCATTTCACAGTGCAATCAGCAGCAAAACACAGAAATATTTATAGCTAATGAAATGCTGCATCTAAAATACATCAAAGTAAACTATTCTTATGAGAAGAAAACATATGGTTTCTGTCAAGGTACAAGGGGTCCTGTTTTTCTCTGTTTGTAACAGCTGCTCTGCACTGTTTGGTTATAAATGTTGAAATAGTTTGAATTGAGATTTTCTTTCAAAATCAGATAAGGGATTTGGCTGTACAACTCCCACTTCATTTAATGAGAGTACTTAAATCCCTTATTCCTATGAACCTAAGGCTCTTTCAGTGCCCTACTGCACATTCTTTAGCTTCCTCCATTATGAAAATACACCTATTTCTCAAACATTATGCTACCCACCTAATTTTTTAAAAATAAATAAATTAAAAGTTGATTTATGGCAACAAGCTATGTGGTTGCTGGGTTCCAGAGTCACTACCTGGTAAAATAAAATAAGGACACAAGACTTTCCAAGTTCTGTGTAGTTATTTCATGCCTAGAAACTAAGTATAAAGAAAAACAGCAGGTGAAATCATACTGAGATAAACAATAAAATATTTCTTCAGCGCTGCACTTCCAGACTTAGGATACAAGTAAGACTCTAAGTTTTGTACATATGACCAGTTAAATTACTCTTTCATGCATTCAAAGACTTTATTCTAGAAATTATGGCAGATGCCTTTAAACTTATTTAAAAAAAGATTTCTGTGATGGCTTTTACTATTACATGAATTATCTGTAACCTGTCATGCAATGCCAGCTAAGTAGCTAGACCTACTATCTGAATCAAGAATACTATTTTGTGTTAGCCCCACTAAATGACTAAAACCATAGAAGAGGATGAGTAAGTATTTTGGTACCACCAGCACAGGTGAACATATTAAAAAAATCCCTCTGTTGAAGCAGTATTAAAAATAGCTGCCAAACACTACCACTATCTAATATATTAAGCATCTGTTTAGACTTTGGTTTTAAATTTGAAAAGCAGGGTCTTTCAATATTGAACGGGATGTCTCAACTCAGTGTTACTAGTCTTCAGCCTGCAAAACCTGACACAGCCTTCCCTATGAATCTTGGTGTAGAAGGGACAGTAACTCATTCCAAAACAGCATGGATTCTTACCTAAGTCAGTTTCTACACACCTTTTGTTCAGTGAGATTTGTTTTGAGGTCTACGCTTAAGAAAATTAATAAACCTGGGCCTTACAATGGACTTTTGCAACAGCCATTAAAATAATATTAATTTTTGTTAAAACTTTAAATCAATCAGCTACTGAAGCCACTCACTAAACACAAGCAGCCATAACTTCAGTGATAAAACTGTTTTAGACACCAGTAATCTACTCTGCACATGTCAAGGATGGCATCTTCATTCCCACCTACCCATCTACTTCAGTTCAATGAACAGCTCATTCACAAGTTTAGAAGTCGAGACGGAGCCAGGAAAGCCAGATTTCCACCCCCCCGCATATGAATTTAAGAAAGTAGGCACAAAGATTAAATAGACTGAGAACACAGCGATCTGAACCAACATAAAACCAATCTTGTTTCTGTGCATCTACACATTCTACCCAAATGCAAAACAAGGTAATTTCTGACCAGAGAAAAGGCACCTGAAATACAACTCTGATATATATGGAATAAAATATGAGAAATATGCTTAAAATACTTAGTAATGAATCTCCCTGGCTAGCAAAAAGTAGATCCCAGTTTAATCCAGAAGCGACAAGACAACTAGATCAGCACACTACAATGGCTACCACCAAGAATCAACTCTTTAAGGAAACAGATAGAAAATCACAAATAAAACACAATTCAAATCGACCACAAGAACTCGCTCCTACCCGTTCCACCTTTTAACAATTTGCCTAGGTTCCATGAATGGGTGACAGTAACGTGTAAACAAACGTTATCACTTCTACCAGTTACTGTTAAACCCATAGTAAAGCTACAGAAGTAGCCGTTTCTGTGAATTTCTGAGGCCTAAAATATTTAGGAACTTGGTTTATACATTGGCTCGTACCTAATGCTAGCCAAAAAAGGACAATCCAAGATACACCAGGGCAACGTATAGACACGTACATGGCTAAAATGGAGCAGGTTGTTTTTAACCGTAGAGCTAGCACCACAAAGTTTGTTTAAAAAGGGATACTCGGCAGGGTCACCACTTCAGAAGAAACACCTGCAAGCATCCCTGCTTCGGGAGCAGCCCATGCCCGCGGGAAGCAGGCCTTTTCTCGACGGCAGCCGCGGGCACGGTAATTACACACAATGGTGCTTCCAGCGGTGCCAGCTCCGGAGCCCTCTCCCGAGGCGGGACTCGGTGCCCTGACAGGGCGAGAAAACGGCGAGCAGCACCGCAGCCCCACCGACCCGCCACCACCAGCGGTGGCACAGTTCAGCCCGCCGCCGCTTCACCGCCTTGTCTTTCCCAGGATGGCAAAAACTCCG
>JAVJGJ010000059.1:5824992-5859537 GCA_035590215.1 Microhierax caerulescens
AAAGGAACAAAAATCCTTTAATGATATGTTTTTTTCAAGTCCATGGGTTCAAGATAAATGAGCAGGCTTAAGAAAAATATGTCCATAGAGGACAAAGTGAAGAATTATGACTATTTAAACACCACATATTCTTTCCTACTGCTTTTTCTCTCTTCGTTAAGCTGCTGAAAGAAGTTAGGCTGACAGACATGTTCCTGAACAACCCTTCGTACATGACATATCTAGAAATGGAAATAAATACATAGAATGAGTTATATTGACTGCCTTATATCTAAATTAATCACAACCCAGATGGAATGGGGAAGATGTTAGACACTCACGCACACACACAAGCAGGAGTCATACCTCCTGAGGAGGTTAAAAAGGAAGCCTGTAAAGTGATGGATGAAAAAAAGTGAGTCCTGTCTACATTTATTTAAATATACATCTTCTGCAGTGCTTATCTGAATGCTGAGCTCTTTGTGGCATTGATAAGCCAGACAGACCTATTAAAGCCTCATTTGAAAATCTCCAGAACATGCACCCAGCCCCATGTCAGCTGAAACCCTGCTGTCCCCAGCGCCCCCAGGCTCACCCAGAAACACTGACAATGCCCAAACCAGTGCGGTGTGTTGCTTCTCCACATCTTGCCACTGCCAGGCACCCCCTCCATACCTGGGGAGAGGCCACAGCTCCTCTCTCCCCTCTGTGAATACTGCTCAAGAATCAATAAATATTTTCTTGTCTTCAGGTCTTGACTCCCAGCGAACATCATGCCTGGGTCTTTCACCACACATTTTAAGTGAAAGGCTAAAGTTTTCCTTAGAAACTCCCTCCCTAGCTTCCCCCAGTCTTCCTGGCAAGCAACCAGCTCAGCTGCCAGGATAACCCTGGCTCCTCCTAGAAAACAACAGAATGAGCCTGGCTTTCTTCCTCCTGGAGGTGGCAGGTCTTTCCACCTGCCTGGATGGCTCAGGCTTCCTAGAGGCATTTTTCTGATGCTCAAGCAAATCTTACAGGGGGAAGGAGGAGCCACAAACAGAACAAGGGCAAGGAGCCACTTTGCAAACGCATCGCCATGCAGTGTGCCTCCTGAGGGGTGGCAGGCCCTTTCGGGTTGCCCTCAGAGATGCTCTCACTGTCCCTCAGTGAGCAGATTCACTGGTGATGGCCTTAAGCCTTTTTACACACAAAGTCCTAGAGCCAGCTGGGTTCTGGCCCAGTTTCTGGAGTAATTGTTGCCCTAAGAGGTCATTTGACAGAAGACAGTCAAGGGGCACAGCAAGGACCTGCTCATGCTTCGTCTCTTCAGAGCGCAGTCCCAGTAGCTGGGGGTTAGTGGGGGAATGACCACAGGTGCTCCCCACAGCCTGGGACCTGCCTCCTCCTACCCTGCCACAGGCTGGTTAGTTAAAACCCCACCGTGACTGGTTCATCTCACGGATGGACACCCCTGAGAGTGTAAATCTTGCCATCAGATGATAGACAGAAGTTTGTCAGTGACACAGCTTGCCTTTTGCTCCAGCTGCCTACGGATGGTTTATGAGCCATCATTCCCTTTGGCCAGGTCTTGCCTATTTGTTTGTCACTAGCTTGTGAGCTTCCTAAAGCAGAATTTCCCGAGGGGATATGGAGCTGGAAAGGGTCTTTTTGCTCTGCTGCTGCAAGACACACGTACTGTTATCCCATTCACAGATCATCACTTTCCCAGCACTAAGGTTCGAAGCCTTAATAGCAGCTGAAAGGCTGTTCCTGTCCTGCCTTCCCTTGTTTAAACCTGGTCAGCACATGTTCAAGGGCAGCTTATATCTCTTCTACCCTTTGGAAATGTCGGAGAAATGCTGTAAAACTTGCGAGCTGGAATAAAGGGCTAAACATTGACTTTCCTTGACTTCATCTTCAACCACAGTGAACTCCCAGGTGCGGCCCTGCCTCTCCTCTGCAAATTCAAACCTTATCCCCATGGCAGGCAGATGCTGCAGCAGGACTGAAGGGGTGTTTTCTCCTTCATGCCGAGTCTGAGCTCACTTGCAGCCACGTAGCTGAAGAGTGCATTTGTGCAGCAGAATAGCTGGTAGCTATTGTGGAGTAATGGGCTCTGTAGTCTGCTCAGCCTTACAGGTAAGTACCTGCCTGCTTAACAAGCTGTTGTTTTGGAGCAATTTTTAGGATCATCTTGTATTACAATAGTCCAGGCTTAAAAGCTTTGATGTCTCTGTGATAGAAACCTGTGCTCAAGACAGGTTTTTTCCCCTCTATTACTGTTCTAAAAGTGCATGGAGAAGCCCACTAAAAGGTTTACTTGATTTTTTTCACCTGTAAGGTATTTTTATGATAGCGTTGTTCATGCCTGCTGAGAGGACTGGGACTAATGAAGTGGATTGGGAGATTTCTCTACCATTTGCTAAAGAGGCAAGGTCATATATTTTTAAGAAAGCTTCTCTCTCAACTGCTGGGTATAAGCGAAGTGTGTATAACCAAAGAGCTGGGCACATTTGGGTTCACCTGCATGATTGCTTTGATAGTGGTGGCAGTGCTCCACAGGTTCTTCTGCTACAAGGTTGGCTTTCCCAAGTCCTCAGTGCTCACATCAAGAGCAAGAAGCATGCCTGGAAGCCTGAGCTGAAAGAAGAAAAAGAAGAAAGAACCTGAATTTCTGAGCTACATTTTAAAGAAAATGCATAAACAGCTTTCCTGTCTTTTATGAGATGAGAGAAGCAGGCAGGCAGGTAGACTGGATTCTTTGTTATGGTTCTCTTTAAGGCAGTAAAGGACTTGAATAAAAGACCCAGTCTTATATCTTTCTTTCTTTCCTAAGTATACTGAATATAGTAAGTGAGTTTATCTGATTAAAGAAGCGAAATCCTGACAGAAGGGGAAAAGATGTATCACTTTCCCAGGGAATGCACCCTGCTGGTTTTTGTAGCCCCTGCACCAGGCTGTAAGCCCTTGGACATGATAACCTCTGTGATCTCCTCATGGGAATTAAAGGTGGTTTGATTCTTTTTTCCTTTTCTTTTTTTTTTTTTTTCTTTTTTTTTTTTTTTTTATTTCCTTTCTGCTCCAAGTGCTATGAAGCTTGACTGGAGACATTAAAGGTTGTTACATTACTCAGTTTCCAGACCTCACTTTCCTTCTTAGAGGGACTGCTTCTCCCTCTTTTTTTCAGGTCTGGAAAAAGGTGAGGCTTGCTGACATGGTATAGCATTTCTTTTAGCTTTCTGGGTATTTCCTTAGATGGGATAAGGCTCCGTGCTGTCACCCTCCATGCTGTTCAGGTTCTGTCTTACACTGAATATTAGAAAAACTTCTCATAGTTGCATTAATAGGACTGACGTCCATTTGTAGACGAAAATTTCTCTGTAGAACATTTGCAGAGGTGACTGCTGTATTAAGTAGAGATTAAATCTTAAATTTCTGGCTGTGGGCAAATCTTCTTCTGAAGACAGCCCCTGCTGAGTCAGCCTTTGTAGCCATAAGGACCTTGGCCAGGAGCTTACGCACAGGTCTGGGGAGGAAGCACATTCTGGGCCAGAAGTGGCTGAGCACTTTGACCCCACCAGATCACTCCGTATCTGTGATACCAAGCCATGGTGTCAGCCAAATCATTTGGGCATGATCATCATGGAAAGCCTCTGTGGCCTTACATCTTCTAAGCCATCCTCAGCTAGTCATTATCTGTGACATCCTGGATGCATGTACTACAGGTGGGAGGCCTGGTGTGCCCAGCTGCTTGTAGGACAGGGACCTGACACAGGTCTCCCACCAGAGTCTCCCCAAGTCCTGCAATCACTGTGCTGGGAAGGACATCACCTCTTTTACCCCACAGTCCCACTGATGAGCGCAGGTTGCTCCAGGTGCCTTAGTGTCCACTTCCACAGTGGCTTAGCTGCACCCAGAATGACTATCAGATGTTTGTTCAAACAAGCTATAAAGTGGCTGAAGGCATTTCAGATGCTGCCCCCAGGGCCAGCCAGCTGGGCAGCACTGCCGGGATTGCCATGGCTTGCCGAGCCCTTTCCAGCCTGGGTCGGGATGCAGGATGCCCTGTCAGTGCCATCGCTCTGGGATGATCACACAGTCCCAAAAGGGTTTTGCCCAACCTGACACAAACTTTCAGCATAGGTGGATCCTAGGAGATGTGACCCTATGAAGGAAGAGCTGGGTGACTGGTCTGCCTCTTCTGTCCCTGCCTCCAGACACCACACCACTTCTTACAGCCATGCCACACTCTGGTCTTAGGGTATATTGACTCTCTCTTCCACCACCTTCAGACAGTGTCCCCCACCCTCCTACCGTTCCCACCTCAGCAGCCTGGGTCTGCTCCTTCTGTAGCACCTTGCACTGGTCCACCCCTGCCAGCCAAGCCAGCAGGGATGCCTGTCCCATGCGTCAACAAAACCTCCTTGTTTAAAGAAGCACAAAAACAACAAAAAAAAAGTCTCTACCACTTGGCTGCAATGAAAGGGGCTTTTGCCACTTTCCTTCCCCCAATACTCAAGGAAAAGTGCTTCCCCCGTGTGACCTCCAGCACTCAGGGACATGCTGTCTTGCAAATCCCCAACTCCTGCCACTCACACACACACACGCACGTGCAAACGTACATGCCATGCCCCTGCAGGGCCACCCTCGGCACGCTGTCCTCCCTCCTCGGTACAAGCCTCAGGGCTTGACACAGGGGTCTGCCCTCGAGTCCACCCGTGTCACTGCTCCTGCTTGCGGCTGTGCTGGTGGCTGGGTCACCTCTCATGTCACTGGTGTGCCCTGACTCTTACCATCCCACTCTCCACAGAATTGCTGGAACAGGGTTTCCAGTGATCCTGGGTCAATACTGGCATTTCTTGCATGATTCAATCACATCAGAAAAATACTTGAGCTTCTGAGACAAGATGGAGAGGTCTGCTTCATCTCATCAGCCCAAGTCAATAAAAAGTACATTGGGAGTTATTCTCCCAAGTTAATGAGCTTAATTTAAACCTCTACTACTTAAAAAGTATGTATTTGAGGTTCTCTGTTTCTTTTCTAGTTTTGGAATCCTTTCAGTGCAATCAGGAAGACTCAGAACCACCATTTCAAAAATGAAATTTGGTCTTCAGGTGATACCACTACATTCAGGAGATGGGCTGAGAACACAAAAAGAAGAAAAAAAACAATAACACAAAACTTGTGGTGACATCCTGAGCTGCCAGTATCAAATACTTCAAGCTAATTAGAAGACCAGACATGTCTAGTCCAAATGGATGTTTGATTTACTGCATACCATCACAAACTCACGGAGTTGTTTAATCACTGTTTCTGAAGCAAGGTAGAGGCAGTAGTAACTGCAGGCAGGCATACTGTGTGGTGGGGGTGTGGATGGGGGAGAGCCCAAAGCTGTTGGCATCCAGAAATGAGGGGATAACCCCTCTCCCCTCCCCCCCAATGCCCCCCCCCAACCCGTCTGGGGATGCCCCATGCTTGCCCCCAACCTCCCCTAAAGCTGCTTTCATGCCATTTCCCTGCAAACTGGGGCTGAAATCCTGCAAATTTGGGCCCAAATCCTGCAAATTGGAGCTGAAACCCTGCAAATCCAGCCTGACATCCCCAAGCACAGGACCAACAGCCTGCAAGTTGGGCCAAAATCCACAAAATTTGGGCTAAAGTCCTACAAATTGAGGCTGAAACACCATGTGACACTAAAATCCATCAAATTTGGCCCAATATCCAGAAATTCGGCATAAAATCCTACAAATTGGAACCAAAAATCCCACAAATTAGGCTTAAATCCTTAAATTTGGTCTGAAATCCAGTAACTAGGGCTAAAATGCTGAAAATTGGAGTCAAAATACTACAAGACTGAAATAACACAAATTTTACTTAAATTCTAAAATTTGGCCTGAAACTCACCAAATTGGTACGAAAATCCAGCAAAATGGGCCTAAAACACTGCAAATTGGAACCAAAATCCCAAATCTAGGCTGAAATCCCACAAATTTGGCTTAAATCCTGAAATTTGGCCTGAAATCCACCAAATTGGTACCAAAATCCTGCAAATTTGAGCTGAAATCCCACAAATTAAGACCAAAATCCCACAATTTAAGACCAAAATCCCATACTCTTGGACTGAAATCCAGAAATCAGCCCTGAAATGCTGCAAATTGGAGCTGAAATCCCACAAATTAAGGCTGAAATCCACCAAATTTGGCCAGAATTCTGGAAAGTTCACCTAAAATCCAATGAATTGGTATCAAGATCCTGCAAATTTGGTCTGAGATCCAGAAATCAGCCTGAAATGCTGCAAATTTGGTTTGAAATCCCACAAATTTGTATTAAAATTGCCTGAAAGACAGCAATTAGGGCTGAAATACTGCACATTGGAGCCAAAGTCCCACAAACTGAGGCTGAAATCCCATGAATTGGGCTTAAATCCAGCAAATTGGCCCAAAAGCCAGGAAATGGGGCTTAAATGCTGCAAATTAGAGGTAAAATCCAAAAATTTGGCTTAAACTCCTGCAAATTTAGCCTGAAAACTAGAAATCAGGCCTGAAATGCTGCAAATTTGGCCTGAAATCCCATAAAGTTGTCCCAAAAGCCAGAAACTGGGCCTGGCATGCTTCAAATTTGAAGTGAAATCCCACAAATTTGGCTTACAATCCCACAAATTTGGCTTGAAATAAAAAAATCGGGCTTAAAATCCCACAAATTGGGTCTGAAATCCAGAAATTAGAGCTGAAATCCCATAAATTTGGCCCAAATTCCAGAAATCGGGCTGAAATGCTGCAAATTTGAGCTGAAATCCCAGAAATTGTCTGAAATCCCACAAATTTGGCCTGAATTCCAGAAATTTGGCCTAAATTTCCCCAAATTAGTACCAAAATCCTGCAAACTTTGCCTGAAATCCAGAAATTGGGCCTGAAATACTGCAAGTTGGAGCCGAAATCCCACAAATTAAGGCTGAAATCCACCAAATTTGGCATGGATTCCAGAAATTTGGCCTAAAATCCAAAATTGGTACCAAAATCCCACAGATTTGGCCTGAAAGACAGAAATTGGCCCTGAGGTGTTGCAAATTGGAGCTGAAATCCCATGAATTTGGCTTAAAATCCTGCAAACTTGGCCTGAAATTCAGAAATTTGGCCCAAAACCCAGATATTGGAGCTGAAATACCACAAATTCAGCCCAAAAGCCAGAAATCAGGGCTGAAATCCTAAAAATTGAGGCTGAAATCCAACAAATTTGGCCTGAAAGCCAGAAATCGGAGCTGAAATGTTGCAAATCTGAAGTGAAATCCCAAAAATTTGGTTTAAAACCCTGCAAATTTGGCCTGAAATCCAGAAATTGGAGCTGAAATCCCAAAAATCTGTCCCAAAAGCCAGAAATCAAGCCTGAAATGCTGCAAATTTGGCTTTAAATCCTGCAAATTTGGCATGAAATCCAGAAATCAGGCCTGAAATGCTGCAAATTGAAGCCAAAATGCCACAAATTAAGGCTGAAATCCACCAAATTTGGCATGGATTCCAGAAATTTGGCTTAAAATCCACCACATTGGTACCAAAATCTCACAAATTTGGCCTGAAAGCCAGAAATTTGTCCTGAGGTGTTGCAAATTGGAGCTGAAACCCCATGAATTTGGCTTAAAATCCTGAAAATATGGCCTGAAATTCAGAAATAAGGCCTGAAATCCTGCAAATTTGAGGTGAAATTCCACAAATTTGGCTTTAAATTCTGCAAATTCAGCCTGAAATCCAGGAGTTGGGCCTGAAATGCTGCACATTTGGCCTGAAATACAGAAATTGCAGCTAAAACCCCACAAATTGAGGCTGAAATCCCGCAATTCTGGACTGAAACCCAGGTTGTTGGCCTAAAATCCACCAAATTGCTACAAAAATCCCACCGATTTGGCCTGAAAGCCAGAAAGTTGGCCTAAAATCCACCAGATTGGTACCAAAATCCCACAAATCTGTCCTGAAAGCCAGAAATCAGTCCTGAAGTGTTGCAAACTTGAGGTGAAATTTCACAAATTTGGCTTAAAATCCTACAAATTCGGCCTGAAAGTCAGATATTTGAGCTGAAATACCACAAATTTGTCCCCAAAGCCAGAAATTGGTCCTGAAATGCTGCAAATTTGAGGTGAAATTCCACAAATTTGGCTTAAAATCCTGAAAATTCGGCCTGAAATCCAGAAATTGGAGCTGAGATCCCATAAATTCGGCCCAAAAGCCAGAAATTTGGCCTGAAATGCTGCAAATTTGAGCTGAAGTCCCACAAATTGGTACCAAAATCCCAAAAATTTGGCCTGAAATCCAGAAAATGGAGCTGAAATGGTGCGAATTGGAGCTGAGACCCCTGGAACAGAGGCTGAAGCCCCAGGGCTGGGGTTAACCTCCGGGGGGGCCGCGGGGGGCTCGGGAGGGGAAGAGGAAGGAGGCCGCAGACCGCAGGTTGTTATAGATGTATATTGTATATATGCCAATGCAATAATAAAAACAGTGCAAATACAGTTACAGTTTATAATACTCGTCCCCCCCCCGGCCCCGCGAAGATGGTGGACCGCGAGCAGCTGGTGCAGAAGGCCCGGCTGGCCGAGCAAGCCGAGCGATACGACGACATGGCGGCCGCCATGAAGAACGTGAGTCCCGTCCCTTGTCCGTCGTCCTTCCCCACCCCCCGCCCCGGGGGTGCCGCGCCGCGCTCCCCTCGCCCTCCCCGGGCTGCGCCCCTCGGTGGCGGGGGGGGGCCTGGCCGAGGCCGTGCTGGGCTTGGGGGGGGCGGACCTCGGAGGGGGTGCGGGCCCCGGCCCCCCGCCGTCCCTCTCACCCGGGCACACGCACACACACACCCCGCGGGGGAGGGGAGAGCGCGGGCGGGGGCAGGGAAGGGTAGAGGCGGCCTGACCTGGCAGAGCTGCTTGCAGTACTCGGTAGCCGCTTGCACTGCTGGCTCGGGGCTCTCCCGCAGCCCCGTCTCTAGCTCCACCAGCCGCTCCCGCAAGCGCCGCAGCTCCAGGAGGCCGCCACCTAGGCTACCGCTCTCCTGCTCGGCCTCCTCGTCCGCCATCTTCGCACCCCGCTCCGTCGCGTACGCAGCCCCCCCCTTCTCTGCCTCGGCCTCCCGGCCCCCCCCCCGCTCCGTTTCCAGGTCACGTGATTACACAATGCCACGTTCCGGGGAGGGGTCACGTGCCGGAGGAGACAGACGAGCGCGCGCGCGCGCGCGCGCTCTCCGTCCCCCACAGTGCGGGACCAAGCCGGGGAGGGGCGAGAGCAGGAAGGGGGCGCGCCCCCGCGCGTCACGTGACGCAACGCCACGCGCCAGGCGGCCGCGCGGCCACGTGACGCCCCTCCCCGCCCTCCCGCCGACGGGTTTTGGCGGCAAACGGCAGCAAATGGCGGAGGCTGGTGCCGGCCGGCTGCCCTGCCTGCCGGGGTGCCGCCGACGGGCCTCGCCGGGCCGCGCTTGCCGCCTCCCTTCGAGCCCTGAAGGCGGTGGCGGTGGCGGCCATGGCGGTGTACGTGCGGCCCGGCTGTACCAGGGCCGCCTCTCCCTCGCCAGCTGCTGCATGGAGCGGGGCCGCGGCTCTGCCCGGCGGCCTGAGAGGGCTCCCGCCTCCCCGCTTCTGCCCGAGGACGCCGACTGCTGCTGGGTGGGCTGCGGGCAGCACCACCGGAGCGGTGTTGCACATTGTGCCCTCTCCTTTCATCCTCCGTGGGCAGCAGCAGGGTGTGTTCACTTCAAGGGTACTGCCGAGTTGCCTTTTCGTACCTGGATCATCCAGCTTTTATTATAATTTAAAGTGAAAAGTGTGGTTTTGCTCTTCACATGGCGCTGTTCGACAGCAGCAGGTTCTGGAGGGCTTTGTTGCCTGCGGGGCCTGGTGGCTGGGCTGAGCGAGAGCTCCACTGATGGGCACTGACCTCCCCTGCCTCTGCCAAAGGAGCTGGGGAGACTCTTTCGCCTGCCACAAGTATTGGAAATACTGGAGATGGGGCCTCAGGTGTTGAATCTGATGTGGAGGAAAACATGGACCTGACAAGCACTGAATTGGCAAGGGTCCATGTTTTGCAGTCTTCCAGGTTGTGTAGGTTGATGCAGGTTGACAGCTCCACACTCTTTGCGTTGCTAGTGTTCATCGGGGAAGTGAGGAGGAAATGTGTTACTGCAGCAAGAACACTGTCATGTCAGGACTGGATTTCTATTAGCCAGCCAGCAGTGAGAGAAGGTGCACCATGTTAAGTTGGGCATTTCACATCATCTGGAAAATGGGGAACACTGGAATTTTGCACTAACATAAATCAGGTGTAACGCTTTTGGCTGGAAGAGACCATAGCTGCAGACTCCTCAGTATTTCAGGCAGTCTTGCTCAGGCCCAGGTTTAATACAATACCCTACACCTGCTAACTTACCTTGTATGACCATTGGACTGATTTGATGATTATGCTTTGGAGTTTTTTTTGTCACAAAGGAGAAGTGGTGCTACCTACTTCTTGCATACAGTTGAAAGTTGAGGCCTATGATGGAATGAACACTAAATTGGAGCTGGAATTAGAAGAGGTTCCTCTGAGATTGCAGGAACATTGATCTGCAAGTGTAGCTATTCACAGTGATGGTACTGAATTTTGGAGACAGGCCTGGGAGTCTGGTCCAAAACTGACCGCGTTTTGGGTCATGGCAGTAAACTCAAAGTGGTATGTTTGAGGTTTCCTATACAAGCTATGAAGTAAATACCTTATTTGCCATCGTAAACCTGAAACCTTTCAAGTTTCTGAATTTTACAGGGCATGTGTACATTACAAGGTACAGAAACCCATTCTGTTCCAAGCAGAAGAAGAGAAAACTTTCAGCTTTCCCATTTAAAGTTTCATGTAGTACCAGAAAATGTGACTGGTTTGCATGTATTCCTCACCACTAAACTGCCTGTAGCACCAGTACTAATGAGCGATGTAAATACTAGAAACAACTGCACAAAGGCCTATTTATTCTTCTTCAATCACTTAATTTATCTGCAGGAGCTAAAATAGCTTTTCCTCTGGATAATTCTTTCAGTCCTATATTGTGCTATTTGTAATTATTTTCACTTAAGGGTAAACCACAATAGCCAGATTCATATTCATAGCCTGTCTGTGTTTTAGCTTGCTGTCTTGTTTCCTCCTTGCCCAGAGGGTTTTCTGAATTGAGCCTGGGCCAGGAAGGAAGGACTAACGTGGAACATGAGTTTCTTGCTCATGCAAAGGTTAGCACTTGGGAGATGGTAAAGTAAGGGTTTGTTTTGTTCTCATCAGGTTCAAGCAGAAAGGAGCATGTCCTTCAGCTGTCCTACCCTGAGGAGGACTTGCACTTAGGCCTCCAGGGGCCTTGTGCAAGGGATGATTCCTGTCTTCAATCACAGTTTGCAGGCAGTTAATTGCTAAGCTTACACCTAGGAGATCAAGGAAGAAGTTACTAAATAGAAGGAATGGCCACAAACAGCGGTGAATAAGGGATGAGTTTCCTTTTTTCTTGTTTGACGGCTACCGAGGCAAGTGTGGCGGTGGCCTGAGGAAGAGGAAAAAAATGCTGGGCACAACTAGATACAGAGCTGTGGTATTTGTCATGTCTTTGAATCCTGACAGAAACTACACAGTGGTAGATAGAGCTTGTGGAAGAGAAGGGGTGGTGCCTGACAGCGACAGGAGGGAAAGATGTTGTGCAGAGAAGACAGTCTTTTCAGATACCTGTTTTCTTCATGGAGTTGTGGGGCAGACTATGTGACAGTGAAAGAAAGTAAATATAAGAGAGAGGATGCTTCCTATTGCAGGGGAAATGCAATCAAGGAAGGCATTTGCTTTACTGGAAAATACAGAGAAGAAAGAAGCAGGTGAGGAACATGTAGGTATGGGGAAGGACAATGAATCCCCTGGGAGGGGAACCCCAATCAGCCAAAACAGTCCAAGAAAGAAAAATACAGTGGAGGCTGTGAGAAAGAACAGAAAAAAGGTGGAAGACTGAAAGGGGAAGGACCCAAGTTTATACCACTACAAAGATGGAATTTGTTGTTAAGAGAAATTGACAGGCTTCTTATTAGCACGTGCTAGAAATAAAGATTTAAGTTAAGGGTTTGTGGCAGTAAAGATTCCTCATCATCAAAAATTCATTGGGGATTCAGATACAACACTTTTCCCTACTCTCTTGTCATTTCCTTGACTGACTCAGTATTTCCACAGTGCAATATCTTCCTAGCTCCACACTTCTATTCTCATGTCTCAAATAAATCTAACGTGAAGACAAGGCATATCCTGTGACTCCTCAGATACTCTGGTTGTGTGTTTTGGGATGCTGGACCTGGCTAGAAATGCATAAGAGAAAAAGAGATCTTTGTGATCTAAGCTCCCCTATACGTGGGTTATTTATGTATCAGTTGTTTGAAATAGCCTTAAGAAACATTTATGTGATGTCCCACTACTGGTTCTAAGATGTTGGAAGAGGAAAATCAAGTGAATAGCAAGAGGAGTATCAGAGGTTAGGATGACAAACAGCAAGAAGAAGGGGTTGGAATAGTGGTGATAGTGTTACTTAGACTGTATGTAGCTGAAAGTCGGGAGGAGGACTATTTATTCTTCCAGGGAGAATGTTGTGTTAGCAAGAAACAACTGTGATATTTCTGTATCATTGGACCCTTGGCAACAAAACTAGATCTTTTGGGGATAACAGAAAGTATGACAGAATAAAAATTAGGACAGGAACACACAAATATTAAAACACTCATGGTATTTGAGAGGCAAGGGGGGCTGATAGAGAATTAGAATTTGCAATGTGATAGATATTAATGAAACAAACAGCAATAGGAAAGATAAAGTAGAACTTGTCTGAGTCAGTTTGGGGACCAGTGGAAGGTGTCCCTGCCCATGGCAGGGGGGTTGGCACTAGATGATCTTTAAGGTTGCTTCCAACCCAAACCATTCTGTGATGAAATGAGTTGGTGGTGACAGCTGCATCTAGGTGGTCGAGGACTTACATGCGGAGAAGACTTGGCATCTGTCAAGTCTCTGCAAAAATGTATCTGGAATTCATATCTCAAACAAGAGGGACATACCCAGCTGGATAAATAGCAACTTCAAAAGGGTTATTGGGAACAATCAAAAGCTTGAAAGGAATGGAACAAAATGATCGCTTGAAAAATATTAAGAAGGGTAAGAATAAAGTGAGAATTGTCAGAAGCCCAGCTGAGTTTCCTTACAAAGGAAATTAAAGCAGGGGCTAATGAGAAAGAAGAAATGAAAACGAATGTTTCCACATTTGAGGTGGAAGCAAAAAACCTATCACATACCTATCTGAAACATCAGAAGATCTTTATTCAGCCAGTAATTTCCATTAATGAAGTAGGTACAAAAATATGAGCTGTAATAATGAAATGTGCTGATGACACAAAATAGTGAGACGCTTTCAATATGAGAAGGAGCAAGACTAGATGACCTTGAGAACCTAAATAATAGAATGGACTAATTTTAATAACACAACATGCAAGGAGACTGATAGCAGTACTTTCTGCTAGGGGGGAACCTCATTAGTTAGAAGTGACAGTGGATAGAAAGTGCTTATTGTATTAGTTGGCCAAGTCATAAATATGATTGAGCTACAAAAAAAGTTACTAAAATCACACAACATGCCAGGTCAGCTATTTCCTTTAGATACTGCAGATAAAAATATTGGTCTCATCTCATATGAAACAATGTGTGCAATTCTGGTCACTACTATTCAGAAAGGATGAGATTGCACTGCAGGAGGTACAGGGAAGGACTCAGAGGATGATCAGTAAAATGGAGAATCTGTTTTGTGAGAGGAGAATATAAATTGTTCATTTAGCTTAGTGAAACAAAAACTGCAAAGAAGTATATTTTCAGTCTAGAAACACTAAAAGTAAGCATTCGTTAGGACAAAAGCTTTTCAAGCTAAAGGGATTGTACTGTGTGAAAAAAAAACCCTGGTGTTAACTTGAATATGTCAGAACAGACATAGCTATCATATTAGACAATAAATAGTGTTATTTCTGAGGCACTTACGTGTTCCTCCACAACATTACAAAATAAATTTGTGAAAACAGTAAAAAGGTAGATTTGTGCAAGGTGATCTGATCATGAAAACTGATTGCAAATGAAACACAAACTCCAAAAGAGGGAATAAAATTAATCTCATATAGTCACAACTTTCTTAATGATACTGCTGGCTTCTGTCAAGCCTGGGACCATTTTCACATATATTGAAAAGTAGTGATGTAGGTCTATATATTACTCAGTAATCAAAGTGGTCTAAATGTCAGCAAGAAAAAAATCAGCTGTACAGAGTGTGGTCTGTAGGTTGTCTTCTGCGTGAGCTGGGAGGAGGAAAGGAGAAAGTTTTTGCAACATCCATTTTCATATCACATGGAGATTATTTCTGCTCCAGAGGGAGCAAATTAATGATGAGGAGGACAGCACATTTGAAAATACAGCCTGGGTCATGACTGGAGCTGTTCTCTCAAAAGGCAATCTTGCAAAATATTTTCAGAGCTACCTTAAAAGCAAGGGAGTGGTTATGTTCTCATTTTACATAATTTAATACAAACCACAATACTCTTACCTGTAATTAATGGTGCCTTTCTACTTTTCCAGTTGTCTTTTCTGTTTATTATTTTCCTTTGTTCACTTCCCAGTGCACACTGCCTGAAACTTCAATAGTTTTATTGTCACTGAGATAATCTAACAGAGTTCTAGCTGTACTTCAAAAAATTATTAAAAGAAAGAAAGGGTGTCCTGGAGATGGATATGTTTTCCCTTATTTGCACTTTTTCTTCATTTCCTTCTCCATTTGACAAGGTAGCCATTTAAATGAGGAGGATTCCACAGAAACACTTTATTTTATTTTAATTTTGTGTCTAAGAACTGGATCTTTTTCATGAACCCAGAAAAAGGGATTGTACATCAGGACAGGGCACCTTTTTTGTACAATTTGGGGAGAATGGGGAGAGAGTTTATTTAAAATAACAACTCTGAATACCCTGCTAAGAGGTAAAGGAAGCATTTGCTGTAGGTGTGAGGTCAATTAAAGGAAGGTTTTGGTTTTTACGTGGATCTGCATTCCTGACTTTGTGACTTGGTTATTTTATAATCAGTTTATTACTTAGTAGTGGGATACAACTCTTCACTGTGATAAAGCATTTTGCAAGAGTACGTTTCACAGCAACATAATTATTTTTAAAAATAATATTTCATTGAATTTTTCATCAAATTAATACTGAAAACCTTTGGTGTAATGCAGATTCCAGTGTCAGTAGAAAGAAAAAAAGGTACAGCCTGCAAAGGGCAGGAGGACAAGGTAGAGGGATGGATTTTAAGCATGGGTAGTATAAATGCTCTGTAATCCTTTACCATTCTCTGACTGATGATGAACTACATGTACTGCCTGTTACAGCAATATTGATTGCAATCAGATGATAAAATCATTGCACAAGAGAAAGAAACCACTGCAGTGAAAATGAAAAGATGAAAATATAATGAATTCTTGATTGAAAAATGATTTCTTGGAATAAAATGAAAAAGTCATAGCTGAGGGTTAGTTGTGGGAATAACAAAACGCTGAAAAAAAATAACCATTTTTAAATAAAATTAATTTCAAATTATGTATTTGTCTTCAACAGCCATCCCACACTTTTCATCAACATTCCTGATGCTGCAAATTTTCCTCACTCACAGCTTTAGCTTTACTTACAATTAATCCACTGGCATTATAGTGATGGAGATTCTTGCTGGAATGCATTAACTTCCTCTCTTAAATCCCCCCTCAGGCAAACCACTTGAAAAATATTTCCTTTGTCTAGGACACACAGTTTAGTAGATCTCTTTTTACAGTGAGATAGCAGTTCTTTTGCAGTGATTTATGCATGCTATTCAAATACAAAAAAATCATTAAATTATGTTACATTAAAAGATCTGAGATGTGCATTTCATTACTTAGGCACCATTGTGTAAGGAAAAATGTAGGTCTAAGCCTGTTGCTGTTCAAGCCCATGCTTACAGAAACATTGAATCACTGTGGTGTGGAGTTGCAATGAATGTGGAGTTACTAGGAGCTGAGTAACTTTTGACTTACAGAGACCAAACAGACTTTTCAAACTCATTAATGACCACATATACCTTTAGTATTTTTATTAATCATACAAATAAAGTTGCTACGTGCTATTTCAAAAGAAGTAGGATCAGGACTTCTGGAGGGAAAACTTCACAGCCTCTGAAACAGCCTGTTTCAATGCTTCACAATCCTAACTCTTTGAATGTCATCATAATACCCGACTTAAATCTCTGCTGCAAATTCATCTTATCTTTGTCCTGCCTCTAGTTGTCATGGTGGAACAATGGCCACCAAATCTTTTATGGCAGCTTCCTACATTTTGGAGTGCTGCTGTAATGTTCCACCTTGATCTTTTCATTTCTCAATTTACTGCCCTGTTTCTAAGCCACATAAACGCCATTCCTTTAGCTTTCCTCACAGCTGGTATTTCCTAAACTCTTCTTGCTGTCATACATCATCCCTGGTTGATTATTGCCCTTATCTTTTGTGGGCTACATGACCAATGCCAAAGCCAGTACTGCACTTGCTGGGACTTCGCCAGACTGGGTTAAGTGGAATAATTCACTCTTTGTGTCATCTAGTACACCGTTGACTCTTTAGTTTGTGATCTCCCTCATTGTGTTCTGCCTACACAGTAATTTCCCATTCTATATTTAACTTTTTGTCCTCATTAGATTTCTCTTTCCAAAGTGGTGTTTGTATTTTGTCTGGTTGATTTTAGGCTGCTTCTTCAGGTTTTGAGGCCCATTTTTAGTGCTGTTTTCATTCTTAAAAGCACTTTGCCACCTTCCCCAGGCTGATGTCACTGCCAGACTGTGGCAGTGCGCTCATCTGCCATTGCCCAGGATGTTAATGGATGTCAGGAATAAAAGTGGCCTCAGCACGAAGTCCTGTGACTCTTCTCTGGAAAAACCTTCCCTGCCAGCAAACCACCGATTACTGCACTTTAAGAACAATTTTTCAAATGTTGTGCACCTACTGGCTTGCTAATTACCTCTGGAATGCACTGTCGTGGCTTTCTTAGGAAAATGCTGTGTGGGACAGTGTCAAAAGCTTGTCATTGTCAAGATGCATCATATCTGCTATTTGCACTTATTTGCTAGAGCAATTATCCTGTCAGAGGAGGAGATTAGCATCAATTGGTATGATTCCTTTCATGACAAACCCATTTCAACTGTTTTTTAATAATTTTTAATAATTATCATCACCCTCCAGGTATTTACAAATTCTTTATTTAATAATTTGTTCCGTTTCAAGGGATAAAAGGTTGACAGGTATAAAATGCTTTAAGTCCTCTGTCCTCTCTTTTAAAAATAAGTATTGCATTTATGCTTTTTGAAAGTTTGAACCTTCTGTGCTTGCTGTTATTTCTTGCAAAAGATCATCAGTGATTCAAACATTGCTTCAGCTAGTTCTCTGAACATTCATGGTGAATTTTGTCACAGCTCACTAATTTAAACACCTCTAATGTTTTTTTCTTCTAAGTATCTCTAACTTTCCCCCCCCCCCTCCCAGTTTCATGGGATCAAAGGCTGGGCTTTCGAAGCTTGTACTTGACGATCCTGATACCATTCTGCAGTGTATGTGCTTAGTGTCAAAAAATTGTTGTAATCAGCAAAGCATGTGTGCTTATGTACAGCCCTGCTCAGCCAATGTGTAAGTACATGATTAAATGCTTCTGAAATCACTGGGACTTGATACATTACCAAAGTTAGCAAGAGTTCACACCAGTGGCTGCTCTACAAACATCCGCACACGGCTCAGCTGGGGACCTGGTGTGATCCCCAGCACTAAATTGTATTGGAATATCTACTTGCTGTCGGAAATTATATGTCTTTCTGCATACCGGGGTAGGAGAGAGCATGTTGGTGGGGAAGAGAGAGGTAAGCGTGGTCACTGCAGGATGTGCGTGGGTTGCTGCTGAGGTGTTAAGCTAGGATGTGTGCCAGCCTAGCCTCAAGCACACAGCCTTGTCTTTGGCCTCAGGCAGATGGCTTGGGTGAGCTGCATGCGGAGCAGGGAAGCATGTGCAGAGGTGCCTAAGCCATGCTGGTCCTGGGTACAGGAGCAGTACAGCTGTACCGGGATATCTGTGACTCTGGTGACAAGCCTTGCTTCTCAGCTGAACCTCCGTCAGTCAGATGTGGCAGCATGCTGCTGTGTCTCCGCTTCTTTTGGGACTGAGCTGGTGTGTTTGTACAGGGCATACCATGCTGGTGGATGTCCTGGCACCATTTGGTGCCTGCTGGATGCCTCTAGATCCTGCATCGATACCCTCCTTGGCCCTTTTTAACCTGCTTTCAGAATCTCAGTATCTGTAGTGATGCTCTGAGATGAACTGTAGTGGTTGAAATAGGGAATAGATACAGTAAATTTAGGCAGCCTTTTAAAAAATGAGGTTTTAGTCTTTCGGGGCTTCCTGTGAGCTTTATCTGACCAAATGCAAGAATCTGAAGTACAGGTGTGGATGCCTACATTTGAGAGAGTTGTGTAGGTTCCCCTTTTAACCAAGGAGAGCGATCAGTTTATCTTGTCCTGAGACCGTTGTCAAAAAGAAGTCTACAAACGTCTTTTTTTCTCTTTTGATTCTAAGGGAATTTAGACAGTCAGCTCAGGTGTCTATATGGCATTGTAGTTGCCTGCATTCGATGAGACAAATCTCTGGCTTATTCTAGTAAATTTTGCACACTATGTGTAGCCATACCCTCAAAAATACATACCAAATATGGTAAGTAATGAAAGTATCAGTTCATATCGACGCCTGCTTTTTTTCTCATTTCTCTTCCCCACTCTTTCATCTGCATTCAATTTTATTTTATTAGACTTTAATTTGCTAGACTGATGAATCACTTTCTCCGTGGTTAGTGCTTGCTCATTCCTCCTTTGTAGATGGTACAGACTGAAACTTTGTACGTAGGATTTGCTTGAGTGGGAGGGGAAGCGTGTGCATAGGATTTTAACAATTTGCAAACCTTTGCTAGGCCACCACCCAGATACCTTGTGACCCAGCAGTTGTTTGTGGACAGCAGGATGAGTAATATAAATTGAAGGCAGGCAGAGAGGACTCTTGTATACCCTGTGAAACTGAACCCCTCACTCACTACATTCCCTGTCCTGCCCGTTTGCACAGAGCAATTCTGTAAGTTGTGCTCTGAGGACTACTGATCACAAGTCTATGAGTTCATGATTCGTTTAATATAGCTTTTTAAAGCACACTGCTGTGAGTGTCAGGGCTGAAAAAGTTCCCAAGAACATCGCTTCCTCTGTTTCACTTGTTGTTAAAGCAACACTGTTCACTTGTTGTTAAAGCAACATTGGTGGAAGAGCTAAAGCAGCCAGCCAGGAAACTGTTAAAATACAAAGACATTGGCACTGAGCTTTACTTTTCCCTGTCAGAGTGAGCCGATTTCACACACACGATCCTTTAAACCAATAAATCAATGGCAAACTCGTGACCTTATTTGCTGTAATGAATCAGTTGTATTGCCATGCTCTGCAGCATATCAAACAGCAGCAAATCTGGTTCCACTGGCCAGTGCACTCTGGCTGCTTCAGTGCTGCAGTGAAGCTCTGCTTAAAATAAAAAATTCTTGTTTCAGCTTGATAAGGCATATCAGTTAATAACATTTGTTACCTAGTGATACTTCACTTGGTGGTATTTGGTACTGGCCAATAGAAGTAGCAGAGTTGTGCTAGCTCTGAATTACCCATCTAACATATAGCTATGGCATTTTAAATTTTAAAAAATATCGAAACAACTCTAAAGGATGTTCCCAGGAAAAAATGCAGTCAGTTAACAACTGGTGGCATTTAAATGTTTTTATTAACTTGCTAGCCAAAAGGTCTGGCTGCCTTTTTAGAGCTAGGTGTAGCACACTGCTGAAAAAGACATCAACATCCCAAAGTCGGAGCCGAGGGTTTACTTGCGGGATTGTGTGTGGCACTCACCAGCACAGTTTTGCTCTGGTTGGTGAGTGTCTGCCTGTACCAAAGACTAAAAGCTGAAGGACCTCAAGACATGTTTCTGTGAAATCAATATCAAGTACTGTTAAATGCATTTTGTGTTAGTCTGTGGGCTTCTCTATGCCTAGCAGGCTCTAAGTCTCTGTGCAGATATCCCTAACTGGGAATAGCTCTGGGAAGGTGATTACATTTCTGAAAGTCTGCTTACTGTCATCACAGCAGCCACACTTGCAGCACCATCCTTTATAAGGATGCGGTGCATTCCCTTCTTAGCATCAAGCAAGCAGAGTGTTGGTCTGTAATGGTTATACTGTCTAGGAGCCCTCATCATGGGTAACCAGATTGAATAGAAGGATAGCATTTGCTTCTGAGAATTTTCAAGCTAAATATTAAATGAGTCAAAAGATGACAAATGAACACAAGCAACTGGAGTGAATCTAGGAGGTAGTTAGTAGATAAGATCAATTCTCGCCTTCGTCCTCTTCCTAACCTCCTGGATGGGCTGTAGGAAGTTACAGAGAACTTGGGAAACAGCATGGGCCTCAGGTAGTCTAAGTGTAAGAAACCAAGCATGATTGTTTTTCCATATCTTAGCCACAAAACAAAAGATGCTTTGGGCTGGATTAATCTGGTCAAGTGGAGATACCTTAAAAAATGGATACGACTATTGAAGCCATTTTTTTGACCAGTCTGTAACCAATGGAGAGAAACAAGCAATTGTAGGACATCACCCATTTTGTCCTAAGGAGAGCGCTAAGGTAGATTAGATGAACTGCTCCCTGAAAATGCCTGTGTCTTTCCATTGACTGTAGAGGTAGCCAGACCAACCAGCTTGGACATTGTCCATCTGTACCACAGATGTCTGAAGCTGGGGTGAATTGAATCCCACTGTGGTATCTTCTCTCCTTCTGTGCACTTGTGCAAGGGTAAAATATCAATAAGCTATAGTACTTGACAGCTTATTATTGAAATGCATCCAGAAGTTTGCATGAACAAAGTAATTCCTGACTGTTGAAGCAGGGAGTGGTCCCCTAAAGCATTTCCCACTGCATTTCCCATGACTGTAAAGAGGACACATGCACCATCTAGACTATTTGAACTAGGAGATTTTATTTAAACTTTTCTCAGCTCTTTCATTTTGTAGTCCAACCTTAGCTAAGAAATAACCTGGACCACAAAGTAATATAAAATAGCATCTTTTAAATTTTTACTGGTTTTTGGACCACCTTCCCTGCCCTCTCCCTCCTCATAAATTTATAGCTTAGACCTTTGCAGTCGACTTAAGTAGACGTTTAGCTTAAATTCGAGACATAACTGTGATTCATTGCTGGCCCTCTGAGGACAGTCACGTAATGTTGCTGGCAGTGGATGGCTACTGTTCTGCCTCGTAGAAGTGGCTAAACTTCAACAATGTGGGAAATCAACTCTTGATATCCAGCTTTCAAAGCACTGTAAGATCTATGTTGAAGTGTTATTATGTAAATGTAAGCCCTTTTTATTTCTGAAAGGCAACTGTATGGGGGTGGGCAACATTGGCCTGCTTTACTTTCCAATGTAGCATTAATTATAATGCACTAGCCCATTTTCCATGTGCTGAGTCACACTGATAACCAAATACCGCATGTAATTCCCTTCATTTGTTGCTCCGAAAGTCTCTGGCAAATGTGAAACATATGCTATGCATAGTTCCTCTGGAGGGGCAAGTGGTTGAGTGAAGGAATTGTTTAGATGTGTGATCAGAAGAGACCACTGTGAGTGTGGGAACTGACCTACAGTACTGCATAGACCTAGAACCTCTTCTGGAAATTTTGGTGAAGCCAAGAACATCAGTTTGAGGTCTGATGTCTTCAGAAAAATGCCCAAGTGGGTGACGCGGGAGGAGTTTGGGGGAACAACTTTACTCCTCCAAAGCCAGTATGAGATGGTGAGTTCTCTGGGACAGAGAACTACTCTCTGCTTAGTCTTGAGGTAGGTTCCTTAGGTGCTGCTGCAATGTGATTCATAAGTATGGTGGATTTTTTATTCAGTAGAATGACCTGGCAGCCAGGTTTCTCTCTGCAGTGACACCAGAGAGGGTGACAGCAACCTGGTAATAAGCCTCTTGGTAATGTGATAGAAATAAGCTATTTTCTTCAGAATCCCTTTTCCAGTTATGTTTCTATGTCAGTGCATTTTTTTATTGTCAGCACTGTAGGCTACTTCTTCTTACCGCAGTTTGATTGGAATTTGATGAACTTTAGCGATTTTTCCGCTTTCATTTGTAAAAAGCAAGAAATACAGTTCTATGAAATGTGAAAGCAATTCATAATAGAAAAGTCCACTAATGGAAGAGGTGATACAGTGAGCACATGAACGTGTTCAGATTTCAGGCTAGGGGAAGATAAGAGCTAATTGTCTGAACAATTATTTCTGTATTAGATAATGAGAGTTGCTGAAAGTGCTAGTTGTATAAATGAGACATCCTGCATTATTGATCAGGCTTCTTTGTTTTAGCTGCTCTGGAAGTATACATTCCACTTTTACGTGGCAATTTATCAGATCTAAACCTGACATGCAATGATCCATTCACATAGTATTTTTTTTTTCCATGAAAAAAGCTAAATACTGAAATACGTTTAAAGTAAGGCTGCATTATTTATCTCACATGGGCTACCCTTATAGTGCAGGAACATTTTGACATAATCAGTTTGATCAGCAGTCTACCTAGTCTAGTGTTTTCCCCCTGTCTGATAATAAGCACTTAATGTTTCAGGAGTCTAACAAACCTGGTTACTTCAACTGTGCAATGTTATATGTAGCAGGAATAGTCCTTCCTGACCTTGTGAGCTGGTTTAGTCATCGTATGAGGTGTAGTTACTTTTATTAATTAACAGTAGAGATAAAGAATATTGAAATACAATCTCTAAAGCCCTTGAGGTCAAACCTACGCCTTAATGACATTTTGTTTGCCGTTCCACAATGCTGTGACAGTTGTAATATTATCTATTCTAATTTTGCTCAAAGAAATTGGGTTTCAAATAAACCTATTCCAAAAAGAAGCATGAAAATGGAGCTAAACAAGCCATCATCTGGTTAGTACCATAAGTTGCCTAATAACGTGCCATGATTAAACATTTTGACTTTGACAAGTTACAATAAAAAAGGGGGGAAAGCATAGTATTCCTTATAATCTTACTATTGTTCTTCAAAGGCACAATTTTTACTTAGCTTTGGTGAAATAATTATTATTGCACATATTTCTGAAATGCCATCATCAGTAACGTTAATTCCTTTGAAAACAACAACAACAAAAAAGATATGTATTAGTGAACCCACTTTAAGCTATGGTTTTAGAATAGGAGAGGCTTTGCAGTCAATTATTTATGTGCAATAAGTACTGAAAGCCTTATTATCTCAGAATAATCAATGTTTGGCTGAAGCTTGAGAACACTAATAGCTAATCTTAAAAGTCCCAATCCAGTGTCATTTGAAATAATGGCAGAACTCCCATTGATTTTATGTGAAGGAAGATGAGGCTGAAAAGTATTGCTTTGAGAGATAATTTTAGATAATCAGTTGCCAACATCTGTAAAAGAGCAGAAAGCTTGACTTTTGCTTTCCGCATAGTATGGTATGAAGTATTTCAGCAGGCAGGAGCTCTTGACTGCAGAATGGTGTATATCTGCATTTTCTGTTGCCTTGGGGAACCTTGTCTAAGTGTATGTCTACTCAGCTGGTGCTACTGTCTCTGGGAATAAATGGATGGCAACTGGAAAAGTTACGAGCAAACTGGGAAGGAGTGGGGAGACTCAGCGAAATACTGAAATACCTGCATATCTTTTTATTCAACATGCAAATTACTTCTTTTTTCCTTGAATCCCCAGCAAATTTTTCTCTCCAGGATATGCTCTCACTCATTCTGCTGGGGCCATTTGTTGTTATCTCTCTTCAGCAACTCGGATAACTTGCCTGCATCAGTGCAGAGCAGCTTGTAGTATGTGGGAACCTCTCTCCTCCTGGCATGCCTGGGAGATAACGTGAGAAATGAAGGAAGTGACACCAAAAATGCAAGAGATAGTACCAGTGCTTCAGGATGCCTTCTGGTGCAGGGTATGGTGCAGGTTTGGGCTCATGTGTGCTGTGTCAGCTTGCAGGGCAGGGCTGGCCAAGGAAGCCAGGGAGGTATTCACAGACTGCAAGGGAGAAGGAAAGAGGAGCTTCTGGCGTTGTGAGCCATTCTCAGGTCAGGGGGCTGCTGCTTTCTGAGTTTGCATGAATGGTGAAAGGTGGATTTTGGCTGCGTTTGGAGGAAGGTCTAAAATGTGATTTCATTATTATGTTTTTAAAAATTCCTCCAGAACTCAACCTGCTTGTCCATCCAAGCCAAAAATGCTATCAGAACTTCATTCCAAAGGCTATTTCTTCTCATTTTCTTATCTACAAAGAATAGGAAAACTAAGAAAGAAGGTAGGAATGGTTCTAATTAAATTAAATTTTTTAAAAAGTAGGTGTGCTCTGTACTTGTCGCAGCACTCTCAAAACTATCAAGCTGCAACAAGGTCTTTCACCATCTCATACCGGCACACTCTTCATCCCAGTCCCTCTGCTGCCTTCTCCTCGTCTCACCTCCTCACTCAGGGCATGCTCTCTCTCTTGCTTCTTCTTCTCTCTTCTTCCTTGGCTGTTCCCTCACTGTGTTGGCTCTCAACCCCTTAACAGAACCAGCCACAGCTGCACCTTCTCTACATCGGCCAACCTGCCGTTGTATATTAGCAATGCTAATTAACCCACCCTCATTCTTCTACATGTACTCTCTCTTCTGTTGGGGTAAGGTATAGGAAACCTTGTGTTGCCCCTATGAAAAGTAGGTGAATTCTGTTTAATGGTGCTAATCTGTGACCGTGTCTGTGGGGGTGTGTCTGTTTATTGATTGAGTGGAGTTATTTTGAATAGAAGAGTTTATTTTCTGAAGCAATTAGCCCTTTCCCATTCTTTTGCTGACAGCAGGGATGCCCAGCACTGTCAGTGCTGAATAGCAAGGTAAAAAAAATCTTTCCTCTAGGGAAGAAGAGGCAGCATCAGGAAGCAGCCTGTAGATAAGCAGATATCACTAAGTAGGGAAGTAGGACAGATACCCTGAGACAGCATCTGGCAGAGCAAGGGAAGAGACGTGAACTCTCCTTTCCAGAGAAAGCCAGAGAAGGAGCTGCAGGGACCCAGCTGCTTGAAAAGAGCCAAAAGTTCTGAAACTCCATAGTATTTAGGTATCAGCTCACACTGATTTCAGTCTTAACAAGTGCTATATTTAGTTTCATTTACGTTCCTTAATAGAGTCCCAGTCCAATTTAGGAACGTAGCAGCCTCAAAGAAACTTGAAAATTTTAGCAGTTTGTTACCCTTCTCCACCTCTGAATGGCTTTTTCTGCTCCTACAAATAGGAAACAAAATACTGACCTTGGCAAAGCATGTTCGATGGTCCACTTTGGCGTACGTATTTGCCTATCTTTTCATCTATATACTTATATAGGTTACAAAATCGTATCAGGATTTATAAAAAAAAACAACTGTTAAGAGTATTGCTAAGTGATTTGAGAATACCCTGTTTAATAAACTGAAGCCCCCGCTCCCCAAAACAGTGAGCCACATTCTCTCATTTCTCATTCAGTCACACATTAAGACAGATTTGACCAAGTATTTTTAGTTGGAGATTTGGAGCGGCTAAACTAAGAAATCCTCTTAATAAAAATAGGAGCTTTTTTTAAACTATCTTTTATACCAGTGTAATTCCATTGACTTCACAAGATTTATTCTTAATACTTTCTGATAGGAGAAGAGTACCAGGTTGTGGGCACTTTTATTTTTCTTTTACACTGTGGGGATAGCATTGTCACTGTGCTTGAGTCTTTCTAATGAAAAAAACTATTTTTGTACAGCATTTCCTTTTTACTAGTTGATGACATGCTGCAATACACAAGCAAATAAGTACCAAATATGAATATATAATACAATCATTACTTATTTTCCTGCTGATGAAGATAGTTTTCTGGGTTTTGTGAAGCATCACAAGTCATCTTGGGTTTCCCTTTGGACTGCAAGCTAGAGTGAGTATGAGATGGGCAGCACAGAGCCAAGTCAGAGGCACTCTGTAAACTTAAGCAATTTTCATCGATTTGCTTTGAATGACAAGAAATATTAAGCTTCTGCCTTCCAGGGGAATATTTCTCAGTAAACTATGTTTACCAATAGCTTTCAAATGTCAGCCTTATGCTTTTGTTATTAAATGAAGCAAGACTGTAGGGAGAGAGACTTTTTATTTATTTATCTTTTATTAGACCAGCTCATTTTGTTGGATAAAAACCAGACAAGCTTCCAGGTACAGAAATCTGTCTTCAGTTTTGAAACAGAAGCCAATTTCAAGTTGAGTGTAAGCTGGGGACAATTGTTTTGAGTTTAACTTTGTTATAGTGATCAGTTGAACAAATAGAAGAGAAAAAGGTATCCAACCCCTTGAAGCAGGTGAGGATGTTAGTGAAGTCAGTGATAAGGTTGCAATAAATGTGTCTGAAATAACTGAGTCAGGGGGTGCTGCCTGTATTAGAAAGAGAATCAAGGCAAGGGACAAGAAAACAGAATCGCAGAAATCTCGACAGGTGCAATTCACCAAATCCACCTATATAATAAACATTCTGGAAGAGACTGAATTGCGAATCAAAGCCTCATTTTCATAGGAACATAAGAAGCTACAGGGGTCCCATTCAATATGGTATCTCAAACAAGTGACAAAAAATAGGTGCTTAAAAGGTAATTCTAAGCCTTTTGATGTTCAGGAGTTTCTTAAAGCTAATAAAAGATTTGTAAATCTTTAAAGATACAGCGGTGAGCAGTCCAAGCTAGTTACCCTGGGTTCTCAATGGTGAAAAATAGGTGCACTGGAAAAGTAACTTAACTCTTGTACCAAAACAGGTGTTTAAAGTTATTTCTCTCCCTTGACTATAAAGGCAGTCTAGATCGAGTAGCTCAGGTTTAGACAGCTAACTTCTGAAGTGAACTTCTGACATCTGAAGTGAATCTCCCTCATGCCTCCAGGACCTGAAAACACAATGGAGTTGCAGGAATGGCCTTAAGGATGACCCAGGACTGTCTGCATTGCCAGGGGCTGTTCCCGGTAGGCTTTGGATGTGTGCCTCCCTTTGGGAAGGGGAAGGGAAGAGCTGAGTGGATGCAAGCCCTGCTGGGCTGCTTGGCCTCGGTGCCAGAAGGCGGAGTGGGACCTGTCTTATTTAGCCAGCACTGATGTAGACTCTGTCACCTGGAATTGAGGCATAAAAGTCCCTAAGCTTTTAGAATCTGCACTTGGGTGCAGTTTTCAGAAGTGGCACCATTGCATTAGCTTTACTAAAACCAAGATGAGATCTTGCCAGAAATCTTACCTTTATAAAGGTAATCTTTCTGTATTTATCCATGAATTCATTCTCTGGGCATTAAATTCAAATGGAGATTAATCTTGTAAATATTTGTCTAGATCCCTGCTGCTCTTTGTTTTGTTATTGTTTGCTAAAACAATGCCATTGCTGTACAAGTATTTTATTTTTGGTTGGTTGTTTTTTTTTTAAAAAAAATATTGTTCTCCAGTTTAATAAGAAGCATTAGGAAACCTTAGTAACTCTTCCTTTTTTAAAATGAGATTGTGTTCAATGAAGACTGCAGCAAATGGCTGGATGCTTGATATTTGAGTTCCCAGGAAACTCATACAGCATTGGGTTTGTGCTCGCAAGCTGACCTTTCTTTCATTATATAAGGAAAAAAAATCTTTGTGGAAGTCAAGTTGCAGATAAGATCAGCATGGTGGGCTGGTAATTACGTAAAGTAATGTTCAGTCATTAGATAAAATGTACAGTTGATCCTATGGCTTAGATGTGGGCGAGGAATGTAATCTAGCTTTACTGGTATAAAAGAAAGATGCAACTTTTTCATACATCAGTTTCAGGAACGTACATCCAAGCGTCAAGGACAGTTTACCTTCAAACACACTCCTGCAGTTTCTCAGCTGTCTGATTTATTCTTGTTGAACAAGTGAGGTAATATATTTTTAAATTTTTGTTACTGTTAAAGAGAAGCAATTGCATGTGTTTTGACATTCTCTTCCCCTTCTCTCCAGAAGTTTTCTTCTCTTCCATTCTGTCAGGGGGTTTATTTTGAAACTTAATTTAAAGATTGCTTTTGGACTAAAACATCAGTGCTTGAGATTAAACTAGCTTTGTAAGTAAGAGAAAACAAAGTTCTAGAATTGTACTACAGCTAAATGTTGGTATTTTGTGGTTTCTCCTAGGGTCTAGTAATCCTTCATCAGTAATGTGTTTTTCTCCTGGTCAACAGTGTTGCTGTTAAATGTTGAATGTTACACAACCTGTGGTATGAATACATCTTTTAGAATCTTTAAATTGCCAGTCGTGATTAAACATGTTAAGTGAAGGGAAAAAACCCAGACACGTTAGTGACGGTTTCTCGTTCTTCAGCAGTTTGCTAAGCCGATTGCTGTGTGCATGACACTGGGCTGCAAGTGGAGCACTGGCAGTTGTTCATTGTTGCTGTCACACAGCCGTACCTCATGGCCAAGCATCCCAGAAAGAAATGAACGCAATGTGCAAAGTGTTTTAACTTCTGTTGGATATGACAATACCACCCTATGAAAAAGTATAGAAGGACATCCCAAGTTTATGCTGAAAACATCGGGTTATTTAGCACAATCAAGTACGAAGGATGCCCACTGAACAGAGCTTGCGGGCATGTCTGTGCCAGGACATGGACCACAGGGTTAGATGAGGGATTCTGATCCAGTGGAGCCTCACATGAATGTAAAAGCATCCACTGAGTCCCGTGTGTACCTGAACAGAAGACCTGTTTGCAAATGCAGATGATCCCCTGTCTTTGTGATGGTAACTGTAACATGACAACTTATTTACAGGAAAAGACAAGATATTGTAAATAATGAGGTGAGATTTTAAGTGCTAGGGAAGACTTAAAATTACCATTTTTTCCAAAGAAATGCTGAAGTTCATGCATTATATAATGTTCCAATAGCTTAAGAAAGATAATATTTAATAAAACAAAGTAAAAGCTTCCTTTGACGGTGAGATGAAATGTAGTTAGTGTAGATGCTAACTGGTTTAGCAGCATGGGTCCAGTCAAAGAACCAGGTAATACCATCAGGAAAAATGGTTGTTGCAATGGAAGAGTAAAGGAGATCACATCTGGGTGTTAGTGACAGCTAGCTTTGGTGGTTTTGGTATGAGCCTGACAGTCCGACTCAATAGAGGAAGTGCAAAACTGCAACTTCAATTCCCCTTTTGGTTATTGTAATGTAATGTAAGTTAAAGAACTTCCCTCTGGGATTGCCTGAAACACTTGTACCAAATCATAGCATTGTGTGTTCTTGGAAAAATCGGGATGGAGGATGCCACTGTGCCTTCAGCAAAGAGCATGAAATCACAGAATAATCAATCAAGGGTTATCCCTGTGGGTGCCATCTTACTGGAGCCATTGGCGTGGCCAGACTATCAGAAGGCTCGGGATGATGTGGAAACAGGTGATTGGGAAAAGGCTGTCTGTCTTCTCCTGCTGGTGCATGAGCCCCTCCAGCCAGTTCCTCGCACTCTGAGGCATGTCCCCTTGGATGGAGCAGGGCTTGACGTTAAACTGTGGAGTTGTGCTCCACTGCAGACAAGTCTGCCGGCAGTCACACCCCCTCCATGGGGCTGGAAAGAGCATATGTAAGTAACTTTTAAAAAAGCCTTATTTGCTAGAGAGAGGGATCCAGACTTATTCAGCACAGCTCCATAGACGCAGCTGAGCTCAGTTCAGTTCCCAAAATGTTTGGCAGGACCATAGGAGGCTGTGGATCTAAATGGTGTGAGGGATCACCTTTCTCCTGAGGACACAGGTACTCTTGTTGAGGGAACAGGGTGCAGAGAGCTGGCAGCTGCTTCTCAAAAACCCGAGAGCCATGTTTAACGTTTCCATGGATCTGCCATGTTAATGGCATCCCCTGTTTCCTTTGTTGCCTGTTGACTAACGTCACAAGACTATTTCTTGTACTTGGATGGGGTTTTGGTAAAAGCCCAAGCAGAAATGAGTAACTACAGGTTGCACTCAGCCTGCATGCATACGTACATACATTGAACTGGCTTTTTGATACCTCTTCCAAATGCTTCTTTCCAGTGCTTCCACAACTGCTGCCAGTGGGTTTTCTTCCTCTTCATTATTGGCTCCTTTCAGCTCCTTTATGCTCTGTTTTCTGCCAGCACGAACTGACTCACTGGGCAGGTGGGAGGGAGGAAGCCAAGTTACTTGTACCCAGAACCCAGCCCTTGCCATCCATTAATTGCAACCTCATCGGCTTCTTAGCCGTTCAGTTTAGCTGGGCTTCGGATTGGTCTCTTATCTCTAGTTTTTGCCCTCTTAATTAGAAAGAGGTTTGTTTCCGCTTTTGCACTGGAGAGCATTGCACATCACTCCTGCTCAGAAACTTTGTTTCTTTCAACTTTGCTAACCCCAGTCAGGCAAGGGCCATGTGATTGTCATCCTGCCTTTGGTTGCATCCTCATCTGCCAGGGCATGATCTTTTTCTGATTGCTGCCAAGGATGGAGCCATCTTTGATTTTTTTTTCCTGGTTGCAAAGCTACTTTCTAGGGCCTGTGCTCCACTGCCACGTGAACTGCTGCCTTTGAGGATTGTACTGTAGGTCTGTTTACTCAATGAACCAAGACCTGACCTGTGCATAGCAGCCGCACATCTCTGTATATCTCTGGGAATTTGTGTAGTGATGGAGCATCCCTCTGCTCATCAATACAATTTTTTGCACACATGCCAGTGTGCCAGATAATGATACCAGGCAAGTGGCTTCACTCGTTGGACCACCTCAGGTTTGCCTCTCCCTCCAGATGTGCGCAGGCATTATTTGAACATTTGCATCGTTGTGGCAGTCCTTGTAGGGATTCTGCTGAGTAGGTGCAAAATCTACAAATAAATGCATTTCCATTATGTGAAAGCTATCTTTGTTTAATTATACTTGATTTTCTACCATCTTTCCTGGTTTGGGTTGGCAGTGCCTTCTCTGATCAGTATAGCATGCTTAAATGATGCCTACACCAAATCTCAAGATCAATTTCTTTGTTGCTGGCAGAATCTCATTGTCTCCTCATTTTCAGAAATATTTGAGACCACAATTTGATCTGTCCCTGGATAATATTTATCATGGAGTAGCAGCATTGACTGGTGTATTTGGAAGAAGAGAGCCTCTTAAGTAGTTAAGGACTGAATGCCTGCTTTTTTTTTTTTTTTTTCCTTGCTTGCTAAAGCACTGTAGTTTTTAGTATCTAAACTGTATATCTCTGTTGTCAGCTTGGGGCCTTATCCCACACATCAGTCATTAATTAGCACATCATGCTCTTGTGTGACAGTTTCAGTCTTTTAAAGTCAAGGGATCAGGCGATCTATGCAGGCACAGAAACACTGTCCAGAAGATCCAGTTGCAGTCTGGAGATGCCCTCAGCACTGCAGCTCAGGCAGAGCCCAGACAAGTTGTGGGTTAGCTCCAGGCATGGCCTGGGGGGTTGGTTGCAGAGGCGGAGAGATGTGTGTGATCAGATAACATTTCTGAGAGGGCAGGTAAATAGTCTGGTGATTGGGAGCTGCTGGCTTGGGATGCTGCCTGGGGTGCTAGGCTGAAGCCAGTCACCAACAGCTGGGGCCAGCGAAACAGGCACTGCTGCTCCTCACTCTTCAAGGTGAAGGTGAGCGGTGCTTAGCCCAGAATCCCTCACAGGATCACCTACAAGGGCAGGGGAAGTCCGCCTGTTGAAATGTGCCCTGTGACTCAGCCACAAAAAGACCCTGAAACTCAATCGCCCAAGGCAAGGCTGTCCCCAGCCAGCCAGGCTGGGCGAAGGAGTGCTGCTGTCTGTGTCACCTGCACAGGCTGCCCTGCATTGGGAATGTCATGCTTCAACATCCTTTATACTCCTTTTATATATCCTATATCCTCTTTTTTGTCCACGGACCCAATTACTTCACCACGGGATATGAGTAATTCCTGTTCATCTCTAAAAGGTGGGCTCAGGTCTATGCATTGGAAGAAAATAGTTTTAAAGGGGGAAATTCTGCTTTCTGAGTGAGAGACTGGGCCAAAATGGTCTTTGTTTGGGCACAACAGAATTGTCAGTACAATAAAGAGGCTTTAGTGCTTGAGAAGGAAGGTTACAAACCATACCTAATTACTATATTTTAATACTGACAAGAGCAGAAGTGAGGCTCAGTGTTTTGTTTTATGTGTTCTTAGCTCAGCTGAATCCAAAATTTTTGAAAGTAGTGTTAGCTGACCAGTTGTTTATGACATGGAGATCTGAAAATATGTGTGGCATCTTTAGCCTAACTTAGATCCCTCCTGACCTTCCAGTAAGGGAGGTCCTCCCAGGTCATGCCCTAGGCACACAGTGGTTCTCTGGCTCAAAACAAATAACAGGGTTTTATGACCATTCTTTTGTCTGAGCAGGCTCGTTCAAAATGCTTCAGAATAATTTTAAAGGTCCTGTGGTAGTTACCAAAAAGTATCCTGCTCATCTGCATGTAGCCCTTACTTACATCTGATGTCTGGATAGAGAGAGAACTGAGGTTTCATTCCTCCGCCCTGACCAGGAAATCTCATTGTGAATAATAATGAAAAAAGTCAATTAATCTTAAAAAAAACAAGCAGAGAATTTTGTATGATATTCATACTGTTACAAACTATATATTCTGTATTTTTAATGTTATGGTTCCCCCAGTTATTTGTATCAGAGATACGCATTACCCTGTGGCATAGATTTGATCTGGATCAAATATAGCCACACAACTACATTTCTGTTGAAGTACCCAGAGAACAAGCGATATGCTATTTATGGCCACTTCATCTTGTGTGCTAGCTGCAGAAGGACAGATGTGCAGTGCTGCATGTAGCCGTCTTGCACAAAATTAATCTGTGGAAAAAAATTGTAAAAGTTTGAGCCGACCAGGATATATTTATATCACAGCAGCTTGCTGTTACTCAGAACCCAAAAGCCAAGTTGCTGCCGCAGTCAAATGAAGCCTAAGAGCCTAAAAGACCCCTGCCCCTGGGTGGTGGAGGTGGCCCTGGGGCTGTTTCAAGCCCTCCTGAGCTCGCTCTGGCACCATGTCTCCCCAGGTGCTCTGGAGCACAGTGTGCAGTGCCTCTTAATTACATAGATCAGAGGAGCTTTCTCCCACCAAGGGACAGGACTGTGAAAATCCGTTCATGGGGACTTTTGCACTAAAGAAATCATGGAATCGTAGAATAATTTAGATTGGAAAAGACCTTTAAGATCATCAAGTCCAGCTGGCACTGCCAAGTCCACCACTAAACCATGTCCCTAAGCGCCACATCTGCCTCTTTCAAGTACCTCCAGGGATGGTGACTCCACCACATCCCTGGGCAGCGTGTTCTAACACTTGACAACCCTTTCGTGGAATAAAATTTTTCCTAATATCCAGTCTAAACCTCCCCTGGCACAACTTGAGGCTGTTTCAGGAAATTATGTCCTGATGTGAAATTATTTTCTCTGACATTCGTCTTTCCATATCCCAGATTCTGCAGATTCTTTCTTCTTCTCCATAAGCACTTGCTGGATTTATCCAGTCTACCATAAATATTAGACAGTTACATTTGATATTCATGTGTTGTGGCTTATGTTAATATTAAGAAAAAAATTGTTAAGGCCAGAAAGAAAGGCAGATTTTTGTTCTTGTGATGAAGTCAATATTCTAACCCCACAAAATGCACATCAGTACACTGTATTTTCAGTTTCCGGTCCCGGTTCTAAATTGTCTCTGTTACTTGCACTGAACGTGCTGTATCGGTGTGTAGCCTAGATACCAACCAGTACTATACCCAGTTCAAAACAGTCCTTTAAAGATATGTGTTTGTGTTTCCAGACAGATCATGGATTGCTACGGGAAGTATGCAGCTGTCACTTTGACCATTTTGTCTGTATTTCTGCATGTTCTTCATGCTTTCCCAGATGGAGAGTTTCTCATGCAGGGTAAGCTGCTCTCAGCATTCAGGAATAGGACAATTAGTCGTAAAGAGTATTAATGAAGTTTTCACATGTTTTATAAATGTGGTCATAAATCTTATCGTTCAGTTGCATTTATTGACACTGAGATATGAAGGCATAATAAATCAAGGTAATTTTGCTATGAGTATGCTTCCTATTTCTTCTCTAAACTTCATTTCTCCAAGTCAAGAGTCTCCCAGATGACTGTGTCCTCGTGTTGACGCGGGTGATCTTAATCCTTGAAACATTATCAAATGGAAGCGTTTGGGGTTCTTGTACTCCTGAAATTTAAATGGCAACATAATGTCAGGAACAGCAGAAGCATAGCTTCTCCTCATAATATGCATAATATTTTCCCTCTGTAGATCCCAGAATATGGGATGTTGGCGGTGTAGCATTCTACAAAAGGGGCGTATTAGGAAGATTTTTTTTTTGGGGGTGGGGGGGGGGGGGGGG
>JAVJGJ010000059.1:5873062-5883466 GCA_035590215.1 Microhierax caerulescens
AAAAACCAACAAACCAAAAAACACCTTGTTACACAAACCCACTACAACCACAAGAGGTGCGAACTGTCCTTTTCTTTAAAATCCTTTAATTGGTGAAACCCAGTAAATATTGCCTGCTTGCAGCTAGCCTGAAGCTTGCTGTGCTTTTTCAGACTTGAGGAGATGCTGATCTGTTCCAGAGCTCACCCTTCTTTCCTGGGTATATCAGCTGGTGTGTAAAAGCAGCTGTCTTTCTGCAAGCCTGACCCTGCTTGCACTCTTGGACACTTTTGGCTACACCCTTACAAATACTGTTACTACTGTGGGGTGTTCTTATCTATAAAAAATAAGTCAATCTGTCTTTATTCTTAATGAGGCTGTGGAAGTGCAGGGTGGTTCATGTGGGAAGGGACCCCAGGAAGTCTCCAGCCCAACCTTCTCACAGCTGTGAGATGTGGTGGCTTTTAATGATGCTGCCTGGTGGTAGGACAGATCTGAGTTTTAAAGAAGGAAGACAAAGGCAGAAATGCTTTAAAGAGCTTTTTGTGTTGCACCAGGGCTTCATGTCTCTGTAGACCCAAGGTCAAGTTAATACATCTCACTTTTTCTCTCCTTGTTGGGTCCATATCTGGAAGGAAAAGCAAAAGTCTCACCCAACTGACTCCTGCCAACCTGTATTAGTGTAGACTGAGATGCCTAGATATGACTATTGGATTCTTCTAATTGAAATACTGCTTTCAGATCTCCTGTCCTGTGTCCTACAGGCATCTTCATTTGCATCTCAGAGGAAAGCTCCTTTCTCAGAAACTGGTTTTTTTTTTCATTTTTCCGGATTTATTTCTTTGGAACTTCAAAACGCTGAATTTATTACAGAAGCATTACCAAGAATCCAAAGGCTTTGGACGCTTGGTGTTTTAATTTTGTAAGCAGCAGTTTCTTTTGCTGCAGTGCCTGGTGTATTTATGGCCCTTGAATGCCATCCAGTGGTGGAAAGGCAGGGCATCCCCAGCCTCCTGCTAAACTGCCTCCAGCCACAGCAAGTTCACACGTAGAATTACTTCTGCATTAACAGCGTATCATCCTTGTGCCCTATTTGTAGTGAAATCAGAAACCATAAAATATCTTTTATATGGCAGGTCACAGCAATAGAAAAGCCATCTGGTGTTTCACAGTTTTTAAAATGTGAGACAGAAATACACCCTATTTATAATTTGATATATATATATATATTTGATATATATATAATATTTGTCTAGCTTTAAAGCTCAAGCTTTAAACGACTGCAAGAGGGCTGACTTTTTCATCTTCATCACGATTATTTTAGGCAGAATTTTTTCTTGGGATTTGCTAGATCAGGAGAGCTTAAATGTGAACTGGCTTGGAGGGAGACTGCTTCATTAACTATATCCATGCAGGGCTTTGGAATAACTGGGTATTTCAGAAACTTGGCATGCAGAGATTGCAAAATGTGCCTTGTTCAGAATATACTGTTACTTAAGTAAGAGTACTTATTGACTTTCATATGGTGTGGATTCAGTAAGGTTTTGATTCTATGCAATTACAAAAACACAGACTGCAGGTAAAAACAAACTCCGTCAGTTCAGCCTGTCAGATAAACAGCAGGTTTGTTTGGAAGTGAAAAATAGATAGTTTTTTATAAAAACACCCAAAGAAGAAATGTATAGAATATGCACAGTTCTTCAAATAGTTGTCATTGTTCAGTTCTTAAGTCATGGTTTAAAAAATCAGGTTTATAGTGTTTTCTCACTACGCCCAGTTTCTGCTTTTCCCCACCCCTGCCACTTAATGAAGGCAATATAGAATGATGACCAGAAAACAGAAAGAACCAATTAAAAAACCCACCCCAAAACAACAACAAAAAGGCTTCTATGTGGACCCCTCCTCACCAATTGCCTTGCAAGGATTTGGAGTGTAGAGATGAATGGATATCCATGTTTCCACCTGCCAGCTTCCCCTCTCCCTGGCTGCTCTCAGACAGTGGCAGGGGACATCCCCAGCTACTTGGTCTCATACTGGTGACCTGTTAGCACAGTCCATGACATCATGTTGGTTTATGCCATCCAGCAGAAGTCTCAGACCTGCTTCTGGAAGGAGCATTGGGGGACTGTTCAGTACATCTCCAGTGTTGGAAGACAAGTTTGGAGAAGCTTGTCCTCTGGTCAATCCTCTGGCCTTTGGAGGCCAGCTCAGGAGCTGGGAGCAAGAGTTCGTACTGTTAGTTGGCTGTCTGTGCCTTTTGTGTACAAGCCCTGGGCTTCCAGCATATAGTGGTCATGTATCGTCCTGAATCCCAGACACAGTCTATAGTTAAGTTTAGCATTGGCTTTAATGGCTGCTCAGTCCTTAGCTGTTGTGTTGAGGCACAAAATGGAGCCTACTCCTGTTTTCATTTCATCCTGAGTATTTAAACAGTTTGCATGTTTGGGAGGACTGCTGTGGGATGGGGACTATAGGATCAGCAATGCCACTGACTTTCCTAGGTGTAAATTTCAGGGAAGCTATTGCAACAACAGTGGCATACATTTTGGGATTAACGCTCCAAGTCTGCCTGTTTCTGAACACTAATCCCAGGAAAGAGGTATTACTGAGTTCTGTTGGTGTTGCTTTTCTTTACTGTTTGCTTTGACAGGCATATTCCCAATGCCTTTTTCATGAAGATCCTGTGTACGCTTCTTTTAAGGCAAGACACATCTCTCTCCTATCCACCACATTGCTCAAGGAACGAAGTGCTCTTAGAAACCAGGATTCGTAGCAGTTCTCCAAATGCTGAGAAATAAGAACAGATCAAGCCTCAAAAATTATGGTTGTAGCGTAAAATTAATTAAATTATTAGCAGCAATAAATTGTAAGTTTATTTGCCTGCTAGTTTTACAGCTTTTAGTGGTACCATGTTCTGAAGCTTCCCTGCTTTTCTTGTACCCCCACATCTTGGAGGAAGGCACCCAAGTGGAGAGAGGCAGAGGCAGGCAGGGCTGCCCATGGTCCAGGGTGTCTGGTCCTTCCAGCATCTGCCTCTGCTCCCCACTTCTAACTGTCCTCTTCAGGCTGCCCAGGGCCTTCAGCATCTCCCTCCATTGTCAGGGTTAGCCAGGAATTCCTGGTAGAGGGATAGAAGAAGCTGATTTGAGAAGCAGAGAGGGATTGTGCCTTCTGCACTGAGTTAATCCTGACACAGGTACCGTTTGCACGGGTGTTTGTGCCTGCCTGCAAGATACCCTGCGGTCATTGCCACATGCCCTGCTGGACTCAGGATGGTGGTGATACCAGCAGGCAGCACAAATCTCCAATGTCGGCAGAGATGGCCCCTGTTTGTGCCATACACCTGCTTTTCTGCCAGTCCTGCACAATCAGAGACTGTGGCTCTCGTGTCTGGAGAGGCTGACAGGCACACTTTGCAGCCATGGTGAGACCTGTGCTATCCTAGTGCCACACAAGCACGCTTCTGCCTTGCGGCAGGGCTTCTGCCTGGACCCTCTCCTAGTATTTCTGAGTAATTTTGTGCGGTTTGGTGTGTTCCTCTCTATTTGCATGGAGTGTAGTTAAATGTTAAATGTAGTTGCATGTAGCATTTGCATGAAGTGCTGCTTCCAGCAGCGCAGGAACAAGCTTGGATGCTGGGTAGAGATAATTTCCTCACAAAACATCCACATTTTCATCAGGACCTATCCTTACAGTTCTGTCTCACTTTGTTTTCTGTAATGGGGGTGCAAATATTCCTGTTGACGGTCTGTGTCTGCTGGATCCTCTCTGCTTCGCAGCAGCAGATCCCATGCCTGCCAGCAGATGCCATCAAAACTAATCAAATGTGAGAAGCTACAGGTTCACCAGGGGAGGACAGCCCTGCTTCTTTGCCACTTTCTCCTCTCTTCTCCACAACAAGGCCAGAAGGAGGAAGGGGTGATTAAAGAATAGACTAAAAATAATTCAAAGAACAGGTCAAAAGCACATGTAAGTTTGATATCTTCAGGCTGACTGCGTCTGATTAAAGAAGTATGGAGAGAACTAGTCAAAGCCTCCGCTGTGTGATTAACAATCACACACATAAACAATTGTGATAAACAATATTACAGGGAGTTAAAGGAGTGTGGGGAGGCTTAATGTGCTTGCGTTTAGAAAAGGGCAGACAGGGCTTGAATAGCATCATTCCTAAAACAGAAAAACGTTCTACAGGCCCAGCCAGACTGCCTCTGACACCTGAAAAGATGTAGGATGTACTTTTAAGTAATCAAACCCTATACATCTTCTGAAGCAAAAAGAAAATAGTTGGCATAGATTTGTTGAAAATAAATTGTGTCAAAGAAAACTAGTTTCATTCTTTGACAGGATAATGGCCACTCTATGAGGGGAAGTGAGAAATGTAATCTAGCTTGCATTTAAGTCAAACTCTGGTACAGCTATTGGATAAATTACTTTCAAATAATTTCTGGGTCCAGAGAAGATTTTCATTCCTAGATGAGTGCACAACTAGCTGAAAAACTGTGCTCATAAATAATTTTCAAGGATTCACTGTCAAAAGAGGAGGACTTTGCAAATGCAGTCCTGTGGGACAAGAACTGAGAGCAGCTTTAGTCATTATTTTTATTGATGACTTGGATGATAAACTACATGGGACATTTGCAACATTTGTGGATGACAAGTAGTCAGTGGTTTTATGTAGCTTGGAGGAGGAGAATTCACACAGATTTTGATAAATTGGGCAAATGTTCCAAAATCAAGGAGATGAAATAAAGACAAAGGCAAGTGAAAATATAACACTTAGAAAGTCTAACACAGAGTACATATCTGAAAATAAATATCTCTACAAAAGCATTTCAGCAGCAGAATAAAAGCCCCTTGTCACAAGCTGCACAGAACAAATCTGGCATTGCTAACTCAAAAACAAAAAGCCAAAAGACACCTCGTACTGAATGAGATGGACAGGAGTCTGCAAGAGAAAAAAGCATTCGCTTGGCTGTGTTCATTTCTCGGGGAAGAAGGCATTTGTGGGCAGACTGTGTCTTATCAGGGGTGCAGGACACATGAGCTGTTAAGGAAAGCTGGAGGATGTGGGCTTGTTTAGCCCAGGAAAGAGAGAGCTGAAAGGAACGTAATAATCTCCTGGCGGAACAAAAATTCTTGTATAGACATCAGTAGAAAAGGTGGTGGGATGGGACAAGAAAAAAAAAAAAAGTCTTAATGTACAACCAGGAAGATTTAGGTAAAAAAAATCAGGAAGGTAAAATTTGTGGGTACAAAGGCTGCTGGAGCAGGCTGCTTTGGTCATCGCTGAGTGGAGGAGACCAGGTATACCCCTACCAGTGGCCAAGGTGCTTAGAGCAGCAGCTGTGCAAGGAAGAGGAGGTCCTCTCCCACCTGTGTTCCTAGAAGTGATTACTGAATTCATGTGATCCCAACCTGAAGTCAGGTGAAGAGGTTTTGTTGCTTCTTTGTGGACTGACCTTTTCCATCATTATGGCAATGCAGCTCAGCTCTTCTCCTGAAGACTTCTTGTGGTAAGTTACCTGAGTATGTGGGTGGGGTGGGTGGATAGTAGATAAAAAACTGGGACTGCAGTGTAATCCCCAAGTAGCAGGAGAGAGAAGTTTGACTTCAGTCAGTGCAAAGCTAAGGTTCTACCCTTGTGATTTGGGAGTGCTCTTGGGGGAACAGGAGCTTTAAAGGTCAGTAGGCTAGAGAGAGTCAACATTGGAGACCCCAAGGACTAGGGGGATCTGAAATTAAACAAACCCACAGGACAATAAGCTTAATCAGGTGGCACTCTCTCTTTGTAGAGGATGACTACGCTGTTTTTCACTTTGTTTCTTTGTCAAGAGAAATCCAGGGCTGAAACATCTTCCCTGTAGAAGGTGAGTTTGGTAGAGTTCAGTCCATCAAGGATGGACTGGAGAACTTCCGTGAGAAGCTACTGTTTTGTGATGGCTTGTTAAATTTTTAACTAGAAACCTCTTCCTGCTGCTTTACTGGAAAATGCATTAATATTCTTGTCCAGAAACCATCTGCAGAGCTTTGACAAATGCTGCCTGTCAATGCTCTACTGTAATGCAAATGAATGGAAACTTTAGGTGATACTTCTTGAAGTCATTTGCTTTCCTGTTCCTTCTACAGCCACAAATGAAGCTTGGACTTTGATTTTTCTGGGGACTCTGCCAGTTTGAAAACACACTTTCACAGTGTTTCTACTGCTTGTTTCATGGAAACTTTTTTCAAGGAATTGTTAAGATCTGACAAATATTAGTGAGTTAACACTGAGGTTAATTGGAAACACTGCTGTTTCAAGATGCCCAAAGCATGAGTGATGGCTGGCTGTGCTGCTGGTTTGTGTTGAAAATCTCCTGAAATAGATTCCTTTGTCTAATTTTCTCCAAGGGAGGAACTAAACATTTGAAAATGGACTTTAGGAAACATGGTTGTTCTGGTCTGTCTTTGACGTCCTTTTAAATTCTCAGTGGTTTGTAGCTGCCACTGCATTGTGCAACAGTGTAGGAGGAAGAGGAGAATGTATATAGTTGCATTAATGCTATCTTAAATACATTATTAAATCACTGAACTGTAAACTGCTGAAGAGGAGATATTTGTGTTCTTAAGCCACCCTGCATCTGGAATGGTTACCTGGGGAAGAGAGGTGGAAACACACATAAAGAGCTACAGCTGTGCCAGCTGAACTCACCACCCAAAATCAGTCAGGGAACGCTGGTAAGAAGTTTAGAAGATGAGGGGCTGGTTTCTCCAGGCTGAGATTGTGATTATCACGCTGGTATCTTAGAGTTAAAAGATGGAGAGAAGTTAAAATTCTATATCCAGATTTTAAGTTTGGTTGAGAATGATGGGCATGCCCATATTCATGTATTTCAATGGAAATACTGTAGTGGTTATCACTGAGGTATGCCCAGGCTGTTTCCATTAAACAGCATGTTTAGGACCACTCACAAAATCTTAGTGTGCCCTACTAATTCTGTGTCACTGCTAGCTGTTACAGTTGAATCTCCTACCAGTAATAAGCAAATGTGGTGGGTGCTGTATTGGAGAACAATAGAAGGCATTGCCTGCCCGTGTTCTGGAAGGAAACTAGAACTTTTTAATGTGATTTACAACCAAAAGAAAAAAGAATTACTTCTTCAGAATGGTCTGAGGCCCTGAGCGTGGTCCATGTCTACGTTCAGAAAGCTCAGTACACTGGGGATTGAGGCTGCTGGTCTCTGAGGTGGGGTGGGGTGGGTGCAGAAGCAAGGAGAAGTGAGAAATTAATATTTACATAGAAATCATAGTCAGTCAGGGTAGGCTGAAGCCTGTGCTAGTGTGCTGACTGCTACAAGACAAAGCTTATGTCAGGCATGTGGCGGGATAAATTCTTGCTCTTTTGCAAGTAGAGGGAACCTGAAGGCTGTGACTCTGTTGCCTTGTGTGCTGTGATTTCATTTATACCTTTGCAGAAAAGCTCAGAAAAGTGACAAAACTGGATTTTTCCTCTGGATTTCTAGTAAATGGACCTGAGTTTTCTCCCTGTGTTGGTTCTGCAGCTCAAGCATGGTGAGAAACGAACTTAGATCTTACCCATTTTCATGTATATACATGACAGAATCTTACTGTCCCTTGGGACAGAGATAGGAGAGAGGTCCTTGGAGTATGTCAACACAATGTGATGGAAGTCACGGTCTGCTGGCATCATGCAGCAGTCCCTGTGGTTGCCTTGGTTTGTACTTGGGCTGGAAGGAAGAAGTGGCTGCCCAGTGCAATAGCAAGGATATGGTGCTCTGGGTGTCTTCATGTGCTTGACTACCAACTTCTGGGAGCTAATCTGGGGAACCGTTCCAGATTTCTCGGAAGAAGAAGGATGTGTCACAGGCAGCTCAGTCCACCAGCTTTCCCAGCAACATTATGTAGACACACACCCTCTGCAGCCGTGATAGCCCAGGCTGTGTTTAAGCAAGCACTGCTGTACTCGGAGCCCCCGGAAGAATTAGAAACTGAATAGTAAGCTGTCACGTTTGTCCATTCAGTGATATTTTGATAACCAGAAAGCCATAATGTAGAGGTAAGCCCAAATCTATAATGCCACCAGATGGCTGCTGAGGAGCAGCCCCATCCCAGCGCATGGGTTGAAGACCACTGAGCTTCAAGCTCCCACCAGCTCACATTGTCAAATCAGTGGGATTTTGGAAGAAACTCCTGTTCTGAGGCACACAAAGAAATAGGGAAACTAGACTCATGTGCATGTGGTCTGTTTGTAAAAGAGATGGTATGAAACAGCATTTGGGGGACAGCATTGGGGCAGAGACATGGATATACCATCCAGTCCTAGGTATACGGATATGCTCTCTCCTACCTCAGATTGGCTCTGCTACACGGTGTATGTGGAGCAAGGAGGGAGACAAGACTCAAGTGAGAAGGGCTGGCACTATTGTACAAGCTGGTCCTAGATGTGCTAGATGGCTGGATTCCCATGCCATCTGCTAGCTGAGCAGGGAATCACTTGAGCTCTCCTTCCCTAGTCAGAGCCTGCCAGGGATATTTGAGAATGCCACCTAAGGATAAACAGTTATTTTATATACAGGGCTTATGTACTTCACTGAAAAACAAATTTTTCATACACATATGAAAAGTGATTGGCTGTAAAGCCTGGAGCTGAGAGATGTGCCTAAGAGATTCCTCTTGCTGCTAAAGGTTGTTTCTTTTTCTGGTAAATGTGTGCTTGTTTAATTGGTGTGTTTCCTGGAATAGTTCTCTGCTGAAATAAAAGTTGCTGAAGAATATTCTGGTAGTTAAATGTATGCTGTGTGGGGCATTTCATACTTGTAAGCACTTCTTGTAATAGGCACTCAACTGAAGAGGGATAAAAAGAAAGTGTGTCGTTCTGAACCACTTATTGAATATAGGCTGATTTCTCATCTTCTGCTCCTCTTGACTCGAGCAGGAGTTGATGGTCAATCTTTTTCATTTACAACTCATGGGTCTCAAAGTCCTTGGGCACTGAGATCTGCAGAAAAACAATCATCTTAAGAAAAGGTACTTTTGAAGTGAGGCTTTGATACTGGCCTTGACATCTTCTTTATTAGGTGTGAGATGGTCCTATTTTGTCCAAATTCTGTTCCTTGTTTGAGTTTTGTTGGAAACCATGTGATATCCAGTGGCTTTGCCATTGATGATGCAAACCGTTTCTCTTTGTTGGGAGTGGAGTGTGTTAAATCGCCTAGGTACTAGCGCTACCCCTATAAATGGTGGAGAGAGGCACATCCCTGTACAGGGATCATTTGTGTCCTTGTCACATAGTGAAGAAGACTGCATGAGTAGCTCAGGTGCCGCATTTCTGGGTGGCCAAAACTGGGTGAAACGAATCCCATTTTTTCCTACAGCACCATTTGCTAACTGGTGAGATGAACCTCAAAGTGCTGCCACCATTATACATTGTGATGGTAAAGCAGCATCCTCCCTGTTGAGCTGTGCTCATCTTGCTGGTTTGGGCTCTGCAGTGGCACTACTGGGACCTGAGACAGAGAGAAGGACACTGAAGAAGAAGAGGTGGTCGATGGTGCCTCAAGGAGGAGGCTGATGGGTCAGGAGACGCAGAGAACTAAGGAGTCCAGGAGGCAGACCGTGGGTGAGGGTGCAGGTAGGAGGTGATGGTGAAGATTGATCTTAAATACCTTCTTTTGCAGTGTGTGTTTTCCTGCACTGAATGCTTGTCTGCAAAAAAACTTTTTGCCTTGCTTCCCATATATTTTTGTGCAGCCAAAGTTTATTCAGCAAATATTGATATTAAGCAAATTTGGAATTTGCAGTCAGCAAACACTCTCAGCAGAAGCTGGAGTGTTAAGTATTAGTGCCTTCTTCCGTGGCTGAACTGAGCAGAAGAGGTTTCAGGGGTTTTAGTGAAATAATTGCAGCAAACAGCAGTCTTCAGATTGGAGACCTTAAAAACACATGGCGCTTTGAGGGAAACTTTTCCAACCGCGATGTCCGAATAGCTGCAATCTGGTTATGGGTAAGTCAAAAACAGAACAGGAAGGAAGATGTGTGAGGTGGTAAGTGTTCAGAGGCTGCTGCAGAGAATAGTGCGGGGTTTTTTCACTCCTTGTGGTAGACAGGATGAAAAGTAACATGCTCCAATTGCAGCAAGGGAGATACAGGTTGGATAACGAATAAAGCTTTCTGTTGCTGAAGGAAGTGAATCAGGGAAATAGGCTGTCTGAGGAAGATGAGGCATCTCCGTCACTGAAGGACTTTAAGAACAGATTGAACCAACATTTGTCAGAAGTGACATGGCTGTAGGTGACCCTGCCTTGAGGCTGGGGAATGGACGAGGTCCTTCCAGCCTTATGATCTGCTGTCTGTCTGAGATGGATTATCTACTACGGACGAGGCTGTCAGCATCAACACCACAGCAATGTGTTTGTCAGACTGTTAGGC
>JAVJGJ010000059.1:5889601-5907122 GCA_035590215.1 Microhierax caerulescens
GGTTTCCAGCCCTTCCTTTGGTTTTGCCAGCATAAGCTGTTAATCGCCTTGGTGATGAGTACTGCCCGGTGTGTGCTTTGGCTTGCGCTGTGTGGGAGTTAGGTTTGCTCTCAGCAATGGGCACGGTCTGTTGGTACCTCTGTGAGCCTGAAGGTCACTGTGGTGTCTGTAGGAGACAAATGGCTTGTTTCCAGCTGGGACCAGTGGGTGTGGAGAATGGCGACGCTTTCTTTTGCAGTGGGTTTGAATCTCCTGCTTGGTAGTGTTCTGCTCTGTGGAGTATCTGGACTTGTTAGCCTGCTTTAGGGAACAGGGAGGTTTAGAAACTGTCCCTGTTGTGGCTGCTCTACCCCCTGAGCTGGTCTGTTGCCCTGGGGATACGTGCCTCCTTGCAGTACCAAGAAGAGTTTGGCAGCAGAAAGCAGGTTGGCTGCGCAAAGCAAAGGCATCCCTGTAACATGGGCTGACGTGTCCTTTCCACGTTACCTGGGGTACTGCTGGTCAAGATGCTGTGGGCCGGGCTTTTGCATGGGCTGACACACGAGTACAACCCCATGGAGGGGCAACGCTCAGCTCTTGCTGTTGTCTGCCCTGCTGTCATGCCTCATGCAGGGGTTTCTGCTGCAGCCTGAGCGGCACCACTGCTGTGGAGCAGGTTTGGTGTGCTGGGCCACGCTGCAGGGAGAGGGAGAGCGAAGGCGGCTGCCCGTGCTGAGAGGTCCCCAGGGTGTGATGCTGATGCGTGTGGCTTGTTCACTGTCTGTTGCCTGTCTGTGCGCCTGTCCTGCTCTGTCACCTGCCTGCTGGTACAATGGGGTTGGGGGACACAACACTTTCTTAGTGCACAGCGTGGGGCAGGCAGTGGTCCTGTCCTTCACGCCCCCTGCCATTATTTTGGTCAGAAATGCCCTGAATCCCCTGGGTGAAGGTGGAGGCGGCAGCTTGGCTGGGGGCAGAGTGGCTCTGAGGAAGGTAGATGACAGTGGTGACACCCTGTCCCCAGCATGCAGGGGGAAGAGAAGGCGCAGCCTCTGCTAGCTGTGAGGCCCCAGGTCTCCATCTCCTTCCTGCCCATGGGCTCTGCACGCGTGGTAGGAAGGGGTACAGCCTCCTACCGATCTTAATTAAAACCACAGATAACCCGCTCTTTAGTAAGGAGAGAAACTGCTGTAGTGAAAAATTAAAGGATTATAATCTGTGATTTGTGTGTATATGCAAGCATCGGACCAAGGCAACCATGCTTAATTTTGCAATCCTAGATTTCTGTGACCTAATTGAATTATTTTTTTATTTCTGCTTGCTTCAGAGTTACTGTCCAGTCATAATAAAAAAATGTTCTCCTGAAATTGCAAAAATAAGAGATGGAATATTTTCTTGTTACTTCACATTTAAAAAGTGATTCCTTTTCTCATACACAGACTTGGCAATGAAAGAATGAGGAATTGCACTGGAATAGGTATGAAAAAAAGTAAAACGCTAGCTGATGAGCTTGATTTTAGTGGTCAGATTCTCCAATTTAAAAACTCTCAAGCTGGATGCATCAGCCTGGGTTTTTTTTGGTGTTTGTTTTTTTTTTTTTTTAATTTATTGGAGAAATAAGCTTGTTGAGGCTTATCCCAGCACTCCAGCAGCTTTGCAGGCTGTTTCTCCTATAAAGGACTGAGATATTATTTCTGCTGGCATCACAGAAGTGGAAGTCGTTTGTGTGGAACTTTCTATTCCCCTGAAAAGGTTGTTGTAAAAAGCTTTGGAAAGAAACAATTTCTTATTGAAAAATCCACTGGAAGGTCACTCTGCTTGATGCAGGCATGCACACGTGATTTTGTGGTTTGCTTCTTAGTGCTCCTTTAAAATTAATAGCCAGAAGCTAAGTAATTTTAAATTACGTGCAAAACAACAGTTTACAAATGAATAGGTATTCTGTCCTTCCTCTTCCCAGAAGTCACATTTTGTTCCTTAATTGGCAAAATGTGTATTTCACAAAGCATAGCTGCAAGGAGACAGTGCTTTATTCCTCACCTCATAGCAATGTGTCCCATTTGCAGTCACATGGTATATGAAATGAGTATGGGAAACAGAGTGCTTTAGAAGATTTGAGTACCCCAATGACATGGGATCTTGCACCAGCTAGAAAGGAAGGTCTAAATTTGTCATGCAAGAAATTAATCCACGAAAACTTCAGAGAGCTGATCTATATGCTAATGTTTTCTAAGAATGCAGCGCGAGCAACTGGAAGAACTTGAAATACGGGGGGCGGTGAGAGGAGCGGAGTGGTGCAGGAGGGCATTGCCAACACTGCTTATTGCACCTGGGAACCATACTAGCTGTGACTTTAGTTTCTGTTGATAGAAGCCCCATGGGAAAGGAGAAGAAAGAGAATTATTAACAAGAGATCTTAAAAAATTGTGACGCATGGGAAGACCTTTTGGTGTATTATGCAGCATCTTTCAGTTGGAAGAATCTTGACAAACGTTAGAAATCTGAGTTGTAGTAAAACTTCAACAAAACAGTAGCAAAGGCTGTGCAGAGCAGTGCTGCTGTGCACAGCAGTGCCATGGCATAGAGCCTACAGCCTGATTTCCTAAATCCAAGAGCAGAGTGATGCTTAGGTGGTGCCTATCAACACAGCACAAAATCGCCTTGCTTTTTGCTACAGGTTACTGGATGCCACTGTGGCGTGGAGGATGGCTGCAAAGGAAAGGAAGGAGAGAGAAAGAGAGAAGAATGGAGGGAAAAATTAATGAATAGGAGCCACAGACCAGGAAATATTGAGATGAAGAGGAAAGAAAAGTCATTAAGAAGGAAAAAAGTTGAAACAAATAATTCTTCCTTAGGTCTTTGAGCAGAGATGCATATAATTTGCTAATACATGCTTTTTCCCACAGCTCATTCACGGTTGCATCTTCTACTTACAGTAGCAACACTAGAAGTTTACTGTTAAGGGCTGATTCAGTGCTTACAGAAATTAGCTGAATTCTTCCTGGTCACACTTCCTGAGCAGTGATCAGCAGTGAAGTTGTGGTATACTTGGGTGAGGACACATTAAACTATAAAAATTTTTCTAAATTGTTTTCCAGGCTGATAGACATGGCAGGAGATAATTTCAAGTTAACAATAATTTGAATGTAGCAAATGGCTAATTTAGACTGAGTGGGAAGGAGTAATCTCATCACATAATATTGTCTATGTGGGATTAATGAAAAAGTGAACCCCTCGGGCAGTGGGTGTGGGTGTGTGTGTGGCAGCAACGTTGGCAATATTACATACATAGCATAAAATAGAGAATGTAAGAATAATTTTACAGATGATGGACCTGGAATTTATACAAACAGATAATTTTTACAAATTTTATTCTGTTTAGTCTCAAGATTAAAACAGCAATTACAAAAGGAGTATATGTTGGGGGGTCTCTTAGGAAATACAACTTGTAATATATTGGCTAGACAAAAAATATCACACTATTTACTGTGTCCACTTAATAAAGCAATTTAAGACAATTCTTCACACAAATCATTTGGGTGTGCAAAAGATAAATCAGCCTGTCACTGACATTTGCAAGGGTTAAACAATACTCAGATGCAAGGACAATCTGCATTTGTGCTGGAAGCCTGTGTTCCCCTTCAACACTGCAATGCTCTTTACTTTTTGACAACTGGGGTAGAAAACTGAGGAGTGGAAATAGTCCTTAGAAAAGATTATCTTATTCTTTTTACCTGTTTTGGTTTTTTGTTTGTGGTTTTTTTTTCCCTCCTGGTACATGCAAAGGACAGGGTCTGCTGGCAGGACAGAGAAATAAGAAATAAGAAAGGACAGCTATGGAAAACTGGACAGCTCAGGTACATGGCAGTGAAGTCTGAATAGTGACAGCTTTTTATGTAAACTTGACGAAACGGACTTTATTGCACATGCTTTTGGAAAGTTCAATCCTATCATCTATTTGCAGTCAGGAAGACCAACAAAATGAATCTCACGTGCTGTGAACAGCTCGGTACCTCGTTGTGGTGGGGAACATTGAACTTTAAAGGGATGTGAGTGAGTCAAATGTAAGTGGCTCAGGATGTGTGCAGCTCTTCGTGTGTTTTTGCTGTGTCTGGGATGTGCTGTGCACTAGAGAGAGGGTAGCTCACCTCAGGAGATGATGTGATCTATGTGGGAAAGAGGGAGAAAAAGGACAGATGGTACACACACAATAATTTCTCCACTGCCCATGTTGACTGCTATTCTTTCATGAGTCATGTTGGAAGTGGTGTGAGAAGGAGAGAGGCATCAGCTGGAAGGAACAGGAGAGATGTTGCGCTGCGTGAAGGTGGTAAAGCCAAAGCTTGCAGAGTAGAGAGCTGAGGTTGGCACAGACAGAGGAGCAGGAGCAGAGTGCAACCTGAGTTCCCTGTGCAGGTGCAGGTCCCTGAAAGTGAAGATACTGGTCCCTAAAATGGTAACGTGAGGGTCAATTTTAATGTGTTAGAAATAGGACAACAAAGAGAGGGTACAGAAGGAGGATGACAAGATAAAAATAGCAGGTAAAATAGCATTTGAAGATTTGTCTTTTGGGAAGGCCGACTGGTTGATGGGTGCAGTCTTCAGGGCTAGGGATGTATAAACTCACTCCAAAGCTTATACAGAGCGAAAAACTTCTGGATAAGGCCTGGACACATGTACAAAAGAGTAAAACCTGACAGACTTGAACAGCCACACATCATAGGAATGCTGATAACTGCTGTGACAGGTGGAGAGAGTAGGGGCTCACTCCAGTAGGACGATGATAAATTTAGGGATCAGAGAGAGTCAGAAACCCAAAGGCAGTGTGATGGGCTGGGGGTGTAAAGGTAGGACGAAATAATGATAAGAGGGGCTGAATAGGCTGATCTGTATGAACGCTGTTATAGAGAGGGGAGGAGAGGGAATGAAAAACCTTTCGAGAAATATAGGAAGGCAGCTATGCAAGGGGAGCATTAAGGAAATCATTAAGACTTTGAGAATGAAAGATGTTTTAGACAGGATAAGGAAGATGGATGCAGGCTGAAGGTCTTCAATACATCATTAAGAGCTTGCCGGGAAGAGCTTGCATTGCAGACCGTGGTGTGGCTGGGCCTGATCCAGGAGTAGGTATGAATGGGGACTTGCCATGGACAAGAAGTCAGAGCTCAGGAAATGTCTCCAAACTCTTTGTAAAATCAGCCATACAGAGAAAAATGAAGTTGCCGAACAATGGTGACACACTAGCAAAAGTTTTTATTTCCATGAGACAACAGATAATTTCTGATCAAGTTAAATTGTTTTAAGAAACCAATCCTTTAATTTGTTCCTGACTTTGAGTCTGAGCTTGTGGAAAACGTACAGGACATTTTCATCAGTCTAGTGGCATTTGTTGGAAAACATAGCTCTGTATTTAGCTAATGACTTAATTAGAAAAGCTGTAGTCAGCTGGCAGTGCATGGTGAGTCTTTATTTAACAGGGAAGCACAAAAATTACGCATCCATCTGTTTTTTCCTGTTAATTACCTCCAAATATTAACGGTGAATAGAGTGTTCAACCTGATTGGTAGTTTGTGGTAATAGTGGAGATCAGATTCTATTAAGACATTAGCAGAAATGAAGATGATGCAGTTACTGTATTTTACATACATACCATACCCGTCTCTGAAACGTTTCTACCTACCTACAACAGATGCTGTGGAGGTCATGTTCACCATTTCTGGTCCTTCCACTATACTTCTGGCTTTAAAGATGCATCAGTATAGGTGACAAAGTTAACTAAGCTGTTGATTTTGCATGAGAAACGTGACTGCACATGGCATGCCAGCAGCTGCATCTTGCTGTGGGTTCGGTCCCGCTTTGAGTGTTGTTGTTAGTGAGGGTTGGACCAGTTGGCCTCCAGAGATCCCTTCCAACCTAAATTATTCTGTGTGCCCATGTGCCCCTTAGGAGCAGCAGTCAGAGCTGGCAGCCTATCTCATTTTGTTGGTTTTCCCCTCTGAAACACCTTTTACTAGCATTGTCACTCCCATCTTTTCCCTTCTAGCAAAGACTGCCTGTACAGCCCACGCCATGGCTGAGCCCCAGTCCCAGAGGCAGCCCCAGAGAAGCTGGCTGGGGTGCAGCATCTGCCTCACCTTAGCTGAGCGCCTCAGAGTGACCCAGACTGTCTGCTGGGGCAGTCTCGCACATTCACTTTTCCCTTTCTGACCATTTGTGTAGCTGGGCATCCTCGTAGCAGAGCAGCAAACTGCCCAAGGGACACCAAACCCCACTCTCTTCTAGCAACAACTGCCTGTTTGTCCCGTCTTCCCTGCCACAGTCACCTTTTTTTGGGAATTTATGCACAAACCTTGTTCTTTATTAATTATTTCTATCAAGCTTGCTGAAAAAAAAAATATTCTGCAGCACTTCTTACAAATACTACTTATTTTAATTCCTTGGTATTTTTTTTTTTTCCCTAAAAACATATGTACTCTGGGGAGCTGCTTTGGAAGTTTTACAGATAGACAGGGTCAGGCCGCTCTTCCCCAGCTTCAATCAACAGTTTCCACCTCCAACAAGCTGCAAAAAGGAAAAACCACAATGGATCTCTGTGCTTCCTTGTTAGAAGACACTTTCAGCGGCTGACATTATTTTTGCCTCTTTTTAGATATCGATGTTAGCTGTAGAGACTCCAAAGGCAGCTGGAGGAGGCAGCTGTGACAACAGCTTCAGAAGGGCAGCTGGAGATAAACTTCCTAAACTCAAGCCTGGAAAACTTGGCATCCTTAAAGCAGAATCCCACTGCATGTGGCTAAGCAGCAGGTCACGCTTTTGTCACCTTCAGACCTGACTTACACTCAGCTTGCAGCACTGCATCTTTCCAAGTGAACGCTTTCTCTCACCAATGGTGTCATTTCTCAGCTCCATGTGAAGTTTATTACTTACGTGTTACTTACCACTTCCTTGGCTCTTGATAAGAAAAATGATTGTCATCTTGTAAATTTTCAACACATTTTTCTAAGATGACTTCCAGTCCTGTTACAACACTTTCGCTATCTCTAATACTTGTTTTGATGGATTTGGAGCTGCCATACTATAGTTCACTGTTATTGCATGTCAGGTTGATGTATGTGGCATTTTCTATACAGTATATTGGTATAATTAGAAAAGAATTTGTCCAGAAAAATGGTCAGGGAAGAAGGTTATAGTGCAAGGTAAGTAATAAATATTTAAATGGTGCTTAGGAGTTGCTAACGAACAATACCAGATTCTCAGGTTTGATTTTGCCCCTTCCCAGCCTGATTTCCATGATACCTGAGCCAGGACATTTTAACTTCCATAAGCACAGAAGACAGGATACAAAGGACTGTAAGTCTGTCTCTCGAGACAAAGGGAAGTAACTCCATGAAGGACTCCCAGGACAAGAAATCCTGCTAGAGGACCTGATCATAGGTTAAGCTGACAACAATTCCATTGAGAATTGTAAAATGACGATAAGGCAGATGCGCAGGCTGCTATTTAAGACAATTATTTTCCCTACTTTTCTTTGCTGCTGTTCAAACAGACAATCATTTGGTTTTAGATGAAGTTTCTCAATTTCTGTGTATTGCTGGCCTGCTGAGAAGATACCCAGTTGTTTTAAGTTGGCAGGGTAAGATCAATCAGTCCGTGGTGGTGTGCATCGCGAGGTCCAGGTGAAGTGTGGCATAAGTGAGTAATACCGCCCCAGAACGGAGGTGAGGGCCCTGAAGAAACACAGTCAGTGGTACTAAAAACGTGACCAGTCAGATGTGCAGCTGGTCTCACAAGCGTGACACGTGCTAGCTGCGTCCTGTCAATGGCCAAACAAACTGCACAGGCGCCTGCCCAATACTTTGAACATAAATCCGGAATCTTACACAAAAAAAGAATAATTACTTGGGAGTACAAAATGGGATACATTTTTAGATGTAATAAACTGAATTTTGCTTTCTGTTTTGGGGTTGTATTCCTGAAGAAAGGAGTGTTTTATTCTGCCTTAGCCCAGGCTGGTAATGATGGTTATTTTCCTTCTAAACGGCTGCTACAGTTTTCTCCGAATGCCGCAGTAAAGATTCGCTTTTTCACTGTCATGACCATGAGGTGTTTATTAATTTTTGAGTATGTATTTATGAGGTTCAGTTTATAAGCCTTTATATTACTACAGTGCATGTTAACGTAGACATTCGATTCTTAAAAGGAAAAAGTATAAAAGTGAATATCATTGTTTGCTTCTCAAATTGATTACACAAAATGTCTTGAACATGAGTATCTAATAGTTTCTGTTTTGTTGTTGTTTCATTGCTAAAAAACCTTTTCCTTTGTAGAAGAGATTTATTTCAAACTCTTTACCATGGATAACAGTAGAAGTAAAAAACGGCATAATGAATTACAGGCTAAAGATAAGTCAAGCAAATAGGCAAACACAAAGATCCCCTTTATCAAGGGAAGTGGTGACAGAGTCAAATTATTTCGCGTGTTCTTAAGGCCGGGAGCCATGTCAGCAGCATCATCTCCCAGTACTTCTAAGTATGTTCTCAACACCTGATGAGCTTTCTAAAGGCCAGCTTGAAGTCTTCATTAAAGCTAGTGTACAGCAAAGGGTTGATAAGGGAGTTGACATATCCAAGCCAGGTCAAGAAGTCCGCTACTTCTGGAGAAACAGTGCAAACATGGAGCCCCACAAGCAGCTCCTTGATGAAAAAGGGCAACCAGGATAAAATGAAAGCACCTAAAATCAGCCCCAAAATGCGAGCAGCCTTTCGTTCCCGTGTCGTGGAGATCTGCTGCCGGTCACCAGCCAGGTCTAAGTCATTCTCAAAAGGAGGGATCCTCACGGACGCATTGATTTTGTCAAACTCTGTGGTTGGGTCAGATGTGGAGAAGTCTGAGACGCAGAATGTCTGTGTGAGCTTGCAGCTGGCAAAGGAGTTCTGGCTGTCGGTGCTCCTGTTGCTGAGGTGGCGGCTCGAACCCCGCTTTTGGTAAAGGCTCTTCGCGGCATGGTAAATTCTGTAGTACAGGATCAGGATCAAAGTCAAGGGGATGTAAAATGCCCCGAATGTGGAATAAATAGTGTAGATGACGTGATCATGCTGAATGCGACACTCACTGGGAATATTGACGCTGTGGTGGTTCCTCCAAAACAAAGGGGGCATCGATATGAAAATGGAGATAGTCCACACCGTGACTATCATTAGCCCAGCTCTTTTTGCTGTTCTTTTCCTGGCGTATTCGATAGCGTCTGTGATTGCCCAGTACCTGTCCAGAGCAATGACACACAGATGAAGGATTGAACACGTGCAACAGGTCATGTCGACGCTAAGCCAGATCTCACAGATGAAGTACCCCAAAGTCCATTTATCTATCATTATGTAAGTGATGCTCAAGGGCATGACGAGAACAGCAACTAGGAGATCTGTCACAGCTAGTGAACATATTAAATAATTTGCCGGCTGGTGGAGCTTCTTGGTTGTGGAGATTGCTGCAATTACAGCAGAATTCAGCAGCATAGTCAAGGTTGTAATCGTGGCCAAGGTCAGGGTAACGAGCATCTTTTCAGTTACTGTTTTAGGCTTTGCAGCCACGTTGGCTTCAGTGGTGCAATTTGTGAAATTCATTTTCCCCTCCAGGATGCACAGTGAAAGAAGCTGCTGCTTCAGGTAATGAAGAGTTCCAGGTTCAGAAGTCACCCATTTGAAAGAGGGACAGAGATGCTCCAGGCGCAATTTTTCTTTATAATCCCATGTTCAACAGAGCAGCAAAAAGCTTCCAGGTTTCCTCCTGTTTATTGTTTTCCTAGAAGATAAAACCACGTCTGTTAGTGAACCTGGAAAAATCCTGCCTTTTGGTAAAAAGCCCTATGCTTCTAATATTACCATCTGAAATAAAAATGTTGGTCAGTTTTTCCTTCTCTTCTCCTCTCCTGCTTCTTCTCTCCCTTTTTCTCTGCATTCATAGCTAATTTCTTTTTCTTCTCCAAAGGGCACTTTGGACCAGATTCCCTGCTCTTGTGAACTCGTTATTTCTCCTTTGGTTTTGGAGATCTCACTTAAAGTGGGAGATTGGACTAAGGGACCTCGAGAGGTCCCTTCCAACAAACATTTCCATGATCTCTGAGAATTATTAATACCAGGAGCTAATCCTTTTCCTGCTTGTTAAATATGCTCCAGCCGATGAAAAGCTGAGAAAATCTGCCTTTCCATTTAAAGTGCTATATGACAGGGGTCAATTACTTCTACATATAACCTTTGGAAAAAACCAAACAGAGCAGCCTATCTTAGCAAAGGCGTGACAGCGTTTCATAGCTTTCTATTCTGCTTTTTCATATCCGTGTCTGTATTAATCTCTTAGAAACAGTACTTAAAAATCACTCACGTTACCTTTAACATGCAGCTTTCAAACAATGTTTAAAGCTTTATGGCAAACGCTTAGTTTTACACAGCACATCAGTGTTGCTAGGAGCTTATATAGTTTTGTCTAATTATTCCTGACATTTCACATATCCCGCTGCGTGTGTCTTTAGAGGAAACAGACAAAAAGCTTTTGCCTTTGCTCTGAGCTTTCTATCAAATTGTGCCCTCTGTCAGGCAGTCCAGTACGATGCAAGGTACAAACAATAATTTAAGAAGAAGGTTTGATTTTGTTTCAGGAGTTCATATGCCTTTTCCATACATCCCAAATGCTGACTGAAGCTAGAGTTAGCAGTCTGAAATGCAACTTGGGATACCCTCTGGGGCCTTGCTTACTCATTTGTAATTTATCTTGGCATAAAGGATGTAGAAAACTGAAAGCCTGGATCCTTTTCCATTAAAATAAACAGAAAGATTCCTTTCCCTGGCTTCACTTATTGAAGAGTAAGGAATCCTCCAGGCTGGTCGTACAGGCTACCTCAGCTGGCAGGGGAATGAGCTAGCGGCTGCCAGAAATACACTTGCCCCCTCTCAAGACAATCTTTCAGGCAGATGGTGTGAATCACATCCTGGAAATGCTGATCTTTCTCTATTTCGACTACAAGTGGCTCCTCCACAGTTGCACTTAGAATACATGCCTGATTTTTAGATGGCTAAATTTGAGAGGTAAAATCCATTCTCACTGACACCAGTGGGACTTGGATTAGGCTCTGAGAGAATTTGCACGTGCAAGCTAATGAGGAATTAAGAATTTGAATGAGGAGTTATGAATTTAAAGCTAGTCAGCTGCTTAGCTCTGTGTACATATGCTCTTATTCAGAAATTGGAATGACGTCTTCTGAATGAGCTGAATGAGGAATAATCAAAAATAGATACTTTAGAAGATGACTGTTCTTTGTGGATAGGCCCTAGAAAAGCAGATCTGTATCGTCATGGACTCTGGGTTAGCAAAATGTGAGTTTTAAAGTCTACCCAAGGGACAGCAGAAGCCCCTTCCTGCCTGAAGCAGATTCCACTCTTCAGAAACTGCTTTTGAGTATGAATAGCCTGGGAGAAAATATCAGGGCTGCTTACTAAGAACAGACTGGACAAGCCAGATGCAAATTCATTCATCAGTCTTCAGGTTGTTACTGCACTGGAAATGCCAATTTGGTCATTTAGGCCCAAAGCCAAAACTTCAGCTCAAACCTTCTTCACAAATTGTTGTTGGGAGTCTCCTCTGTCAAGACAGATCTTGATTTCGTTATTTTGTACCCTTATTATTTCTGATGCTCTGACCAGAGGATAAGGCAAAGAGGCTTTCTCTACCTCTCTGCACTTCTGAAGCGTGGACCAGAAGCAATTGCAGTCCATATGCTTTCCTCAGCATTGCCACTTAGCAAGTGCCCCCTGGTCCACAAAGGTACTGAAAGACACCATGGGATTCACATGTCCTCCATAACTGCCTATTCATCTTGTTCATGCATGGGAGAGGTCTTGCTGCTTCTTGATGTAAGCAGCATTTTTTTCTGCTTGTCCTTCATTCCTCTGGGAGCCCTGAAGTTTCATGGCCCTGGCATTTCTCCCTGTCTTGTGTGGTCCCCACCGTATTTGCTGCTGAGCACTGCTTACACGCATTTGTAATTCGGTAGGAACTGAATTGCTGTGGTTCTCTCCCCAAATGGCCTTTCACACCAATGTAGCCTCAAGAAAACCCTTTCTGAGCTCTGCCTGCTCTCTGCAGCACAAGGATACTCTGAAAACAAATTCTTTCTTTACTTAATGAACTTGTCTTCAAACAAACCCCATCACACTTTATCAGACCCAAGCACCAGGTTTCCATTAGGACAAAGGACTGCTGGTTACACAGGGGAGTTTGCTTGTTTAAGTCTGCTCACTGCCCGGCAAAGCCAACATTTTTTTCCATGGAAGACCACTGCAATAATTGAAGATGGGGGAAATTATAAAGAAAGCAAGCATCAACCCTGCAGAACACCGGCCTGCAGATACCTTAGACCAGGCAAGCCCATCACTTCATGTCAAATCCCATCACTGGTGAGTCAATTTGTATCTAATTCCTGTGTTCCTTGTGGGAAGTGAGCCCCTAGCAATTCAGACAATATAGGTACCCATCATGGTTTAACCCCAGCTGGCAACTACATACCACGCATGTTTTATGTGGTACATAAAACCCGCAGGTAAAACCCATGGGTTGAGATATGAACAGTTTAATATTGAAATACAGTTAATAATAATAATAACAACAGCAACAATAATAATAATTGTAATGAAGAGGAGAGGGAGAAAGAGGAATAAAATCCAAGGGAAAAAAACAAGTGATGCACAATACAGTTGCTCATCACCTGCTGATTGATGCCCAGCGAGTCCCTGAGCAGCGACTGGTGTTCCCCACTCAACTCCCCACAGTTTGCGTACTGAGCATGATGGTCTATAGCAGCAGTCCTCAAGCTATGGCCCGTGGGCCGAATACAGCCCCCCAGGGTCCTCAATCCGCCCCCCCAGTATTTACAGACACCCCCCGCTGGGGGTTGGGGGGGAAACCAAGCAACTGCAGAAGACTCCCTGCCACTTAATCCGCGTGCCGGCCCCCTGGTTAAACAGTTTGAGGACCCCTGGTCTATGGTATGGAACATCCCTTTGGCCAGTTCGGGTCAGCTGTCCTGGCTCTGCTCCCTCCTGGCTTCTTGCGCACCTGCTCGCTGGCAGAACACGGGAAACTGCAAAGTCCTTGACTTAGAGTAAGCGCTACTTAGCAACAACTAAACCATCAGTGTGTTATCAACATTATTCTCATCCTAAATCGAAAACACAGCACTGCACCAGCTACTAAGAAGAAAATTAAGTCTATCCCAGCTGAAACCAGGACAATACTGTATACAAGAACAAGCATTATTAAGGAAGTATATTTAAATGCTGAACAGTCTGGAGATGTCAGGCTGAAGGCTTCCTCTATGGCTTAAGTCTGTGCCTCTCGTCATCCCTTACCCACATAACGAAGATGCACGTGGCATTACAACACTATTCGGTAACACTGCAGGCATTGTGTTCCCATTCTCCTGCTGTTTCCTCTTGCTACTCCCCTTTCCAACCCATCCTTCTTTCTATACAATCTCACCCCAACTTCTGCCTCCCTGACCACGTGCCTCTGTTAGCCCTTGCTGTTCTCCTCCCAGGGCACCTCCTGTGACGGAGCATCCCGAGGCTCCCCTGACCTGCTGCTGCTGTTGGAACCACTCACCGCCTCCGGCTCCGGCGGCTTGGCCAGGGCTTGTCCCAGCCTCCCGCAGTGCCCGTACCCCAGCCTGCCCCTCACTGTCCTTGCTTGTTCAGCTTTTGCCTCTCTGTTTTGAAATAGAAAACACCTATATGGAGTCGTTTGGGTCAGAAAAGAGATGGGGTTTTAAAATGGGAAGTGATTTACTAGGAGATAGAACTGCTTGACCTTGTTTATTAATATGGGGCAGGATCTAAATGCTGCTTATAATTAATTTTTAAAAATGCAGGTGTGTTTGTGATCATATATATTGTAGACCTTATATTTTAACTCTTTGTGTACTGTCTATCTTTGGTGGTATCTGGCAGCCCCTGAGCAGAATCAGGGACCATTTAGCCTGTAACATAACAAAAGAACCCAGGCTGTGATTCAGGAAGGCAAAGCCTGCTGGGGTAATCCTGGTGCAAGAGGTGCCTGTCAGTTGAGGATTAGTTTGCGGAACTGATGTAGCTTCATATTCTTCACATTCATTTTCTGGTCTGGCCAGGGCACCTCCATGATTTGCTTCTCAGCTGAGGCCACATGAAAGGCAGGGCTAGTATGACCAGGACAGGTACCAGTCCTGGGGTGCTGGGCAAGGGGCACAGGGATGCTGAGAGCTGATCTCATGAAAACACTGTATTGGAATATTTACAGTCTGAGTGTTAGGTCATTTATGAGAAACACATGCAGAGACACTAGCTACAAAGGATCTAGTGAAAAAGCCACATATGTTAACACAGATAATTTTGTTATCTCTAGTCAATAATAGCTGATTTCCAGTATCTCTTATCACTTGCATACTACTGCTATATATAGTATAACTATTACTATAGTAATCGATTATGGTTTCATAAGTGACTTTTTGGAAGGGACATTAATAACATAGTTATTTAAAGTACTCTCACTAAAAGCCCTGACATGTTTATGTTTTGCAGCTGTATCCCTTTAGACTGTCAGTCATTTCATACAGACTGAATTTTACACACACAGACTAATTTTACTGATTTGGTGGGAGAAATTCATCTGGGTTCCTCCAAATGGGAATCAATCACATTTCATATTAGCTGATTATCAGTAATGACATTGAGTGCTGTCTAGGGAGAGGAAAGGGGAAAGAAGATGATTAATTGTTCCTTAAAAGTAACTGGACAGCTTTAAGCTGTGAGATGGCAACATCCATGTCTGCTCCTGCCAGAAAATATCTCCACCTTCTCAGCAGAGGACCACTGTGTAATACCCTGAATTTCTGGTGGATAGACTGACTCTCACTCCTTGGCCACTGGACTTTTCAACTTAAGAAATAGAATAACATCACTTAGAGAGGACAAGGGGAACGGACATTGCACATGTGTATGTGCAGGGAAGGTTAGTTCCTTTACATCCACAGTTTTACATTTCCTCTAAGCAATTATGGCACTGTGCAAATGATACGCCTTTGTGCCCTTGACAGCAATAAAGCAATTGACTTTGCTAAACCCTGAATTGGTCTGAGTGCTTTTCACTTTCGATATTTCTATAATTGTAAAAGTGAAGAGCAAGAATCTGTGGTGTGCTTTGTGAGACGGGTAGTTAGCTTATGGAGAGTATGACTTAGCATATTTATGATAATGTTAATATTTCAAACTATGGAAAGTTGCTAACTTCACATACAAAGCACTGAAGTTCAAGCCTTTCACTTCAAATTTATTTTGCAAGATCTTGCAACCTTCCAGATCATCCTGCTCTTGTAAAGTCAGCTGATCTTGGACTTCATGGCTTCCTGGTAACCAGCTGATATAGCTGAGTTTAGCTGAAGATTATCAGTTTCTGAATACTTTGTATTGTACTCTGGCATGCTGGTCTTGCTTTGGGCTTCTGAGGATCTCAGTGCTGCAGAGGTCATGTTATGGCAGCAGTCTTAACTGACCGCAATTTATACAGGCACTGGCATAGTTTGTAACATACATAGTATGTAACATGTAACAGTGGTACCCAGAAGCTGAGAAAGTGGAAATAGTCAAAATCACACCAATCTGTGACAGGACTGTCAGCAAAATAAAATCTTGCTGTCACCAGGCAGCTCATATTCACACTCACAGCATGAGATTTTCATGCCAGCTGTACTGTAGGCAAAATGAAGGCAAACTGTCAGAAGGTGGGTCAAAGTTACCTTACAAGAGCATAAACTGGGGTAGGACAATAAATGAAATGGCTGTTTTTGTGTGAGATCTGAAATTGTGTAAGAACCTATCTTTAAGAAATTCCTAGCTACACTATAGGGCCTCAGATTCAGGGATGCGACCTTTTTCTGCACAGAATGAACGAGGCCAAGAATGAAACTACTATGAATTTTGTATGAACTGAGCTATGAATTTGACCTTCAAGTTAGATTCTCTCTGTGCACATTGGTGAACTGTGCAGCATGATGGAAAGACAGGTCGGAGGAGCCCAGCATTAAGCAAGGGATGTGGAGGGATAGCTGTTGGAGTATTTGTATCTGTGTATCTGTGGGCATCCAACTAACACTCACACACGTACTCACCCTGATGTAAATAACCAGAGCACAGTGCATTGTAATCAAGGATATAATAGCCTGCATCCTGTTCTCCAGCGTGTTTGTGTAATGAAGATGGCTGCAGGGGGACCCCTGGTCGGTCCTGGCCAGAGGATGGACTGAGTGAACAGCACAGGGGACACTGCTGGGCACAACACTGGAAATCGCTGGACATGACAGATATCAGTGCAGCCACCTGACAGAAGGCACAGATGGTGCCTCAAGGGATGGCTGGGTTCTGCAGGTGGTTGAGATGGAGTCATGTGAGAAGTGCGGGGGACTTTTTGGGAGCGCAGCCTGCAGCACCTCAGTCATTGCATCAGTAATTGCACATAAACCTGAACTTGCCTATGTAACCGTATCAGAAATACCAGATTTGGGTATGGATGTTGCAAAGCTGGAACAATCGGGAGGTGGCAATTTGGGCAGGTTTGTCCATCTGAGAGGAGTCTGGGATAAAGGGAGGGTCAAGGCTGATGAAAAGAAGGGATAGTGGGATAAGGGATAACAAGGATAAAAGGCTGTATGCATTGCTTACCTGCAGCTGAAATCAGGGCAATATCCCAACCTGTTGTACAGACCAGAGCACCATGAGAAAAACCCACCACCATGGTTGGGAGGTGTGCAGGGACAGGTGCTTTTCCCCATGCTGGCCAGCATGGATACCCAGGGCACAGAGGGATGCAGCACCCTGGTGCTGCTGTGTCAAAGCCTGCACCAGACCTGATGGCTTTGGTAGCTGCCCATCACCTCCTCGGCACGATGAGGTGTGACCATGTCCTCTCACCCCTGCAAAAGCAAAACCAAGTGCTCATGCAGGCCAGTTTTGTGTGTGTGCACTTACTCTAGTGGCTCTGCATTTGTAAGAGACGGTCCGAAAATCCCTCATTTGCCTCACAATCATCGGCAAAGGACAGAGACTGTAAAAAATAAGAGCGGGGGGACAGGGACGACTCTGCATAAGCCTGACCGAGGTGAGACGCTTGCCAGGTGTTAGCTACAGAAACGGAACGCACTCTGAGAGGGATGCGAAGTGTTCCTGACAAGGGCTGCACTGATCCGCACCATTCCCACCTTTCTGGCCGGTTGCCCCTCGCTTTTGAGAAGGACTATAAAAAGTCTCCCCAAATTAACCCCACGAGATCTCCCCAGCGTGTACCGGACACCCTGCGTCGAGTTGATGGACGGCTGAGTGGACCCTGGAGTTGGTAGCTATACCCCCCTTTATCCTCTTTCTATACTTTACTTTCTTTCTCCTTTTTCCCCTTATCGCATATCTGTGCTGATGGGCACGCAATAAAGTGTTTTTGGTTGTCAGAGTCCCTGGTGTATTTATAACCT
>JAVJGJ010000059.1:5907222-5926437 GCA_035590215.1 Microhierax caerulescens
GGTGTATTTATAACCTTTTGTACTCCGAAATCAAATAAAAGAACCTAATCACGAATCCTATCTTTGGATCGTGACAGCATACTATGCATTGAAAATAAATGCTGTCTACAGGGTTTCCGAAACAGCAAACTGCAAAGCAGTGCTTTAGCGCTGTTATTTCTGCCCCTGGATCACCTTTTTGTTGCTCTCCAGCTCTTCTGCTGAAGAGCTTAGGACGACCACCAGTGTGACCAGGATGTTTTAACTCTCAGCACCGGAAAGTGGATCTTTCCTTGCTTGTCAGGGCAGCTTAACATCCCTTCCCAGTAGACACTGCCAGCCTGGAGGATCTCCTTCCCAGTTAGCATCTTGGGAGAAAATTGATGGCAGAGGGGAGGTGCTGTTTCCCCAAAAGCCATGGTGCTATCAGCAGCCCATCAATACCTTCTCTCTGGAGGGGTAAGAGAGGCTCTGGCTCAGGATGAGGTCAGGACTAAGACTTGTCTCCCTCAGTATGCCCCAGCTCCAACCTTTATGCCCTGAAAGTGGGAGAATTTTGTCTGTTCATTGTTGAAATTCCTGGCTGCACTCTTCTCTAACAAAATGTATACAATGATGTAGTTTGCTATAGGTATGCAGCTTCCTACAGGTTCTTCCCATCCACTTCATAAATGTTTCTGTCATGTTGGCATTGCACAAGATCATTATATTTGAAAACAATTATACTCTATCCTGAAGTTCCAGTTATAAGAAACTGTACACTGTTAGTCAAACCCTTTAGCGTAGGCTTATTGATTTATTTTCAACCGGTAAGGCACATTTTTAAGCCAAATTGATGTAGACCCATTTTAAACTCATTTAAGAATCTCCAGGATGAGTTTTGCCATGGTGTAACTAACTCATTTGAAGATGCACCCTTTTGCCTAACCACTGAAAACCTGGGCTTGAATCAATCTGCTCCAGAGTCAATGAGAGACCACAAGCTGGCAGTTTCGCAAAGCTGTTTTGAATGAAATCCATCCAGGACCACACCTCAGAGGTAAGCTTTTCTGGTGTAGATCTTGGCACATGAAAACGAGAAACAATAATTAGTGATGATCTTCAAACCATGCTTCCTCCCACAAGCAGTGGTATAATTATCATTCACAGATGATTACTCTTTTTTATCTACTTTCAATAAAAAAAAAAAATAGTAAATCTTAGGCAGTGAAAGCTCGGAAGATGCTGCTGAGCTGCGATCTGACACAAACTAGGACTCAATGCAGATTCCATCCTGCCTTTAGTCAGACATAAAAAAATTCTCTGAGATGGTAAAGTACCCAGACTTCTTGTAAACAACTAGAGTAGCTGCTTACTCTAGTAATAATTTGTAATAAATAATACTCTAAATCTACCATAAATGCTCTAAAAAGACTATCAAATGAAAAAAAATAACTTTAAAACTCATCATCACTTCTAACAGTTTAGACCAGGGGTCCTCAAACTATGGCCCGTGGGCTGGATATGGCCCCCCAGGATCCTCAGTCTGGCTCCCCGGTATTTACACACCCCCCCCCCCCCCCCCGGGGGCTGGGGGTTGGAAACAAGCAGCCGCAGATGACTGCCTGCCACTGAATCCGTGCGCTGGCCCCCTGGTTAAGATGTTTGAGGACCCCCGGTTTAGACCCTTAGCACTGTGCGTTTAAAAAGTCCCTTTTCTTTTATACTGCACAAAATACTCATGTAAGGTTGGGCTCATTCCTTGTATTTTGCTTTACTATCCCATTTTCATGCCCTACTTTAAATCCTGAGATGTTTAACCTTTGAACACCAGAGGCTGTATTTTTCTGTACCATTGAGCCAAGAAGACATGGGTAGCTGGATCTGGCAACCTTTTTTTGGAGCAGAATTTACAGTAATCAGTTGTACAACCCTACACTGTCAACACATGTAAGTGCTGCCTTTCCCACCAAGCTGTGATGGGAAGACCTTCCCGTGCCTCCTCTTCCTCCAGAGATGAGTTATGGGGACAGAAACGTTCTTCCACCATAAATCTGTGCCTGACAGCGCAGAAAAGAAAAAGATGCCCATTTGTTTTGCAGACTGTATTTGTAGAAGTGCTAATATGAGCACAGGCTACCAGAAACATCATGCAACATTAGCACGGAGTGCTGAACAGGTTAATTCACCCAGCCAAGAAACGGTACGTTCTCAGCCATGGAGTTCCCTGTCCCTGCATGATGATGGCCTTGCGATGGGAGTTAACGTGGTTAAAGCTAGCTGAAGTGCTCTTCCCTGTTATGTGGGACGTGTATGTTAACAGAGGCAGGCAGGCTTGTCCGATTGCCCTGCAGCAGCATTTGCCTGCTCCAGAGCTGCTCTTATCAGTGGATCTTGTCTCGGTGCAAAGAAGGGGCTCTTGATCCCTGGCGATTTCCTAATTTCGTAGTCAGCCAGACCCAGGACACACGTAACCTATGCACTTTACCTCTCATCTGGGAAGAAAAATAGGGTCTGCACAGGCTGCTGACCCTTGCAGCCTTCACGCTTATTAGTTAGTTTCAGATAGAGAGGTTGTTCTCTGGTTAATTTCATGGTCTTTTAGAAAACTTGTGGTTAAGACTGTCTCACCTGAACTTCACATTTCTAAATGTTTTTCACTACTAAAGAAGACCTTTTATCTGAATTTTCTGTTTTACCTATCTTTGTAGATGCATCTTTACAAGACGCCATGTTACCAACATTCCCCCTCCTGCGTTTTTAACTAAATTTTTAAAGCTTTTAATTTTCTGAATCTATGTTGTTCCATGAGGCTGACCATGGCACTGATCCTTGCTATGGATTTTTAAAGCTCACAAACACAAAATCTGCTTCAGGCAAATGTATAAACTTCAAAGATCTGGTGACAGACCCAAATCTCTAGTGCAACAGGCATCTGTCCTGAGGGAAGACATTCATCCCGGGTTTTGTGCCGCTGCAGTACCTGCTGCTGGTTTTGGCCCAGCCGTTTTGCTCTGTGCTTCCCTTTTGTTGTACTGAATGGCTCAGCAAGGCACACGCACTGCACCGCACCACAGAACACACAGGAGAGCAGATGCCGAGTATTGGTGGATCCGTGGGGGCCTCCATAATCCTTCCTCCTACTGCTCAAACTTCCATTCAGACTATTTATTCATTGACTGTATGACTAAGACCTGCAATCAGATAAAGTACAGGTGGGAGGACAGCTTGGATAATGAGATACCGGATCAGACATCGGCAGCTAAGCTCTGCAATCGCTCCGCGTAATTTGTAAGGGGGGAGGGCAGAGGAGCATGCCATTCCCAACACTTACACCCCTCCTCAGAAGAACAACTGCTTGAGGAGATGCTAGACTGATGGGTGGCCCAGGGACAGATGCTCATGAAGACAGTTAGTAAGGTTTCACTGTAGAGTGAAGCTCCTCAGCCTTTGCTCTCCCAGTGGCACGTGAATGGTCCTGAGCAGGCGAGCTCATCCCCAGTGCAAGGTCTGCCTGCAGCCGCATCGCCCGGTCAGCCAGGCAGCAGTGAAGATGCAAATCCACCCATAACAAGTCCCAGCAACATCTTCCCAAAGCAAAATAAACTACAGTCACATTTGCCTTCAAAAAGCAAGAGCCGGTAATTCTAATTGTAGAGGCCATGTCGCTGCGACACTGGAAGACGGGCGATGAAGAGATCCACATTTCTTAGCTGGGAATAGCACAGACAGCATCTTGGTGTTTGAAGGAAACAGAGAATGACACAAGGTGCCGGAGGATTTGGGAGGAGAGAAGTTCACTCTATTATTGTCTGAAAAACCCTCTTGCTTTAAAAAATCGATCCAGGGACAAAAGGTTGCAGTGTCCCCTTGGTCACTTACAGTTTAATCTCTCTAAGAAATCTTTGTTTCCCCTTTTGAATGGGCTTACAAAAAGAGAATCCATTATTCAAAATTAATTTTGATTAATGTTTACTTTTTTTTTTTTTAAATTCTTGAGTTCCCCGGTGGTTGCAGTTATGTGGAAAATTAAATAACTGTCCATACAGCTTCAGAGTTGTAACTTTTAAAATAAAACAAGCTGTTTTGAAGGTTAGTATTCTTTGAACTAATAGAGTGGGTTTTTTGTTTTGTAACTAGAAAGAAGACTACCTTTTTGTGACTCTCCCTTCACGGTTCTTTTGGAACAGCCATCACGCAGAACGTGTAAAATTGTTGTAAATAAAGACTATTCTACTGGAGAAGAATCCTGTGTGGGAAAGTATTTTAAACCCCCTCTTTCATTAGAGAGGAATCTGTTTCATTTCCCAATCATTAAAGCACCTCACTGGAACATCTTAAAAATTCCCCTGAAAAATAAGAAGGCTACATCCAATACAACTAGAAAAAGTCGCTGAAGGAACAGCTGGGGTTTCTCCCCGGCTGGCAATCCGTATTTTTACCCCGAGTTGAAGGCCCCAATGCAGTTGGCAAGCCTAGCGCTTCACACGCTGCACGCGGGCCCTGCAGGAGCACGGTCCCATTCCTCACTTAGTAACGCCTCGGGGCAGGGCAGTGCAGTTTGTGAGCGGGACACCTGGGTAAAGGCAATGGGACTGACCTGCCCCACAGGCCCTGGTGCCCGAATGCTGAGTCAGCACCAGACATTCAGCAGCACTGTAACCTCCAGATGAACTGGGCTTATCTCTAGGCACTCGCCTGAAATCCTACTTTATCTTCATTGCTTTATGGTCTAAAGGGAACCTCAATGCCTTTCCAACACTACACCTCGTAGGGAAGACCTGTTCCCTACGGTGAATGGTTATTGCCCAGCCACCTTTCCTGTGTCACCCGTGGTTTTAAAGACCTCTGTTGTTATCAGTCAGACCCTCGATCTTCTCTTTCCCACCCGAAGAGTCTGAGCCTGTGCACCTATTCCTCATATTGATGAACTGTGCTATTGTTCCTCACACAGGGGAAAAAGCCCAATATACAGGTGCTATGTTAAAGGTGCTTAGGTCGCTTGACTTCCATCAGCAAGAAACCCTGGTCTATAACATCCCTAACTCACACAGACAGCAAAACACTAGCTCCTGGGTGCACAAATCCTTCCTGAATATGGGTATCTGGCTTCTAAATTAATTATCTCCTTTAGGTTTTCTTGCTGAAGAGTGTTTGCAGGCTTGGAGCCCTGCAGCGTAGCACAGCACGAGTGGCAGGGTCAGGAAACTACCGGCAGGAACCTATTACGCTGTGGTCTGTTACAGTTTTGTTGCTTTGCATTTAAACCGCTAACTAGAAGAGGAAGCATCTGCTTTTCAAGGTCTCCCAAATGCATCGAGAAAAACAGTAAGACAAGCCTGCACTGAATTCTCACCTGCAAATGCATTTTCCTTCTCAGTTTCTCATCTTGCTGCTTAGAGACATGTCAAAGACACACAAATATTTACCGATGAATATAATTTATTCAGCTCTGGGGAAATGGTACTATTTGTATTTATATAGAGACTAACACTTTATACAAGCTAAATGTCACTGTACATGCATTGTTTTTCAAGTCAATATTTGTTTCTTGCTGCTATTCTGGCAGGAGACTGATGTTGATGAGGTTTATTTAATCTCCACATGACTTGGTTCTGTACACCACTGCTCTGCAATTCATAAAGGCCCCAAATGAACAAATTTGACAGGCTAAAACTTAATAGTACTTGAAGCTTGACCTGAGACCCTTTGAAATCAATGGAAATATTTCCACTGTGAGCAAAAAAATTCAGATTAAGGTTTTGTGAATGTATGCCCAATTTTTCACTGATAAAATAAAGCAGATGATTCATACAATGCCTTTAGACTTACTTTGAAAAGAAAATGTTGTCTGACTGAACAAATAAGTTCTATTGTAGCAGAAGGTGCTGTGGGTCCTTACTCACGTTGAAAAATATCTCATGTTGGTGTAAAGCATTGGGCTGGTGGCATGAGACTGCTGCTGGGGGGACTGTGAGCGTGGGATTTCCATCTGGCCAGCGTGGTTGCTGCAAGTGCAGGAGAAATGAATAACTGACAACCCACATGGTGTACAAGACCCTAAGGTTCCAGGACAGAATTCCATTTAATATGAGAAAACATTTCTTGCACAAGTCCTGGGTACAAATCCTGCAGATGAAGAGGCATTCAAAAACCAGACTGGCCGAGCTCTGATTCCACAGTGGCCTGAGGTACCCTCAGTTTACCATGTGGGAAATGAAGGTCCAAGGATGCTGCAGTATATTTATGGTAGCATGAGTTTGCATTTAAACTGAACAGATGCTACCATCACCATCTTAAGGCAAATGCTCATGGGGTTTGGGCCCTGGGCCACGATTTGAAGAAAAATCTCAAGCCAAACTCAGCCAATAGCTTCTGAAAAATCATACAAAAAAAGAGAAATACTGCTTTTATTTCTGGAACTTTGTTGATTGTAGTGGAAGCCATGGGAACCGATAGATCAATGCCAGACACTCACTGAGCTGACAGCACATATGGGCAACTTCTTGGTTACTCATATAATAACAACCACTGTTGTGATACTGCAGTTACATTCTTCAGGGCCTTAGTGAGAACTAGTTCTAGCTGTAGCTTTCATATGAAGGCACGCTTTTTCTCTGAAACCCTTGCTATACACACAACCAAGCTAAAATGTTTAATTTTGTCCACTGCCTGGGATAACTAAACCGTATCTCTGCTTCTGGAGACTTCTAGTTGTGCTTAAGCTCACATAACTGGCACTGTAACTACATGTCTGGAGCAATTACCATGTATACACAAGATAAGCAAAATATATCATTATGAAAACAATTGAATATCAAGCATTTCAGACATGTCATTATATGAATTAGTGGTAATTAGTTGTCAAAACCCATAAGCACAATATAATTAACCCATGAATACAACATAAATATAGAGTAATTACAAAAGTTCATTCACTATAAAGACTGAGCTGTCTTTCAACGGTTGTAATAAAATATGATGGATCAAAGTCTGCTGGAAGAAATGGATATTAAGAGAGCAGCCGTTGGTGTGTATGTTGGAGGAAGAGAAAGGACAGTATTTGGCTCTAATTCTCAGGAGAATGCCGCTGGAAGTCATATGTTTTTCAGCTATATACTATACATGCACCACATTTCTATTTTCCCTTTTTGTAGTATCTTGGTTATACAGGATACAGAAGACTGTGGTTCACGATAGTAACATCCTATGATGACTAGTACATTTTATTAAACACAAAAATGCTTATGTGAACATTTGCCCTGCCCTTGCTTGGGTTTTGCTGCAGCAGCTAACACTTACAACAAAAAACCCAACCAAAATCTACCAGAACCCCCCACCCCACTGCTCCTCCTGGGTGCCTGCCTCAGCTGTAGAAGACTGATTTTAGAGGCACGAGACAATTCACACCTACTGCGAGCATTTCAGATATATTTTACTCACGAAGAACAGTATTAATTTCTGAAATAAACCAGAGTACTTCAATCATTAGCACAAGCAAAGCCTTGATTTACTCTGCCTCCAAAAATGAAGGAGACAATGAGGGCGTAGAAGATGGAGAGCGTCTGTCTCTTTTGCTTTACTAGACTCCTGCTTCAAGAAGCTTGGGTAGGTACAGGCTTGGGTAGAACTTAGCGTGGATTCAGAGCTGAATATAGCAAAGCGAAATGTTTAAAATTCATCAGTTCTATAAAATTCAAACAGCATACATTCTCCAACTCATACAGGGACTAAAAATATGTGCATGTGTGTATGGATGTTTTGTACATATACAATTACCATGAAATTGTACAACCAGTATTCTATTCCTTAAATACTTACTGAAAGTCTGAGGATCTGAAGATCCTCGACAGTTTGAGGATTTGATTTCAAATCATGAATGCCACAACTGTGCTGACTCATCTGCCCCTGCGGTGACAAAAGGAAAGGAGACGACACCTCATGGCCCCTCTTCACCCCGGCAAGGGCTGAGCAATGCTTACGTGGCATCTGAGGCTTCCTCGTCCCACGTGGGAAGACTTGCTATCTCCCTTTCCAGATCCCATCAGCTTTGCAGCTGATACCCAGCCCAGCATTGCTCACAGTGAGAGATGATGGGCAGCATCCACCCAGGTAACAACACTAATCTTTTTCGGACAGGCTGCCAGACCTGCCACCCCTCCTGTCGGTTAAATACAGGTGCTGTTCACTAGGCAACATGTTTCTATCTCCAAAGCAAGCACATACCGACCTGAGTGACATCAGCTGGACCGAGACAGCTTCTGAACGGGATGGTCCTGAAGACCTACGAGGCTGAGTAAATTTTCCTCTGTCAAAACTTGTGCAAGTTAAATATTCCTTCTTCACATAGTGGAATCTCTAGGACATTATACCAATGTAACAGAGCAGAACTTGGGGTAAGACAAGGAGCTGCTGTGATTCTGTGTCACCGCTACATGAGCTTATTTCTGTGCCAACATGGTACCACTTATGATGGGGAATTTAGACTGCAGAAATCACTGAAACAAAATCGATCCAAAGGAATGGCTTAGGAAATAAACAGAAATACTTTTCCCCAAGCAGAAATTCTCTTTCATGACAGTTTTAACTACAGGTATAGAAGAACTGGATCCCCAGGGTGTATGTGTGAGTTCGTTTCCTAAATTAGCAATCAGACAGGTAGTGCAAGGTGAGAGAAACGTCTGCAGAAAATATAGGGCCTGGCAGCTAAGAAGTGATTTTTTCTCTCATACCCTCCTACCTGCCTCTGCCACCTTTATAAGCAAGTGGTCTGTGTTCGGTCTCTTCAGATGAAGGGAGGGCTTGAGATGGCTTGGACTAGGCATGCTTTCTGGTAGCTGGTAAAGAACATGGCAGTCTGTCTGGCAGTCTGGACATCAGCAGCTTCAGGGTAGTGTAATAGATGAGTCTTGCAGGGTCTGGCACTCTAATGTAATTTCCTAGGATGCTCAAACTATCACTAAACTGTATACACAGGTCTGGGCAGCAGCAGGGAATGTCTTCTGGCGCCTATCAAGGAGCAGAAGTGCTTCTCAACACATCACTGAGGTGAATGACTGCTCTGAGGATCCTGACTGAGCATAAAACTACCAATACTTCTTTTTATAGATGGACAAGCTGAGGGGCAGAGAGGTGAAGTGTATTCCCCAATCACACAAAGAAATTCTGGAAGAGCTGGGGTTGAAGGCTGGGTTTTCTTTGTCCTTTGCTCTACCTGCTCTTCACAATCATGTGCACCCAGGAAGTCTGGCCAGTGAGAGCTATAGCATCAAGTATACAATGTACAATTTTTATCTGAATATTAAAGACACTGGAGAATATTAAAGACACTGGACTCAAGATAGAGCAAGCTTTATTGATGGGCACATAGAATAGTATCTACCACTACTATCTGGTGGGAATCCTCCTACCAACCTTTAGTAAGTTCTGCTTTAAGCTTCTAGTCCAAACTTACTGCCTAAGCTCTTTGTGTAATCAAAGACAAGAAAGGCAAGATGCAGGTATCTCTGGAGGGCAATTTTTATCCTTCCTGCCTTAAACCCCTTTTCAGGATTAGCTGATTCACCTGCTTGACATGCCCGTCCCTCTCTCTTGCTTGCAGGTACATAGATGTGCATCTCACGCAAGAATCTTAACTTTAAGATGGCAAAGGTGTGATGAGATGAATTCCAGCTTCTTGGAGTGCCCAGAGGAGGTTTGGTCTGCCTGACAGATGACTGGTGAATACCACATTATAGCAAAGCTTGAGCATCCCACTTCAGTTGTGTGGGGTGACACATCACTGAAACGACAGCAAGCCAACACTTGCAGATATTCATACTCCCTTTGTGTTTAGCTCAGTATCTTTACAGTCAGCCTCATTTCTTCTTAACCTCTTGGACCTTGCTATTGCACCTGCTGAGCCAAACGGGGTATTTAGATTTGCTCTCCCACTAAACACTCTGAACAGAAATAACTTGAAGAATCCTGAAATTAGATGTCTGGATCTGTACACGCTTTGCCCTCTTGGACTGCCCTATGGCAAGAACTGCAAGAATATATGCAGAGTATCCAACGTGATCAGGCAAAATACTGCTGCTAACTAAAAAGCACTTTGAGCTGAATGATCTCCTTTATTTCTGCTTGATTTGTTTTGTCATCTGCTGCTCTAGAGAGGATAGAGCCCAGCAGTTCAAAGTTGCTGCCTTCAGTCACTTCTGAGCTGGGCAAGTGCTTGCACTATGCAGGAGAATTAAAACTTCTTCCCTGCTAGCAAAACCAAAGGACCCGATGTTCTTGCTAAGACTTGCAAAAAGTTGCATGGAGGCTGAAACATGGGAATTTTCATCCCAGAGAGGAAATATGAGTAGCTGCAGAGGGTAAGAATTGAGAGACAGGAAAACAGACGTGTCCAGAGCAATAATCTTAATCAGGTGTTGACTCTTGCTCCACAACAGCACCACTACTTCGGACAACACAGCACAGAAATCCTAGAGTCACCCAGAAAGTGGGAAAATTAAACTAGTTCTTCAGCCTATGCAACTTCTTTGTGTCAATATGCCAGAACCACCAAATCCCAGTGCTGAAGCATGCAGTGATTTATAATGCAAGCATCCAAGAGGAGCCGCCTTTTAGCATCATTTTAGCATTGCTTGTCTTTACCCTTCATTTGTGGTTTTTTTTTTTACCATAAACATGATACATCCATTTCTCTGCTCCGTGTAGAAATGGAATGCATTTATGAAATACATTCTTAAAATGTTGCTTGTTGGTACTGCTGTGCTGTGAGATTACAAGCAACAGCTCTACGAAACTTTGACTTACAAAAGAAAGCTTTTTGTTTTATTCTAGTGCTATCACTTTTGCTGACTTTGTTATTGAAGACCAGTGGCACACAAGGAAGCAAGTCTACAGTTATGGAACACAAACCATCTTTCCTCTGTCAGTTCTCAACAGAGATTAATTAAACTTCCAGAATTCCTCAGACGTGGTGGTTTCGTCTATTCACACCCAGTAACTGCCACAGTATATTTAGTTCCTTACGTGGTGTCTCATGGGAGGGCATTATTCTGACCACTACTACAAATGTGAAAAGTTAATTTGCAAAACTATATAGTTCTCAGGGTGTAGTAGCTTCATAAGCTCACTGCCAATACTTAGCATCCTCCAAACGGGTATACCAATCGTTGGCAATCTGATCTTGTCTCAAGATCACACTCCAGAGATCAGATACAGTCATCCCTTTCCCAGCTTAAGCTCTCTACCATGCCATTCTAAGTTTGCACTTTACATGCTGTCCCCAACAGTACCAGCAGGAATCAAGACCCTAATGTGTTCTGTACTGGCAACCAATAACCAAACCTGGAAGTGAGCAAATACACTTCATATAGTGCCTAATGAGACTTAATGCAGCAAAACTGCCCGTCTTGTTCTAGAGCATGGGACACTGTAGTTTTCTAGCTGCTGCCTCCACAGTCCTGTCAGCCCAGTGCTGTGCCCTGCTGTAGGATGCCTGCTTTCCAGCTATGGGGCATGTCTTGGAGGGCAGAGCTCTCGTTTACCTACTATCGGGATGCGATCCTTTTAACCTGGCCCAGGCGGGAGCAGCCACCATGGAAATCAATGCGCTACAGGATGCTCTCCATACCACTGTACTGATCACTGGAGTGGGATACTGTAGATGTTCTTTGGAAATACTTTATACGAGGTATTTTGTCTCTTTCATGGGCGCTGGTAGGGCTAGACTTTCAATATGTTAGCTGTAACATCCCTAGATATTTATACTCCTATTTCCCTCATTGGTACCGTTAGACTAAAGCACACTCATGTCCAGCATTATTACAACTCATCACCCTCTTATTGTGGAGCTGAGGTGCAACATCAGAGATGGTGGTGGATGCTCAGGATGCTGCCTGGTGGCATGCAGATGCAAGGAGAATGTGCTGGGCTGAGGGCACACAAGCTACACGCTGGGCAGGAGGCACGGGGGCAGCTGAGGTAGCGTTTGGGACAGCAGCGCCCAGACACTTCTGGTGGTAACCCCACTTTTCCCTGCTCACACTCCAGACCCACAGGAACCCTGGCTGACCCTCACAGGAGTGCTCTGCCCCTGCTGGGGATCGGGGGGCTGGGCTAGGCATCCCTATTTTATCAGAGGAAAGAGATCGTGTAAACAACCTGGGCAGAAATGGGAGAAACCACCACATTGTTTTAATGGCCTTGCTCAAATGGACTATCCCGTCAGCACGTCTGCCCCAGAGCTCAGGGCGCTGCATCTGTCCTGCCACGCTGAGGACTCTCCCAGTGGGTCCAAGGTACAGACACCTCCTGCCTGGAGCTTGTTCTCGCCCTGCACCCCCCAAACACACTGAGGAAGGAGATGAGAGGTTCAGAGGCAGACTCTGATTGCTACGTAGTGGCTCTCTCCCATTCTCCCTTGTCTCCAGCTGCAGCATCCTTGGTGGCACTGGGTCATGTCTCAGCTAGTCTCTCTCCTAACACATCTTGCAATCTCCTGAAAAATCATGTCATGTGATCCCTCACACAGCATGACATGCTTGCAGGTGACTAACCTGTATTTTACAATTGGAGAAGGTTGGACTAGACAACCTCTGGAGGCCCAAACTACATGATACGTGACTATGATTACAGCCACTGTTACACATGTTACAAGAAAACGTAACGAAACAGTCATCTCAACCTATCCTAGTTTAAAAAGAAAATCCTTGTCTACCTAGGGAAGTTTTTTAGAAAGAAATGAACAAATCAATGACAGCAGCAGCAGTACCACACCTCGTCTGGGCAGGCAGCTGACATAAGTGTCTTTCCTTAGGTAAGCTTGAGGTAGGTCTGTTCCCTTCATCCCAGCATCCCTGTTTTGCCATAGTCACACGCCACATGCTGTGGTATGTGAGGCCATCTGACCAAAGGCTGGGAGGCACGGACTGAACCCTGTCGTGTTCCAGCTCCCGTGAGAAGCAAAGTTCCACCAGCCCATGGGCTGGGGACTCACTGCTCTCTCGCTAAGCACTATCACGGGGCACAGGCAGCACAGTAGGCTGCTGGGGTAGTGAATCATATCCCTCACAAACCAGAAAACATGACAGGAGGACACATCTGGAGAAATCCCTGCAGAGATGCACTAACCTGCTGTGCAGCCCTCAGCATTCCCAAAGCTCGTGCCCCAGAAGAGGTTGTAGCTATGGGTGGCTGGAGGCTGGTGTTGCCCTCCTGCTTGCCCACTCTTTGTGGGGATGTCCAGGCCACGGGGCTCCTCATGGCACTCCCCACAGTGGTGAGGGAACTGCTTCACTTGGGACCGTGCCGGAGGGTGAGAAGCAGCTGAATGCTCTGGAAGCATCGCACCACTCTGTCGACGCAGAGACGCTGGTGACACAGGGACTCCTCAGCTGGGAAAGCATCTCTCAGGGCACCAGAGGGTTGTAAAAGGGAGGCTGAAACAGCTTGGATGGCTGCAGGTTGCTGCAGCAAATTAAATATGATGAAACACAGCAGCCAGTTTTATATGCTCTATTAACTGTATTAGACCTTCATATTGGAATAATTTATTGCTGTATTCTACACAGCACAGGTGAAGTGCCAAACCTCCTCTGGTTCAGGTCCTTTCCAGAGGCCTTGGCATAGAAGATACATCCAGTAGGAGTTAGTAGGAGCTGGAAATTTATTCTGGAGGCTGTCCCAGCAATGTTAGAGGAGCAGCTGTAGCCCTTATTCCTAGTTGTTTTTTATCGTCTTGGTGCTGCTGGTGCACTCGGTAGGAAATACCAATCCAAAACAGTGTTGAGGTTTCATGGGGACTGTCCAGGAAGTTTTCCTCTCAATGACCATGTGAGAGGGACTCCATGTTCCAAAGCAGTTTGATTTGCTTCTCGCCTAACAACGTGCCAGAGCAGCGCTGGTTGTGGAGAAGATGACCTCCTGCATACTCACGCTTGTGGAGGCATTGCCCACTTCATCCATTGCTGGGGTGACAAACATGCCCCTGGGCTCAGCGCCTGCGGGAGGAAAATGAGGCCATGCAGAGGTTATTCACACTGGTCCCACCGCAGCGGCTGCAAGCAGGAATGTTTGTGCTGCTCCTCATGCTGCTCTGCATCCCAGATGTGCAGGCACTCACCTTTGATGGATGATTAATCTTGGATGAGCTTGTTGATGGCTCCAGTTCTGTCGCTCATGAATCCGATCTTAGTGATTCCTGAAAGACCCCGTTAACACTGCATTAGAATCCTGATGGCTTTCATTTACCGAATTATTTAATTATTTTAATTTTTTAAACATAGCAGGATACCTTCTAAGTCAAACGTGACCTCTTGGTCTTCTGTGAGAGGGGCTGACCTTGAGCATGCTTCAGCGAGCTGTTGCAGCCTTGCTTTTCTCTTCACACACGCTCTCCCTACAGCACTCAGCCTTGTACCTTCAGAAAAAGGTGTTATTGAGGAAAGCAGCATGCTAAGTGGTTTTCTTTTTTGTGATTTATCCAAGTGCCTGTTTGCTCCCACATGCTGTGAGTGGATAATAGCAGTTCTCAATCAAAGTTAAAATTACTAATGCTCTTGTCTGTGGAAAATTTAGTGCAGAAATAAAAAAAAAGGTTAATGATGCTGCTATACTACCGATCTTACTATGTATGGCCTGTCATATTTTCATCCCTGCACCCCTGTGCAGCATTATTATATTTACTGGTTATTCCAGCCCATATCTTTGCTGAAACTGATGTAAGAAAACTGCATCTGCTATTTTGCTAAGGTAGTGAAACTAGTGTGAAAAAAAGCCACGTAAACAACAACAGAACAATGTTTTCTCTGACACTATGTACATCATCCAGTGACATTGACAATTCAACAGTATGCTGACAGTGATTAGCACAAAGAATTACTCTGTCCTCCTCTTGAACTTATGTTTATAGAAGTAAATTTTGCCTACATATCCTCCAACCTGGAAGCTGTTGAAATTTTTTTGCACAGGTTGTTGGATTAGTCTGAAAAAAAATTTGAGCAACAACAGCAGCCACTCTTCCTTCGCGTTATTGACACTTCAGTGTCTGCCTGCAGTTCTGACATACAAAGGCAATATACCATTACTTCTCTTTTTCTAATTGTGTTCACCCTGTGATCTTTTGTGACTCACAGGTTATGACTACTTTTTAGTTCTAGTCTGCTACAATTCTGTTTGTCAGTCTAAAGGGCAGAGAGCTGATTCCTTTCACTTATAGATTCCAGTCTTCCACTGAACACATTTAATTTATGGGAACAGTGGAACTAGAAAATGGGACAGCATTAGAGTTTTATATATTCATGTACAAGGTCATTTTTAGTTGAGATAGACGAACTCTGATGGATTACACAGTGTCAAATTATATGCTTCAAATTATAGATACCAAATTACATGATGCAGTGATGGAGTGGTTTGGCCAAGTTACTGTAGGGTCCTTATCTGAAAAGGTCTTGTACCAGGTATCTGAAACCACTGTTGGGTACTTAATCAAAACCAGTTTGGTTTGCAGTGGTTGTCAGCATGCATGGGTCACGGCCTGCATTGTTCCGTCTGTATGGTAAGAGTAACTCAAATGATTGCTTGTTAGGTAGTCGGGGGTCAAGCCACCCTTTAACAGGGTGCCTGGTCTCTGACACACTGAAGCCTTCAGCAGATGAATGAAGCTATCCTCTGGCTGCCTTAGGCCCATCAAATACCCATAGTGAGAGCCCCATCAAATACTGCTAGTTCCTTGTGGTGCTTTAAAGAATGATTAGCAAATGGCAAAATTTACTCTTAAGATATAGCTCTGTCCAAGGATTGTCCTCCCCTATGTCCTGGATGTCTTCAGTGTGCCCTTGTGTACTGTTCTCTGTGCTATACGAGAGCTTTGTTGTCACACTGGCTCCTGTTCACAGACATGCAGACACACGTCCTCTGGATATCACTCTGTACCTTCTTTCGCAGGTCTAATACAAAACTCTCAGCAGCTAGTGGATAGATTTCCATTTCCCCCCAGATTCTGGAAGAATCACTCCCAAATCCCCCGATCCCACTTTTCTCAAGACTCCACGCTTGCCGAAGTCTTGCTGCTATACAACCCCAAATTCAGAATGTCTTAAGCACAAGCCTAACGTGAAATATGACAATACTTCCAGAGGCAGCTGCTGAGGCTGTTCCCCCGAAGATGAGACGTATTTAGTTCCTGGTGAATCACCCTCGACGATCGCCTGCACATGGCCAGCACGTGCGTGGCTCAGAGACCAAGCGTGCAAGGTGCTGCCCTGACAGACAAGCCATGGCTCCTTCCCACAGACCTTGCAGTTCTGGGTGTGTTTGCCTTAGGAGGCAAGGAGGGAGCTAATTTAATGCATGTGATCAGGCAGCCCTAAGACACTCCTTGCCTTAATTATATTTGCACAGGAATAAAAAGGAGTAGAAGGAAAACTCTGCTATTATCAGCACAGCTTGACATTCCCAGTGCATTAGCACATGAAATGAACTGGTGACAGAGTAAATAAGACATGAATTACTTTTTAAAAGCTTTTACAACAAATGCCAAGATGCTTCCATCTCAAAGGTGACCTGTAATTGTTAACAATTCGCGAAAACAACTGCATCAATGAAAAAGAGGGTTACAATAAAATTATTACTAATGCTTCAAAGAATTGAGTTAAAGTATTCAGCACAACTGGCTTCAAATATGCCTTTTCATTTTCAGCTGAGCCCTCGGACAACTGAGCTGCCTGTACAGCACAGCAGCCAACAGCCACCGAGCCCAACAGTGCCAGAGCCCTTTGGAAACACCCAGCTTCCCAGCGCTCCCGGAGGCCCCGCAGGCTGCAGCTGGATGTCATCCAGCTGTGGCACTCACGCCCCCGCTGTAGGTTGTCTCCATGTCCCAACAGCGATCGAATTATATGCCGCCCGCCGCCTCTCAAGGTGGCGCTTGGGCAAGGAGCTGGCAACCTGCCGTGGAGGTCTGGCTGGCCAGCCCGGGTGGGCAGGAGCAGGCCGCGTCGGGGTGCAGCGGCCTGCGAGATGGCTACTGTGGCCAGGGGCGCTGGCAGCAGCGCACAGCGGTCCCGTGGCGCTCCGGGTTAGAACTTCAGCGTCTCGATGGGATTTTTAAATAGCTCATTGCTGGCCTCACATTATATCCACCAAAGCCAGTAATTTATTTAATTTAAAGCAGCTTTATTCAGAGATGTTTACCCATAGAGTGTCCCAATCTGGAGGCACAGGAAAGGAGGTCACTTACAATTTATTTATTTATTTTCCCCTGGCTATTTTCAGCAGTCTTCTATTCAAAATAACTTGGAGCTGTGCATAAAGGCTGATTGTCAAACCTATCATTTTTAGTCACACAGCTGTGCATCTAGATCTCCTTAATCATGTTTCAACAGTCTCAAACACATGAAGTTAAATTGGAGATGGGATTTTTGGACTATAGAGGGTGAAACAGAAAAGGGAGCACCGGGGCTAGAAATTAAGCACAGGTGTGACTTCTGCATAGGGCAACCAGCTGTGTGGTTGTTCCATGAATGGTACCACAGAGGAAGGATCTTATCTCCGTGGCCTGAGAAACCCAAATGGCATGGACTGCCCCAGGCTCCGTTAAGCTCCTCAGGCAGCATGCATTGGGGCAGCAGCTCTTAGAAATACAGCGTATCTTCCACCTGAGGAGTTTGGGATTTGATGGCTTTACACCTTTATGTACAGCTCCGAAGAACTGCTGTGCCCTGCAGGAGCTGCGGCCCCTGGCTGGCACGGTTTCCTGATCAAGCTGAAACCTGCACTGTGGGGCTACCCCTTCTCCCCGGGACTCAGCTTTACCAGGTTATTTTGACACATTTTCTCCACCCTGAGGATTTTAACTTCACTGGTAACAATACCAGTTTTTTTAGCTTGGAAACATTGTTGATTTTCTTTGCAGACTCTTGCCAGCAAAGGAGGGGAAAAAAAAAAAAAAAAAGTTGATTTCCAGACACTCGAGAGTACTGGAATTGTTCAGGTGCTAAAGTCAATGCAAGGTATCAGCTGATAAGTGGGAGGCTTATGTTAAAAATCTCAAGGTAGAAAGACAATGACTTGAAGAGGCCTTCTCTCTTCTGATTACTACTGAGAAAGGATGATATTACAGTGAACCTTGTTAAGATGTAATATTCCCAAAAGAGAATAATTGATGCTAACGCGGGTGTCAAACTGAAGATCTGAAAGGGACTAATTACTTTTTCTGCTAGGAATAACTTTCCATTTTGTCACTCCTTCAATACCTAAGCAATCCCATTAATCTCAAACATCTGAATCTCAGCCCCTCTGCTTAATTTCTGCTGGGAATTGAGGGAAGTAGCAAAACCAGCCACACCAGAGCTTACGGTAACCGAATTTTTTGTCCTTAAATCAGAAGAATGTGTCAAATCATTCCAGATAGTTTTTTATAACTCATTTTTAAGGAGCATGCTGCTGGAAGAAAGCACGCACCCAGGGAGCAGGGTGTCTCATGGTGGGTGCTGGTGTGGTCGTGCACTGCTTGGGACAGGGAGCGGGGGATCCTATCCCCGCACTCCTGCGTGGGGCAGAGGGGACACGCATAGGGCTAAAACTGGGAGCTCAGAGGGAGGATGGCTCTGCTTGCTGGTGGAAAACCTCTCTCCCCTTCTGTCTCATTATCATTAGCTCATGACAGGGGGAATGTGCTCTCCCTCCAGCTTTCATACTGCTTATCTAAAGGTTTCTGTTTGGTCCTGGCTCCTATACTGAAGAAAAGCAGTTAACTACCTCCCTTGAGTGGCTTAGTCCATCAGCTCTGAAGCTCCAAGAAAAACGCGTGTTCAGGCTGTTTGAGAGAGCATCGAGAGAAAGCATCACCTTATGTTTCAAGAAAAAGCATCAGCTAGAAACAAAGGAGATTAGCACAACATCTGCACAACCACAGCAGCTCTGCAGCATTCCAGTGATCTTCACTTACTCAATGTTTACTCTGCTCTGAAGTGCTTCTTTATGGCGGTGTGCCTCTTCCCTGATTACATTGCAAAGAACGAGAGAGAAGCTCAATCAACAGTTTTCAGACAACATGCTACACAGGGCCTATAGCGATAGGACAAGCAGTAATGGTTTTAAAATGAAAGAAGGTGGATTTAGATTAGATATTAGGAAGAAGTTATTTACTGTGAGGGTGGTGAGGCACTGGCACAGGTTGCCCAGGGAAGCTGTGGATGCCCCATCCCTGGCAGTGCTCAAGGCCAGGCTGGATGGGGCTTGGAGCAACCTGGTCTAGTGGAA
>JAVJGJ010000059.1:5926537-5938228 GCA_035590215.1 Microhierax caerulescens
GGCTTGGAGCAACCTGGTCTAGTGGAAGGTGTCCCTGCCCATGGCAGGGGGGTTGGAACTGGATGATCTTTAAGGTCCCTTCCAACCCAAACCATTCTGTGATTCTATGAAATTTGTCAGACTATTTAACATTGGCGAAGAAGAAATGTTTAATTGCTAAGAGCTGGGAGAAGTGGGAATTTTGGCAGCCTTCTTGAAGAGCATGAAGATGCCACTTCAGTGATGATGCAGAAATGCAGGAGTCAAATCCCATTGGAAATACCGTGCTGCAAGGGACCTCCGGAGATGATGTGACCTGGCTCCTCCGTGAAGCAGAGTCAGCCAGAGCACCACTAGCCTGGGAGTGCATCCTGTGTCTCCTCTTAGCCAGGGCTGGGCTTTCAGGGGCAGTTCCCCCTGGGGACGATGGGGATGAGTGGCCCTGCTTCTTGCCTACAAACAAGTGACCAGGCACCACAGGACTAGGAGAAAATGAGAAAAATCCCACTTGAAGAATACTGGGATGGTTGAAAGTCCCACCAAAGCCAGAATTCTGGAAAGGAGCAAGAAAAAACTGACTGAGATCTCTGCCCTCTGTCTGGCATCCTGGAAAGACTCATTGCTCTGAGAAACGTCGAGAGCGGAAGAACCAGAGGCTTGTCCAACTAAAGTTCACCAGCAGGACTCCCTATCTGAACCAAACCCAGACCCCTTCCCTGGTATAGTCCCAGAAGCAGTATATACAAGAGCAATACTTTCCAGTAACTTGAATAGTAACCATTAAAAAAAAAGCTGAAGCTAAATATTTCCTACTTGGGAGGACATTAACATTGTTCACAAGTGCCATTAGGAGAACAGTGCTCACATTTGATCCCCACCAGCACCACAGGACAAGGCTTTCTCTTCAGCTAAGTTATGACTGGCACATGAAATGTCAGGAAAATACAAGTTTTTGGAGTTATGGGAAGCATTTATCTTTGCCTAGATCACACTGGTTTGGGGAAGGAGTCTACAGGTGAAGGTATAGAGACATCTACATGATCAGAGGTGCTCCAGATCTTTCCAAAGGTGCTGGCTACATCCACTTGCAAATTCAGTGTTAAGGATAATGCACGTGGGGATGAACATTAGCACAAGAAGGTTAACAAGGGAGAGTAACTGGAAATAGGCAACTGTATCAACATATCTGCCCAAACTGGTAAGGAAGGATCAAAAGTTCCCTGGAAATGGCTTCAAGGGAAATTTATGCCTAAACGAGCTGTCCAAATCAGCAGTTTGGGGTGCCATTTTGTAGCACACCTGACAGGCATGCAATACAAACTGAACACCAGTCTTGAGGGACCAAAGGAATTAGGTAGAGAGACACCCCATTTTGGAGACCTACTAGCAGTCAGTCCAGGGAAGTTTCTAAAGCCAATGTTAGTTCGACAAGAAACAATGACCATCTAGATCTGTGTGTGTTCCTTGCAGCAATGCAAGGAACCATCAAGGAATTTGTGGCAATTTAACTCCATCATGTTAGGCATGGGTAGGTGGCCAGAATGTGGCAATCTGCAGTGGGTAGCTGATGATCTTCTTACCATGATCGGGCTTCGCTGCCCAAAGCCTACTTCACATGCATTGTATATTTCAAGCTCTTTTGGCTCCATAACCATCAACTTGTCTGACAAAAAACATTCTAGCATAAGTGAAAATTCAGACTGATTTTCAGAACAGTTTTCAAGATCACGCAGTATTGCTCAACCTTTTACTGCACACAGTTTGAACCACACATGCAGGGTTTCTTGCCTTGTGGAACCGCTTAAAGTATTTTATCTAATATGGCCCAAAATTAGATCAGTGTTGGTACTGTTGTACTGGACAGTGAAATTACTTAAAGGTTGTTAAAACGTCCATTGAGATATTTGTTGTTGAATCAACACTGTTAAAGCATTATGCTTAAAATAGTAAAAATAAAATTCCTTCTATGCTTTGCCTGCTGAAGATAACATTTTAAAAACATACTTTCATAAACCAGTTCCAGAGAAAACACATATTTTTCTGAAAATAGACAATGGTGTCAACAGTATCATGAATTAGATATATAGAGAAAAGATATATGCACCCAAAGCATAATTTTTTAAATAACTGTATCTTCCCCCCCCCCGACTAATACCCATTGTGTGTCTGGCTAGAAAACAATAGCTTGGTTATGAAATAATAGAAATTTTATCCATGAAAATGTCACCCTCACATTAAAATCATCACACAGCTCACAGCAAGCTTTTCAGTTATAAATGTATCAATAAATAAGGACTATTTTAACCTTAGGGGAATGCCTTATTAGTTGATTACAAAAAAAAAAAAAAAAAAAAAAATCAAACTAAGCTGCATTGTAAAAATTAAACCAAGAGACAAGATGAATGCTAGTCTCTGCATTTTTAACCTACCTTTACATTTTACTGTGTTCTCCAGAGGCTGAACTTTGAAAGTGACAGCCCTACTACTTGCGCCCTGCTGTTGTGCTACACGCTCCCTTGCAGCTGGAGGTCCCAGCAGTCCCAGGGCACAGCTGCATGGCAAGGAAAGCCACAAGCTCCCCGTAGCCACACTGGGCTCCTTGGCGGCACAGGAGCTGGTCACACCCTGTGCACTTGTAAAACATGGGAGGAGGATACAACTCTATGTTATTCCCTTTTGGGAAGCTGTTTTAGGTAAGGATGCAAACTGTCTTCTCCCCATCATCTGGCTCTGGCTGCTCAGGAACCACCCTTTCAATCCCTGGGTTTTTTCAATCCTCTGACGCCCAGGCAGAAGCACTGGCAAGGGACAGCCAAGGTGGATACAGCCATGGGGAGCGATAATGCTTGTCCCTGGTCGCAAGCCTCACAGAGTGGTGTTGAGTGGGGGCAGATGATGGTGATGAATGCCAGTGCACTCACCCTGTGCGTGAGAGAAAGCTACAGGATCATTTTCAGTATGACACAGGCTGGATCTCACATACAGGGTAGGCAAAAACTCACTTCACATCTGAATAGGTTGGGAAAGAGCCTGCACTTGGTTCTGTTCACATTTGCTGAATTCCCCAAACCATAAAGGAACAAGAATAATAGCATTTTCCCTTAGAAAACTCCCTCAGCAACCAGAAAATAAAGAAATTTGGTTTAAGAGAAGCTAAACTTTTTAATAAGGTGTGGAAGACATTTAAGTAATATTTTCTTTCCTATCTGATTATATATTAATAATTCATCTATGTTCTCAGCAGTTCCCAGATAAGTGTTGGCTCCAGTGGGCATCTACAGCGCCTAAGGGAAGTGGACAAAACCCAAAAGCACATGCAGTGAATTTGTGTAGATAGCAGGGACTCGGGAGAATTGGCACGAATCTTTTCTTCCAATAGACTGCCGTGACTGGGCCAAGTTCTGACTTCTCCCCTGGACCTGCTCTCTGGACTTGCACGTACTCTAGATTTAAGCTTTCCCGGTAATGCAAAGCAGTGCCTTAACGTGAGCCTCCAGCTCAGCTCCCTGCCTGCGCTCAGCCGTCCCCAGGGCTTGGCCAGCTTCTTCTCACCTGTTCTCACTTGTTCTTTTGGCTGCTTTTCAGCAGCACCGGGCAGGGTTCTTTGCTAGCACTTATTAACAGGAACAGTTAACAGAAATGGCAGGATTGTAAGTTTCCAAACACCCATGAGGTGCTTTATGACAGCAGGCTAAAAAAGGTACAAATACCTCCACCAGTGAATCCCAGTACACCTTTCACCCATCCACATATCCAACTTGCCTGAAAGCAAGCTGCGCCTAAACTCCTTGTGTATGACTGATCTGGTTTTCTCTATGATACAGTTTTTCCTCCTGTACGAGGCACAGTATTTTCTGCTTTTGCTTTTTTAACAAAACATTTGAAAATAGTTCCTCTATTATCAAATACCTGGGAAAATACGCAAGCTTTACTTTTTTTAAGCATGCATTTGCTTTTAGCAGCTTAGTATAGATGTTAAATCATAAGCCAGACCCTACACACAACAGTTACAGAAAACTGGTATTTTGACACTAAGTACCGTGTCCTTTTGAAAGAGGCATTTGGACTGCACTAGGCTGTTAAAAAGTGTCAACTGCTATTTAATATCAGAAAGTTTCAGAGCAAATTTGGCATCGTTGCTGTTAATGAAGATTCCTCCCTCTTTCACAGACACTTGTGTGTCTACTAGAGAGAAAAGAAAAGTCTGTTTGCCTCAAATTCTTCAGGATAGAGACCATCACAACCAGCAGGTTAAACGCAGGGTTTATTTTACTACTTTAATAATGGTAAGAAAAACTTCATATAGAAATTTCCCTAATTTCTGTTCCAAACTTCTCCACAAGTGAGAGCCATCAGGACTGTAGTCCCTGCCCCCAGACAGAAGACACAGCATTTTGGAGCCCTCAGACCCCACCAAGGCTCAGCTGGGCAGCACCATCCGACCACAGGAGATCTTCTGACACCAAACTCCAAACACAAATCGTAATGATTTGAGTAACAGCTATTTCTTGTACTAAAATAAGAATTTCCAACTATTTCTTCCTTTCTTTTTTTTTGTTTGTTTATTTTTGGGTTGTTTTGTTCTCTTCTGTAAGAGGGGGACTTTTTCTTTTGCATTCACATATTGCCTGACACAACTGGAAAACAGACCACAGGTTTCCTGGTAGCAAAAGGCTCCAACAGCTAATGAGACCTCTGCCTGCCCCCTCCCTGTGTCTGAAGGGTTAGCTTTTCTGGGGACCCGTGGGAGGAATTCAAATATGGGCAAGATGATTGCTGTTTTTCAGAGGAACGCTGTGTGTTTCTAATGTGCCTGAAAGCTCTCCTAAGACTCAGCATGCAGATGTTGTGTGAAATGCAGCCCAGAGAAAGGCTCATACACATGCAGCAGGAAAGTGCAATTGTAACCCAGGTGAGTGCTCTATTCATACCAACCCCTAATGCATAATTTGTCAAACTATTCAAGATACTCAGATCTTTGTTTCAGTCCAGGGAACAAAACCAGTGATGATCTGGGCTTTTAATCCAAGAAGATAATGTCCAGCATAATTTGATTTTTAGCTGTCTCTTACAGTGTGGAATTCACACTCACACTGTGCAAAGCATCTTTATCAAATATTTACAGCTTTGTGACACTGCTTGGTTAATCTGCGCTAGCCTATGAAAAATAACAGATACAAAATCATTACTCTCAGGAAAAAGTAAAAGATGGATACTTGACTTTCACAACCAAGGGAAACACGAATTACACAGAAAACCATCTGAGCAGCTGTACAGCAAGAGCTATGACAGCAAGCTCCGTCAGAGGGCTGGGTGCACAGACATACCCAGCTGGAATGCTTCGCTCCAGTCGGAGCAGGCACGTGCTGCTCTGACCCTCACAGGTTTGGCAGAATCCATTGGAAAACACCTAGTAAATGTAAAGTACCTGTGCCTGCTCGTGTGACCCATTTCAGACCTCACTCTTAATTTCCAGGTTGAGTGCTAACTTCCAATTTCTATTGGTAAATAGATAATATAGGTAAATGACTAACCTATTTCAGCAGTTTGGGAAGCACTTTGTTTTGTTTTTTCAGTGCTACAATGAAACGTCTTGGTAAATGGATCAAAATTAAGTTATTTGCTGTATGAATGTGTGACTTGTGCCTGTGTAATGACCATCACACACTGCCATGACTGGGTCTCACTGGGCAGCCAACTTTGGTTTTGTGCTTTTAGACTTTTTGGGATGTTAAGACGCAGCACAGATAAAATTTTGCTAAGCTCCAAATATTTCTCCTCATGCGAAACTTCACACATGTGAAATGCTACTACTCAAAAGTATTACTGCAAAAACAGAGTGGTGTTGACGGGAAGCTGTCCATTTGAAAATTGAGATATTACCTATTTGACTGGCAGTCACTGCATGTTTGCAAGTCAGAGAGACAGAGTTACAGTTCAACTGTCTACAAAACTCTCTCCAGGAGAAAACAAAGATTTTCATCAACAAAACACTTAAGGCACAGAACATTCAATTCTGTGAAATACAGAATAGTGGAATTATCCTGGCAATTTACATGTGAACTCTGAGTCAGTGTGTTCAGGCAGGGAATAATTCCACATACGCATCCCTGATGAAACAGAATCATAAACCTCTTTCTGAATAGTATTTTTCAATTGATGTGCTTGGCTTCAAAATATTCTCCTACAGGAAAGACACTCGGAGACAGAAGTAGCACAGGACGCAGCCCATGGAGCACAGTTCAAGAGAGTGTTTTGCTACATAGGCCCCCATTTGCATGCTCCTATTCTAGTTTGAAATGGGTATTCAAAATGAGTATTTTCAAAAAAAAAAAAAAGCAACAGCAGGACAGGTAGCAATTACTTCTGAGGTTGCAGATAGCCTGACCTGCTTAATTAAAAAAAAAAAAAAAAGTCCATCAGAAACAACAATACCTTAATAGGAAAACATATCTGATTTAGCTTGTGGGGAGGAATAACCGAATCTAAGAGCAAATAAATGTGTAGGTAATTTGCTCTATAAATATCTTTCTTTCTTTTACTGCTTGTGCTGTAAATATAAAACAAAATCTCCTTTCCAAATAGACTTAAAAGGGTGGATCTGGAGCTGGTCATTGTATTTAGGTTCTGGACTGAAACTGGAAAATGGTCAGATGCTGTTGCAGCACAGCCAGCTGCAGAAACACCCAAAGACACAAAGAGGGTGTGTGGAGGGATGAGAAAGAGCCAGGGGTTCAGGTGGCCCTCGCTGGGACTAGGGCTGTCCGACCTGGGGAACGGGATGAGCACCGCTCCCTTCCTAGGAAAGGCTCCACCAAAGAGATGCCACTTTGTCCGTGATGTGGGTTCAGGAGGGGGATTTTCCCGGCCTTTCGTAATTTCGGGCTCTTAAATGAGCATAAACAGGTAAATCAACTAGGAACATGATCAGAAGCTGTCAGTGTGATATCCCGCCAGGACAGCCAAACCTGGAAAGTCCTGCAGGCCAACAAGTGTAATTCTGCAAGGGCTGGAGGTCTGGGTGCAGCCTGCTCCCCGCCAGGCTGAAGCCACAGCGCTTGGCCAGACGCGTGAAGGAGGGTTTCTGGTGGTAGCAACCACGAGGCAATGCTAGTCCCTAGCAGTACGCTGCTGTTTCCTAGCTTTTAAATCCTACTTGTGAGCTGCTGATATCGTACCACTATGTCTTTTTGAGGATAACACAGAGAATGCATGATGGTTCTGGGTGCTACCAATTCATTTTTAGGATCCTGGACAGACCCCTGGGAGGACATGGGTGACCCTCAGAGGTGATTTTGCTACAAGCTTCTGTGACAGATGTAAATACTTGATCTGCCTGCTCCCGGTGGAGATGTCCCTTTGTGCCTTCCCACAAGAGCTGGGCTGGGAAAGGTGCACCCCACATCCCACAGGCCCTGTGGGGAAGAAAGAGCAATGGGTGCTTACGGGTGACAGAGAAGAAAACCCTGGCACTGGGCAGTGGTGTCCAGAGCAGAGACAGGAGCAGACACGTGCCCTGGCCCCAGCAGTGGGTGAGGAGCCTTCCCTGCAGGTCTGGGGGTAGCGGGCAGCCTCTGCACAGCCCAAGCGGCCAGCAGCTGGGTGAAAGGGTCCAGGCGGTAAAGGCAACAGAGGAGAACTGGTGTTCAGAAAGCCTGGGCAGCTGCCACAGCCTTGGTGGCTGCCATGTGTAAGACTAAGCCTTGTCTTTAAGAAGGTCGCCTTAATTTCAGCGTTTTGGCTCCTTGCTCCTACCCGGGATGTGAAGAAGCAGTAACAAAAAGGGTAGTTCCATGTCAGCAGAGGACTTAGATGTTGGGGCTGACCAATGTGCTTCTCTGTGGTTTTTGGGGTTTGTTTTTTTTTTTTTTGTTGTTGTCGTTGTTTTGGTTTTGGGTTGTGTTTTTGGTGTTTTGGTTTTTTTTACAGCCCAAAACAGTTCTGTCCAACCTGACTTCACTGCCTGTGGAACTAAGGAAAAACATCCCTTTACAGTAGGGGATTGTAACTCCTTGTTAGGAAAGCGCCCATGCCAAGTCCTACCCAAGCCCAGGATGTCTCACAACACCCTGAGACTCTTTCAGGGAGTACAGCTGCTACTGTGAATGTGACTGAGTCTTTAGGAACTTTCCCTTTGGGAAATTTCTCAGCAGTCCAGTGTTGTGACTGCAGCGGGGCTCAAGCCCGTGCTGGCTGCATGTGGAGCAGATAACTGCCTTCCTCTTGCAGCAGACTTCTATAGCTCTGAAGATGACTAGCGTATCCTGCTTCAGTTCATTCTTTAAAAAAACCCAATTAGTCTCCCTCAGACCATGTTTTTAAGCCCTTCCCTGCACCCTCACCAGGTTGCTGACACATGGACTGGTTGTGTCCTGAGTGGCAGAGTCCTCCAGCCAAGACTTCATCAATGCTGAGCTGCAGGACCCAATCCTTCTACATGCAATCCTCCTTGTGCAGCCCTGTGCGATGCCTGCCTTTCTCTCAGCACTGCTTTTTCCTGCAGAAGTGTTATCAGGTGAGCTGCTTTCTGTCCTATGTTTGTCTAACTGATTGTTCCCATCTCAGTGTGATGCTTCCTACCTGGCCTTCCTGAACCCACTGCTGCAGATGCCATCTCCACTTTGCCTCAGTTACATTCGAATACTGACCTCACCTGCTGAGCTTCCCACCACGATGTCCTCCACAGACCCCACATTTGTTACTGACAGGGCTGTCAAGGGCACCAAATTAGCTATGTAAGAATGTTCAGAAAGGCTAATCCACTGGCTGTTTGCAGAAGTAAAACCTTGGGCAGGTGGTTCACTTCACACAGGTCAAACCCATTGAATTTATGAGGGCCGCTCATAAGCGGCCGTATTTACATACTCGAGCCCCCGGAAAATAGGTGCTGGCCTTTTTAATATACCGGTCACTTTATTAAGGAGAACCAGAATGATATTTTTGGTCAAGTTGTGCCAGGGATTAGAATGATTAGATTGACAGACTTAATGTAATTAGATGGAGATGAGTTTAGCCCAGTGACCTTTTTTTTATCATGGTGTCTTCCCAGTGTTTGGACTCTTCAAATAGCTTTGAAAGGATTTAAGGCTTTTCTCACCGTTTGCTTTGAGATCTTTTCTCCCTTTTTAACATACAAGACTACTTTGCATCCTCGAAGAGATCCTCATGTCTCAAACACATCACTCCTATAGGAAGGTTATAGTAAATCCAAACCCCTCAAAAGAGTGCTACTGCCAGGTTGTCCTTCTACATATTGATGCGATTGCCAGCAATGGGCACCTGGACTTCAGCAGAAATACCAAAATCAGAAAAACATGAGATTTAATGCTGACATCCACTATCTTTATGTGGCCACTTGGTGAAGATGGTGGGTTTTACAAGAAAAGAAAAAAAAAAAACCCAACCAAACTACAAAACCAAAGCAAGCTTCAAGGCACATCAGCAACAAGCTAAAGCTCAGAGCTGCTAAACCAACACTGCCTCTGCCTGAACGCTCCTGAAGTTGTCAAACAATACAAGCAAAAGTGCATCTTAACTTCTCCTGGAGGTCTTAAGGCCGGCATGCTTATCTGAAAAGAAAGGAAGGACACTGGAGGGTGCAGAGGATTTCAGCATGCACAGGGCTCTGTCAGCAGAGGAAAAACAGGGAACAGTTAAGCATAATTTTCTCTAATTTCATAAGAATCAAACAGTGACTTGCAGAAGAATCAGGCTATTTGGAAATAAATGCTACTTTGGGGGCATCTTAATTCTATAATGTTCTCTCTCTCTTTTTTTTTTTTTTTTGATGCTGGGAAGTGCTCTGGTTCCTGACAATCATCTATGTATCTGGTGCCTGTAAATGAATCGCACATCATAGTTCTACTAAATAAGAGGCTCTGTGTGTTTGGTTTTATTAAATTGGGTAGATCATACAAAAGCTGCCCTCCAGAGTCCCGAAGTTTGAGAGATGACTAAAATGCAAAGGTAGGCTGAAACCAGCCCATGATCATGGATGGCTGCCGACTCTTGTGAGGTTGTGATCTGCATTTCAAGACAGAGTCAAGAACCGCCCGCTACATACTTACAGACCTCCTGAAAATCACCGGAAAAATCCACAGCACTGGTGATTTCCTAGCTCTTGTGCAGGGGGGCTGGTGATGCTGTTCAGTCAATGATTTCCCTAATTCACTCTGCCTTGAACTTCTGAATGAGTACAATTCATGCAACTGAATGCTTCTCAGAGCAGTGCTTAAGCCCTGGTTTGGGAAAGCACACAAGCAAGTTTGCTTTCAGCTGCTAAGTAATTCTACCAAAGCTCAAGGCACCTAAACCCTTACTTCAATTAAACACACACTTGGGTGGTTGGAAGCTGAGGGAACTGGGGTTGTTTAGCCTGGAGAAAAGAAGACTGAGGGGAGACCTTATCATTCTCCACAGCTGCCTGAAAAGAGGTTGTCAAGGCAGGTGTCAGCCTCTTCTCCCAAGAAACAAGTGACCGAAAGAGGAAATGGCCTCAAGTTGTGTCCAGGGAGGTTTAAATTCGATATTAGGAAAAATTTCTTCCCTGAAAGGGGTGGTCAAGCATTGGAACAGGCTGCCCACGGAAGTGGTGGAGTCACCATCCTTGGAAGTATTTAAAAGACAGGCAGATGTGGCACTTAGGGACACAGTTTAGTGCTGGACTTGGCAGTGCCGGGTTAACGGTTGGATTCAATAGTCTTAAAGGTCTTTTCCACCCTGAATGATTTTACGATTTGATTCTGTTTTTCTATGGGAAAGTAGCGCAGTTTCTGTATCATCCGAGTTTAAGATTTGGTGGTGATTTTTTTTTTTTTAACTTAGAGCCCTGGTTATTTTAATGCATGATCGCATGCTAATTCCACCTTTGTTCTTTTGAAAATGGGCATTTCAGGAGTTTTTCAGTAGGATTCCCAGTCACCAGGGAATACACACACAGAGATGAAACTATGAAACATTACGTTTTTATAGCTCGTTATTTAGAATAAGTGGACTCAAATCATGGACACTGACTGTAAGGTTGGTTATAAACAAAATGAACCAGCCCTCTTCCCTGTCCACCATCTCTCTCTCTCTCTCTCTCTCTATATATATATATATATTGAAGGACCCCCCCAAGTCTGTGACCAAGGAAAGCTCTCTATTCCACCTGATGCACATTTTGGGTTACAGGGACTACCAGATAGATGGACAACAGCTGCATTTCACACCCCCGGAGGACCATTCTGCTGAAGCACAATCGGGAACAACAGTGTACAGTGCTGAGAACAACTACTATCACAGCCTGTGCATCATTCCACCGCTCAGCCCCCATCCAGGTGTGGGAAAGCCGAGGGCAGAGCCCTGCCCTTCCTACCCCTTGAAAGAATGGGTGAGGGGCTTTAGCGGCGACCTCGGCATCACGAGCAGCGAGCGGGGATGCCCGAACAGCCCGGGAAAACCCGTTGCTGACCGGGACAGGACCCCAGACGCGCTGGGCGCTGAGGGGTAGCTACGCTCAGCGGGACACCCATCCCCCACCCTGGCTCCGAGCTTCCCACCGGGACCGCAGCCCCCCAGGACCCCGACGGGATGCCGACGGGGACCGTCTCCAGCTCACGGCGGAAAATTCAGGAGTACCTGTAACGGCGCCTGCCCGCTGCCTGCCCGCCGCTCCGGGAACGTGTTTCTCCCTCGCCCCCCGCCCGTCCCTTCAGGGCAGCTGCGGGGGGC
>JAVJGJ010000059.1:5939207-5958653 GCA_035590215.1 Microhierax caerulescens
CCCCCCCCCCCCCCCCCCCCCCCCCCCCCCCCCCCCCCCCCCCCCCTCGGGTCGGAGCCGTGCGGCTTGGCGAGCTTGGTCTGTGACTGTCGCGTTCCATCCACGCTGGCTGAAGGCACAGGAGTGACAGTCACTGAGTCCTGCCCTGTATGCCCTGTGCAGAGTGATACATACCCCATGGAAGTACTATGTAGCCAGTTTAGGTGCCATCAACGACTCAAAATCAAGTGACTTTTCCCTCTGAGAATGACGTAATTTCTACTAGCAATGCCTGTTTTGTCAAATGTGACTTTGATGCTGTGTTCTCTGCCGAAATAGGTAGGATGGAAGCTTCCCTACGTATCAAACAATTTGGATAAAAATGCCACATGACAGTCTTAAAAGTTTTCTGCTTTTCTAAGGCAATATGGATGCGTGGAATGCAAGAAAACCAAGAAGCGAAGAGTGGAAGTAAAAGCATCTCAGTTTTACAGCTTTAGAAACTTTTGTTTTCGTGTGGAGTGTTGCTGGTTTAAAAATTGCTTCACTAAGTCTCTGTTCCCGCTTTCCCTGCTTTGCTGAAAGAACAGAGAAAGGAAAGAGGTCTTCTGTCCTGGTGCTTTCTGGTGAAATGTGTCCAAGGCTGCTGGAGGGCTCCGTGGTCTAAAAATGAGAGTGGAAGGTGGCACAGACCAAGAAAAGCAAAATTCTCCAGCTCTCATTAATCACATGATAATACCCTTCTCAAATTTTGAATGACAATCGAGTGAGATTCCCAAGCACTTTTTATGGTCATCAGGCCAAAGAGAATTTCTGTCTCGGACTTTTCTGTAGAGTTTCTGACATCTCTTACTTTTGTTTGGCCGTTAGAGGAGAGGGGAAAACTGGTATGTGTTCGTACAATGTCAACCATAACAGGGCCATAATCTTCAGTGGGGCCACCACCATCATGGTCAAACAAATAAAAACCGTAAGATGTAGTATTTATTTAGATGTATGCATGACTGAATAAAACAACTCGCTGCCTAACTCCATTCTGGTGTGTGTCCCAGGCAGTGATTCTGCATCTCACCGGTCCTCCCTTTTAACGTACTGCAGCTACAGGTAAAACAAACATCCAGGAGCAGGTGGCTGTATCAGTCACATACACATGGAAATCTCTCCGTCCGGGGTGCCTGAGAATGAAAACACAGATTTGAAAAATAAAAGCAATATTATGCAACTATTTAGCATGGAAGGGAGGATTTAAGCTGAGACAATGGGCTCCTAACTAAAGGCACAAACATCAGTCACTCACAGCTGAATGAATACAAGTTGGGTGGAGTGACAGCCCAGAAAGCTTCACATTAAGTCAATTAAATCCCATTATTCTTTAGAATTTTTTAATAATTAAATTATTTTTAAGTGACTGTGAAAGGAGATGAAATGACTGCCAAAACCTGTTCTTGTGACTGGCTACAGAGGCAGGATTAGTGAGTAATTATGGCACCAGGCTAGTGCTCAAGAGAGGTGGGTTAAGAGTTTTGTGTCTTATCTGCCCAGCTTCGAATGGCGATAAAGGGATTCTTCATTCCCACAAAGCGGTGTCAGGGACAAGTATTCAGCTTGCATGATAGGGAGGTATCACCATAGCTGAATCATCTCTTACAGTATCCCAGCAATGCTCCTCAGAGCTGGTCTGTGATTTCTGAGGCGTATTTGTAGGCGGACGATACAGAGCATGTTGAGTTGCTTGCTTCCAGATAATCCTGTATGTCTTGCCACGAAAAACCCATGCCTTTCAGACAAGATTTCATATGCATTCAGGCATGTGTGCATGCATTTGCTCAGTCTTCCACACTTCCATCTTGCAGATGCAAGAGGAAAGGCAGTGTGCAGCCATCTCATGAGCTTGTCATGGTCTCCCTGACTTCAGTTCTGGATCATTCAGATAGAAAGGGTCGTACTGAGCCATGCTGTTTTGGGCAGGAAAAATCCAGCAGGGAATCGTTGGCTGATTGCTATCTGCGCACATTGCTCTTTCTTTAAGGTATTGCCCTTCACCTTTCCCAGCCCTCTCTTTACATACAGGTTGCTGCTTCTTTCTTAGGAAGTCATTGGATATGTCACTAGGTAGGTCTCTGCAGAGCCAGAAGAAGCTGCCAGAGTGGCTGTCAGCAGTGTGCTCTGTAACCCCCTCCTTTCTGTCTGCAGGGCTGACGGCTCAAATGCTAATGCACTGCATGTGGGATTCATCTGCCTTTAGCTTTTGACATTGCAAGTTAATCATCTGAGTGCAAGCTCATCACCTAAGGCTCTCTGTATAGTTAATGGAGAGAAATAGACACCTCCAGAAGGCAAGTCATCTCATCCATCTTAGGCATCTATGTGCAAATTAAATGGGTTGCCTTTTGCAGGTGCCCATTTCTCTCCACTGAGTCTGAAGGGAGCCCAGGGTGACTCGCTTAGATGGAGATGATTAACGTTTAGATATATACAGTGAGGTGAAATGAATCTCACTTCTCTTGAGTAATCCTGGTAGTCATGACCTAGTGGAGACTGAGAACCTCTTGAGACTTTTCTGCACGTCCTATAAAATCCTAGCTAGGGGCAAATCTGAGCAACTTTGCAGTTTTCTGGCAGATAAAAGCAATGCTGATCAATCGTGTTAATCCCAGTGCAGCAGGATAATGCTAATCTAGGAAGGGGCAATGAAATGTTGTTCAAGCAGATTCCAGAGGTACCATTTTGCTAAAGGCTGCTCCCACCCACCTACCCATCTCTACACCATGTCTGGGTGCACTAAACAGGTTCTTCTTCAGCTCCAGAGTGATTCAAAACACATTTTAAGGGCTCTTGCAGCTTGCTTTGAAGCATCTTGTACTGGCTATGATGACATGCTGTATGAGGTGCTTGCTATGGTTCTTCTCTCAAAGCTGCCTCTTTCCCGAGCTCTGGATGCCACCCCGTTACCTTCCTAAGGAGGAAATCCTTTTTTTGCTTTCCATGAAAAACTGATCTATTGTGCTGTCAGTGGCCAGTAATCTACTGCATTGCAATTACTCCTCATAAGCAAATTAACAAAACAGCATCCTCATTTTACTTGGATTAACTTCTGCAGTTAAGAGTTGACAGATGATACCAAAAATATCAGCGTAAACACCATGTATTTTTATGTTTGAGCTTCTCAGAAATACTCAGGCTTATGTTTTCCATGGGTGGTCCCTGGTTGTAAGTAGTTCTAGGACCCTGAAGTATAAACAGATGCTACTTCTGCAGGGAAAAAAGCAGAGCTGCCCTTTTTAAAAATGCTGTCCTAACAAAAGCTGCTGAAATTCAAAACTTGGCAGGATCTTATTCCTCAGCAAGGAGAAGGCAACGGGTCATTAGTTTGCTGTTGTTCTGTGGTCCTTCCTTGCCCACCTGTCAGCACCACAGCCTCAGATGCCTTGGAGCCATGAGTTGCTGCCCCGTGCCATCAATGCTGTCTTGCTTCCAACGGAGCAACCACGGCGTCAGCTCAGCAGCAGAGGCCTGGCTGGGAGCGTTGCCCACAAGGCACAGCCCTAACACGCTTGCATCTAGCAAACAAAGTGTTAATGCATGTGGCACGGTGCCTTCTGGCTCTGCTACACTGGGGCAAAGCCCGTTTGTGACTTGTTTATTTGTACAGTGCTCAAAATATTTACGCATTAGCTTATGCGTGTACCTTACTCTGGTGTACTTTCTGTCTCGATCAGTGGCACTGATAAATGCTCTGCAAAAGTCACTCTTACTCCATTGTTCTCTCTCAGTTATTTTGCAGGTTCGTTTATCTTGTGGCACCCTCCCAACCTCGGCAGCTCATTCCTGTGCAGGCAGTTCATTTGCTGCTCACGGCTTGTATGGGATCTGCTTTGGTTAATGCTTTAGCCAAGTCTTAATATGATATATCCTGATCGATGCTCCACCAAGGCTGATGTCCATCACAGTCTTTCGACTTGATTACAGACAGCCCGGTTGTATTGTGCTCTCTCCTGAGCCGCACCTGCTGAGATGTGGTTTCTACGGGGTGTCTGTCACATCCTGCCTCACCCCAGCTTCACTGGAGCGATGGTGCTGCACTGCCTCCCTGCCAGGCGCTGGGTGGTGCCTGAGGGTCCCAGTTGTCCTTTCACAGGGCAGTGGGCTCAGACCACCTGAAGATGCTGCGTGAAGATGCTGCATGTGGCCTGAGGAGGTTGTGTTCACAAAGAAGGTAAATCGGGTCTCAAGATAGAGCAGAGCTGCTGGGGTTGAGCAGATCTGCAATACTCATTAAACCTCTAGGAAATGGAGTTTGCAGTATGCTGGCACAGTGATAAAGCATGTGTGCGGGCTTAAACTGAAAAGCGTCAATACTTAAACTCCAGGTTTGTTAAAAATTCATTCAAATTTCACACCAAATTTATTCTGTGACTTTGTATGTATGGGGAGATTCTAGTGCAGCAGTCGGTATATCTGAGCCCACTCAGAATTACTCTGCTAAACCAGGAGTGTGCTGAAGTATGAAATTTAACCTGTACTGTACAGTGACTGGATAATCTTTTTCTGCTTTTATTTTTTGGTAATTTACTACTGTTCTGACAAAGAAATGCTTCTAAATGACTTTCATATTGTTAGATAAGGAATAGCCAAAACAGTATCTTAAAACCTCCAAAGTCTGTATCTTCTCAGCTGAATGAAAAACATTTCTGGAGATATCAAGCAAATAATTATGTCCTGTTATGATTCAAAATGTGAACACATAGAAATTACACAGAAAATGGAACAAGCAGTTGAAGTGGTGAAAAACAAAATCAGTTTCACACTTGGCACCCAAAGCGATGCATGTCTAAAGTGTTTGTAGACAACGGCTATGGTTGATAAAGTTCTCCAGAATAAAGGCATTCTGTAACTCTTTCTTTCCAAAGAACTGCCCCAAACTGCGACTATTTTCAGTACACCCCACAGCAGTTCTTTAATTATATCTATCCTGCCTCCTGAGGGTGTGCCTGTGATGACTGTAAATTTTACAACACTGCAAGCTCTGGTATTGCTGCTGTAACTTCAGCTGTTATCTGGGGATGTTGTATCATTCTTAGCCTGGCTGTCATGGAGCTGGGTCACAGGTTTGGGACATTGTTTCAAAACAGTGAGATTGCCAATATCAAATGGTTAACTGGCAATGTTGAACTGGGTGATAAACAGAGGTTGGGATAACATGATCCCTTAATAGGGATGTATCTCAGTATGGTTTAAAGGATGAAATGAAGATGACACTCAATGGCTCAAATTTTGTTTCAGTTTGGCATTAGATATAGTTGCCCCTACTGCATTAATTTGAAGTCTTTTCAGACACTTACAGCTTGATTTTTAGTTGCACCCCAAGCCTACTGAAATTGGTAAGAAAACCTGCCCAGTCTAATGGGTGGTGGATCACCCCCTTGGAGCAAGCTGTGCAGAGAGCACATCCACTCAGACATCCTCTGTTTGTTCCTATCTTTTCTTTAACAAATGCTTAAGTATCATTTTATGTTACCTAGAACATAGCAAAGGTGCAATGCCCAGTGAAAGGTGCACTACAGAGCAGGTTTTCATCACCAGCAATTGAAGATGTGTTAGGATATAAAAACACAGAAAAATTTATGGGCCAAGGAGGTATCCGGAGTTTTTGAGAACACGCTTTAGGACAATAACTGCAAGCAATTAAGCAATTAAATCCTTCACATGCTTACAGCTATGGTTGGTCAGATAAGTAATCTCACCACCACTGGATAAGGCAAGAAGCCGCAGGTCTGCTGTTCCTCTTGAGGGCACTGCCCCACCCAGCAGAGCTGATGCTCTTTCTCAGTAAACTTTCTGACACGACAGAGCCCAGCTTAGGTACGCCACCGTTAAGAACAGTGCTTTTTATGGGTCAGGTGTTTCTCAAGTGCGCGTGGCACATTTGCTTTGCACAGTATTTGTTGCTGATGGTTGCCTGATTATCTGCATGGGCTACCACGTGCATCCCAGCTGCTGAGGATGGTTGCTCAGTCAGCTTACTGACGAGTTGACAGCTTTGCGTCCTTCTCGTGGCCCTTATTTGATCACTCTGTTTTATGCACACCTATGGCTTGGGAAAACATAGAGCGTATATGCAGGGCAATGCTAACTCTGATGCTTTTCTTGCACACACAGAGGAAAAGTAAATGGGCAACAGGTCCGCCCCACTCGGGAAGGGGGCCATGTCCTGGAGATACAGAAATATCTGAAGAATGTTCCCTCTGGAATCCCAGATCGCTCAGAAGCAACTTTATGTGCAACTGTGTATGCTGTTCATACACCAAACGCTTTTATATGCCATTACCGGGTCATATTGTCCGCTTGTGTGTGTGTGCACTTGTGAGTATTCAGCACGACACACAGGTGGGCGATACAGCCTGGGCATCCTTGTGACAAGGGACGCTATGGGATCACAGAGGGAGAAGCAGGTTTGTTTCTTTCATAGCGCCAGCACAGGCTCAAATCAAATGAGACAGGTAGGACATTTGTGCATGTAATTCTAGAGCCACTGCACACCCCATCACTACCAAGCAGCGCTTTCTTCATCTAGTCTGTATTCCTTTAGGCTCATCTTATTTGGCCTGTGATTACTTAGTGGAGGAAGCAGGTGGAGAATTCCCAGTGAGAGGAATAATATAGATGGAAATGAACTTGTCTGTGCAATCAGGCTAAACTGTTTTGAGAGAATTCAAGCACATTTGTTGCATGAGAAATTCCAGTTACCAGTATCTTCTGCCTGACTTTCCACATTTCTTGCATCTGCTGCATCATTTAGTTGCTCCCCACCAACACCTCCCTCTATCCCCTGTGGACATCAGTAATGACAGAATATTATTGGTCTCTCTGACAGTCAGTATAGCTAACAGTATTTGAAACTTACTGTACAGTGTCCAATACTTTTTTATTTCTTACAATATTAGATCTGTTTATCCTAGTCTTCTGAAATCCTGTGCTGGTCCACTCCTTTTAGAGCCTCTGACGTACTTTCATTTCATTGTAATGCACGCTTCTGGTGGGTAAAAATAGCAGAAGTTCTGTCTATTGACAGAAGGGCTGTCAGTAAAGTAGGATTCGTTTGGCGCCTCTTTCACTAAAATGTTGCCCCGTACATCCTCAGGAAAAGCACTGCTCAGAGAATGGTGAGCCATGGGCAGGAACCAAGGTGCTATTAAAACCATAAATGTCTTCATCTGTATCTTATCTCTCCGAAGGCTGGATGGAGGACTGACTCAGGCTGCTACGGTCCTGCAGCACATTTCCATAATGGATCTAGACACACAGTAGCACAACCTGACATTTCATTATTTTTAATAGTGCTATTGCTAGAAGGAGCTGCTGATGTGAGTGCACATTCCAGCAGAAGGCAGAGGTATTCATGTGGAACCACAGCGGCATGTGCTGAAAGATATGTGGCTGAGAGAAAAGGCAGTGCCACTGGCAGGATCCAGTACACAGAGTAAGATTCAATTACACAATATTTATAGGCCCATACTTTCTGTTTCAGTGGTGTGCCGCTGCGAAGAAGGAAGAATAAACCTCTTCCTTTAGCAGTGTTTCCATGGGGCAGCTGGTAGCTCGTGAACTTTCTTGACCAAGAAGAGAAAGGACTGCCCTGTGTCTTTGGTTTTGTGCCACAGCCTAAAGTTGCCTCTGCTGTCCATACTGCTGTTGGCAGCTTTTGAAAGGGTGTTCATTTTTTTGAGCAACTGTTTTTTTTCTCCATCATGCAACCTCTTTTCTCCCTCCCACCCTCAGCTTTGCTGCCCTGCTCCCAGCAGGAAGGCTGGTTCCTCCTCTGGAGTGGAACCACTCTGCCCCTCTCCTGGGGCTGCAGGGACCCAAGGGGCTCCAGCTCAGTGCTGGCCAGAGGATGGGCTGAGTGAACAGCACAGGGGACGCTGCCGGGCGTGACATGAGATCCAAATTGTTGGATGTGACAGATACCAGTGCACACACCTGACAAGAGTCACAGATGGTGCCTCAAGGGATGGCTGGGTTTTGCAGGTGGTTGAGTTGGAGTTGTGTGAGAAATGGCCAAAACTCATAGGTAAGTGGGAGGAGAGTTCTGGCAGTGCTCAAGGCCAGGCTGGATGGGGCTTGGAGCAACCTGGACTAGTGGAAGGTGTCCCTGCCCATGGTGGGGGTTGGAGCTGGATGATCTTGAAGGTCCCTTCCAACCCAAACTGTTCTATGTATCTATGAATTTGCCAATCCCAGAAGCAGTGCTGCAGAGCTACCCCTTGCTTCAAATCTTCCTTCACTCCCTTCCTCCCAGGCTCCCAAGGTGCGTCTCCCCCAGCTGCGTGTGTCGTTTAGCCGTGCATAATGTGGGAGCCGACACGGAGGAGAGACATCCCGATGTCCACCAGCATAGCTCAGCTAAGCTCTCAGGAACCCACAGGAGAGCTGGGTGCTCCAGAAACCACGGGAGATACAGTGGGTCCCCCCTTCAGAAAAGAATGTAGTTGTATCTCAAACTTCCTCATTCTTGAGGCGAACTATAAAAATGTCAACCTGTGAAGGGACCTAAGCAGGTCAAATTTTGCTGTCGGTACCAAGTTTGCAGTGGTGACTCACTAAAACAGGGAAAAAATAGCAAGAGAAATCATCTCCCTTCATCTCTGAAATATATTTTAAATATTTTCAGTACTTTACATTTTGTTTTACCTTCCTCTCTGCATGCAGAGTGAGGTAATCCTTCGGCAAACTCTTAACTTGACCCTCTGCTAACACCACATACTAATTCCAGTGTTGAGTTTTTATAGAAACATGAAGGTAATTTATTAAATTAAGATAAATATTGAGGAGGCTTTTTTAAAATCCACCTCCCATTAGTGCCTTTCTCATATTTATGTGCCAGCTGAGATAGCTGAATAGAAATGCCAAAACCTCTGGAATGGGTTACATTATAGAAAGTTCAGTGTGCTGCTAGGAAATGGGGAATGGTTAATTACACCAAACTCTCCTGAGACAGAATGGGATGGTTCGTATGAACAACCCAATCTATGTGTCACAGGTACAGAAGCCATGAATGACAAATGGACTCTAATTTAGGAATGTAAATAGAGAGATGCCTGATATGAGGCACCCAAGTCTAAACATTTTAGGCATCATTGTACGAATGAAGTAGGTAATTTTGTACAGTTGTCTGGGCTCATAATGGGCCCTGGCTAAATCTAGTTTCCAATAGGGAGGTTTCAGGGGAGATTTAATGATGCCACAAATAGCATTGCACAAACCACAGTAACCAGTTACTTCCTTTTAAGTTACAGCAGCATTTTTAACTAAAAAACCTGTTTCTGCCCATTGTTGAGATTTTTGTCATAGAAGCACCACTTCCAGTTATCTTAGCTTTGCATGGTCACTAAACCAAATTCACAGTCCTTACCTCTAATATCACTGCTATTTTGGGGAGATTTGTTATCCCAGGGTCCCAGCAGGTTCAGCTCCCCTGCTCCCAGTACTATTTAGGTATTTTGATTTGATGATCTTTATGTGAGAAAAGCCCTGAGGGTGGCTTTTTCTGGTGGGACTGGCTGCCTCGCTGCAGTAGGGTTACAGACCATCACTTGCTTTCCTCCTGTCCCTGCAGCACCTGCATTCATGCTGCGTGGGCACAGCTTTGCCAGGAAGGTAGTCCCAGAGGAGGTGTCAGCTCAGCTTTGCCCACAGCCACACACTGGGGTATTTCCCATTCAAACCAGCTTTGGATTTCAAATCCCCTGAGGACACAGGCAGCTCAGCCCAGAGCTCCCATGTCCTGGGTGCTGGTGCAGAGCTGAACAACCCCCAACAGCCCAGTGGTCCCTTTCCTGAAGGGTGTCCTCTGGATGCCATCTCCTGCCCAGAGAGCACCAAGGCTGCCTTACTGGGGTGCTGCCTCATGGTGTCAAAGCCCAGGGGGAGTGAACATCAGTGACTGAGCTACAAAAGTACAAATTATTTCCAAAATACAGAACACTTTCTCTGTTGCTGACAGTGGTATTACAAACCCATATTTACCTTCCCTCCTGCTCCACCAGCTAGGAACAGCCGAGGGAGTCCAGCTTAACCCCCCTTTCTAGAAAAGGTGAGCAAACTGCTTTTTCCATCACGGTCAAAGGTGTTGCTGCTGTGGCTGTGGTGCATCCTGAAGGCAGAGCTTAAAATGGAGTAAGACCTTGGGTGAGAGCAAAGCAGAACATTTCGATGAACACTGCTGCAGAACAGAGGAAGGCAAGGTGGTTGGGAGAACAGCAGAAAGCAGTCGCCTGCTGAGGGAGAGGAGCCTTTGAAGGTGGTGGGAAGGGGTGTCCTCACTCAGGGGGAGCCCAAGCCATAGATCCTCACACTGCACAGGACTTCACGCTGCCCATGGACAAATACTTCTGGAATTGTGTTTCCATGCTGAAAGGCCACATAAAGCTCTTTGCCACAGTTTTAGAGAGTATCTGTTTTGAGTTCAGAGTGAGCAAAATTGGAGGCTACACTTTGTATCTCCTGAGGAATTTCCTTTTATTTAATTGACCTCCAAAATTCACCCACAACTGACTCTTTTACATAGCACAGTTAATGACACCAATCTCTCTGTATTAACTGATGCACCTACCTAACTACTAACAAGTAGTTAGAGCTATAAACAACCTTAGTAGCATTCATTGTTAGGTGCCTAGCAGGAGAGTTTGTTTTTAAAAGCTGTAGCAATCAGTATTTCACATATGCTTACATAATAGTCAGAAGGAAAGAAAAAAGATGCTTAGAGCGTGTGTAGAGATTAATATTTACCTGTCTACCTATTTATTTATTTATTTGTTCATGTTAAAGCAGAAGCCTCACTTGCCTTTGCCTTAATGTCATGCTACAAAGGTACTGGTGATCATTTAGCAGCCACAGTTACAAGCAAAGCAGACATCTTTCCTATTAATGTGCTGCTAGATCTCACCCCTCAAATAAAGTAGATGAGGCACAGGTTTGGAGGGATGGGAAGGAGTTCTCTCTTATGCAAACTGTTTTTGCTTTCTTCTTCATGACACTCTGCCATTCATTCTGAATTTCCCATGTATCTTTTCAGCACATCGTGTAGCCTCCAGGTGCTTGCTGCTGCTACTTGTTTGCTCTAACCACAATTTGCTGTTTTCTGGTGCTATCACTTTTACAGGACGTGAACAAGATTCCCATTTTCTGTGTCTTCATGACCATCTCCTGTTCAGAAGGCATATCTGCCTAATAATCGGATTTCTTGCATTTCACCCTTCATTTTACTTACAAATCACTGACACTTGTCAGTGCAGCCCTTGCAGCTCCATGCTGCCAACCAAGTTTTCCTCTGTCAAGCTCAGGATGAGCTTCTCAAGATCAGGAAGTTGGCCAGAACATGATCTTCATCATTGATAAATGACATAAGTAGGATAAGCCCCAATATTTTGCCTACTCATGCAGAAATACCCAAATTCCAGCACTATTTTGCTCCCGTTTACTCAGCTGATTGCCCACATGGCAGTGAATGCTGGTGTCATATCAAACACTACAACCAACTATAGGAAGGGTGTTAGAGGTTCAGCAAAGCCAGTACTTGAGGATCTTGTTATGCATCCCTTTTTCATGATGCTGTGCTCTTGGGATGCTCTTGGGTATGTGCATGACTGGTTGACATCTTCAGTAACCAGTGGTGGCTCCCTAAAATTGTGCTGACTCAGCTGCCACTGCAGGAGCACACCAGCAGAGCACACCAGTTTCCAGGGCTAACAAATCTGGGAGCAGTGTCAGGCAAAAATAACTTGCATACCTGAAGTCAGTAATGGAAGAAGTTGTCCCACAACGGTCTGTTGGGCACTTCCTAGAGTCGCCTGTGCAGTATAGCTCAGGGAATCCAAGTTATATCCCAATCGTCTCCCAGCAGCTATTGCTAGAATTGGTAAGCATAGCACAGATAAGGATAGTGAAGGCTTCGTGGCTATATGACAATCAGTATGGATAAGAGAAAGCTGCTTTGCATTGACAGTGTGTTACAGCTGTATCTGGAGTGAGAAAAATATCTCACGGCTTCTAGCAAGCTGGTGGAAGAAACCCTGAACTTTAACTTCTGTGTTTATCACTTCATAAATAAAGGTGTTTGCTACTTCTAAAAGACACTGATATTGCTGGAGATATGGAATGCTATGTGAACTCCCACTTCCTTCCGCTGGAATGCTGTCCAGGAGCCACTCAAGTTTCCTCTTGAAGTGACAAGGCTTAATCTTTGCAGCCATGAGACACGAATAGAGATAAAAAATCATAATGGGCTTGTCTGAGTGGACAAGTGTGTTATATAATAGTAAATTTGACAGTTCAGAGATGCAGAATCAGCTTTGGACTATAATCCTTATGCCCGAAATGGATGCACACAGTTCAGTAGTCAGATTTTGTTTGCCTTTGAGGTTCTGTGCACACAGCACCTGTATTTAATCTCCCTTTGGCTCATCTGCAAGAAAAGGGAAGGATCTGGACAAAACCTTAGGTGAAATTTCAGGAACTGGTTCAGATCCTGGGCAGGGCATAGGCATCCTGTATAAGCCTGGGGAAAACACTTCCGTACTACTGCAAAGAAAGGAAAGAGGGAGAGCAGAACAAGTGTTTTCATTTGCTCTATGCTCTCTGATGAAATGAGAGCTCTTGTCAAATTTCCTAAGGTATTTTATTTCCTAATAAGTATATTTTTAAAAATCTCAAACAAGGTGTCCTTCAAGTGCAAACTCAAAAGACCTTGTTTGCCAAGATGTGTGAGGGGAAGAAAAGATATTTTTCCTGACCAGCCTGTCTTTCCTCAACCTCTCACTGCTGCATGTCCTTAGACTTCACTTTCCTCAGCTCAGAAGTGTTCCTACACTGGGAAAGTCACTTTGTCAGCTCTTTTCCTCTCTCTCTGCACAAAGCCAGGTGGAGGCATGGCACATGCAGTTTTGCTGCGAGGAGGCCAGTTCTCTACTCTCCACCTGCAGCTGACTACGCCTTGGCACCAGTACTTTCTTGCAGCGGGGCGGGGATGCCCATCATCATGCTTATGCAAAACTGGGGTGTTTAATTCATAAGAGAAGCTGTATAGTCTCTGCTCACGAGCACAGTGAGGGCTGGGATGCTCTCCCACAGGATCTGGCATAACAGGGCTCATAAAGAGTTACGTCCTCTTGTTACTGCCCATACAAATTAAAATAGATGCCTAGACAGTGTGCATGAGTGGACAAAAAGGAGCAGAAGTGACAGCACCATAGGATTTTTTATCACTTTGGAAGGTCACTTGGAGAGATGTGTTTCCCCAAAAAGCATACGTGAGCACCTGCGGGGGAGTACAGAGGAGTGTGATGAAGCTGAGAGGAGCTGGGACTACAGCTGGTCTGAAATGCTGACGAACAAAGAAAATTTCTCTGTTCACAAGCAAAATTTCTGTGCAAGTCTAGAGGTGAGACCCTAGGAGGTTCATTAGGGTAGTCATCAAGGACAACTTAAGGACACACCAGCACGAGAAGCTATGAGAAATGAGCCCCAAATACCTTAGTGAGCTATGTGCTGTGGGTGCAGAAGATCAGATTTTTTTTGCCTGAATCTGTCAAAAGATGGGCATCAAATGCTGGCACTCCCAAGCTAGTTTAAGGCAAGGCTTATTTTTCTGCTGGTATTTACTGTTTTTAATAACTTTGGTGGGGTCTTGACCTCATCCTAATATAGAGAGCAGTAAAAACCTGAAAACTGTTTTTCAGGGCAGGAATCTCATTTGCTTAATGCTAAAAGGATTTTCTAATACAACACAGCTCTACAGTAGGGACTTCTAATTCCTCTCAGAGCTGCGTTTAAATTTGTACTTACACTGAAAATGTATTAAATTAAGATCTTAAAAAACATTTTAAAAATGGCTAATACATCCTGTCGTGTTTTATCTTAGAGCAAATGCATACAGAGAAGTTACGATAAATGGCAGCCTATTTATACCAGAAATACCAATAGGCTTTAAACTATAGCAATGCAAATGGTGTCATTCTAATTAAAATTGGTAAATGGTTATATTCAGCTTTTAATGAAAATATTCTTCCATGCATTTCCAATCTCTAGCACCATTTCATTTTGTCTACAGTGGATAAGGAATTAATTACTTCAATTGGAATCTAAATCTGAATACACTGGTAATCAAAGACTTCTTCTATTAGCGCTTAGATGAGCTATTCTGCTATAAACGAACTGGTAGAGATCTGTACTGACCACAAAGTTGCTTTCACTTTGGGAATTAGGTGGAATAAATGTTATGTAGTTATAGCACCGACCAGCTGGCCTGAGCCGTTTGCGCTGTGCAGCGGATTAGCTACAATGGTGAGACATCCCAAGTGTTTGCAATTCAGCAACGCCACAAGGTGCTTTTAGAAGTGTGATTAAGTAGAGTACATTGTTTTGTCATTACAGCCTGGAAATGACAGGCCACTCCAGGTCTAACTGAAGGGTGAATAGGGAGCCAGCTGAAGGGAAATTGGGAGAAAAAGCAAATGAGAGAACTGCATGAAACCTGGAGCCAAGGCTTTCCCGTCACTTCCCTGTCTGCGGCCACTGCTGGGTTTGTGCTAGCACCCTGGTCCCCTCTCCCGTCAGTGGAGGGAAGGTACGGACTTCCTATGGATTTACCATGAGCTAAAAGTTCCCATATTCACTCAGTGGTGTTATGGATAAGCCCAGCAGCATAGTAAAAAAAATGGCAGCCTTCTTAGCCCTTCCTCTTACTATGTTTAACGGTCTCGTGATTTTATGGTAGAATTCCCATGCCAGCAAATGCCACCCTTCCCTCACTGCTAATACTAATAGGAAGGAAAGGCAGAACATCACTTGCCATCTGGGATGTGTGCCATTCAGTGTTTCCAGATGCTTCAAGAGAAAACCAGTCACTTCGTGCATTGCAAGTCTTTTTTAAAGGGGGTAAAGGTTTAAAGCATCTTAAATTAATCAATAAATAAGCCCTTAAGATTTTACCAGTGGACTACGGAAGGTGGCATATGCTTCCATGCAAGCCTATCACAGAGGTAACGAGACATTAATAACCAGGAGCCTTCAGTGCAGCTGTGTTGTCTGCATTAATCTTGATTAAAGGGATTTCTGATTTCCACAGGCTCACAGGTGTTGCAACACTCCATTGTCCCAGTGCTGTGAACCAGCCATGGTGGTACCTGCCATCACGTGCATGGAGACCACTCTGCATGGTGCTGGGTGGCTGAGCAGCATCATGGTGCAGCGCAGCTCAGCTCCTCAAGATCACTTCCAGACATCCTTCTCCAGTGGGACATGTCCCGGCTGGCCTCCTGAAGCCCCACTTCTGGCGATCATCCCCTTAAATCTGCCTGGAGCCATGACCAAGGGGACTGGCAGCATTTTGCAAATGTTGCTCCAGCCTGTCAGGAGCTGCAGTATCTTCAGTGTAAAATCAAGTTTATTCAGTAAAAGTGGGATCAGACTTTCAAAGGCTTAATACAAAGTAGCCAAGGTTTGGCATCCCCTGTGGCCAGCAGGTTGTTCTCAACAAGAGGTTTATTTACCTTTGTTGGAAAGTCTCAACCGCAACTCAAATAAAGATGCTTTGCCATTCCTGCTGTCAAAGAAGGCCTCTGAGCAAATCATTGCCTAGAAAATGGGATGCTTTCCTTTCACAACTTATCCTGGTATTTGCTGTATGTCCTGCTACATGTCCTGTTGTTTCAGTGAAAGATCTGGGTGCAAAGTATTATCTTCTGAATGTGTCTGTGCAAAGGCCAGGACCCTGATTCCTTATGGGGCCACAGGACATTACTGGAATAAGAGCCCTGCAGCATGTGCAGCACCGGGAGGGGTTATATAGGTTTCAGTAGGAAAGTCATCACTAACTAGTGCAGAACATACCTTATTTTTGATATTGTATGAGATTTAATTGTGCCTCTAGATTCATTGGGATCATTCACTGGGGAGTTAATGAAATCATTCTCATTCTTCACATACGGAATTTTACCTTATTCCATCCACCAACACAAAACTGTTAACATCAGAAAATCTCCAAGTTGCAGACTTTGGCTGAGGCTTCACTGTACCCCTCCCCTGCTCTGTTTGCGTCTATTCTTGACAGCACTCAGGCAGGCCAATGGGCTCCATGGACCACCCATTCATGTTCTTCATGCCCTGGCTTGAGTGTTTCACCTGATTTCTATCTTTTTCTCCACAAGTGGTGCTTGCACAGGAATCCAGCCTTGCTGCAACAAGCCCTTTTCTCATAATACTCGGGGCAACCAGAGTAAAACAGTGTGGCTATACAAAGCACTTCAAGTAGTAGAGTCCTTTTTGTTTTCTTTTTGTTTTCTTCTTTTCTTCTCATAGTATAATTTATTTCCCAAGAATCATAATTTCCCCCTTTCTCTACCCCTGCATCTAGTAAACTAAAACTGGAAGTTCCCATTTTGGTCAGGCTCTGCCGACTTTATGCTTTGCTGCCATAGAAAAAAATACTGTGTTCTCTCTGAATGTTTTCCTGAGCCTGATGTGTTTTTTCTGTAACATATTGTCTATTACCTCAAACAGTATATTAAGCAACTTTATTTTAACCATGGTACTAATATCCTTTTTCTTTCTGAAAGTAAACATATCACAGCAAGTAGTACTGACTCCGAAGTCTTAAAAATTGACAGTATTTCATGCAGTTTCTAATTTGACTTTCAGAAACTTTGTTTTTGTTGGTTTTTCAAAAGTCTCTATCTGGCTGTTAACAGCTGCACCTTTTGCTGAAAAGTTTTAACTAGCAACACAGCTAGGAGAGCTATGTTTTTTCCCCCTGATGTGATGTTGTCTTTGTCGCTAGAGTTCTGGGCTTGTTAGAAAGTACAGGGACAAATACCACCTCCTGTTTCCAGCCTTATTAGGGACATGCTGATGTACTTTCGCAACATGCCATTGCAGTTAGTGGTAGAAGAAGGCTCACGGTCACTCACAGCAACAAAGAACAAGAACTGCGGAAGAAAGAAGTGTTTGGTGTGAAGTGGAAAAAAATTATTTGTGTTTATTAAAGGATCTTTGTAATGCATGTGTTTTGCAGCAGACTGGAGAGAGATGCTGGAGCTACAACAAACTGCTCTCACGAAGAAGTATCTTGTTGCAGAAGAATTACCCCAGGAGATTTTACTAATGTCCTTTTTCAGGTTAGCATAATCAACAATACCAATTCAGTGAAATATGAAGGGGAAAGAAAGCCTGATGACCTGCTGAGAAATGTAATCTCCTGAAGTCCAGTAACTTCACTGAAAGTAAATTGTCTAAGCAATGGTCCAGGAGCAGGCATGATACAACCTGAAGCTTTAAATATTTTCTTAAAGGGAATCCTCTTAAGAAATTTGTCAGAATGAAGTTGATGTAAAGAATTCTGTTCAGAAGTAACACTGAGAATTTATAGAAAAGTGTTGACTGACTAAAGACTAGGATCTACTGGAAATTAAGCTGTGGAGGGCCATGCATTTGAAATGTGATGTCACCTGAGTAGGATGAAAAGATGCAGAATGACTGGAGAAGCAAAGGACCAGCATGGGGTTTACTACTGCGACCACCAGAACTGAGCTGAAGAAGGGCAAGGGAGAAGAAAGGAGATGATGCTATGTGAGTGAAGGAATTCCCCAGGCACAGGGCAAGAGGGCGGGGGAAGGAGATTCACAGCTTGAGAGAGTGGAAAATTGGGAGGATTGGGCATTTTAGGTGAGTAATGGAGGGGCCAAGGGAAAATCCAAGATGCTTAGAGATCTGAGTAGACAGGACATCCTGGGACAGGGAAAGGAGGGGCAGCAGAATAAGAAGTTGGTATTGATGCATCAAAAAATGAAAAAAACTCATGGAGGGCAGGAAGGGGCAGAGGAATGCAGCTCTAGCTACAGCACTGTGGAGAGGCCAGAGCAGGCAGAGGCAACAGGCACAGCAGCCTGGGTTAGAGGGAGTTGCAGAAACTGCAATAGGGATTGCCATCCCCCGTCAGATGCCTGTAGTTTAAAGTCATCAGTATCTTTTTCATGATGATGCCACAGTATCTGCTTGAAACAACCCAGGCAGAATGCAGGAAGAGAGGTCAGCTGGTAAAGATTTATGGATTTACAAGACATGTCTGTCCAAAGAGGGTATAAAACAAATGGCAAATCTCATAATGTCACAGAGACCTCCCTGCCTGCATAAAGGAACATCTCTGTCTTTCTCCTTCATCCCATACTGTTCAGTTCTTACCCCCTTCCTGGCGGGAGGAAAGAGAGAAAACCAGTATTTCCCTAAGAGCCAACCACAAAGTTTATTCAAGGGACAACTAAGCAAGAATAAATAGGAAAAGAAAGCAGTGGGATTTGCTGGGTAAATGGAAATACGGTGGAAGAAGAGTTAAAGGTTGCCAGTAATAATACCTGAGAGATAGAAAACGCTATGGATTTGTCCATGAAAATAAATAAAAAGAAGCAGGCAAGGTATGTTCTACTGCATGGTGTAATGAAGATGTTATTACATCTTTCACTGGTGGAGAAATTGAACATATTCCAAAACACTGCAGTCTTGAAGAACAAAAAAAATGTAAAAATTGTGGTTTGGACTCTCCTGGAAGATCAGAGAACTTTAAATTCACGATTAACCTGGCAGTCCAGGCACTACTGTGTAAAAATTGTCCTGCCCCCACTGAGAGGCAAGCAGCACGCTGCTGTGTGGAGTAAGGGGTTGGCACAGATCACCTCTCCCTGCTGGTGCAGCCCCATCTGCACGAGCAGTGACCGGGTTTGTTGGCACAGGGCAGCTTGGCTGGCAGGGCTGGACCACAGCAGGATGCTAATAACTCCTCCAGCACACCGATATAGGTGTCTGTGCATCATCCACTTGCTGAGACCTACCTGAAAGGCCAGGTGTTGCTGTTTTGGTGAGACATCTCTTGGGGCATTAGGTGACTCACTGGACCTGTTACAGATATTGACACCTACTGAAACCTGCCAGAGATGCCATGCTTCAGGAATGTGACTGCTGCTCATGGTGCTGGGACCTCCTGGCAGTGATATGTAGTGTTGTTGTCAGTTGTCTGCAGGGCAGAAACCACAATACTTGTGAAAATTAAGTTAATGGGAGCCCAGGTGTATATTTATCTATTGGGCAAAATTCCTTGGCTCTTTCTCTGTGAAACTAAAGGCTCATGCTGCAGTTTTGGAAGTGTGCATGTGGGTAGACGTGGCATGACCAGCTGGTGTCACAGGCAGGCAAAATGGAGCTACCCGAAAATGAAGGATGAAGGCTTGCACTGAGGGGGTGACACCATGTGACGTGCCTGTATTTACAACTAAGCATCCAGTTATTTGTAGGGAACGCAAAAGCAGAGCGTTTTTGGTAACGTTCACATTCTGTGCGTTTCTCCAGCCGACCCAACGTAAAACACTCACTGTATGTGTCTCAGGATATGATGCAAGATCAATGCAGGATGTAAAGGAAGTG
>JAVJGJ010000059.1:5958753-5977281 GCA_035590215.1 Microhierax caerulescens
GGAAGTGTAAATACCTTCTTAGCACCATGAAGTTTAGAGGATGCATGTTTCTAGGTGTTTTTTTTTTTTTTCACCAAGATGCCTTCAGGTTACTGGCTGTGGCAAATATTAAGCAAAGAGAGTGCTTGACCTATTGAACAGTGTTCTACTGTTATAATCATATGTAGGACAACAAAACCATAAATCAATAACATGGGGAATTTAGTGCTCACTGTAAGATCTACTTAGGATCAGTTGAATAGTTTCAAGTGCATCTGGGTGAAAGGGATAGGTCAAATACATTATGCAGCATAGAATTAGCCTGCTCTGACATTTTCACAATGTGTGAACTTCCAAGAGTAGAGTGGATGATGACAACTGGATGTGTCCCTCATAATCAGTACATTTTCTATAAAGATAGATAGAAGCATCCCTGGTTCCTAATATTCCTGTTTAACCTATAGTATGTGCAATAATTAGGTAATGAGGGGAAATAGAGCAAAATGTGTGAATGCGCCGACAAAGAAAAAAGCCTGATTTTCCTCTGAGCCTTTACTGGTTGCTTTTTGACACCCGCTCAGCTGAGCAGGTTGCTCCTGTGATGTTTGTGCACAGCAGTGGCAGTGACCTGTGGCGTGGCTTCAGCCTGCAAGGGTCTGCGATGCCAGGTCTGCTCCAGCACCAAGCGCGGTGCTCAGAGCAGCCCTCACTGCTCTGCTGGAGGCAGCACCCAAGTGGCGTGTTTCGGACCTTGTGCCTCCTGCCTTTTCCCCTGTTTGCCATGCTCATGCCTGCGTGGGCTTTCAGACTGTTCCTCAACCCGGCAAAGTTTGAGGCAGATTGTTTCTGATTCAGATCCCACCCACTGAGAAGCAGACACATCTTGTCTATGCCGTACGGGCATCCCCACCACACGTGGCCCCGCGCCGGGCAGCCTTATAATACACTTTTATCAAGCGCGTGTGGTCGGGTACGAGACCTAAAAGAATCTCTGTGATCATCTCGCCTGTTGTGCTGCTCAGCACAGGCTGGAGGACAATCCTAGATGAATCATTGTTTGAAGTATTCGGCAGCACTGAGAAAGGCACTTAATCTCTTCTTTAAAAATCCTGGTCCTGAAGCAGCTGCCATCACCACTAGTACCATGTTGCAGTGCTTAGCTCCTCTTTGCAGTAAATTTGTACATCTTTGGTTTCTATCTGACTGTAATTAGGCTAAAAATAGCTGTTTATTTTGAGCGTCCTTTCTCTGGGTAGGTAAGATAAGCTTGTGATGAAGTTAGTGCTTAGCCTCTATTTAATACCTCAGAACTCCCAGAGTGTCTCATTGTTTTCCATACTATTGATGCTTATGCTTCATTGTGGGCCTGATGCAGTTTTTCATCCTTCTCTTCCATTTGTAGATCCAAAGGTGACACACTTGTTTTTTCCTGGTCCTCAGAGATCATGTTCAGCTGGTTGGTCACCACCATCCACACATCTTTCTTGAAGTCTTGTTCACAGGAATTTTTCTGCACATGTACACCTTCCCCTCTCCACACCACAGGTACCCCTGAAGGCTACGTATTTGGTTGGAGAAGGAGCTGGAACACCACGAGGAGCAGGTCTCTACAGTGGACCCACCACTGTGTTTCCTTTTGTGCTGAAAGTCTCCTTCCCAAAGCAGACTGATTTCTGTCCTCACTTATCCCTCTTCTTTGCATGTTTTAATTTTGAAGGAACTGTGAAAATACCAGTGTGTGAAGCTGATTTTGAGAATGCTTCTCATCCTAGATTGAGAAGAATGATGGTTTTGGGAGCTGCCTCGGGTCACTGCACCACTTGGCTTCTGTCCAGTGCAATTTTCACCTAAAATAGACATGTGATGGGAGCGTTTTTTTTCCTGGTGAAAATGCCAGAAGATTATCTGTTCACACTCTGTCATTAATTAAGTATCAAAGGAACATTCTGTTCCCACAATATTTTACATAATGGCCATCCAACAGGATAAATTAATTCAGGAAACAGAGAAGGAACAAAACTGGGGAAAAAAATTAGAAGAGCCGCTGAAACAAAGGAAAGCTATACCATGTAGGACAGAGAAAATGGCAGATGAGAAAGGTGCCAGAAAATTGTAATACTGACTAGAAATGCATACTTTGAACAATTGGGAGAAATAGAATGATGTCATGGAAAAGAAGGAGGACTCCAGCATATGCAGATGGAAAACACAGGGAAGCATCCAGCTGTCTCCATCATCACTGCTATTCCTGTATCCTTTCCCTACAGGAGGCACTGAACGGTTCCTGACCTTCCTGACAGTTGCTCATTCCCTACGTGTCCATGTCCTGGTGCACCCAGTGGTCCCACCATCTTCTACCTCCCACGTTCTTAACCAGCTAACTGGCTTATCACCCTGGACCGTATGCCTGACATCCCATGTATAAGTCTGCTTAAGTCCTGTGAAATGAAAAATAAAAGGCTTGATTTGTTTGCTGAAGTCCTCATGCCAAACACACGGAGAAGCTGTGCTTGGACATGTGACCACCAGCCCTTCAGGCTTTTTTGGTTTATCCTTTAATTGATGGTTTCCAAGCTCTGGTTCACGGTGCACCAGTGAGGACAGGCAATAACCCTCAGGATCACTTTGACTCTGTATTTTTCTCTTACAGATTAGATGATGGGAGTGCAAAGAGCTCTATGGGAAACTGTCAGGCCTGGCAGCTGTGTGTGGGCCACAGTACCTGGAAACTGCTGCCATCGACCCCTCCAGCTCTGTTCAAAGGGCCCCCGTCCCATAGGGAATTTGTGGTAACTGCTCTTGTCATCTTCTTTCCTCTGGGAAGTGAGTGGGCAGAGGCGACAGAGGAAAGGCCCAACTCCTTTAGCAACGAAACAATGTTGTGAAAATGACAGTGATGCTTCTGCATTCTCTTTAAAGGAACTTTAATCTAAAAGCATGGAAACAAACCAAATGGTTTATTTGCCTCTGCAAAGCTGATTGCTGCTGCACAGGAACATTTGTCTCTGAAACTTCTTGACTCTTGATGATGAATGCAGCTTTCAGAGTAAGGCAATGGTTGTGAATGCTGCAGTGAATTCCGTGCAGTATCAGTTTCAGGGCGATGACAGAGGAACAAATGTGACAGCAGAAACAGTGGGGTGCAGCAAGGATGGAAATACTTCTCTGTCTGTGATTTTCAGACCCAAGGAAGGAGCACCCACAAACCGTTCCCAACGGGGCAGAGGAGGGGCAGGGCAGGTCAGCATTCTGGATGCACGTTGCCTGTCTGGGTTTTCATCTGCATGTGCTGGAGCCTTTCATTGTCTCCCTTGCACCACGCGATTTCTCCCACTAGTTTGGACCACGAGGTTTTGCCCTGCTGTCTCTGAACCCCATTTAACTTCACCTTCTCAGTTACCTGTAGCAACTGAGCTTCCAGCCACCGCTGCTAAAATTTTCAAGTACCACTGTCAGTGCTTCTTTGCTGGAAGAATCCTTTGGCAGTTGTAACTGCCTGCATGTGTGCATGTATCTCTGCAGAGGAAAGCAGCTGGGAGCACATCTGCTGGACAAACAGGGCTTTTGGGTGAGGGGAAGGCAGTGAGCAGCAGTGACTGAAACAGAGGCACAGGAATGGTTTGCCAGTCTGTGTTTAACGGAGCTCCTGGGATACGTGCTGGCTGTCTGGCTGGGTTGTGCTGTGCCGGGCACCGAAACCTGGGTGGGACTTTCCAGTGTTGACTGTGAGACTGGATCGAGATTAGATAAAGCTTAATTATTACTTCTGCTGGAATTGGCTAATTATATCATCAAGAGGATAGCATGTCCCAGGCTCACCAGAGTAGAAACTGAGGGACAGGGTCTGAATGCATTTCTGCTCACATGAAAGGTGAACTCTTTTGAAGTTAAACCTTGCAAATAGTCTCCTGTCCTCTTCGTATTCATCACTTTGTTGGCCTGGGAGAAGAAAACAGTCAGCTGTTAACCTTGAGCAAACTTCAGATATGAATTTCTTCAACATGCTGTTTCCTGCACAAACCATTTAATTTGTATCTTTATTTGACTATATTTCCCAGTAGATTAAATTATTCCATTGGCTAATTATCCTATTTTATTAACCCAATCTCTGTTTTAGTAACAATGTCCAGATCACAAATGCAGTAACTGAAGAAAAATAGTTGCCCTGATCCCGACACGCTTGTTTTAATAACAAATTTTTTGTGCTGTGTGTCCATTCATTCCCTGAGTGAGCAGAGATGACAGAAGAAAGACCTAAGTCCTTTAGCAACAACACAAGGTTGAGCAAATGAGAACAACGCTTCTGCATCCTTCTAAAAAGGTGCCTCCGCTTCAGCGGTGGGGGCCGAATGCTCTGCTTGCCTGCGCCAGCCCGATGGCTGCTGCTCGGGAGCGTTCGCCTCCAAAACTTCTGATGACAAACGCGGTTTTCAGAATTAGGCAAAAATTCTGATGACTGTAGTGAATTTAACATGCTATTAAAAACAAGCTCTAATTACTTATGGTTCATAAAGCTTATTTCTTCTTGGAGCAAACCCAGCAAAATATGAGACTTCTTTTCGTTCTATTCTGTTTTACACTGATAAAATGACATTTCGGAAAAGGCTGAAAAACATGGAAACAGTTGAATACCTGGTTAGTTTTCTGAGTCTAAAAGTACTCTGTCATGTTATTGAATTTGAATAATGTGATTAAACTCATATATGACAGTATTCCTTTCCAGAGCTTTCTTATTAAAAAATGAGAAAAGTGTTAATTAGTTTATCCTACTTTCACTGTTAGAGTGTTAATTAATTTATCCTACTTCACTGTTGCATACCAATATTATTGTAATACACCCATAGCAAAACTGAGTGAGAGAAATTAAAGGACTCAGATTACAGCTGTCATTACTGTTCTGAATTTCCAACTGTCAATGTTTGTACTTGTTCTTTACACCAGACTAAAAAACCAGGAAAAATAATTAACTGCCCGAAAAAAGCTGAGAGCCAGCTACCCCATGTCATAAGATGCTCTGTCTCACACAGGTGATTGCTAGTGTAAGATGAATATAAAAGAACTTTTCTAATGTATTTGTATGACTTGCCACTCCTAGTTAGAAATAGAACAAGGAACAGGTAAGGATCTCAGCTTAGAAGACTGCATCAGTGCTCCACTGTGCTTTATTTGATCATGAAAAAAGAAATTTAACTCGCCATCCTGACACTCCCCTGGTTTCTAATCCACATCACTGCCCTTGAAAGGCTGCAAAGGAAATTTTTGCCATGAATGATGCAGTTAGGAGTTTGCCTGTTTTAAGTAAGCACCCTTTGTCCAGTGACAGTGTCTTGGAAGTTGTGATTAGTCATACAGCACGATCCCTCTGTGTAAAAGGCTTCATTTTGTTGTCAAGGAGACTAGCTTTTTTGTCAGATGCAGCAGTTACAGTGAAGCAGTAACGTGAAGGAAAACTACGTGTGCTTGTGATACTTAAAAAGACCCACTTCTCAAACTCCAGAAAAATTTGATTTGTCCTCCTCTCTTACACAGACACAGCAAGAATGGGTTTGCAGTCATTTCTCAGTACCCTTGCATCGTGCTCTCAGATCTGATAAATCCAAGTGGCAAGTCCTGCCTATCAGCTCCCATCAGGCAGACGAGACACACTTTTCTGCATTGAGACTATGGACAGTATAACCAGTTACGGCTCTGCTCTGCTCTTTGGAAAGTGGTGTTGTTTCATGTCCTTGTCCCACATGTCACAGACAGCCTGCTTACAGGAAGGGTCTGGCAAGGTTTTGTCTGACCTCTTGGCCAACAAGTGTGTGGGCAAGGAGATGTTCTGCCTTTTGTTGTGCTCCACTTTTGTGCTACCTTGGAAGGAGAAGGTTGGGGGGAACTTCAGGGCCTCTTGGTCCCTTCTCTTGCCTCACCTCTGGTTCATCTGCACCCAGGCCAGTCCCTTTACTTTTGCTTTGAAAGCAGAGGAAGCTGTTTGAGGTACTTTGAGGACTTAGTTATCCATAATAGCCCATGTTACATAGAAAAATTCTAAAAAAAACCCTTCAAAAATTCAAGTTTCTAAAGTGTATTTCACTTCACAACACTCCACATCCAGATTTTGTTTAGTACTGGTTTTATTTTGTCAATATTCTGAATTGATAATAATGAGAAATGTATTTTATTAGAGTGCTGAAGATATCTTTATACTGTGTGAATTTAGAGTCTGATCTGTCACTGATGAACGTGCTGGGATTTCAGAAAGTGTTTCCCTGCTGTGCTGAGGATTAGAAATCTTCCCACAATGGATTTTATCTAGTGACACTCTTCAGTCGTTTCAAGCTCATTAGGCTATCACAGCTATGACATCTCCTAGTGAGGCTGCAACTTCAGAAGTACCCTGTGCTTTACTGTATCATTATTTCATTTTATGAGGCATGGGAAGGACAGGAACCAGAATGACAATTCACCCAACCCTGCCCTGCTTTGTCCTTTCCCCTATGCCTCTTTTATAGCTGCCTACAAAATCACAAAGCTGATCTAAAGGAAAGCATCGCCGATTTTTATAAGTGCACCTCCCTTTTATCTGTCCCATGTTTTCAGCTTTGCCAAAGAAATGATAACCTGCTGCCATCGAGCACAGGCATTTTTTTCATCTTATTCAAAGATGACAGTTATGACCGGTTTTATTTACTTTCCACCTTACGAGTGCATGGGGCGGGGGTGGTGAGGCTGCTAGCTGAGCTGAGCATCTTCCAGCCACAACTCAGGGATGGTCCCCGTCCGCAGGACCCCTGGGACAAGGCAAGCAGCTGTCAGAGCAAACAGTGAAAGCGTGGGAAGGAAAAGAAGGGCAACGGTGACGGAAAATGGTGCCTATGGATTATAGAGAACACGCAGTGCTCAGATTTTCCTTTTGAGGCCTCAAGTCAGCAAGTGCTAGGTTAGTGATGCCTCTATTCCCAGTGGTCCTGCCGCCTGCCCATTAGCAGTTGGATGTTCCCAAGCAGCTTCAGAGTAGCAATGGGCTCTGGGAAGGGAACCAACCAGGCTGGGCAAGCAGCCCCAGCCCTGCGAACCCGTGGGAAAGGGAGCTTTACAGCTCCTTGCACTGGCAGCTGGACATGTGGAGTCAAGGCTCGTGGTGGTGCTGGAATGGGGAAGGCAGGCCAGGAGGATGCAGGAGGAGGTCAGACATGAGGTTGACCAACCAAGTCAGTGACAATAAATGCCCCTGGGGAAGACACAAGGAGTCCTGTCTCTGCTGCTGGTCAGGAAGAGGAACACCCATCCTGCATTATCCTGACCATATTTCACAAGAGGACACTTGGAACAGCCAAACACCTGAAGCCCTCGCAGCCTGTCCTACCACTCACCATCTCTCGTCCTCCTGGCTGGCTCTGTCTGTTGCCAGCCTGGGTGCTGCATGGGCAGGGACAAAACCACCCAGATCTCTGTCAGTCCGGACAGGCTGCTGGGCTTCTGGATGCGATGGCCAATGCCACACAGGAACCTGCAAAGAAGTGACTGAACTGCATTCCCTCTTTGCTGTATTGACACTGGTGTTTTCAATGGTCTTTAATGTATTTCAGGCGTGCGTTAGGTGGCCGCTCCTGCATTCCCTACCAAGGAGTGCTGATCTACGTGATCTACTACAACCCGCTGCTCTGGCAGCGTGGACAGACCCCATCTCTACGTACCTGCTCAGTGCAGTTCCAGACAGAGCAGCGGGGCTGACGTCTGACAGTGTGCCGTGTTGCAGGTCCCCAGCTGGCGCCATGCCGCCCACCCTCCTGCTGAGGCACTGACAGCCTCTACCCCCAGCCACATCACTCGCTCCAGACCCTCCGTGCCACAGCCGTGGTTTACAGAGACAAACCTGCAGCTCTGGACTGGAGACCAGCAAGTGGTGTGCCATCTCCCTGGCAGAAGTATTTACCATAGATTTGATGGAGGTATTTTTGCCACAATATGAAAACTGATATATCCTGAGGTTATATGAGATAAATGCAAAGTCAGAAAAAGTAAAGAATCACCTCTGCTGACCCGTAAGATTAACACATAGACTTAGACCTCTAGGATACAGCTGTCTTCAAAGACAGGACTGACTTCTCTTAGCAACACCCCTCCAGTACAGACTGATATGGTTCAGTGACTTCTTCTTTATTTATTTGACAAACCCTGAATCCTTAGTTACTGTACTTACCACGGAAGGATGACATTTCATGTTGGAAAGGACTCTGCTTGTTTTTTTAAACATGGAGAAGTAACATTTTAATTTAAACATTTATTAAACCTTTCATTTAAACACTTGGGACAGATCTTTCTCCAAAAATAGAAGCAGTTATTCTTAATTTGCAAACATTTGCTTGTTTTTTAAGACTCAAGACCTGAAGAGTCTGAGTGTTGTGCTTTGCATTTAGGTCTGTGGTGGAGATGAACAGTGTCTAAATGTACTTGTATATGGACAGCTTCCTTGTGACAAGAGAGAACTTGGTGAACAGAAATTATAGCTTTCTGCATCTGAAAGGATTTTGAAGCTTTCATCCTCAAGGTTTCAGGGACGTGTCCCTCAAAATCTGGCTTTTCCTTCATTGTATGTTGTGACTCAGAGGAAGATCTCACCTGGCTTGCACACAGGACTGGGAGAGACAGGGGCAGAAAGGTGCAGCGCTGGAGCACTGCGGTAGTCATGGGGTGACCTGCAGCCTAATGCTCTACTGAGACTTACAGGGAAGTGCTGAGACCATGGCTCCACTCCTTCCAACCCAGCAGACTCCAGTGAGAGGAAGGAGACATGTCTCTGCAGCTCCCAGTGGGATACCATTCCTCATTCCCAACAACTCTGCCTCTCTAGCGGAGTCTGGCAAGACAAATGGACTGAAACGCCAGGCTCAGTGTTGTTCAGGGACCAACAGCACTGTCCAGGAGCCTCCAGGAAAGGGTGAAGCCCTTCCTGGGGGTGCAGGAACCGGCTGGTGGACTGGAGCTGCTGCTTTAGATGCAGGGGAGCATCCTTTTCAGTAGCTGCCTCTGATCTCAGGGGGTGTTCAAGTGAACTGGGATTTTGGATACCTTCCAGACCTAATCTACAAAACAGTATGGTAGAGAGGAGCACCGAGATCTACTGATGTCTCACCAGGGAACTGGGGAAATGCCATAAAAAGCATTCAAATGGAAAAAGAAAAGGTAGGTTTGGGAATTGCTTGTTTTCCCCCCAGGCCATTTGTACTCTGTTTCCTGTGGACTTTGGTATCCAAGACTGATTTCAATAGGGGGTAAGTCACAGACTTTAAAAAAGCTTCCATCCTGGAAAGTACCAGTGGCCAGCTGGTCCTAGGAGGTGAGTGACCCCACATAACTGCCTCTGCAGCCAGGTCTTCTCCTGACAGCTGAGTGCTGCTGGGGCAATGAATCCCTCCACTGCCACTGGGTGGGCCATGAGCAGAAAATGCTAGAGAATGTCTGAACTGAACTTCAGGTGGCTCACCGAGGGTTTGCTTTCCTCTGACGTTCCGTGCTGTACTTTAGCAGCTGCACACACTGGCATTAGCAAAAAGCGTGTAACACTTCCAGGTGTCTGATGGTCCTGATACTTCCAGCTATGGAAGGTGCCTTTGTCTTCTCAGGTTGCTTTTATTTTTGCTGCAGAGCTTCCCAATCCTCAGCAGAGGGAATTTCCCAGAGGGTAAATGGAAGATCTTTATGACCATGGGGACAGGGATTGCAGCTCATTAAGGTGAGATAATTTTTGGAAACTGCAAAGAAAATCCCTCATAGGAAAACTAATTTCACGTTGGTTATTCAGGGAAGTAAAAAACCCACCCAAACCACTAAAAGATACAAGACAAAGACATAAGGGAGGGGAACAGGCCATTTTCCAAACACTGCCTCTCTCCTGCCAGCATCCTACCTAGGCTATACTGGCAAAGGTATCTCTGGATCACATGTGCCTGGAAATGTCCTCGGTGGATGTCTCTCATGGTGATGGATGCTGATTGAGGAATATCGATGTCTAGAGATGTATATAGGCATTTGGAGGCAATTTTTGAAGGCACCCAGTTTTCACAGTAGCCCCCTTTGAAAGTGTTTAGCTGGGCAATTTTCAACCACCTGCAACACAGAGACACACTGTTACCTACCTACCTACCTACCAGCCCTTAAACACCTTGCTCTATTTATACAGGTGAGTTGTTAGAAGATGTTACAGCTGGTGAAGAAGTTTTAAATTCTCCCTATTAATAATATGGATGCAGCCCTCTGCTCCCAGCAGAGAAAGAAAGAGGAGACGGCTCCTTCCTCTGTGCCTTTCGTTACAGCTGCCATCACCACTGCTGCCCTCCTTGTGTCGGCAGGAAGGCGTATAGGACAGCCTCCAAAGGAGAAATCACAATTCGGTATATTGGTGGGACCTGTCACAAGTGCACACTGAAGTAACACTGCAGAGCCCAAGCCCACCAGTGGCAGAAAAGCCAGATTCATTCCGTGAGCCATGACTGTGAAGCTACAGACCTGATCCCCACTGGGAAAAAGAAGTTCATGGCATTCATAGCAGCTTGAATGCTGCTTTCTCCTGGGGTTCTAGAAGGCCTTGCACAGTGGGATGTGAACATGGTTTGGGCTTCATGAAACTTACAGGGGTATAAATGAGCGGTCTTCATAATAGAAGGGAAAAAAACACCCTAAGCTTGGAAGCTAAAATTACCTGAGGAACAAAAACTGCTTAAATGTTGCTGTTGCTGGAAGGAAGCTCCTGGTGCAATTCTTACTGGGTCTCTCTGCTGCCAGTTTCTAAAACAAAACTAACTGTCTGGTGGCCTCTTTTGAAGTGCCTGTTTGCCAGAGGGCAAATGTTTGACAAGATTAGACAACTCAGATTACGTGCAAAGCATTACTAAAACTCTGAATTACGTGAAGTTTTTTTCAAGGCAGTAGAATGTATACTGTTTTCAAGACATCAGTTTTACCTTTCACACCAGTATGCACTGGGTCAGCTCTTTACCACTGTTGTGATGGGCAGCCTCAGCTGGATCCCTTTCTGAGCCTGCTGTATATATGTTTCATGAAAAAGTGAAGTGTGATTTTATTCTTTTATTTTCTTTCTAACCCCTCCCATTCCCTAATCTTGCATAGCTACTTTTTGAAGCAAAGAGCAAGAGGAGAGGAAACATCAGGTCAAACAATTAAATGATACATAATTAGCGCTCTTCCAGCTGCTGCTAGGGTAAGAAAAAGCCATGGCTGCTGGCTTGCTGGCCCTCCAGACAAAATCACCCCAGTACCAGGGGTTTGCTGAGACACTTTCCTCCAGGAACTTTCCCCAAGGCAAGGAGTATCTCTAACATGGAGTGATACAAAAGGCTGATTTTGGGTAAGCGCTCCTCACCCATAAAAAAAACACAGTCAACCTCATCAGTCAAAGGAACAAATGCCACGAATTAAACCATGTTCTCAGCGAAGGGTTGTGTCTTCCTAGACTCAAGGAGAAATGAGTAGGGAAATAAAGCTCTGATATCAGTACAACTTTACTAGCAAGTAGTGTGGAGTCTCTATATTAAAAATATCTAGCTTTACATATCATTACAGTTAAAAATAAAGGAAGCATATTTCAGGCAGAAATTTATAATGCTAAGAGTACTCTAGAGCAATGAGTTGTAACAGGGTAACTTTCAGGGGACTTCAGCAAGAGAAGAGACATCCTTAATGTTCTTTTTAAATCTCTTCCCTTTTAAAAATGACTTATTAATGACTTTATTAAATTTATTTAATAAAGCATAATTTTTAGAACCTGGAGCTGCTTTTCTACAAACAATGTCATGAAGTGCCAGTTTATCCTGGAGGGACTCGGGAAGGATAGAGTCTAGTTTTCTCATCATTGTTGAATCTGAGTAGCTTCTCCTTCCTATATCACTGAACGTATCTCCACCAGGAGATGGTGGTTAGGCATCCAGCAGACATGGCAGCCCTACCTCCCAGTAGCCCCTTATCTTCTTCACTTCTCTGCTGTCTCCTGGTATAACAAACTGTAGAGGACTGAAGGCAGTGGGTTGATTGACATGGATGATGTGCAGGTGTAGCTCGTTCCCACTAAGTGGTTAAATAGCCCTGAGGCCTGTAGGAGAGGGGGTCAGATGGGGAGGAGCAGTGTGGTCTGGCCTCTAGAGGAAGGAGATTCAGCATGGACGGTAGAATCTGGCCCACGGTAAAGCCTTGTTGCAGCCTCCTAGTTTGGTTGTGCTGTGGCAATGGGTGCCCCGTGTGAGGCTGGCTGAGCTGGACTCTGTGACTGCAAAAACAAACAATCCTGCAGCAAATGTGCAATGATGGTGAAGAAGGCTGGAGGTATTGTGTGGAAATAGCAGAGGAGGGTAGTGATAGGGAGTTGTAAAAGTCTTGTTTCTTCTTTCTCAGCTGCTACATGATTTTCATAGGTGAAACTTTCTTTTTTTGTGTGTGTTTGTCTTTTCTAATACCTAGCAATATTACCAAGAAATAACAACTCATGATGGGTGTGACCACTGAGAGGGTTGTCAAGGACTGGAACAAGGTCTTCAGGACAGAGGTCATGGCCTGAAACCTGCTGGTTTTCAAGAAGTGTTTGCACAATGATCTTAAATTTATGGTTCAACTTTTAGGTTGCTTTCTATGGAGTCAGGAGCTGAAGTTGATGATCCTCCTGGGTCCCTTCCAGCATAGGATATTCTATGGTTCTAGATAATCATGTTAAGGGAGATGCATGCCTGTGCAATGGTTAGAAGTTTATGCCATGACTGGCACCCTGAATGAGCTAAGGAAATCAGACAATTAAGGTATTATTTTCTTAATTCAGTGGGGGTGGTTCGATCCTGCAAGGTTCGATGGAGGAAAGAAACAGCAATGGGTGTCCCCCCAACCCTTTCTTGGCGCATCCTTGCCTCAAAGGTGGCGCTTTGCTTGGGGTTTAAAGAAGCATGATCCCTGATGGCAAGAACTGTGTTGGAAGAAGCTTGTGGCGTACACAGACTTCTGCTATAAATAAACTGATTCAACTAGTTTGCAGTGGTGCCAGTGCTAATGGTGATTTTTTTACTGGGTCAGAATAAAGCATGGCATCCACATAAAGAGCTCTTGGCATCTGCTGTATGTTGATAGTACTGTACCCATGGAGTGTTGAAGCCCTGGTGCTACAGAGCAGAAACTCCAGCTCCAGGGTCCTGTGTCTGTTCTACTAGTCAAGGAAGCAGTGGGGTTACCTGAAGGATCCTCATTTAGAAAGGGGGAACAATTTGTCATAAAGTTTGTTGTAAAATATAAATGTATAGGTAAAACATAACAATTTGTCATAAAAAATTAAAATCTACTGTGATCAAAGTTACATCCTGAGAAGAAAGCTCATGGCTGCTAGATGTGCTGCACCAAGAAAGCTCCAGAGATATTAATGTAATGGCATCTTCACAAAGGAATCCAGATATCATCTGATGCTCGTGTCTGAAAAAAAGGAGTAATGATTTGTTTGTCTCTTGGTCACTGCCAACCTGCATTAGGTGTTATGGGTTGATTGCTAGACCCTGAGTTTATCTCAACATTTACCCCCCCACCCCCCTACCACACACACATTTCTTTCAATAAGACAGCAATCTGAAGTTAAATATGCTTGAGAATAATTGTAATTAGTTGTTAAATCATTTTACAGTAAGAAATACTAACCCATTACATAGAATGCCTGAAGCCTTGTTAATTTTTTTTATTTGGCTTTGAGCAGGTGCTCAGCCATGCAAACTACCATAAAGCATGTTTCTTGTGCTGCTGTACTGGGGCATGTAGGTCCCAGAAAGGTGGTTCAACTGAAGGTTAATTGACAAAGCCAAAGCTGGTTTTCCACTAGGTAAATTCTTGCAAACCTGGTTCATGAGACTGTATGTGTTCAATTAGCTCTGTTTGTCTTTGCACACTGCCAGCACTCTTCAAATCTGCTTAGATAATGAATGCGATATAGATATGGCTATAAAGTTTAAGCCAATTACTGGTAATGCGCTATTCAAAAAATGATAATGGAACTATATAATAGCAGTTAAATAAGCACTGATCTTTTAAATCTTTAATGATAACAGAAGTCCCATTCTTTCCCTACATGTATTGCCATTAAAATAAAAATATTTAAGAAATTGGCACTCAAGCCACCATCTAGAAAAACCATACATCAGATATGTATATCGAAGGCAAGACCTTCAGTTCCTTTTGAAGCAATGCTGCAAATGAGTAACACTGAAAACTCCAGTGAAACACAGCAATTGCCCAAGACTTGTGTTCAATCCCATTTTGCTATTATTGTAGCTTAATGTTTGTTTGTTTATGTGTTATTTGCAGTGTGCTCATGACTTGCCAGGCACAGCCCAGATTTAAAAAGGGAGTTTCTAGCTCTGAGATGGACTGTAATAGAAAAACAGGGATTAGGTTTTCTCTACACCATGATTCATAGCCTTCGGTGAAAAACTCACCAAGATATGTGATAACACATTCTAAGCTAAATGTTCCAAGTAACAGACAGGTTTGGGGGTTTGGGGCATTTCGTGTTTCAGCTTCCTGGTAAAACACTGATGATGATTGTTTATGCAAGGACTCTGTTGAGAGCATACATGAAAGAAAGTACACAGTTCAGAAAAGCATTTCAGCAATCCTTCATTAAAGCCCCAAATGAGGGTCATACAGAGGGGATTTAAGCAATTACAGCAGATCTACCCACTGGAAAGCAAATGAATGCAAAGTATTAGACCCAATTTTATTTTTTTTTTTTGCACTAAGCTCCTCAGTGCAAATCATCAGTCATGAAGAAAAACAAGTACCACTGAGCTAAAGTCAGCTCCGGAAAGTAAATTCACAATTGAACAGATAGGATGAAAATAAAAGAAACTGGATGCTGTGGCAGGAAATACAGAGGGAGCGTATTGAAGTGTGATGGCTACTCTGCAGCTTCTCCAAGGTGCAAGCCAGCCGGTAAGACCCGAAAGGGAGCCAGAAGGGGCTTTGTGCTGCCCACCGTGGCAGTGCTTGGGAGCCAGGGAGCCAGCCAGCTGTGTGAGTAGGATCCCCAGCGCTAACAGCCATCCTCAGGACAGGACTGTTTGCTAGGTGTGCTGAGCTGAGCCAACCTGCCAAGCTCCAGAAAGAAATATCTGGCAGGAATATGCAATGGCTGGAGATGAGGTTACTGCCCTGGGAAGGGGTGATGAGCAGCTTTGTGCTGATAATTCAGCTCTTGTAATGCCCGTGCAGCCATTTGAATCGGGGAGTACGGTGCATACAGCCCAGCGAAGAGCTTCACATGAAAATGCCTGGAGCAGGAAATCTAGCCCAAGGCAGGTCGTGTTGGGCTCCGGTTTCACCTAAAAGTACTGGACTATCCGACAGTGTAAATATGCAAGAGAAAGCCTAGCATTTTAAGCAGGATTCTGTGCTAAACAACATTTTTATAGCACTAATGAATATAAACTGATTACCTGAAGAGAATATTAGAAGGCTATAATAATGGTAGAAAATTTCATATTATTCACCCATTTTCTGGGGCAGTCTGGGTCATCCTGTCATCCTGTTGATGTCCTGGTTTCAGGGCACCCTGAGGGAGACCCAGGTCAGCCAGGCTCACTGAGAGAGAAGAGCACGTTGGTAGAAGGAGAGGCACCAGCTCTAGGAAAGCATCAGCTGCCAAAAGAGATTCTGGCATTACGAGGGCCAGCATCCGACCTGTGGGAGCTGCAACACTCTTGGTGGTGGGGCTAAAGCCTCCTTCTGCAAGCAGGTGGCTTGGCCTTGGGGGAGGTAATGCAGCTGCTGGGTTGCTCTGCCTGGCTGTGCCAGGTAAAACGTCCATGGGCACTCCTGGCTCATGGCAAATGCAAAATGCTCCATTCACCTTGGGGAAGGAGCACAGGCATGGGCTGTTAGCGGGACTCAGGTGACATGCGACAGCTCATTACACCATAATGTGCTTATATGTCTAGCCTGAAGATGTATCTGTTACCACTCAGTGCTTTCCATTTGTGATGAGCTGAACGACATGTCCCTGTCAGGCAAGCATTTGCCTGAATGAGTAATGAATCATCATCTGGATCCCAGTTTAGTCCCCCTGTTGGTGTGAGCAGTCCCGTGGCTTTCTGTGGGTGTATTTGCAGTGGGGAAAAAGCACTCAGTGTGAACTCAGATGTCAGAAGCAACCTGTATGACCATCAGTTCTGATCATCCAAGTGCATCTCGGATTGGAGATCAACATTTCACATTTTTTCCTTCCTAGAATGCTGCAACTTTCCAAAGAACTGGGAGGTTCTACTTCATTTGTTGTTATTATTCAAGTGACAAAAGGCAGAGAGATCTCCAGCCCTTTCAGAGTCTGATGTCATGCCACGGGGGCAGTGGGATCAAAAATGTAGAGCACAGTTCCTCTCTGCCTTACAGGGCTAAATCATACCTGCTCTGGAGAGCAAGGCGAGTGAGCAGGAGCCAAGAGAAAACCTCACTCTCAAGCTCTTCTGGGTTTTGTTCCCACTTACCGGTTTGGTGTGTGTCAACACGTACAACGGTGCAAAGACAGGAGCTAACACCCTACCCTCAGCAGACAGGTGGAAATGTGGTGCCCTGAGGAGGCTGGCAGGTTTCAAACTAACATTAATGTCTTAATAATCCCACTCAAGGGTACTGAAACAGGAACAAGAATTCAGGAGGCTGGAAGGGAAAGACTCAGCAAATGAAAAGGTGAAAGGGGTCCCAGGAAGGCTAGGAGGGGAAGGTGTGGAGGGACGATAGTGGCAGAGAACTGAGGCTCAAGCTGGAACCACTGTCCCACCAATACTCATGGCACAAAGCAGTGTGACCAGGCCCAAAGCATTATGCCCACAGGCTGACCCCAGCAGCAATTTTGGGGGGTTACCCAGGCTGGGTGCACCCTGTCAAGGCAGCGGATTGCTTTTCTGGTACCACCCATGGTAAGAACCATGGCAAGGTGGGATGCTGCCACATCTTTTCAGCTGGGAAACAGTGATGAAAGCCCATGCAAAGGGGCTACCAGTGCGACCAAAGGTCCTCTCTCCTACAAAAACTCTTCCTTGGTTTCTTTCACTTAGCCTAGCAGAAATTGTTCAGATCAGAACAGTTACTTTGGGTATGCAGGAGGAGTTATTGGCTCAGCAAACTAAACACCAATAAAACTGGGATAATGAGACATTATTTATGCAGTGGAGCCATTATGCTTTTATTTATTGCACTCACTGTAATTACAGTTTCACCAGACCTGACAGAAACACATCCTTTAAAGATGTACTCAAAGAAAGGATTTATCTGAAAAGGAAAAATCTCACAAGTGTTAGCCATAACTTAACTTTCTACTGGACTTTTTTAGGTAGGGGGAGAGAAAATATAAATAATGTATTTAGTAAGAAAATATGTTTGTTTGTTTTTTAACTCTTTGTCATGTTTCCAACCTCCTCATCATTCTAAAAGGTCACACAGTGAAAGCTGCTGTCATACTGCTAAACCCTGACAGCAGCAGTGGCTGCTTTATAGCATGGGATCTAATAAACCAGCACATACAGAGATGCTTGTGGAAAAGAGATTGATAGCAAGCAGAGAACCCCGCTCAGACAATAAAACTTGCCTTATGGCAGCTTCAGCAGGTCTCTCACATTTCTGGCATCACCAGGTCTCTCACATCTCTCAGGTTTTCAGCTGAATTGTCTTTCCTGAGTTCTGCTCTGTCATCAAAATATCAGTTTCATATTCACTTTTTGTCTAATCCACATTTCCTTCTAAGAAAGTGAGACTTCACTTGTGAGATGTAACCTCTTTGTAATGTAACCAATTTGTTTGGCACGTTTCACCTATCAGATATATCTGATAGGTGCCTCTATATAAATACCAATGTAAAGGCAATACTTCATCTGGTGGAAGAATGCATATATGGCTAATGATGAGCTCTGTTTCCAGCTGATTTCCAGGCCCCCTCCCTGAAGCAAAGCCTACTCTCACCTGGTGCAAGGACTAATATCATCGTGAGCTTCTCTTGCTCAGAGCAGGGACAGCCTTCTGTGCTCAGTAACTGCAAACACACAGAGAAACCCTCAGTCCCTCTCTGCTAGGACTTACAGCTTTGCAATGTTACCATCTGACTGTTGGTTTTACAACGATGTTCAGAGGCCCTGGCCAAAGCCAAGGTCCTGCTGTGTCAGCCATGCAATGACCACACAGAAAATGCAGCCACATGTGAGATCCACTACAGCCACACTGGAATTAAGGTTGATTTCCCCCCCATCCCGGTGTGTAGATTGACAATGAAAACCCCATGGACTGGATAAACTGTGTAGCTTGGTCCTGTCTTAGTGTCATGGTTCAACCCCAGCCAGCAACTGAGCCCACTCAGCTGCTCCCTCCCTGCCCCCAGAAGGATGGGGGAGAGAATCAGAAGGGTAACAGTGAGAAAACTCGTGGGTTGAGATAAAGGCAGTTTAACAGGTAAAGCAGAAGCCACGCACACAAGCAAAGCAGAACCAGGAATTCATTCCCCACTTCCCCTGGCAGGCAGGAGTTCAGCCATCCCCAGGAAAG
>JAVJGJ010000059.1:5990955-6004611 GCA_035590215.1 Microhierax caerulescens
TGAGGCCGAGGTCGCCGTTTTGAGGGGTAGCGCCTGGGTTTGAGGCCAAGGTCTCCGTTTTGAGGGGCAGCGGCTGGAGATTTTTTTTTTTTTTTTCATATTTAAACTGGCAGACAAAAGCAAGGCTGCTATGTTTTTCTTATCTTTTTAAAATGTGAGATATAAATGTATTTCATAGTGATTTTGTTACTTGAAAGTAAATATACTGCAAATTGTTCGGTTCATGAGTGACAGAAATGTTAGATTTTCTATTTAATATGTTTTTACTATAGAGATAAATTAGGAAAGCTGCCTGGAAAAGGAGTAAGGAAGGTGATTACATTAAGTGTAGGGTGACACATTGATTTTTTCTGTCTGTGTACACAGTAGAAACTGTGGAGCTGTCATTTTTACCTCTTCATGAGGGTGAAACTGGATAGAGTTTCCTCTGGCCTCCAAACCTTCAGGCTAAGATGTACTCACGGTTGGTTGTTCTCCTATGGTGCTCCAATGCAATGAGACCTCAGGTGAGGCACAGAACCTGGCTCAGGTATTGCAAACTGCCAGATCAGAGCTGATTTGGCTTCTCAGATCCCATTTGTACTTATAGCAGCTGACTGTTCAGTAGGTGTTCTCCAAACTTCTCTTTGCAGAAGTTAATGTTTTCAGTCCATCTCTCTAACGAAGGTAGGGGCTAACTCGTTCAGCATGCTCCACATTGCTCGTGAAGAGCTCAGTAAATAGTGGGGCCAGACTGGTGCCTAAAGGTATGCCCAGGGTATGGCCAATGCATCATATTTGAAGATGAATTCACCAAAGATGGGGTAAAATTATTTCAATTGTCTCAGTGGCATGACTGATCCACAGATCTTAATGTTAAGTATCGCTATTGTAATGGGTTAATACGACACAGTGACTTCTCAGCCATTTCATGTTTTGGCATGAGTGTTGTCACTAGGGTCATCCTGTCTCTTTTCTGAGCTAAATCTTACTGGTCTACTTTAGAAGTAGTAGGGATTATCTTGCAGAGTGGTGAAATATATTTTAAGATTATTTTCTTGTAGCCCATGGGAGCATGTGGTGATCTTTGTTGGATTTGATCTACGGTGAATTAATTAAAGTGAAAGCGGTAGTGTCTTACCCTGATGTGTTCTTGCAGATTCATAAATCAGTTTTAGAACTGTGCATGGCAGCCATGGGCTACATGTGGTAACTCCTCCGGGAATAATGTGTTTCTCACATAACCTTAGGCAGTTGATGATGCTGGTGTTCTTTTTCTTTATGCCACAGCATCTCCCCATCATAACTGTCACAGCTTCCCTGCTGAAAATTGAAAGAAGCCCTAAATCTTCTAAAATCATGACTTGTTTAAGTAACTAGGCTGAAGCTTGAATCTTGTACTTTACAATGCATGATATGGAAACTAAAGCTTCTTTATGCTTGTAATCCACCAGCACGAATTCTGAAAGGCGGAAATGGGAGATAGCAACAAACCAGACATTTTCTCATTTATACATATAACTCTGTATCTGATTCCCGTGTTTCTTATAGAAGTTCATATTTTTGCTGCAAACATAAACCCCAGAACTTGATGGGATTTCCATAACTAGCTGAATTACAGTGCAGAGGAGGGTAATTGATAGTTTGAATCGAGCTCCAAACTGTTTGGATCACCTGAATCAGAACTGTAGAGGAGGAAATCTCTCGGGGTCAGTCTCCATATTTGCATATTACTGCTACTTCATGGCTGTTAACTTATATATTAGCACTTACTTGCATAGTGTTAGAGTTTCAAAAAGATTCTGGGCAAAGTTTCCATTTCTGCAGGGCATGGCCAGACTGCCCAGTCCAGAGGTATGCAGAGACCTCCACAGAGACCAAGGGAATGATGGAGACCCCCTGGGCTGCGTGGAGACACAGAGCTGGGCTGTGTCTTTGTTTTGCTGAAGTTGAGGTGGTCTCCACCCCTCAGTCAGCCTCGACAGGGCAGTGCAGCCTGCAGTACCATGTTGTGTTTCCAGGGTGGGCTGCACAAGAAATACAGCATCAACCTAAACTTCAGGAACTGCATGGGGACCCCTGAGGAGGCACCTTTCCCTGTTAATGTTGGATTTTGTGGCTAGAAAGGCACCTGTGAAAAATTTCTTGGTGGTAAGAGTGTCATGAGGGTGGGGGTGGGGGTAGAAGCCACCCCCGTTGCTGCTCCTGGCTTGTGGGTGCACCTTCAGGCATGGAGAAGTGTCAGCAAGGTGGAAGAAGTGAGCATCAGATCACAGATTACTCTGGTTGTGTTGTCACACACCTCACCATCATCCAGGGCAGCTCCCATCCTCACCCATGGTCCTTCCCATGACCCAGCAGTGCAAGGAAGTGTGGAAACCACTCTCTGGCACAGACCCACCTCTGCGTGAAACCCCACGCACAAGGCGCCAGGGAAACAGGACCCTTCTTCCCAAGCAGCTCCGGCATTTGGTTCCTTCTGCAAAATGCTGTGCAGCAAGGTGAGGATGAAACACAAAGAAAAAACTGGATTTCAGCTCTACAGTTTCAAAGGCTTGTTGGCATCAGCCCTTCAGGGACTCTGCAAGGCATACCTGTCTGCAGCCCTCACTGTTAGCATCAAGTGCAGCTCTAAAGGGGAACAACTTTTTTTCTAGTCATTGTGGTTTGGGAACTCACTTCAAATATTTATTTTCAGTTTATAGTCATTTTTGTTTAAGTCCTTAGTACAGAATTGCACCTGAAAGCCTAGAAGATCTAAAGTAAAAGGAAGACTCGTGGCACCCTGTAATGTATTGCAAAAATATAATATCCATGGAGGAAGAAATCAAGTTAATGAAAGATTAATGTTGTTACAGGCAGCTCTGTTTTATGGTGTATCTACTTGCTTTTATTGAAGATCTACAAATATCTGAAAGAAAAGGCTAATGAATAATTCATTAATTCTTCTAAAGCGATGAGACTGTGACCTGTGTTGGTGAGCCTACATTTTTATTTTGAGATATTTGCTGTTTACAGGTTTTAATGGTCAGTGTGACTTTGAAGGACAGGGAGAGCCAGAATCTGTTGCTCAAACTTAATTTACCAGTGAGACGTCGAGAAGCCTAACAAACTTCTTGACAAAGCTGGTAAGTGCTTCTGCCACTCAATTTGGCATGATGTCTTGCTGCTAGAAGATCTTTGCTATCCAGCTTCTGCTCAATTTGTGTTTTCACAATTCAGCATCTACATGCAGGGGAACACCTCCCACCCTCTGTCTTAGTAAAGGTCTTGATAACCCTCCAGCTCACCACACTGCTCCTTGGAGTTCCTTGGTCATCTACATGGGAGCAAAGACGCTCATTTGATGTTACTGGATGCAGCAGCATCAGGGGCCCCCAGCCAGGCCACATACCCCCTTGCACCCTGCATAACTCCAGAAAAATGCAGTTACATCAAGCTGCAAGGAACAGATGAGATATCAGTGATACAAGCAGATGGAGAGGCCTAGAGGGGAGACATGAAGGGACAGACATCAGGAAGGGGCTGATCCCAGCACAGTGGCTATCACCTTACCTAACCTCCCTCACCTGCTGGCAGTCACGTGCTCTAAGACCATCCCTAGCGTATAGCAAAGGAGAAATGTCCAGATGAACAATTCCTCACATCTGGCCTATATTACTATTTTAGACTGAAATAAACTTCTGGTCCTTTCATCCAACTGGGTGTTGTGGTTGAACCCAGCTGGCAGCTAAACACCACACAGCTGTTTGCTCACTCCCCCGCAGTGGGATGGGAGAGAGAATCAGAAAAAAACTCATGGGTTAAGATAAAGGCAGCTTAATAGGACAGAAAAGGAAGGGAAAATAATAATAATGGTAAAAGAATATACAAAATAAGTGATGCACAATGCAATTGCTCATCACCCGCTGGCACTTGCCCGGCCAGTCCCCCTGCCAACTCCCCCCAGTTTTATTGTTCAGCATGACATCCTATGGTATGGAATATCCCTCTGGCCAGTTGGGGTCAGCTGTCCTGGCTGTGTCCCCTACCAGCTTCTTGTGCACCCCCAGCCTCCTCACTGGCAAGGAAGTAGGAGAACCTGAAAAGTCCTTGACTTAGTGTAAACGCTGCTCACCAACAACTAAACCATCAGTGTATTATCAACATAATTCTCCTCCTAAATCCAGAACACAGCACTGTACCAGCTGCTAGGAAGAAAATTAACTCTATCCCAGCTGAAACCAACTGGGGTTTGTGGGTTTGGTGGTCTTATGCTACTTGATGTGTGACTAATGGAGATGCAATTGAAAGGGCAAAAGCTTGGAGCCAGAGGGATCTTGCAGGAAGGAGATATGGGAGAAGAGGAGGGAGGATGGATGGACAAGGAGGAAATTCAGTGTAATCAAAGTACATGCTTAAGACTCGTTCAAAAAATATCTTTCAGCATGAAATGGTGAAATAGGTACTTTTTGTCCACATTCCAGCTGCAAGTTATGTTTTTCACTTCATTTACACAACAGGGGAGAAACCCACACATTTTCTAACTGCCTGGAATGTGCTCACTAAAAAGCCATGGTTTATTTGTAGAAAACTCAAGGCCCAGTGTTTATAGTCAGATCCAGGTTTCCTGTAAAGGCTTACATTGTCAGCTGCCAAAGTGTTTCCCTCTCTGCACCTGGTAATAAGCAGAGATCACTACCAACGTGCAGAAAGCCCTACATATGAGGAATAGGATTCATAAAAAGATTACGCAATGCATTTTCTTAAATCTCTGGGCAAAATACCAGGCAATGTAAAGAGCCAAAGCTCATGAAGCCCACCTCCTCCTGTGGCAGGGACCCTCAGTCGATGTGCAGAGCATGTACCGCACAGCAGCAAGGGATGTGCTTTGTTTTGCTGCTTAGCCAAAGGCACAGAAATAACCTCTGCTTTGTTAGAAATCCCGCTCTGTCTTAAACATCTTTGTGGGCTAGATAAAAAGATTCAGCTGACAAAGTCACAATGCAGAAAACAGCACAAGAAGCCTTTGATTTCAGAGAAGGATTTCCTGAATCATCATCGTGCCAGGAACCAAACCGGCTGTTGCCAGGAGGGCAGATCCTCCAGCAAGGCTTCAAGGAAAGAAGGGGCTGGAGAACATGTTGTCACCATTTGTCCCAATCTTGCTTATTGAAATTGAGGCTGGTTCCTGTGGTATTTTAGCAACTGTCATCAGAGTCCCGTAGCACTGTTGAACCTCTTGTGGGTTTGAAGAGGGGTGGGTTTTTTTGGTTTGAGGGTTTTTTTTAGTGTTTCCTGTCATAATAGGGTTCTGGAAAAATACTGTGTTTAAGAAAGCTAAAATTTGTCATCAGATTTCAGGATGTAGGTCCTATTACACTAGGAAAGATCATAAAAGTAGCATCTGGATTTTATTCCTTTCCTACAGCAGGTTGTTGCCCAGTGTGATTGGTACAAGCACATCAGGGGACCAGTGTTGTTTCATCTGAGCACCAGAAAGAAAGGGTGTAAGAGGGAAGAAAATCAAACCCAACAGAAGCTCTGAAGACCTATGTCCCCTACCCAAAACAGGTCTAATTTATTCCCAATTCACCCAGCTCTTGATACTGGGTTTTCCTTAGCAACATAGGTACTTGTGTCTCTTTGTCTGCATTATGGCACCCAACAAATGGGTACTCGATCCTTGCTCCTTCTCCACTTTGCCCTTTAGGGATGTATAAGCAGGAAAGCAATCTGAAGGTATTGTCCCTCTTTTGCAAATATATGTCTCAAACTTCTGCTTGAATTATCTTCTCACAAATCCGTAGTAAGTGTTAAGAACCAGGCAGAGCACATCATATTGTAAAACATTATAGACAGCTCCCAGATTATGTATGAAAGGTCAGGCCCAAGCATCTTATTACTGTGGTATATTCTCCAACATATGAGTTCATCAATCTTTTTATTGCAAGTCATTAATTCAATTTCAGAAAATGATAAATGCATTTATTTAGAACATTTTTTGTTAATAGACAACGGTGTTTTTCACCTGCACTATTAACTTCTTTATGTTTATTGAAATGCACGTGGACTCAGACCAAGCATCTGGATGGAACTTTACTTTGCAGAAAAACATTTTTTTCCCCTGTAAACTCATAAATTCAATTGTTTGGGGTAATATACAATGAAAATACTTCTTTTCTCTTTCTATTTCTGTGAAAATGAAGGCATTAGCAAATTTGCAGCCAGCTTAAATTGACTAGAAAAATTGTATGGAACCTCTGGAAAAGGTTAGATTAAAGATTACTTAATGAATGTCTAGCAAATTTTTATGCAGATAGAAATATAAACTGGGTGGTCTTTAATCAGGAAAGAAGAAATGGAGTTTATCATAAGTAATGGGTGTTTAATATTCCTTACACATCACATAAATGTAAAATGGGATCTGCATGTATCTATTTATCTGTCTGTCAACCTACCTTCAGGTGGCAAAATGAATCTAGCAGAGGACACCCACACTTGCACTGTACACAAAGCAAAATAATATTTGGGATCTTGCTTGAATATGGAAGGACTTCAGGATTTCGGCTCAGAGGACAGATCCTGCCAGCTAATCTGTACTGTTATAACCAGAGGAGGAGCTGCTGTAGCCTTGCACCTTGCAGGGCACAGGCAGCATTTCCAGCAGCACCTCCTCACAGTTTTTGCTACCTATTTGTCTTCCAGCAGAAGAGGCTGGAAAAAGCTGGGACAGGGGCTTGCAGGTTCCCTCTGGGGATCCTTGATGCTTTGTATCTTCTCCAAGGAGCAGAGGTGCTGAGGGCTGCTGACTGGCTGAGCGCTGGCTTTCTCCAGGCTTCATAAAACTAAGGACCCTTGGGGATCCCTCAGGTGATGAAAAGCCACCTTTAAAGTTTTGAGGGAGCTGCAGCAGCTGCTGAGCCTGCGCCCATGCCCCATCTCATCCCCTGCCATGGGGGGCTCCAGGTTCTGGGTGCTGGCAAGAGACCCCATGGAGAGGAAAACCTGCTGTTCTTTCAGGAGTGACAGCTGGGCAGTAAAAAGCAACCAAGTGGCATGTTCTGAACACCAGGTCTTGTGTCTCTCTTGGGAGAAAAATAGAAACTACTAAGGGCACCCCAGAAACTTTCCAGTACTTTGGCTGCAGTGGGACAAACCTGGCTTCGTTATCTGCTGCAAAGAACATGTTAGATGGGAAGCTGGCTTTACAGGAGTTTATCAGAGTTATGAAGTAGAAAATTGGCATGCTTCTTAACAATTTATAACCATAAACATTTTCTTTCCCAGATACAGTATTTCCCTGCTCTCTATAAAATTCCTCTCTGTGAGGCATTGCTATTCTGGATATATCTTTTCCCTACTGAGAACTGACCTGCATACTTTATTTAATGTCTCTCTTATTCTGCTTTCTAGCAGATAGTCTTCCAGCTGGTTTCTCCAGGGACCATGACATGTTTTAGCCATGTGAAGCAGCTGGAAATGGCAGGCACCAATGAGAACAGTATCCCAATTTTCTGAGAGCTGACCCAAGCAAAGAGAAAGGAGGATCTGTTCCAAATACCCAGCGAAGAAATCAAGATTTCTTCTTGACTGAAGAAAGTAAAGCAAGCTAGATCTGTTCCCAGTGGAGTGTCAGCTCTGACAGCCTCTATGGCTTCAGAGATGTTGGGCTGATCACCCCTTGCCCACCAGCAGAAGCTGGTGGATGTCATGTCAGTTTGCATTTGCCCTTGATTTACCTGTTACTGGCCATGCATGTTCTGAAATAGCTTTATTATCCCCTTCCTAGCAGCAGGACAAGAGCAGGCAGCAGCAGCAGCCCCAAGGCCAAGGGTGTCCAAGCCCTTCTCCTGGCTCTAGTGGAAAGAAGGATGGCTCATGACCAGTGTGGTAAGCTCCATGCTGCAGACATATTGCTGTGAGCTTTTGCAACCAGAAGAGCTCTGCGACCTCATTTAAGTACTACAAACAGAAATAAAATGCTAGCTCTGAAAATGGAGAGTTGGATCCTTTTGGATTACACAAAGCCAGGCATTTTGAGCATTTCTACTCTTTAAGGTTTGTAAAACTTTCTCTGGGTGCTGCGACAGAAAACTTTGCTACAGTTCAAGGTATGATTTTTCTCTCTGTGGTTCTTTCCCAACAGCGTAGAAGTGACAGCGAAGAACCCACACAGATTCACTAGCTCGTGGTTTTCATTTTAATACCATTTTTGGCCTCTTCTCTAACATGCCATCTTAACTTTACAATAACCAAATAATTACTGTGTACAAAAATTCAGGTAAATGTTCTTGCAGAACTTCAACTCCTCCTCGTTATTGCTAAGCTGCAGGAATGAGGCCCTATTTGACAGCATATGAAAGGCCAGATCTGTTAGTATCTCGTAATGAAATGTGTTTTCTGAAAGTAAATACAAAAGCTGACTGAACCAATATTCTCAAAATTATTTATTACTGTTCTCTAAAGAGAAAGAAAGAAACAAAGTCTCCCTAGAGATTCAGTTGACACAAAACAATTCCAGCGGGTGATGTTAAAGAGTGGGTCCACATTTAATGGGAAGCTGGAGAAAAAATGGCAACCTATTTTTTACAGCTTCATTCCTCCATCCTTTGCCGAAAATGTGGGTAAAGCTCCTTCCACACCTTTGCCATTACCCAAGAGAAGAGGAGTGAAGATACTTCGTAGAGTGTAGAGGCTAAAAAGTGCAATTTCCCATGCAGAGCAATTTGGAACATAATCTGATACCAAACAATAACAGGGATGGTCTTACCTGGCAAACAGAACTGGAAATGTAGATAAGAAAACATCCTTAGCTGAGATTTTCTTGAACTACCAGAAGAAAGGTAAATTTACCTCTGAAGAGCTTAAAGTTTTTCCTTCAAGAAAAATAACCTATAGGATTCTATTTAACAATAAGGGACAAAGAACATATCCTGACAATAGGACTGTATTTGCTGGTACTATTAATGCATGTATTAATAGTATGCAATAGAGCTACTATTTAATGCATGTACCAGCCCTTTATGCTGTGTTTAGCTTGCACATAGACAAGCCCTAGGAAGAATTATTCAAGAAAGTTCAGCTGCTAAAAACTTGAGAAGCACTGGGAATATCAAAAGATGTGGTACAGGACTGTGTGTGAGATTCACTGACCATGATTATAGCCTTGTTATCCTATTCATTTAGGAAAAAACATGTCTCTGGTGTTTTTGAAAGCAATATCTGATAGCTAAAATCCATTTTTGTATTCCAAAAATATTAAGATTCTGCTCTTTATTTCATAAAAATTACCATCTTCATATATGTATTTCCCTATTTCCTCCTCAAAAGAGAATGGCATTACCTTTCCTTCATCTCAGGAATGCACAGGCATCCAGATAGAGATAGTAACCTGGTAATAACTAAAATTTCTCATACAGATAGATAACCATCTAAATATTGGAACAAAAAGCCCTACTTGTACAGATGGTGAATAATGCAGGAATTGTGTAAAGTTGAGTACTTAAACAGATAATTAGAGTTCCATTGATTTTTTGTGTAACTAACATTTTTTGTTCAGTTACTTTTTCTCTGTATGTCTAAAATAATGTGAGTGATGCCAGAAAGTCATGGATCTCTACTTTCTATTAAAGTCAGAAGGCCTGAATACACAAAGTGTTCTTGCCATCACTCAAAGCAAACTTTGTGTCTGATTAAATGCAAGATTCAAATTACCAAGTGTTAAGATTCTACGTTTCCCATCTAGTCAGTAGAGAGAGGTAAATCCTTCCACAGAACTAACCAGAGCAACTAAGTAAACAGTATGAGTGGCTATCCAATGTCATTAGCTCAATTAATGAAGAAAAATTTTTGTAGAAACAAGTTTTGGGAGTGATTTATAAACTAAGCATTTAATACTGCCACTTTGTAGTTATTCATGCTGTTAAGTTAAAATGCACCTTGTCATATGCTTTCCTCTAGACTTAACAAGGTAAGAAAGAGAAAGCAAATTGATATTCAGAAAAACACACAGGGGAAAGAAATCTTGGCTAAAGCTATTTAAAAGCACAGTATGGGCACTGTGACCTTATCCTGTTATGATGAGATCCAAGATTGCTTTATTAGTTAGACTTGACAATTAGTAGCTATGGATACATCAGAGGGCAGAAATCTGCAGTCCTGCTTGAAACTGGAAGTGTTGAATAGTTTTGGGAGTCCTTGATAGCTTTCTTCTGGTTCATTAATTAGGGAAAAGAATCTCTCTCCAATGGATCTGAGTGCAATCAGAAACGTAAACCCCTATGAAATACACTGGGTGATGCAGAGGTAAAACCTCAGTAAAACAGGAGCAGAGCATCTGAGGTGCCAAGGGCAGATGGAGTAGAGCCTGTTTAAAAGCATCTGGGCAGACTGTAGCCTTTTGGATAATAGTCTGAACAGTGAAATTCCTGGGTCACTGTCAAAGTTTGAAAACAGTCAGGAATAGGAGCTTGTAAAGAGATGCAGAGATCACATGGAAAGAGCAGAGAAAGAAAAAACCTGGGAGGAGTTGCTGGTACACCAGACAGTCCTGCCACCATCCAGAGGGACCTCAACAGGCTGGAGAAATGGGCTGACAGGAACCTCATGAAAATCAACAAAGAGAAATGCAACGTCGTGCACCAGATGGAGAATAATCCCATGAACCAGTACAGGCTGAGGGTTGTCTGTGTGGAAACCAGCTCAGTTTACAGAAAGGGAGCTGGGGGTGTTGGTGAGCACTAAGTTGACCATGAGGCAGCAATGCACCCTCATGGCAAAAATGGTCATCAATATCCTGGGCTGCATGAGGTGGAGTATTACCAGCAGGTAGAGGGAGGTGATCCTTCCTCTCTGCTCAGCCCTGGTGAGACACATCTGATGTGCTGGGTCCAGGTGAGGACTCTGCAGCACATGGGAGACAGGAACACACCAGAGTGAGCCCAGCAAAAATTCAAAAAGGTGATGAGGGGACTGGAGGGTCTTTCATAATTAAAAAGCTGGAACTGTTCAGCCTGGAGAAGACAAGGAATGAAGAAGCAGCCAAGCTGTTCTTGGTGGTGCCCAGTGACAGGGCAAGAGACAGTGGGCACAAATGAAAACCCCAGAAATTTGATCCTAAAATAAGAAAAACATGTTACTGTGAGAGTGGCCAAACCCTGGCACAGTTTGCACAGAAAGGTTGTGGAGTCTCCATCCCTGGAGATATTCAGACCCTGACTGGACACAGTCCTTTAGCTGACCCTGCTTTCACAGTGGTGTTGGACTGCACAATACCCAGAGAAGTCCCTTCCAGTCTCAACAGTTCTGTGAACCACTTTGTCCTACTATGTGATAAAGTCAGTTTAGGAAAATAATGGGATCTCATTTGAATGCAGAGCAATTTCTCCTGTTTAAAGTGACAGTCGTGCTGGACACTATGTGCCAGTTTGTGTGAGATACCAACTGCCATGAACCGGGTTTAAAAACAATATTGCAGACTGCAAATGTACTAGATGATCTAATAAAAGGTATTACTGCTACCCACAAACATGGCCAGCTCCTCTCTGCACAGTGACTATTCAAAATTAGATGACAGCTCTGCACCGGGAGTTTTTTATTTGGGGATAAAGCTTTTTAATTGTCCCCTACCTGTTCTTGGTTTTGTATGGCTGCTAACGTCTGTATATCATGGCAAGTAGTTGAGACATACTGTTCTTCATTAGTAACAGAATGTATTACAGGGGAGGTACATTTGCAAAGAGCTGTGCTGGGAACTGGGTTCCTCAACTGGAAAGGGAGAATTCCTCAAACTACAGCCATTGGGGCAGTACAGAAATTACGTCAATTCTCCTGGGTATAATTTACATAAATTATAAAATAAAAATGGAAAACTGAAAAAAAAAGAATAACTCATGAAGGAGAGAGATAGACCGCACTGTTTTGGTTATGATAGTAACTTTTTATTTCTCAAACCACTGTGTGATCTGGTATAGTATTTTCTGAAATTATTTGCAATCATTAGCGAGCTATCTAGCTAAGGGAGCAAACCATTATATTTAGGATTGTAAAATAACCAGCACTACTACAGAAGAAGTGTTTTTCTTTTGTACCTCCAACCCCTTGCAACACCCCCAGGAGGTACAGAGATTGGGTGAGTTCATCAGCAGAGGGAACGGAGTGTGTTTAGCCTTGAAAAGAGAAGGCTTAGTGGACAGGCGGCTGCTGTTAACTACCAATGCAGGTTTTAAAGAAAACAGAGCCAGGCTTTTCTCAGGCTGCACAAGAAGAAAGATAAGAGGTGATGGTCTGAGGTTGGAGCAAGGAAAATTACAACCAGTCATAAGAGAAATATGTCCCCTGTGAGGGTGGTGAAGAACAGGTCTGGGCTCACCAGGGTCCTGTGGTATCTCCATCATTGGAAATGCAAACCCCAGGCAGAGGAGTCACTGAGCAGCCTGATCTAACTATGAAGTACCCTCTGCTTTGAACAGTGAGTTGGACCAAGTGATCCCCAAATAGCCCTTCCAACCTGAACTATTCTATGGTTCTACTGTGTAATTCCAACTCAAATATTTCTTATATTTCTTATATATCCAATAAATGTCTTAAAATAAATCTACTAGAGACGTTAGAGGAATATAATTTATTTCCTTTCTCAATCTAGTCACGGAAGATACTGATAATACAAAAATTATTGACAAGTGGAATAAAAAAAGATAATAGCTGTAGTTGCAGCTCTATTCTTTGGGAGACATGTTTTAGGTTTTAGCATTCTTCCTTTGTCCTTTTTCAAATGCAAGCTCCTGGAATTTACGTGGTGTTATTTAAAATGATGCTTTAGTGTTTTTTTTATTCAGTTGCCTTTTATCACAATGAGACTATCAAGTAAAGAACTAGTATTTACACAAAATACGTGACAAGAGAAAATGGTGTATTCTGTTCCTCACTTAGATTATCTATTTTTATCCCAAAGACCTCTTTCTTCAAGATGCTAGAAACTAGAAAATAAACATGTTGGATAATGATAAAAGATATGAATGAGAACAAAGCACTGGATCTGAAATTTTATGGAAAAAAGTCCTCTATTATACAGAGGCTCCTGGATGGACCAAAGCTTGAGAAATCCCCTGCAAAATGTTTTGAAAAGCAGCTGTAGGGTAGTCACCCTCTAGCTTGAAGTCAGAGCTAAAAAAAGGTTTTTAGAGACAAAAAAAGTCCTTCTTTTGAGAAGGTGGGAGGTTGAAAGCCCCTCTGCTATGGCTGAAGAGCAAATGAATGCAAAAAAAAATAGTTACAGAACCCATTAGAGTTTGAGATCAATATTAACTGCAGTCCAGAATCAGACTGGTAAATGAGAGAAATACACTGAGAGGAAAAACACAACAAATTCCCAAAAGCCATGAACTTCACTTGTGTCTGTTAAGTATTTCTGTCAGCCTTTTAAGGTCTGTGGTAACTCTTGTGGAACCAAATGGAAAATTAAGCAGCGGCTATTGGCTCCTTGCATAATTCAAAACTAATAGTAATCTCTTCTGGTGTTTTATTATTGCCATAGAATAGGTTGCTTGTAGTACTAATTGAGCAGAGTCCTGCTGACTACAGAGAAAATCAAAACAGCTTATCTGAAGCTCTGATTAATAAAAAAAAACAAACAACAAACCCTCCCTTTGTGTGAAAGTGCTGCCTAACTTTTAAAATGAAAATTAAAAACCTGAA
>JAVJGJ010000059.1:6004711-6041257 GCA_035590215.1 Microhierax caerulescens
GTGAAAGTGCTGCCTAACTTATAAAATGAAAATTAAAAACCTGAATTTCATGCCTTGGAGTCTTTCATACAAACAGTTGTTACTGCTTGTGAATCCACCGTGGACAAACTAGAACAACATGAGCAAGAGCTCATCTGGGGCAATTAATTTCCTGCCAGTGATTTAAGCCCTGTGTGCAGTAGGAGCCTTCTTTCTAATTCTTCTCTGAAGTACCCCAGTTTTCAAGGAAGTGTGTCCAACATATTCCTTAAGAAATGTGTGAAATTCTCCCAGTGTGACATCAATGCACTGCTTTTCTCAAAATATTAATGGAGGAAGAGCATCAGATGGAAGCAGCTGGATTTTTGGGTCAGAACAAGGTTGAAATCTAATCTAATCCCATCATCCAAAACCGTGGTGTCTTCCTGACAGCCACAGAACAGTCTTTTTCCTCAAAACTGGAAACACTGGGAGTGAGGAGAATGGGCAAGCTCACACCAGCAATAGTTAGAGACTGAGTATCTATTACTTAGGGGAAAACTGGCATGCTGCTGGAGTGAGAAATGCATGTGTTGCTGGTTGCCTTGTCAGGGGAAATGGTACCACCTGGAGATGGTAATTTAAAGTTGAACCATTCCAAGGAACACAAATCCTGCAGGCCCAGGCCCTTGACCTCCCCAAACCCTCCACCCCAGACCTGTGGTCCCTGCAGTGTCCAGCCACAGACCTCCTGTCGTACTCGTTGGCTCATCTGGCTGGAAGCTTGCTGGCAAGTTGCTCACAGGGGAGAGGGGACATGGGACACAGGACACTCGCACAGCTGATAGCTACAGGTACGGCTTAATACCGGGGTGGGACAGACTGCGGTGCTCAGGCACAGGGCCTGGCCAGGTGAGCACACCGACCTACTGGTGCCTGGTGACACATGGTTGCCCACTGGTTACCCCCTTAACCCTTTTTTTTCCCACACTTGCTCCTTCCCTACCCAACTTGATGCTTCCCTGTGGTTCTTCCCCTAAATGCTGTGTAGTAAGTTCAAAACAGTCCCACATCCCCCTCAACTCATAATAAGATTGCCCTTTCCCGTAAGACACATGATAATCTTTTTTTTTTTTTTTTTTTTTTCTTATTTTTACAAAGTTGCATTGGAACCTCCGCCTCTTAAGCCTGCACTTGAGTGGTTCATTAAGCAGCCCATCGATCTGCTTTTTCAGGTCTGTGTATCCATATGTTTGATTTATTTATTTTCCTGTTTCTTGACCTTGTCTTTATGCCGGACAGCCATTAACCAGGCACGCTTACCAGGCAAACGTTAAGAGAACAGCTTCACGGTTAAATTAGCTACAGGCTGCCTAGTAATGTCTCTCAACTAACCCAAACACGTGGTTTGGGAGATGATTTTTTTAAAAGGACCCCAGCAACAGCAGCTCCTGCTGGCTTGGCCCCCAGCCAGGGATGCTGAACAGAGGGAGAGCCAGGACCTTCTGCCTGTGAGTGCAGCTGGTGAAATCCCAGTGCTACGCCCCAAAACTCTCTGAAAACAAGTGCTGCCGAACCCCAGCTCCTCCAGCAATGACCTGGTTTGCCACGGGCACTGTGACTGGGACTCTCTCATGCAATTCACGAGGTTGGGCCCCTTGTGTGAGCTTCTCACCAGGCTCCCTCCATTGTGAATAAAGACAGAGAGGCAAACCCAGATGATAAGTCATCCTATTTTTCTTACCCACCTGCCTCAGGATGAAACAAAACCCCTTCTGGAGATTGCTTTCTCTCTATTGACTACAAGAGGAGTCAAGGCAATTAACCTTGTCTAAACACCTCACTTTCCAATAGCATGGCTGGATGATTCAGGACTTCTTGTGTGAATGTAATCGCCCTCCCATCTCTCTGTGCCCGATGGCCTCTCTGGAGCCAGTTTGTTCTCAAGGGACTCTCTGTTACAGCGTGCACGGTACTGGGCATGACGAGGCCAGCAAGGGATCCCAGCAAGGAAACGCATGTGCTTTCTCCTCCTTTCAAGGTGTCATGCAGCTGGCCAGCAGCAGGTAAGGAGCCAACTATTCAATGTGTTCAAAGCCATGAGAACATGCTGATTTCTGCACAAATACGACTGTTATTATCGGTATTATTATACAAGTAGTTGATCTATTAGTAATATTTTTGTATACTAGAAAATGCCTGTGTTTAAATGCCTTTAAAACCACCAAGCGGGAGATTAAGACAAATGAAATGGGGAAAACAATATTCTGTAACATGTGGTGTACTTGTATCCCAGCAAATGGCACGTTACTCCTGGAAACCTCCCACGCTGTGGTGTGTCAGTGCTGAAAAGCCAGCTCCGAGCTCGATCTTCAGCGGGTGGAACACCAGCAAGCTCTTCCATGAGGGATGAGCACAAGCCAAAATACCCTGAAGGGAGTTCTGGCTGCAAAGCTGCTCCCCACACACGTAGCCGTGAAGTTGAATATTGTATGTCATTCAGGGACAAAGCTCCTCCCAAATTGTTTGTTCTTTCATTAGAGGGAAGGGAAAATCTTCATCTCATCTTCCTCACAAAATTTTAGGCACTTGATTAGAAATACTGACAGATTTTAAACATGGAAATGTCAGCAAAGGAAGTTCAGCCAAGTCAAAAAGTAAGGATGAGAAAAAATGCGTTCCCTTCTTGTAGATTAGGGAAAACGTAGACAGTCTTCTCATCAGAGTGCTGGATTGGATTTTTTTGAAATGTTGCAGGGATAGCCTCCAAGGCTTTGGCTTCCCTGAGGAATGACCAAGCCTGGATAAAATCCTAATCTACCTGCCCTCCAAAGAAATTAAGTGGATTTTCTCAAGGTCTGAAGGATCTGTCCTTTCCTAGCAGGCTTACAGTTCCCATCAGCGAGCATGTTCCTTTCCCACAGACCATGTGAACATGATCTTCTCTGAACTCAAAGGTACCAGAGGAAAATTAAGCTTCTCTGGTAACTGTGGTTTCCAGCTGGTCAGGAGTGGGCAGACACTCCTCTCCTGTGCTCTGTGCAACTCCCTTGTTAACGTCCAGGCTGGGCAGAAGAAAAGGCTGACTGACTTTTTTTGTGGAAGGAACAGAAAGATAGACTAGGAAGGAAGAAACACACTTTGAAATGGAGTCAGATGAAATTAGAGCTTGTGAAGAAAAGCTGAAATCAGTATAAGGATACCTGTTTTGAAGGGCTGATGCCAAAATATGTGTTGTGTTTTAACCCCAGACAGCAACTAAGTAGCATGCAGCTACTCACTCCTTCCCCCCTGCCACCCCCAGCAGGATGGTGAGGAGAATCAGGAAAAGGTAAACCCCATGGGTTTAGAGAAGAGTAGTTTAATAATTGTAATAAAGTTAGGAATAATAATAGCAATAACAACAGCAATAATAATAATTGTAATGAAGAGGAGATGGAGAGATGGCAATAAGACCCAAGGGAGAAAAAAGCAGGCGATGCACCTGGGGACACAGCCAGGACAGCTGACCTGAACTAGCCAAAGGGATATTCCATACCACGGAATGTCATGCTGAGTATGTAAACTGGGGACAGTTGGCTGGGGCCGGCCAATTACTGCTGGGGGACTGGCTGGGCATTGGTTAGCAGGTGGTGAGCAATTATATCATGCATCATTTGGGCTTTTTTCCCTCCTTCCTTTTGGATTTCATTCCTCTCCCTTCTCCCTTTTTTTCATCACAATTGCTGTTGTTATTGTTGTTGGGTTTTTTATTTTATGTCATTTCAGTTATTAAATTGTTCTTACCTCAAGCCTCGAGCTTTATCTTATTCCCAATTCTCATCCCCATCCCTCGGGGTGGGTATGGGGGGGAGTGAGTGAGCAGCTGCGTGGTATTTAGTTGCCAGTTGGGGTTAAACCATGACACTATGTCATTGATGAGAATACTAAATAGTACTGGTCCCAGTATGGACCCCTGAGGGACAGCACTTGTCACCAATCTCCATCTGGACATTGAGCCATTGACCACTACCCTCTGGGTGTGACCATCCAACCAATTCCTCATCCACTGAATGCTCCACCATCAAATCCATCTCTCTCCAATGTAGAGAGAAGGTTGTTGTGGGGGGCCATGTCAAAGGCCTTACAGAAGCCCAAATAGATGGCACCCATAATTCTTCCCTTGTCCACTGGTGGAGTCACTCCATCATAGAAGGCCACCAGGTTGGTCAGGCTGGACTTGCCCTCGGTGAAGCCATGCTGGCTACCTTGAATCACCTCCCTGTCTTCCATGTTCCTTAGCACAGCTTCTAGGAGGATCTGTTCCATGCTCTTCCCGGGCACAGAGGTGAGGCTGACAGGTCGGTAGTTCCCAGGGGTCCCTTTTCTACCCTTTTTTCAAAATGGGTGCAATGTTTCTCTTTTTCCATTCGCCAGGGGCTTCACCTGACTACCATGACTTTTCAAATGTCACGGACAGTGGCTTAGCAGCTACATCAGCTTATTACCTGAGGAGCCCCTGGCTCGTGACCGTAAGACTTCAAGTGTGCTGCAGTGTACTCAGCACATCTCAGAGAGACACGTGATGAAATGTCAGGATTTCCCCTTCTGTTCCTAAAGCACTTTTCTCTGTTTCCCTTTGGCTAGCTATTGCTACGCTAAAGACTCTAGTTAGTTATTAGTTCAGACATAGACACCCCCATAAGCACTTCTTGAAAAGAATAAAATGGAGATAAGTGCAGGAGGTCAGGGTTAGACATGGTCATGGATGGAGGGACAGAGAAGTATAGGGTCTCCCAAGCTGGAGAAGCTGATAGAAGATGTCAATGAGGAAAATTTGAGGAGAGCGTAGAAATGGAGGTGGAAGCAATTGTGGGAATTCCTTTTGTTAAAGGAAATGCTGAAACTGGATGAGGACCTATTGAGTTGAAAAAGAATGGAATTAGGTGGATAAGAAGAGTATTATCAAAGGGAGAGCAGGGGAAGAAGGAAAGAAGTGGGATTTGAGCATGGAAGAGGAAAGTAGGTCTTTATGTAGATAGTGTCCAGCAGGAGGGATAAATGCAGAGACCGAAAACCTGATCCACAGTGAGAAGGCAGAGAAGGAGAGGAGGCATGAGAAGTCCAGAGTGGCCACTGGCCGAGTAAAGATGGCTGGAGGGGACAGGACCACATCAGTTATGTATTTGTGCAGAGCAAGTGCTTCCATGTAAGGAGAGCTCAGAAGTTTATCAAGCATTAATTCTGATTTTTTGGTTTCTTTTCCAATACCAGAATCACGCGTGGTGAATTTTTACCATCCACCCCAAAAAAGACAAAAATATAGAGCCTTCTAAGCAAGTTTAATGAATTTGGTGTAATTTTGTTCTTGCTGAGTTAAGAACATTTTTTATCCTTTCTGGGATTTAATTGCTTATTTGTTTGTTTATTTGTTTTGTATTGGTTTTTTTCATGTACTGTAGGCTTCCAGCACTTGAAATACGAAGAGCCTCCTCTGCTTGTAATTCACAAGATAAATTTTGTTGCAGTTCCCTTCTGCTAGACTGGGTAAAGCCTAACTTTGGTAGTTTTAGAAGGAAGGTTCTGAGCAGCCTCTGTAGTTTTATATCTCTCAAGTAAAGCCTTGAAAGCTTTGGTGTTTTCTATACCACTTAAACTTTTTCTTTTGTGGGTATTATTTCTAAAAAGTGCATGTTTCCTTTTAGGTGCTGTTCCAAGGGAAATAAAGCTCCATTTATAGAACTGGAGGCAAATGAGATTTTGGAGATCAGCGTCACATCAATTTTTGCATGTGCACTTTTCATGGCTAAAGCTGCTTGTAACACCCTTGCTGGGACCCTCTGAGATCTCTTAGTACCTGCTTTTGATAAAGAGCAGTAAGTACTCTGTTCACTGTGCTGAGCATTGTCCTACATTGTACAAAATTACCAACAAGGAAAGCTGGGGATATTTGGCTCAATTTCTGTCGGAGCTGCAGACACAAACACAATGCAATCATGCTTGCAGACAGCCTCCTTGCAGAAGGTGCACGTCTTGTCTCATCTCATTGCTGTTCTACCAGGAGTCTTGGCTGAGGATTTGGGAAATTCAGCCCTTCTGCTGTCGAATACTGTTCCATCTCACATTAAATGCACCACTTCTGGCAGGACAGCTTATGTGCCTGAGCTTAAAACGAGCTCTACAAATGTTTCAGCAAGTTAAATTTGACAGCACGAGTGTCCACGTACAATGAGCACTCCAGAAGCAGATGTTCAGAGGAAGGGAATCCAGCACATTCAGGACTCCTCTTCCTTTGAAGAAAATACCTGTGCTCCTTCACACTTCTGCCAAAAGGTAGGGCTTGAGTCCCAGATTTTACGGGTGCCATCAGTTGCTTGGCTAGCCTTCCTCTGAACTTCCGGGAAGTAGGACTTTATTTTTCTTCATCAAACAGCAGAAACTCATAGCGATGTTCTGAGATTTGCTTCCCAAATGAACTTCCAAGCATCCTCTTCTTCAATACTGACACCAAGACCTGCTTGCTGAGTGGGACCAAAAAGGCATTGACAAGGAGTTGGCTCTGACACATATCATTGGGGGGTGTGGGGGTGTCTTAGGGTGCTCTCATGAGAAGGCCGCCAATGTACCAGTCCTTTTGTTATTGCACATTCAGACGTGGAATACATCTGCAGAGAATCACTGATATATTATCATAAGGACTTTATGATTATAAGCCTTATGATACATATGATGAGCATGTTAAATTGACCCTTTGCTTGTGATGACATCAAGATACCTGTCTGCAGATAACAGCAATAGTACAAAGCCAATTTGAGATGATCCTCTACTATCGCTAAGAAATAAAGCGTGCTGGCTTAGCCATAGCACTGAAATGTTGCAGTGCACCATGGAGTGTGCAGGTCCTGTGAACATTCATTTTGGGTCTATACTACTTAATTTCCATCATTTTGAGGCAATTCATTTTTTTCAATAAATCCTTTCTGAGTTAGTCGGTGCCCAGTGATAAGTCTTGTCCTTCCAGAATACTGAGCTCAGCAACACTCAAAATATTGGAAAATCAAGAAATATAACACTGCAATGCATAGCCACTCTGCCTTTACTCTGCTTCCTTCCTATCCCATTAAGTCCAGCTGTAACCAGTAAGAATGATTTGAAAGCAATCTATGGGTTTACTGATGGGAACTATAGCTATGGTCTGGTGTAATACCTACAAGACCAATGGGGTCAAGGGCTCATGTGGTTTAGCACAGGCAGGCTTTTTCAGAGGGATAAGTAGTTGAATATAAGGCAGGGGTAGATCCTGTTCAACCCTGCGCAACAGAAAGTAGAAACGTGTCTTCCACGGGTGTGCTGGGACAGTAGCGGGTGAGTTAGGGTTGTAACAGCGTGTCCTCTAAGGTTGCACTTCTTAGATGCCAAACGTCTGAGGTTTTCTTAAAAAAACACCATAAAAGGGCGTACACTGTCACAGCACAACCTCGTCACTGCATTAAAGCATTTAGTTGTTGGATATCTTAGAAACATTTATTTAAATATAAGAGAAATATTTTCCTGCAGGGGTGAATGTGCACGCCCAGAGCTATTCCAGTGCAAAAATCTGAGACCCTACTGTAGCAGGATAATTGTAAAAGATACCTATGGGTGTCTTCCCCTCTACATTTTGCTACTATGACATGAATAGCAGAAGGAAACAGGGAAATTTTATTAATCAACACATTGAACTGTGTTGTCAGCAAGTCCTTAGAGCATTCAGGGATGCACCTTTTTGCAGTTATTTATATCATTCAAAAAAGAAAATCACCTACTGCAGAAAATTTGACTTCAGATTACTGGTATTTGAAACTTTTGTACTGAGGCCATAATTTCAGCCCTGACAGACAAGTTTCAGGCTTCTCCCCTGTTTCTCACTCCAGTGCTTTTTGCTCTGCCAGAGAGAAGCCTCTGCACCTGCAGGCAACGTTCAAGTTTGTGCAGCCCCCAGGGCTGGCAAAAGGCAAAGGCAAGCACCCCCTCTCCCCAGTGACGCCTGTTGTTCGTAGTTCCCCCTGCCACCTGTGGCATTAATGTACCTTCCAATATCCTTGAAGAAACAAAGATGAGCAGAGATATTGAATGCACATAACTATACACGTATTTGCATAAATTCAGCTGTTACACGGGAAGATCCCGCACCCTTTGCAGACCTGTGGTGTGGGGGGATTGCACACCTCTGAAGATGTCCAGGAACTGGGATGCCACTGTGCACCTCGTCCCATAGCTTTGCTCATCCAGAGACACCAAATTGTTTCTTGGTCTCCTGGAGCAGCAGGAGACAGTGAAGCTGGGAAGGCTGGAGAAGACAGTAGGGATAGAGACACATTGCAGATAGCTTGGGTGGAGGGAGAGCCTGGCAAAAGCACCAGAAAGGGAGGGCAGTTGTAAAGTCAGTCAGCAGAAGACTCCTAGGTCCACTGCAGTCTGCTTTGAGGCTTGATTGACTTTACCTTTGCCAACCCCAAGCACATATTTTAGCTAACACATTCTTAAAACCTACAGAGCAGGACTTTCTGTAACTTCTGCAGCTAGCTTGTCCCCAATCCCTACCACCCTGCTAGAAAGTTTTCCCTAATATCCATTTGTAATCTTTCTGAACAGTAAACAGTTTCCTGCTGTGCTGTGAAGAAGAACACCTGGGTGTACCTTTCCTTTTCCAGCAGATAACATGGTTGTGTACTGTTCTGTCATTCCTCTGTCTGCCCAGATTTCCATTTTTCCAGACAAAATTATATAATTTCTGTCCTCTTTCCCACATAAGTTGCCTCAGTAAACCTCTTCACATTCTTGGAGGTCTTTTCTGGACTCTTTCTCATATCACTATCATTCTGCTAGATAACACCCTTCGGATGTCATGTACTATGTATCACTCCAAGAAGATAGTGACCTCCACTTTAGAATTCTACAGCTGTAAGTATGATCCAACCTTACTAATAAATTTTTTTTTAATATATTCCTGAATAAAATTTCCATTTTTTTCCATCACTTCATCCTATACCTATGTATGGTTCCTTCCTGCAGTACTGACACTCAGCCAGATAATGTCCCATTATACGTGAAAGCCTTCTGCCTAAATTTAGCACTTTGTACTTGACTTTATTGAGTTTCATCTCACTGAGAACCACTTTACATTCCTGTCCTTCCTTGCAGTTTTTCTTTCCTCATGTTGGTGCCATTCTCAAATCTGATGATCACGAGCTCTGTTCCATCATTTCAGCTATTAAGCACAATCTTGAAACTGCTGATGACTCTGACCCCCGTGCAACCACACTTCAACACCCTTGAAGAGTGACAGTGAATCCTTAATTAACCCCCGTGAAGAGGGCTGCATCAGTCAGCCATGCACCCACTTTTAGTGATTGCATCTGCAGGATATTTGTCTACTGTGGTTATAAGAACCTCAAATTAAATAACACCAAGAACCTCACTAAAACCAAAACTGAATCACACCAACCCCCTTCAGCCACAAGGCTGTCTACCCTGCTAAAGAAAAGAAGCAGGCTGGTTTGATGGGATGCATTATTTACAAGTCCGCACTGGCTGTTGTTATTCCCCATTACTTTCTAGATCCATTCTTTCAGTGGACTGAAGTTGAGCTGATGGGTATGTGATTTCCTGGGTTCATCTTTTTTTTGCTTTTTAAAGGTAAGCCTGTTGCTTTCGCTTTTGCACTCCTCTTCATTAGACAGCTTGAATATATGTCTTGTCAAAACTAGTTCTCTCTCTGTTCTTTCCTCTTCCTGTGTTGCCTTAGATGAATGTTAGTAATTCAATGACTGCAGTTAACTCTTTTCCACAAAGCGGAGACCAAGAAAGCATGTACTATTTCTGCATTTTTGCATGAATTAGTTTCCCTTTTTTCCAGAGGTAGACATAGACTTCCTTTTAATCCAGTTAACACATCTCTTTCTTGGTTCCTTTTATTTCCCTGCAGCCTGCACCTCGCTTTTAACCTTATCCTCTTTGATTTCAACTCTATGCCTTGTGCTCACACCTTTTACGATACCTCTGCTCTTCTTTTCCCATATTTTTCAGGATATTTATTTGATTTTCAAGTCCTTAAAGAACTCCTGAGACAACCGTATTGGTCTTTCTAATTCTCCTACTTTTCCCTTTGCAACCATACAGCTTGCCACTTTGGTTTTTACATCATCTCTTTTAATAGCTATTGGTCTTCATCACTTCTTTAATAAAAAGCTGTTGACTTTAGAAGTTCTTCCCACCAATTCCCTAGTTGTTTCTTAGCCTGCTTTTTTGAGTCCATAACTTATTCTGTTTCTTCTTCTCAGCTGATTCCTTAGTCTAATGAATTTTATCATGTGAAATCACTTTCATGGAAATTATCTTCCACTCTTAAAAATTCTCATCTGTTCTCAGTTCCTCCCGCTCAGAACTAAACTGAACCAGCCAAAAAACTGAGATCCTCCACAGACTCTGCCTTGTGGCCCTTTTTGCCTAAGTATTCAGATGAGCACCACCTTTTGCAATAGATACATACAGCAATATTTTTCCCACTTCCTCCATCTATTGTCACCCAGAGGTGGCCAACAAGCCTGTAGCCATCCTTCCCCAGCTGCCAGGCAACTCTGGCTGATTCTGTCAGTGAAATGGACTTTCTTAGGGGCATCTCTCAGAAGAACTGATTAAAACAGTCGCAAGCCCTGCCCTGTTCCTTCAACCCCACTGCACAAGGCCACATGGGTACATTTGGGGCCAAATGGTGGTTTGCCAGCCTCCGAGCAGACACTGTCTGTCCCAGCACTCTCCAAACTACCAGCTGCAACAAGCTCTTTTACCATCACATACCAACATACTCTTCACTCCAGTCCTCCTGCTGCTTTCTTCTCTCTGCTCACCCAGGGCATGCTCACTCTCTCTCTTTCTTCCTTAGCTGCCCAACCCCTTCACAGAACCAGCCACAGCTGCACCTCGTCTACATCGGCCAACCCACCGCCCCTGAAGCCCCATCACAGCTGTATGTTATCAATGATAATTAGCCCAGCTTCACTCCTCTACAACTGTCCTATGACAGTCACTGCTTGTGTGTTGGAGGTGTCCCAGTGCCTTTTACCTGGTGTCTGCAGTTTGGCAGCCCAGCTGCCAGGATGGAGGACCTTGCAGTAGAAAGGAGTCTTTTTTCCCCACATTCAGTGCAGCAGCATGAGCTGCCCAGCCAGGGCAGTGACCAGTGTCCCCTCACTAAGCATTGGGGTTGCTTTTCTGCACCATATCTTTGGCCACATAAAGCTCCTTCAACAAGGAAGCGTTCAAGGAGTGTTCAACACTTGGAAGGCCAGGCTGGATGGGGCTTTGAGCAATCTGATCTAGTGGAAAACACCCCTGGCTGTGGCAGGGGGTTTGAGACAAATCTTGAAGGTCCCTTCCAACCCAAACCAATCTATAACTCTATGAACACTATATATAAACTGATCTGTTTCCACCTCAAAACAATTTTAATTAAAAGTTGCTCCAAACCCTCATTCCTCATTTCCATATTATATTAAATTGATATAGTTTTAAAGTACTTCATATTTATTTTTTGCCTTTTAGAAAAGTGTTCTAGATAGGATAGTGACATGAACTTCTTGACTTTTACAATCACACGTTCATTACTTCAACCGATGGAACAGGATTAAAAAGTGTCTGTATGGTTTGATTGCAGCATATTTCCTTTTGAGAGCAGTGAGATTTTGCTTTTGTTAAAAATATATACACACACAGATAGAAATTGAGCTAACACCTGCAACTTCATTACCTTTGAAAAATAATCAAGCCCTTAAGTTTCACTTTTGTTTAGAATTAAAATAGTTCATTGATTTATAAAAAAATTTTTTTAGTAACTGCTTCTACAGGTACGTACAGCATTTTATCCTTTCACCATTCATTTCTGCTGTCACACCAACTTCTTTTGCTTTCAGCTTTTACTGAGACACAATGGTCTCTGCTAAGTCTTTGTGATGGCTACGATTGAGCAACTGGTTATGCACTGCTTCCAGCTCTCGGATATCTCACATTATCCTCCAGCTGCAGGAATTGATACCAGAAACTCTGAAAATGCAATGGAAAACAGTTACGCAGGCTTGCAAGGACCTAAGCCTTCAGTGTTCCTGGCCCCAGGATTCTCAAAGTGTTCTCAAAGTTTCAGAAGCATGTGAACTGAAGGTCAACACTTTTTAGCCACTAGCATTTTTAAATGCCCACTGCTTGTAAAACAGCCTTTGTCAGAAAACATATTTCTTTAGGAAGGGGATTATACTCCCCAGAATGTTATTTGAGTTGACCTTAACAGCATGAAACTCATCCTTTTAAGATTACAGGATTTTCCAAATTGCTGCAGCAAATTCTGAAAACCAGGGTGATTTTCTCCACTTAGGTGTAGGCTGTTGAGCAAATCAGACACTGAACCATTCAGAAATATGAATGGTTAAAAAAAAACGCTTTCTTTTTGTTCCTCTCCGTCACTGCATCCTCACCTGCTTGCAGGGGGAGATCACACTTTCCCTTGAACCTCTTGAGTGTCCTGCTGCATCTCTGGGGTCTTCTAAATGCTTTCGTGTCCTTGTCCATGGTACTTTCTCTGTTCCCTTTTTTCCTACTCTTGTCTGTATTTCCACTTCTAATATTTTGTTTAAAAATGTAATTATGTTTCATTTCCAAGAATGACATATTCTCTGGGGACCGAAAGTCAGAGGTCTGCACTGTTGTTAATAATTGTAACAAGCCTTTTTGTTTGTTATCTTAACATGAGTTAAACTAAAAGCTACTAGAAGAAAAAGCGTATAAAGGAAGGAGAGGGGCACATGTCTACTCCTGCCAGAAAGCTGACAGTAACTCCCAAATAACCAGCATCCTAGGGAGAAGGTTTGATGTTGACACCAGCCCACGGGAAGCTGCTTGCCCTTGCTCAGCACCTCCCACGTGCCTGCCTGTGTCATCTGCCCACGTCCTTGCCAACTTCCCGTTGTCACCCAGCTTGCAATATCATCTCCCATATCTCCTAACCCAAACTGCCTGTCCGCCAGCTCCCCTCTGGTCAGCTTTGGTGTGTCCCCATCACTCCCTTCTGTTTCCTCTGCTGAGCTCTTATCCGATATACATCCCCATCACAACTCCACAGATCTCTTTCCACCCCAGTGTTTCTCACTCCCTGCTGCCAAGTCTCCCCTCCCAGTACTTCTGTAGCTTCTGCACAGATGTGTTTTACAGACCTATCGCTTAGGCTGCTACACCTGTATTTTATTTTATTTATTGTCTCTTTCACAATAAAGTGTTTCCTCTAGGAAAAAAGACAGAATATAGATTCTTGGTAAGTCTGTACACAGGATTACTCCATTAGCAACATAAAGTTCATACTAACATGTCATGGATCTGAGACTGAGTGTCAGCTGTCCTCTTGAACTGTTACTGACTTCATTTGGAGTCTGTGGAGGAGCTGAAGCTATACACAGCTTTTGGAGCTTTGCATTTTAACGATTTCTCATTCTTAATTCCGATGTTCTTGGAAACAACTACAAAGAGAAAGAAACACACAACAGCCAAGAACATGTTAATTGCATCCACTGCTCTACTTCCAGCGAAGGAGCCAATGTATCAAATATGCTAATAAAAATCCCAGTTGGTGTGCTATCTTCTTCTGAAAGGAACTGGCAAACAGTGTATTCCTTCAAGACTCATGTTTATAGAATTAGGGATTTGTCATAATTCCCCATTTCCCAGGTTTTCCTTTTTGCCAAGGCTCTCCTGGTTCTCCCAGCATGAAGGTCTGATGGAGAGAGCCTTCTCCGGGAGCAATGAAGTAAGACCACCTGTTTGCAGCCCCCTTTGGCTGTATAAGGGCCATTTTGCACTGGCTGAGGGATAGGCTGAAAGAAATTGGGAACCTGCTCCTCTTCCCATGGCCATGGTCAGTTTTCACTTTGAAAGAAAGTTGTTTTGCTTGGTAAGGCTAAATAATTGTGCGGATTGCTCTGTGTGTTTTAGGGATATGGAATTTGTTATCCTGAAGAACCAAACGTTTCAGGAGATCAAAACTAGCTCATATTAATTCTGGTAAAGTGTTGCCAGTGCTCAGGCACTATTAAAAATGTAGACTGGTGTCAGAGGAGTATTTGTCTCAGAAGAAAGCGTCGACCTCATCAACCTCAGGGGATTCGCTGTGGTCACTTCCAATGTCCCCTTGGTGGCAGCAGCATGGCTGTAGCCCTCACTGTAACTAATGGCAGAAGCATTTGCAGCCCAAGGCAATGCCCTTCTGAGGCTGGCAGGAGACCCTTGCTCCAGCAATCACAAGCAGAACAGGGAATTCAATGTGAGCATGCCAAAGGGAGTGGAGGACATCTGGAAGGGTGCTGGCAGCTTGGTCAGAGTGGCATGAGGTGTCCATTGGAATGGGAGTATGAAGAGAGCAACAAACAGTGGGAGTTAAAGCAGCTTCACAAAAGCTGGGGCTGTAATTTTTTGCAAGCAACCCACATGGACTTTCCAAATTGTAAATTGTATCAGAAATGGGCAGAAGAAAGAAAGTAGAAGATTGCTGCCCAGTGTCATCCACTGTTTTCAATTCTATTTTTAGGTCAGTCTCATATTGTTTTAATTTCTGACCTATGTTCTTTGAAGTTGTGAGAGCTGATGCTCTGAGGCTGTTGCGAGTTTTGCACCAGGTCCCAGGCAAGCACAGCTGCACACGCATCGGAGATGGAAAGCAGGACTTCCGAAGCCAGCGGTCTGAGTTCAGAGGTACAATTGCTATATGAGCAACAGGAAACCACCATTGGTTACCACAGCTTTTCCTTTTACATCCTTTGCAAGTCTCTGTGGAAATATTATACAACTAGGCTTCACAGACCGCGAATAGTTAGGCCATTAGTTAGACTTCACGCAAGAAAGTAAGTATTACCAGAGAAGCCTAAGTGTGTTTGGTCACCAGAAACATTAACAGAAATTTTATCCTCTTCCTCGCCTTTGAAAAACCCAGCCAATAGGAAGATGCTGAAGATAGCCCAGCATCTTGCCATTACAGACAGATGGTTGGAAGAACCTGTATCCTGTTAACAACGTCATCATCTTCTGTATAAGACAGCCTGTCCAGCTGGAACAGTTGCCTCCAATTAAAGTGAGATAGAAAAGCATCATCTCACAATTGGCAAATGCTTTGTGTAAGCAGGCTTAGGCAGGAGGTTATTACTGTGATGAAAATATATGTGTTTATGTTTAGCCATTTAAAAATGACCTACACCTTCTCAATCTACAAGTAAATCAGTACAAAAAAAAAGAAAAAAAAGAAAAAAAAGAAAAAAAAGTGGTTTTACTGCATATAACACAAAATAACATTTACATTAGTATCCATTTTTTTTAATTGCACACAACCTGATTCGACATGTTAAATTTGTCGGCTTGATTTGAAAAGACAATAGATACTTGTGATAACATGGTAAAAACGGACCAAAGTTACCTTAGCAAATAATTAACTGTAGATTCTGTTATGAATACATTGACGTTGGTAACTGGATTACAAAACCTCTGCAATAAAAGTTAAAGCACATATGCTGGAGTATAATTGAGACACCTGCATGTTGCGTTAATGTCATTTTTTGCTTTCAGATAAGTAATTTGTACTAGCTGTTGCATTTTATGTTGCTAGATCACAAAGTCATTCTCTAAGCTTAAATGGACCCAGGGCAGAATGTCAACAAGAATGGTGCTGTGATAGCGTGATTACTGCCCTTAAAATGCAATACTCTGACAATGCTCTGACAAACGAACCGCCACTGTAAACAAAGTCAATAGTTATGCTGACTTAACATGATAGATTTTCTTCTGTTGGAAAAAAGAATGGATTTCCATAAACCTTAAAGGAAGAAGATATGCTGGTTTTATTTAAAATTCTCAAGATTGTTAAAGGCAAACAGAGCTTCTGTCTATGAAATATATATTACAAAATTGTCAAGGTAGTTCTTGGACATACAACTAGGGGGAAAGGATGCAGAGCTGTTGCATACATTTCTCTAGGAAGTTGTGTTAAAAGCCTTTTGCAAAAGCCTTGAATTTTCTTTCAGTAAATACTGTTTTGCAGTGCTAACTGTGATGTTGTGCAAGTTTTAGTTAGTTGTTTACATGAACCCTAGATCCTAATGGCTATGCACAGCTAGAGCTTCTCAAAAACTGCTTGTCTTCTGCTGCCTCCCCCCTCGAGGTGAATACACTGATGAGGAGGTGAAATACTGTTGCCTTGATAAATTCTTTTTTTTTCCTCTTAAACAGTTAGAGAGAGGAAATATATTCTGAAACTTTTCTTAATACCAATTCCACACAGAGTAGGAGATAGTGGGGTACTGAGGAAAAGTAAGGAGAATATAAGGAGTCACATAATACCTAAAATAAGAATAGCATGCATTCTTTCTAGCCAGTTCTTTTACCTTTTGCCTCTAGCAATCTCAGCCTGCTCTCGACACTAACATTAACCCATGGATTATTTTATTTTTAGTTTTAGTTCAAAAAAATTGAAAAGGGTTGTGTATCTAACAAGGAAACAAAAAGTATCTCAGTTTTTATATGCACTGGAGCAAATCCTTCTTCTCCTATTCACATAAGACCCTGCTAAGTATGACGAACCAGGGTTGCCTTAAGGCATTATAATCTGAGCAGGGTGATTAAAAGTCCTTGCTGATTTTTAATCCAGGTCATGAATATGACCTCAGGAGGTGTTTTACACAAAGAGAACAGCTGCATATGGAGTGGGTGTCTTATTCCTCAGTAACTGGCCAAAGTCCAGCAGTACCACTCATCTCTTGGAGGACTGATGTGTATAAACATCTGATGGGAGGAAATGAGAAGAGGGAACCAGGGTTTTCTCAGTGGTGTCCAGTGGCAGAACTGGAGGTAATGGGCACAAACAGAAACACATGGAAAAATGTTGTTACTGCCAGGGCGACTGAGCACAGGTTGTCTGGAGAGGTTGTGCAGTCTCTGTTCCTGGAATCATTCAAAATCCACCTGGACACAATCCTTGGCAACTAGCTCCAGCTGACTCTGCTTGAGCAGAGGGATGGACCAGAGATGCTTGTCAGCTTCAGCTGCTCTGTGGCTCAGTGACTGTCACACACACTCAGGGAGACACAGTCTGCACTCACATCCCAAACATTTGCCTGTAGCTCTTCTGGGCTGTGTGTGCTGCCCCTGCAGCCCCAAGACACGATTATTGATTTTCATGTGGAGCAGAGGAAAGATTTATGTTACAGTATCCACATTATTAGAAGGGCTACCCTGCAGCCCCAAAGAAAGGAGTTTTAAAAGCATGAAGCTGAGGCTCCATGCCTCGGGCAGGAGTGCTTGAAGGGGCAAATCCTGCTGGGATGATGCTGCAGGAGGCATAAAGGGGGTGTCAGACCTGGTGCTATGCTGCCTTCAGAGACTGGTGTCTGTACTGAGCTCTCCCAGGGTCATGTCTGAGCTTTGTCCAGCTCAAAGCACTGCATGGTCCAAGTCAAAGCAAGGGAACAAGCTAATGGAGATGTGAAGTGTAGGGTTTAGTCCTTGAATTTGGTTCCTGGCATAGATGTAGATTGAGGGATTGTTAAGTGTGTTTCCTCAGTGGGTATTTTAAGCTTCTGAGAGCTGGTGTCTGGCAAAGGAGACTAGAGCTTTTCCTACTTAAAATGACATTCCTCCTGCTTTCCTTTCCTGGAGAATATGTTTGAGGCATGCATTTATTTGCTTCCCATTCCTCACCAGCTCATCATTAGCAGTAAAGATTGCTTTGGGGTCTTCTGTCCTTCCTTTGGACCTCAACCTCTGATCCTTCCTCTCCCCTCCCTGCATCTCCCAACAGAAGCAAATCTGGGGTCTGTCACCTGTTGTGCATGAGAGGATTGCTGCTGAAGCCGTGCAGTACCACCCATTGCAAGGCTCGGGCAGCTTGGGACATAGAAACGGCATTGACTCCTCGGCTCCTGTACAGAAACAACTGTTTAGATCTGAAGAGCAATCGTTCATTTGCCCTCTGGAAGACTTTGCCTTCAAACTCTCTCACTTGTACCGCACCGGTTCACTGCAAAAGCAGCTGTGCTCCAGCTGGGCAACAGCAAGCTGTTACTTGTCCCAGTAATCCCTTATATTTTCATCCCTTCTACTGGATTAGAGTGTGATCAGAGAGGCTGTGAAGTTGCCATCTTTTGGATGAGAACTCCATACCCTGCAAGGCTTCGTCACTCTTGGCCCCACAGTAAGTTTTGGGCAAGCACCTAAGAAAGAGGTGACAACATTTTCTGTGCTCTCCAAGGGAAAGTGATCCCAGATGTGCTGATAGGGCTGGCTGGAGGGGAAGGCTGCCCTCATCACTGAGCACAAACTCAAAAACAATTTATGGGAAATCCTCCCAGGGAACAGCATTAAGGCAGAGGCCATGCTACTTCATGAACTCATTGCAAAATTGTTTAGCAGAAGTTGCCCAGGTAGCTGCCTTAGAGCACTGCTGTAAAATGGGATGAAATGGGTATCTAAAATCAGTTTCAGAACAGTTCATTTAAAGAGTTTAGGCTGTCATTTCTACCTTTGATTATCTTTGCCCCTTTTTAACATAGACTACCTGCATTTTGAAAGCTGATTTGGACTAGAAAAAAAGTTAGAAACTATTAAAGCAAAACATGCTGAAACTCCTCTTCCAAAATGTTCTAAAATGGCTGTATTTATCAAAGGAAGATCCTACCCCGTTCCCAATTTCACTCTGTATAACCTGGCATTTCCAGCAGAGAGCATTGAATCATAAATCTCCTGACAGAGAAAGAGCCTTTTCAAGTGGAGCGAACACCTGGAAGTGACAGGAGCTGATGAGTTAACAGGAGATCATATGGGGGTCACTGCTGCCATTTTGCAACTAATGCGTGTTTGATTGCTTTAGGTTGGAAAAACCAAGCAGATGCTAGCATGCTTTTGCACAATTTTTGCCAGCCTCCTTTGGAAAAGAAATGAAAGCCTTGTAGACCCTTGGAGGGGCACTGACAGTGCTGCAGAAAATAGGATGGAGATATGAATGCAGAAATCTTTCCTTTTAACATCCTCACTGTGTGCTTTCAAGATTATAGGTGCAGAAAGCACGCCTCTCGACAAGCTGAACTGCCAGTAAGCAGATTCGGTTTGTTTCTTCCCATTTAGCAGCATTAGAATTCAAACGTAATGGGTACGTGCCAGAGCAGACACTGCAGACCCCCCCAGAACATTGCTGCAACTTCAGGTATTTGTGTCCACTCGAATATGGCTTTAGATCACCAGTTCAAGTACTGCCATGCAGTGCGTGTCACTGAACAGATGTCAGAATGTAATTATCCACCTGAGCCAGATGGCCACCTGAAAGACAGGCTCCTATTTGCTAGTTTCTTGAAATTTTTTTTTTCCTTAATGTTTAATGAGCACAGTAGGAGAAGAAGCGGTAAAATGAAAAGCTCTGGGAGAATAAAGGCTTTCTGGTTATGGGAAGTTCTCCGGCTTGATTCTGTAATGAGGCTGTTCTTTCCCAAAGGTGCACATGGGGATCAATTCTGTAAGACTAGGCTGATGAATAAGCAGATGTTTTTGTTTTGCATTTGGCTTTGAATTAATGTCTTGTACAGTGCGGAGAGCTGGCAGAGTTTCCAAAGTTAAGGGCTACCTGCAGCATGGCGTAGGCGAAGGCAGTCTTAGGTTGCTAGAGCAAAAGCGTGACTCCGCAGTGCTTATCACACCCCGCAATGTCACAAAAGTGCCTGGCACAATGAAAACTCCAGATGCCTCAGGATGCCTGCACTTGTCACCAACAACATCCTTTCCTGATCCAATTTGAAACCATGTTTCTATTTCTTAAAGTAATCAGTATAAGATCTGGCTGTGTTTCTTCCTGTTCTCTGTTCAAAACAAGCACAATGTCTGCTGGAAGTTTCTCTGCTTTCGGAGTAATTTACTTCTGGTGTGGAGGGCCCAAATTTCTGTACCAAGTGAAAGCATATTATTCACCATGTATACCCAGGAAGCACAACATTTTGTACCTGAAGGAAAAAGGGCACATTTAGCTAAGAGTACAGCTTCAAAGCACTAGTTGTGAATGCAAGAACAGAGAGAAAATTACAGTGTTTTCATTATACTATTTATGTTTGTTTAAAAATGTGAAGCAGGGTATCTGTACTTACATGGTAAGTACAGAAAATTAAAATTTCATGGTGAAAATTAAGACAGCATCCAATATATGTCAGTCCAAATGACATGGCAGCCACAAATCTGATGATAATTAATCCTTTACAGACACTGAATAGTAAAATCATCAGCTAGTTGCATGTCCTGCCCAAATGCCAGAAAAAACAGAGCATTTGATGTCACTGAGCAGGGTCAGAGCAGTTAATCCTTTTCACACTGCTGAGGAATGACTGCAAAGGTATCTAAAAGTGTATCAAATAATGCTAAGGCATCTCAGCTGAATCTGCTTCTTCGTAACATTAAGCAGAGGCAGCTCTGTTATTGTTAACGAAGGAGATCCCTCGTATGGTATTGAAAGCCTGATTTTGGAAGACCTATGTGCAAAGGCTGTGACCACATAACATGAAGAGAGTTGTCAGTCACTCACCACGTCATCCGTTACACAGAAAATCTGCTCTCAGCTTTTTTAATGATTTTTATTATTATTTTTTACTCCTATTGTAGCAAAAAAGTTGTCATTTTTCCAGTCTAGAACACTCAGAACTTCCTTATTAAGCATCACCTCAAAGAATAGGGAAATAAAAGCACTACTAATTGCTCAGGCTTCAAATGACCAGATTTTCACTTTATTTTATACATTTGAATAATGAAGAGCTTTTATAATGGAAAAATCACAGTTGGAAAACTCTGACACATTTTTATTTGGTCCAAGAACAGGAGTTTTCAGAAGCCGCATGGTCCAGAGATGACAGGTACTTTCTGAGGAGTGCTCCAGTTTTCTGATGGGATCAGATATATGTTCCCCTGAAAAGCTAAAGCTTTTATTAAGCTAAAATTAAGGTGCGTTTCAGCTACTCACTGCCACTTGTAATGCTGCTTTTCCCTACCCGGTGGCCACGGTATGTCTCTGGTGGGCGCAGAGAAGCAGCGGTGAGAGGAGTAATGAAGCGCTGACAATTAAGGTGTCTCATTAACTTACCTTGGAAGTTATGAAGAAACGAGAGGTGTCTTACACTCCGCTGTATGGCACGCCCTGAAAGACAGGGCATAGATAATCAAACATGAGCACTTGATTTTGTGCAGGGGCTCGAGACTGTCACGGGTGCTGCTGCCTCTTATGTCTCCTGGGTCTCCTGACAGCCCTGCACGTGCACCTGCTCTGCATCCTTACCCTCCCGATGGCCCCTGGACCTTTAGCAAAGCAAAGCCCTTTCCCTGCACACTAGCATATGTGACGGGCAGTCTGCATGAATCCAGAATCACTTCATGAGTACTGGCAGCTCCCTCAGATGATGGGAGGGAGAATGCTAGGGCCAAATTCTAGCGAGCCTCTCAAACCATATCAGGTTGCAGCAAGAACTACTGTTCCGGGAGAGATTAACGGGCTTGGATGATGAAGATAAGTGTATACTTCCCGCAGCTGGAATCAAATCTGGAGGAAATAAGGTTCTATGTAGAGTGGGGAAATCACAGGTGGCACTGATGATAGGAACAAAAGAAGAAGAAAACGTAATAAAATCTGAGACCATTTATCAGCTGATAGTGAAGGGATTGCAACTTGCAGCAGAGAGAGACAGATTTCTTTTTCTCCTCTATGCAGAAAGAAACAACCATAGAGAAATTCTCCAGTGAGGGATTCCTTGGAGACAGTCAGCCCAGACTGAAAAAATTGTTTCTGAAGTGCTCAGTTCCCACCGTTGCAATGCCTAATGATATGGACATTTGACACAATCTTTTCTGATCTTGAGACTCTCTGTGTAACTGGGAAAAGAAACTATTCCTCTTGCTTTACTGCTGGAGTTTATGACAGAATAAAGTGTACTAAATGCTTACTGGATACTTTTTGCTCCCCATACTTATAACTTTATGCCCCAGCACCATTATGTGTAGAAAAAGAATAAACTCTTTGTGATAACTCCCTGACCAGGAAAACTGAAATGTGCCTAGCTGATCTCCCAGTGCATACCTGGACACCGTGTGGATACTGGTATTTAAACAAATTAACATGTCAGGCATCCCACGCAGATATCCCCAGCCACACCTGCATCAACTGCATAGTGTCTGTCCCTGAGCCTCCAATTTATTTGCTTCATCCGACTCATTTTATCTATCTGGATATAGCAGGTTTTGAGGTAGCTACCAAGCCAGCAGCCTTGTAACAGTTGTCAGTGGACAGAGGGAAAGGACTGTTCAGCATCTTGCTAATTTCTAGCCAGGCAGTTGAATTTCATCCAGTTATTGTGGACCTAAACTTGCTCTCACCACCAAAGACAGAAGAACTCCCGTTGACTTGAGTGGGAACGCAGCGAGATCAATATCTGAACCCAGTCTGGAGCAGGATTCTCTTTCGGAGGAGGCAGGGAGCTGCACAGTGGCTTCCTCCAAACTCACCAGGAGTACACTGTAGGGAGGGACAGGAGGAGCAGCACTTTCTGGTACCTGTCTGGTCTCTCACTCAATGTGGCAAGAAGAGTTGCCTGCAGCTGTGCCGTCTTTTGACAATGAAATGATTTAATTCACAAGGCATTCGGTACAGACCCTGCAACAACAACAAAATGGTATGCCTTCGAGATATGTAAATTAAATTACTTCGTTTTGCACATAGAGTTTCAGTCATTAGAGGGAGAGATAATGACTTGCAATATGTTTTTGAGAAGAAACACACAATGATAATCTTATTTACTTTACACTTTAATTTCCTAACATGCACATGTGCATGGAGAACTTGTTTGTGCAAATGTCAGTTATCAAGGAAATGTCAGACTACAGTTAATTTGATATTGCTGCCCCTTAGGCCTGAGCAGATGGTCCAAGTTCAGGAACTAGCAGGGTTGCCTGCATTAAGAAGAGAAATCCGTGATGTGCACAAGGTAGATTCTTGCTGTAATGTTGATTACATACACACAGATATGCAGGCTCACACACACACATCAGGGGAAGTAGAGAGAATATGAAAATGGGTTGTTCAAGAATTTTTTTGTTCAAATGATTCTTTTCTTTCCAGAAGAAAATATTCTATTTGCAATCACTTTGAGCTGAATTGTATTGTCTGACTGACTGGAAGCATTTTATTTTAAGCCACGTAACACTATATATTACAATTCTCCATTGTGATGCACTGTCTCATGGGAGATGCACTTTCAGAGCTCTGCTTCTTACAAAAGCTGTAAGTCCCACGACAGATACAGCCATTCTGGAGCAGCGTGGTACCTCCTAGGAGACACGCATTGGAACTGCAAAGGGGTTATGCCACCTCCAGAGCTCCAGTGCCCTGGAGAGGACCAGTTCCCACACCTGGGGATACCCACCCTTGACAGGGAAATACCATCTCTTGCAGGATGACCCAAAGCGCTGTTTCCAACCAGTTCAGTAGCAGACACTTCAGTGTGGCGATGTTGTATTTTAAGGAACAAGTCCAAAATGAAATGGTTTTCCCATGGCTCTTTAAAACGTCTTTCAGTTAAGTTTCTTTCCTGGAATACATCAGTGTATAGTACTTTCATCCCAGTGGGTGATTACAGTAAATGCACCAAAACAGGAACTCCCCCAGGAACAAAATACCTTCTTTTTCTCTGCCAGAAGGAAAAATGTACATACATTTGTTGTTCTCCCTGCCCCCTAACCAGCAACTATTTTTTTTTTCGTTTCAAAAAGGCTTGCACCCCAGAGGCAGTGCAGAAAGCTGTGTGACTGCTCCCTGGCCAGGGCCGGGGGCCAAGCGGGGTACCTCTGTGCAGTCAACTTTTCAGCCCTGCTGGGGCAGGAGCCCACCTCCCACAGCTCAGCAAGCCCGAGGTCAGCTCGCCCCTGTGCTCTGGGGTGCTGCAAAAGGGTCAGCTGCTGCTCTTTCGAAGCCAGGTGACATTTGGAAGCTAGATGATATTTGAGCCCTTTTGTAGGTCTAACATTAGTTTCCTTGCACGTACAGAAACTGCAAATTGCCTTGTCCTCCCCGGGATTTGTTCTCACGCTGGCTGCACTGTTATTTAGGATGAAGTAAGAATACATCATTTTTTCCATCTTGTGAAAGCCAGTCACAATATTGTGCTGAGAGCAGCAGAAAATGCCCTTCAGAATAACAACATAAAATCTTATTAATGGCTTTTAAAATGTTCTGGTGCAGCCTGCCCCCGTTTCCTTTTTTTGTGACTACCATAAACATCTGTCCAGCTCTGTAGCAGAGCAATGACAGAAACTGAAATATTGGCTCAAAAAGATATAAAATCTCAGTCTCATTTGGCGTCGTGCTTTAACCCCAGCTGGAAACTCAGTACCACGCAGCTACTTGCTCACTCCCCCCCCACTGCCAGTAGGATGGGGAGGAGAATTGGGAAAAAGGCAAAACTACCGGGTTGAGATAAGAACAATTTAATAATGGAAATAAAATAAAATAATAATTATTAATAATTGTAATAACAATATTAATAATAATAATACTAAAACAACCATCAACATCATCATGAAAAGGAGAAAGAAAGGAAGGGGAATAAAATACAAAGGGAGGGGAGAAAGCAAGTGATACACAATACAATTGCTCACAACCCACTGACTGATGCCCAGCCAGCCCCTGAGCAGCGATCAGCCAGCCCCAGCCAACTCCCCTGAGTTTATATACTGAGCATGACGTCCCGTGGTATGGAACATCCCTTTGGCTAGTCCGGGTCACCTGTCCCAGCTGTGTCCCCCACCAATTTCCAGTGCCCCTCCAGCCCTCTGGCTGGCAGGGCCTGAGAAATTGAAATGTCCTTGACTCAGTATAAACATTACCTGGCAACAACTAAATCATCAGTGTGTTATCAACATTATTCTCATCCCAAATTGAAAACACAGCTCTGTACCAGCTACTAAGAAGAAAAAATCCCAGCTGAAACCAGGACATTTGGTTTCATAATCAGGCTTTAAAATTTCTTTTAATGATACTATTTGTGGCTTTTCCTAACAAATTATTGGTCATGTATGAAGGCAGCATGTGAACCCCCTGAACAGCAGTGTCCATGATTACAGACAGAATAGGGGTGCAGGAATGAACTGACACACAAAAATCATGCCCCAGCCAGCCATCCTGACCCAGCAGCCTGTCCTTCCAGCTGACCTAAACAGACAGTGTCTTCCTTGCAATGAACAATGATGCAAAAAATACAGTTTTAGGAGCACACAGCTTTGTCAGCAGCTCCCATCAAGTGCTACAGTTAGACAATTGTCCTTGACAGAAATGTGTCCTTACTCAGTGTATGTGATATACATACAGATATAGATATAAATATACAAGGTTGGGTCATTTCTTTCATTGCAAAAGACAAATATTTACATTACTGGATTTGCTGGAGTATCTCCAGAGGTACCCCACAAAGACAGATGCTGGTCCATTGCCCTGTGTTTGTACATCCCCCCCACCCTGGGGTGCTCCCAGCGGTGCTCTGGTACTCTACAGCTCACCAGACTGGCACGACAAGAGTGGCCCAAATCTGAAAGATTAGAAACTCTTGCCTTCCAAGGAACACATACGAAGAACAGACTGTTTGTTCACTTCAGTCTCTTCCTTAAAGCTGTGCTCCAGAATGTGGAGGCTGGAAAATTGCCTAAGGTAATTTTTTCATCATCTGACAGCTGATGAACTCCTTGTTCAGAGACATGGGGCCAAAATCTGTGGGGACTTATCCTGCAGAGAAAGTCATATGGAGCTAAATCCATGGACAGCAGAGTGGAGCTGGGTGTCTGGGCAGAGATCAGCTAGAGAAAGAGTGATGGAGGCTATTTTGCTTCACTTCTGTCTGTAAGTGCCATGACAGGGAACAGAGGACTAGCAAGTAGCCACACGTGTTTCCTCTGAGCTCCTCAGGACTGAAGTTCTGAATGGGGTGCTGGCAAGTGCGGGTCCAGCTCGTGGTACACCTCCCTTTGCCCACTTTTCACGAGCAGGCTTACCAAGACAGTCCTGCAGTGCTGCACTGAGTCTCCACTTTTCTCTGGCAATGGCAAAAGCCCACCCTGAGGTTCACTTAGTGCCAGTTTGGGTGCTTCAGGCTGAGGTCCAAAAGTCTGTGCAGCTAGGTCTGCTTATTTCCCTCCAGTCCCTTCAACTGTTGCTGTCATGTTTTGCACAGGCACTGCCTGGGCATTGGCATGGTAGAGGGTCCTCAGCCCCTGGGGACAAAGGGCCATATGCTCAGATGGCACCCGTCCCTGAGCACCGAAGGACCAAATGCCATGTGCCGTTCCATACAGACTTAACGAAGTAAGGTGTATTTGACTTTAGGTGTGCTACTCCAGTGATCACTTTCAACAGCCCTACATACCACCTACACCAACACGTTTGGTCTCTTCACCTCGTGTTTTCCTTCCTCCATTTCAATTTCAGTTGCTTCTTCTCATTCTACCATACAAGGAAAACTTTCAAGAAACAATTGTTAAGCATAATCTTTGCCTCCTTCTCACCTGTACAAGCTGCTAGGGCTGGTCCTAGTCTTGCTGCTCAGGCTTGCATTCTTTGGGGTCCTTTCGTCAAATTTTAACAAAACTTTAAATTAAAACTCTAAAAGTAAAGTTTAAATCAAACAAAGAAGGTACTGAATCCTGATCCTGCCTTCTTTAACCCCAGCATGTAGCATATTGCTATGCAAGCACACAGACGCAGCTCGTGTAGCATTAAGTCAGTGAAACACCAATTTAACTAAACCTCTGGAAAGGAATTATTCCTGCATGCTGATGAGCAATGAAGATTAGTGGAAGAACAACAGCATAACCCCAAAACTTGTAAGAACTGGATTTCGCTCCTATTCTTCTGTAATTCAGGCACCTGTTCAACTTTCTGCAGAAGTAGCCCTCTTTTACTCGATGAAACTATCCTTGGGCTTTGGATTAAATGCAAGTGTATTAAAACTAGAAACACCTGGCATCAAAAATAGCTGTTTATACCACACTATCAATGAAGATGAGCTGGATTTGAAGCTTTTTTATATGTTTTAATTTTTTAGGTTTGTCTGACCTTAAACCAAAATCATCCACAATTCTTTTGGGAAAAATAAAAACTCAGCACCGATTCAGTCTATTTAGCATATATAGGATAAAATATAGGAAGGGAAAAAACATGTGTTTCAGCCCACACTTCTCATGCAGTGAATAACTTCAGCTTTTTGCATAGGCAGAGTGATCTTAAGTCAATGGAAAAACAATGTTATATGGTAATATAAGTAATGAAGTAGAGATCTGCCTCCTCCATAGGCCCCAAACTAATGGAAACAATGGCTCCTTGTGATAGTCACCACTGAGCCCTCTGACAAGAGCAGAAGAAGGAGGCATGAAGAAATACCCTTTTCCTCCAGACAAGCCCACAACTGGACTATCAGTGTCTGAGAGGACGATACTCTCCCGGCTCTGACTGCCCTGCATGAAGAGGGGTCTCCTACACTCCCTCTCAGTCGGCAGAGACAAGAGCCTAATGGAGAGAAGGCGATTTATAACCTTTTCTCCAGGTGGACTGAAATCCAATGTCTTTTGAGAGGTCTCAAAAGTTTCATGGTCTCAGATTTAAACCTTTGGGCAGGAGTGGGAATAAAATAGGTCTTCGTTGCCCTGGGGAGGACATCAGAGATGGTAGGGAAGAGTTATTTTCCTTTTTAAAGGAATTTCCTGTTCATTTTCCAAGAGCAAGTAATTGACTTAGATATAAAGATTTCTGGTAAAAACTCAGTGCTTAACAAAAATTTAAGCAGAGAAAAGAATATTTGCAATAAGTAACTGTTAAGAAATAAAATATTTCATGAAACGTTCTGAATGCTTCTTCTTTGTGGGATTTCAAAATGGAACATTTATTTTTACTTTGCCCAAGATTTTCTTAAAATTCATAATGCTTTCTAGCTTATTGCAAACACTTTTTTTTAATCTTTTGTTTACTGAAAGACCTTTTCTCTAGGAAATGCAGGTCAATGTTAAGATTTCATTAGATGTTTTGGCTAAAATAGTCAAGCAAAAGACAAGAAAAAATTAAACTTGAAAGGTCGCAAGGTAATAATTTCTGTAAATAAAACACTTTTCAAAACGACTGATTTTAACTGTAGCAATATCAGGAGACTTTTGACCTTGTCTATTCACAGTCAAATTTAAAATGCATCTGAAATAGAATTAGCCAAATGACATTATGTTGAAAAACAGTAATCAGAAGGCTATGTGAAATTAACTAAAACTGATTTTCATTATAAGGTTCAATTGAAATAATTGCATTATTTACTGTTTAAATAGTCCAAGAAGTCAGGAAAGGTTTTCACAGTAACTGTACTATTTTCTCCATCTTTTCCCCTTTTGCACAAAGAAAAACAACAGATTTTTTTTTTTTTTTAAACACTGGCAGCAGTGGCAGGGTTGTTATCAAATCAGTCAAGACATGAAGAAATCACGTTCTGTTTTGTGAATGCAATGCATCTCTCTTAGAGTCCCCGCTGTGCAGACCTGGTGTGGGGACTGGTCAATGATACCTGAGCAGAGGGGTGCTAAGTGTCATTATGCCTATACACACCACCCCACCACAGAACTGGGCTGCAACCATTTTGGCAGAGAAACTGCAACGCTTGCTTCTTATATCGGCTGGTGGTCCCCACGACGGTATTTCTGCAGTGATAAATGGTTGCCCATCCGACCATGTGAATCGTTTCGTAGGAGACCACAGAGATCTTTATCAGCTGTGGGTAAATTCAATTTGTATGTTAAAATTAACAAACCCCACGTCAGCACAATCTACAGCTACAGCACCTTTCCCCTGGGGCTTCAGCATGGCAAAGAGCGGTGAGGGATGCTGTTTACTCCATGAGGGTACAGGTCATCATCTGACATGTGCTTACGTTCCCTGACTTGCTGATACCCAGCAGAGAGACAGATGCTCTCACAGCTTCCAACAGCAGCACTACCTGCCTGAAATTCGCCACTTGGGTTGATCCCATAAGCAAAGCAGAGCCACGTTCTAGAAACAAGGCAGTGCTTTTCTAGACTAAAAGCAGAAAAAGAGAGACTCATCTGTGTGTCTTTTGCAGGGGAGAACAGACCTGCCACCACCAGCCACCTCCTGCATTTGCTGTGGTGCCAGGCTGGGAAGGCCACCAGCCTGCACACCTGCAGCGGCAGGTAGGCTGTGTCATGCACCACTGTCCAACTTGGATCTGCTTCGCTTCTGAGCCTGGTCTGCTTCATCTTCATTGAAGTCAAGGCCCCTTGCTATTCTTCACAAGCAGTTTTAGCTCTGTCTGCACTTGCCTTTTAAAGACAGAGATCTGACATTCTTTTAAGAATATATATTTATTTACTTACTTGAAAGACTGATTTTAAAATTGCAGAGACTTTTCCACTAAGAGAAGATGAGTTATTTGGTCAGTGGGTGCAGGCGCTTGTAATTCAGGTAGAACATAAATGGAGAAACGTTTGTGAACGTGACCCTTAGATTACATTGCTTGGTGTAATTGTGTTTCAACTTCTTTTTCACCTCTGAGTAACCAGGCTAATGCCCTGATTTTGCTCCACTAAGGGGTTTGCTGATGAGTTTGCTAGGCACAGTATCAAGGTCCAGGTATACTGTTATGCTTCAGTCATTCACTGAACGGTAAGTCAAAGTTTTTAAGTCTGGGTTTGCTTTTCCTAGGTCAAAAAAAGTTGCTTAAAAACCTTCTTGTAGCCTGAAAGACCTCTGGGTTAAAGCCTGTGACAGGTGAATCAGAAGCCTAACTACGTAGCCACAGACAGAGAAGTTAAGACCTTGAATAATAGTTGGAGAACTATCCTTATGAAAATACACTTCCGTATATTGATCTACTTGCCGCAGAGAAAGTCTTCCAGAGGCTGATGAAGGAATTGCAAACCACAGCATTTGTTTTGACTTAGAGCTCTCCATGGTGCATTTTACATCATATGGTGAAGGGTCTTATATCCCAAATGGCACCCCTGCTGTCCCGTACAAGGATGCAGAGAAGGAGTGATGGGAATATCAGTCCACAAGCAACTCCAGCCAGCATCTCCATCCCAGCAGTGCTGAGGCAAGTGATCACACCGCAGAGGACGATGGAGCTAGGTAGGGTTGTTCAAAGTCCTGCTCCCCTTTGTTGTTAATGGGAGGAGCTGGATACTACATGCCCTCTGGGACGTCAGTATATCATGCTGGCACGATCATCTAGAAGATGGCAGTGGGATTTAGCATTTGACACTCAGCAGGGCTGTCCCCCAAGCTGAATGTATCACTGCTGCTTGTACTGCTGCTTTACACTGCAAGAGAACATGGGAAGTTAAAACCTGACCTTCAGGTGAAACAAACGGAGCCTTTCAGGAAAAGATGTGGTATGATATCCCCAGAGAGCCTATGGTCTCTTGCTAAAAGGGTGACTGTTTTAAAGAACAGTGACATCTATTCCCTAAGGTTTTCTGCATTACACTCCCTCCGACACTGAGTGTCTTGGAGCTGTATTTAGTTCAAAAGATTTATCTCATGATTAAATTAATCTCATCTGCTGTCACTCCTAATGCAAACAACTTCTTTATTTTTCCTGATACAGGCAAATTGCAAGTCAGGCAGAGCATCCTTTTCTTTCATCTTACAAACTACGTTAACAAAAGATGACTTTCTGGAAGCTTTTTTTTATTGAAAAAGAAAACAGATTAGACCCCACATAAATGTTATGACTCATGGAAAACAAATAATGGTATCTCTTTACAGACTGTCATTTCAGGCCTCAGGTTACAAAAGTTATTGCTAATTTTTATTAAACCTGTATGCATGGCCACAGCAATGGTTGGGTTATAATAGTAAAAATGTAAACAGGGATGTTTGTCCTGCAAATGCTGTAGCATAGGTCTCGTGCCTCACCTGTGCCTTCCTGCTAAGGAACTGCTTCATGTCCTTGCTAACAAAAGCACTCGGCTCCCAGGAAGGAATCTTTATTCTCCATAACTACAACAAAATTCAATGCATTATGGATAATTTTTAATGTCTTTATTGTCACAGGAAAAGAGAAATCACAGGCACTGAATTAGTGCAGTTAAAATAGACTGATTCAGAAAATTGTTTCCTTTTTTCTGCTGACTTTTTCCTCTTTTCACACTTTATGTTGTCTCTGTTGTAAGTAGCGTAGAATCACAGATCACCCAGGGACCTACCACCAAGGTCTTTAAAATCTAAGGTGCGGAGCCCTTAATCTAATTTTCTCTGCCACATAACATCAGATAATACCTACACCGCTCTCTTTAACTGCAAATACATTTGAAAGAAATACCAACAACAATGGTGTAAATAAAAATAAAAAAGTCACAGGCTCCAAACACTTTGCCTATAAATGTTTATTTTTAGCAAGTATATATGGCAGTCTTTCAATTCCATTCATTTAAGAGTTCCCAGCTGAGCCGCTGACTGCAGCACGAGCTTAACTACCAGCAAGCCTCTGGACACCTGTGTGGAGGAGGCTAAAATTCAGTGTCTGCACCTTGAACTTCACTCAACCCCCAAAGACAGGTAAGATTAATCCAGCCCCTATAAATCAGGGGTTTTTTTCCTTTTGTAACCTCATTGGGCAACAATGTCAAGTTGAAATGTGTTTCTTCCATCTTTTCCTTAGCTTATGGTACATTTTCTATCCTAACAGCATTTCTGAAAACACACAGAGTGGGTTTGTTCATGTTTTCTCTTATCTGGAGTACTATGGAAAGTGGGGTTGCACCTTAAATCTCAGAAGAAGGAAGTGTCTTCCTTGTATGATTGAGACAAGTAGATTGCATTCGTTCCAAGTCTCCTTCCGGCAAAGAAGGGAAGGAGGTAATACCACAGACTCCAACCTATATATCGCTATGTATGAATACTTGGACATAACGTCAATGGTCTGTAGCAGGTTATTAAATACCAGGTCAGAGTTGTGTCTTCTAACTTCTGCCTCTAAATGTGAGGCATAGCGTTTGCATCAGTCCCCAGTTCCCACCCAGAGTTTATCCCCATTGAAAACTGGTGTCCAAGACAAATGGACAGATTCTTGTCACCAGAATAATCTCTCTCTTGCTCTCTCAGCTTTTACTATAGTGGGTATCTAGATACTAGACTGGACTAGATATCTCACCTCTAGGTAAGTAAGGTGGACCCCACAGTAGGTATCTTCAGCTGTGACAGGCCAGCATGGGACTCCACCTGTACAGAAGTCCAGCTGTGTAGAAGTCCAGTTGCACTGTCATCACAAATAATTACCCTTAGAAGATATGTTTGATTTGAGAGGGGCAGTGACTTCATGTATCATTAAAATCAAATCCTGCCCAGTTCTGGTATCAACAGTACCTGGTAAATCAAAGTTTAAATAACTCTTCACGTGGGTTTGAATGCCTTGCACACTCTTTAGACTCAGCATAATGTCAGCAAGATTTGTCCGTTAGTGCACAGTGAGACAATCACACTTTTACATTTATAGAATTGCAGGACAGGTGAGGTGAACTGGTTGGATGTTACCGTAAATATATAAGCTAAAGTCTTCTAGAGAAATCCTGAACTTTACACTTGAGAGTAGCTATGTTTTGAGCTGGGACTGAAATGAGAGAGGGAAAGGATAAAAATGAAAGAAAAGAAAAAAAACCAAAAACCAACAGACCAAAATATTTAATGCTGGGGAGAACCTAATTACTCAGTTTGGGTTCTTGCAGCCGGGAACTGGGGAATAAGCACATCAGTTTATAAGCAAAAGGCAGTCTGTCTGATCTTCTCCAGCCAAGTCACTCTCAGACACTCTTTGACCTGTCCACAGCCAAAGGAGAAGAGTTTAAAAGTCCTTACGCTGCACGAAGGGAGCCTGATAGGTCAGAAGTGCTACCTTCTGCCTCATGTGCCCCAAATATTCCAGACGAAGGGGTCTCTCACTTGAACAGATGTGACGAGCTCCTGCCTCAGAAGAAAGCAAGCAGCAGCCTGCCCACGATGCAAGATTGAGTCGTTACCTAGCTTTAAACCCCAGTTAAAAATCTGGTGGGTTTTTGTATCACATCAAAGTGGGACTCCACATCAGCAAGGCTTTCTTTAGAATGCTGGACTTGTTTACCTGCAGTCTCTCTTTTTTTCAAGTCTGAAGTCTTTTAGATGTGCAGCCGTATTTGGGATGAGTCAGTGATTTGCTCCTTTAGTCTGTATGATTTATACAAAAACTTCATCTTTAATTATAAAGGCAAAAATATTCACACTTTTTATGAAACTTGGTTCAAAGCTGGTTTTCTTAATGAAATTAGAAGATGAAAAACCAAGCCTCTGCTATGAAATGTTGACATAATATTAACTACTGGACTGTTTCTAAATGTTACTGTAATGAACTGATTCCATTTATCTGGTTATAGCTCTCTTCATAAATAGTTTCATTTTCAGCTGCACTCACCGATGTCCATGGGAAAACCTCTTCTGGAAGTAGTCTACACACTCAAAAGATACTTAACCATGTAACTTCAGGTATCTCCTTTTGAAAGCACTGGCTGCTCTCTTACCAGCTCTTGGAGGTGGAGTTCTTGTTAAGAAGAAAGCATTTGCTTCCAAAGAATTTCTGATATAAAGCAAAGGTTGACTGGATGGTGGAAGAATACTACCCCACCTGTTATATATGGTGGTTTCCATCACAGGGCACAAGAGCAGTCTTCACAGAGGCAGTTGCTGTCATCCATATTTTACGAATAAGGAAGTAGATATGAGGGGGTGAAGCAATTTACCGAGTCAACAGTGAAATCACAGCCAAGCTATTCCTGAAGTCCATGTCTCCCAAGTTGTCTATCTAGACCGGATCTTAGATATGGTCAGAAGACACATTTATTGCAAAACAGAAACCTAGTTCACTTGAAAATGCTTCATAACATTGTGAAAAATTATTTAAAAAATTTAATTGGAAGGGAGAAAAAGGGAAAATGTTCAGCAATATTGAATCAAGACATTCCAATATTTGCAGAATTGTGAATTTTCCTTTCTTTTGTTTTGATTTTCTTTTTTATTTTCTTTTTGAAGTATGTTTAAGTACATGCTACATATACTGTTATAATTAAAAGAATAAACCTGAAATTAACTGTTTCGATTGACCTGAAGAATTTTCCTCTTTCATATTCTTCCGAGTTCTGAAATTTGAATTTGCAGTCCAAACCAGCAGGAAAACAAAAATCAAAATATACAATTTAACTCCTACAAAAAACAGGTCTCTGGTTTCCACAGTATTCCCTCCATTTACTTGCATTTTCTACCACAATCTCCACATCTGCTTTTATAGATATCAGCACAAGAAACCTACCCTAGCAGAACTGCCCTTCCTTCTGAGATGACTCTGCCTGAAGGAAATATCCCAAATCAAATCTGTTTTGAAAACATTCTCCCCCTTAAAGCTGCCAATTGGCAGCATCAGAGGAGAGAAAAAAAAAAAAAAAAAAAGATGGACTGATAAACGGGGTGAATTTTTTTAATAAGAGTTTCTGTAAATGAAGTTAATTACAATGAGTTTGGCTATGAGATAGAGATCAGCAGCCTCAAACTTTGAATAGATATGCAAGAACTGATACACGGACTCAGAGAATCAAAAAGGAAAAAAAAAAGGGTTTGGAAGGGACCTCTGGAGATTCTTTAGTCCAATCCTCCTACTCAAGCATGGTCAGCCATCACAGGTTGTCCAGGGCTGTGTCCAGTCAGGTTTGGAACATCTCCAAGGATGAGCACTCTGCAGTGCCTCTGAGGCAAGCACTAGGACATCCCTCCTTGGCTATCAAACCACACAGACATCAAGCTCTGCACATCAAAAGGAAGCTGAAATTTAAATACTCCAACAATTCAAGTAAATGAATAACAGGACAACAGTCCTAAATATCTAGAAGTATTTCATCAGTCACCTTTAAGAAGATTTATTTAGATGTTGGAAGATGAAGACTATCTATTTTTAGCTTTTTACAAAAACTATTTCAGAGTACTTGTAATTCTTTACTGTGCTGTCCTGTTTAGCTTTCCAGGACTGTGTCTGAGTTAAAAAAAAAAAAAAAAAAAGAAAAAAAGTAGCAGTAGCATTATTATTTTTGGAAGCGTGTATAATCCAGAAGGTAGGACCAGTGTTGTGGTACCAAACCTCAGAAATACACTTACAACCAGTTTTCCAGCAGATGATTAAAAACATGTTAATCAACAACATGCTGCATTTAACTGAATGCCACTTTGTTGCACATAAAATACTACTGAATGAGTTGAGTAAATTTGAGTTCATTAATTTTTGTGTGATCTAATGGGAACACGCAAACCCTTCATCTGTCATGGGTTTAGGTTAGCCTCCCTTGCTCAACTTCTTAGAAACAAGAATCAGCATAAGGATCAGCCATTTTCCTTTTTCTCTATTTCTTTTTTCTCTCTTTAATTATAAATTATCTTATTACTCCTGTTCAACAGCTTTATATCCTGAGCTGTGCTGAAGAAATTTGCACCTGTTTAACTGTGACAGACTGACTAGCAAACTTCACTAATGTCTGTTTGTTTTACATCAGCTCAATTTATACCTCATGGAAATGCTTTAGCTCAGCTAAGAAATACCCAAGAAAATGAGGCTAGATTGAGTTAAATCAATGGAAATAGCTGCATGCAATCCAGTTTATATTGCTGAGTCAGAATTTTTTGCCACTAGCCCAGAAAGGGAACTTGACTTTTTTTCCCAAATAAACAGTCTGAGTTAGTGATTCATTAAGGAGGTAAAATGAAACCTGTACAAGTAGCTGTTTTTCTTAGTCAATACCCCGCATTAAAGCACTGCAAAATATGCAGTCCATACCTTTAATATAAAAAATGGGATTTTTTTCCTAGTGATATCTCTAACTGAAGTTTACTACCTTAGACAAAAACCTTGTGAAAACCAAACACAAGTAATTTCTACTTTTATATAGTTTGATAACTATGCCATACATAGCCGTTACATCAACTAGTTACAGAGGGTCAAAAAGATGTTAAAAATAAACCTGTTTGCCACTAGGAGGATACACAGAAAGATAAACTATGCCTCTGATGCAATCTTGCTTTTCAGATAGCTAGAACCCCTGAAGAGCATACCAATAAATATTTTCTAGGTGACATCATACATTGTAGAGGAATTGCAGAGTAATGAAGCTGGGTTAATTAACACTGATAACATACAGCTGTGGGATGGCTTCAGGGGCGGTGGGTTGGCTGATGTGGATCATGTGCAGCTGTGGCTGGTTCCTGCTAAGGGGTTAAATAGCTCCAGGGAGTATGGAAGGGGAGGGTTGTATGAAGAGGAGCACTGGGTGAAGAGAGACCTGGAAGAAGCAGAGGGAGTAGAGAGATCACCCTGGGTGTAGGAGAGGCCCTGGGAGGAGCAGTGGGCCTAGAGGTGGACACAGTAGAGGCAAGAGGCAGGGTGGCCTGGCCTGGCAAGGATGAAGAAACAGCATGGACAGTAGCTG
>JAVJGJ010000059.1:6041327-6072527 GCA_035590215.1 Microhierax caerulescens
GGTGCAGGGACTACTCATTGATGTTAACCTGGTGTGGGGTGGTAAAAGCCTTGTTGCAGCTGGCTGGTTTTGATAGTGCTGAGACAATAAATGTTTTCAAGGTCATCTGTACCTGCATTTGCACTGAGGACTTTGCTCACAGCTGTAGTGCTTTTTTGAAGGGACTCCCCCAGTTCTCCACCTTCCTGCACTCTGGTGCAATTTTGGTGCAATCACAGCAGATTTCTCCCAGAGGCATCAGCCTGGAAGCTCTGCTTAGGGGGTGCCAGCGGCGGCTCCCACCTGTGGGGTGACACGGGGGCCCCAGGCAGTGACTGGCACCACAGACAACTCCAAGCCACGTGCAAGAGGGTGACTCTTCCTCCAAGGGACTGGGCAAAGGGAAAACCAGAAGCAACAGCGGTGCAGATGTGAGGACTTGCCACCAGCTGCTTCATTCCCTTGGCTCACTCATGCTGAGCTGTTTGCTGATGTCGGCGCAGCCCCTGAAGGTTTCTTGGTGATGAAGACTTGCAATCTAGGCACTTGCGATTCTGTGAATGCCACCTGCTTGCTAGCAGCCACGTGGCCATCAGTTTTCTGAGGTCTGGCAGACAAGTGGCAGAACCACCTCTGGAGATTCCAAGGAGGGCTGTCAGGAGTAGGCTACATATGTCTGTATGTGAGCTCGCTGCAGTATCCTGCCAGTCCCTCCAGGTCCCAACCGGGCACAGCTTTCAGTGACATTGCACAGGGATTGAATTGGACTTAAGATGGTGCCTCTTTTTTTTTTTTCTATTTTGTCACTGATTTTAAAGATGTACTGTTTCAATGAGGTCCTGAGAAGGTGAATATTATCTTTAAAAGACAATAAACAAGAAGTTATCCTGATTTCTCAGAGGCCAGGACCATGTATCTGTCACCTAATACAGACATAACTCCTGCTCGTTAACTCGGGGGGCAGAACTATTGAAGCAGTGCATGGCTTACCTATGAAAAATGTTGCTCACTGAGTTCACATAATGTTTTTTTGGTTTGTCTGAAAAGTCTCAAAGTTTCTCTTTGATGTACCTAGTGGTTAGCAGCTTTTCAGTTTAGATGCAGTGTTTTTTGACCTACTGTGCTTAATCACAAGGAAGGCCTTGAATATAGGGAGGAAAATGTTCAAAACCCATCAGCAATTTTTAATGCTTCAGCTTTCAATATTGCAAAAATTTTCATTATGCTTTCAGATATCTTGGCCAATTATTAAAGGTTAGAGCTAGTTTTCAGTAGTCTGTATTAACATTTTATCATGGACTGGTAAATATACATGAGGATTTCACATTTGACTTTCTTTTAGTACAAAGTCTATTTTTAAACCGTTGAGAGATTTGTTTTAAGAAATTTAGCTAAAACAGTATTCAAATAGTTTATTTTCATGAAAGTTTCATGGCAAAAAATGTGATGTTTTCAAAGACTTAATAAACACATTAGATTGATAAAGAATCTGTAATGCTCTCATTACAGAGTCATTTTGTTTCTCTAGTAAAATTATTATCTGGAATCTTAAAGTGGTGGTATTAAGCCAAATACCACCTTTCCAAGAATACAGTGTTTTTCATAAAAGAAATCTTGATGTCTATAGCTATCATTAGTTTAAGTAACTACCACCAAGCTTGGTGTCTGCAAAATACCCCTCCTGAGATCTGATGTTTGATCCCAGCAAACAGGAGGTTGCTATTTTCATGCCCAAAGAAAATGTCATTACAATATCATAAAAGTCACATCGCTGTTGGCTGTATTGTAAATGCCCATGGATGCCCTCTTGACCCCAAAGATGACATCCAATGTAAAAGATTTCCTTCCAACTGAAACAGCTCCCTCTGCTCATGTCTGCAGGATCAAAGCAGCCAAAAATCCCACCATAATTACACTGTAGCATCAGTAAAACCGTAATTCAAACTATCTTAAAATGTTTATTTGTTTTGAGGCCACAGTCAAATGGAGAAAATAGTTGTCAATAAATCTAAAGGAAAAGTTGATGATCTTGGTTACTGATGTGAAAATCTAGACTTGCTCCAATAAAACCAGTGGAAGTATTTCACTGTCCAGTGCTGCAGCTGTAGTTGGAACTGGGGTCAAAGATTGAAAGCAACTTCTAAATACCAGAAGCAACAACAAAACCAGAATTTATCATTTTTAGCCTGCTTTCCTAAGGAGAGGAAACTCTACTTGCCTGTCTGCCTGCCCATCCTCAGTACTGGACACTGATCCATTTTAAGGAGATTTAGCAAAGTAGTTTCAATTTCCAAGATGCTGAGTCCCTGCGTGTTTTCCTGAAACCGGATGAGGGAGGGAGACTACTTCTGCCCGTGTGGACCGAAGCCTGGGACTGGCACCTTCTGGCGTGCCACATCCACGCGGCAGCTCGGGCGCAAGCTGCAGCCTGTGAGCCAGTGTGACTTGGCCAGCTCTGCCCCTCGGGGACAGCTCACGCACCTTACCACATGCCAAAACCTTCACCCAAAGCCGTGCACTCCACAAGGGTTTTGGAAAAGTGAGTCCCTGCCCTGGGTAGATGTGTAGCAGCATCAACAGGCTGTCATACAGCCACCCAATTTCTCTGCGAGTCTTGCAGAAGTATTGCATCGGGTGGTGCTGCGCCAGCGGTTCCCTGCTATCCTCCTCTTCTTCCCCCCAGAGAGCTGCCTGGCCTGACGCAAGTCTTGCTGTATAAATAAGCATGACTTAAAACAGCGATGGAGAAAGGAGAGTCTTCTTGTTCCTATTTCATAGCGAGGCTCAGAGTCCCTGGGTTAGACAGGGCCTGGAGGGAGCGTCAGCGGCAGAGCTGGGAGATAAATGCAGAACCCTGAATCACAGCCTGTAACTACAGGTACGCCCTCCCACGAATTCCTCTCTAGCTGCTGTGGGAAAGAAAACAGGTTTCTGAGAAAATGGGTAAGTGCACAGAAAATTTCAGCAATGCTGGGTACATGGCAGTCAACAAAACTCCATACAGCCAGCATTTATGATGTATTTCTGGCAGCACTTGCTGGCACTCCCTAGCCAGCATTTAATTACACACAGCCCAGGACTGTCTTTTATCAGGGAGTTTGGGGTTTGTAGCAGCAGCAGCACTGAACACACTCCCTGCACACCAGCAATGTACTTCACGCCCCGGCAATAAAAAAAAGAAGGACCTGATAATCGCTGGGATGGCCTGGTAGTTTCTAACATCTCCCTTTCCAAATCCCTCCCTGTTTTTGCCACTGGCAAGTGCACTTTAGATGTCCTGAAACCCCTGTCCTCAGTAAGGGAGTCCCCAGTTCTGCATCATCCTCCAGGACCTGGTTTCAGTTCCCTCACAGAAGAGCCCTGCGGCTGCGACAGCTTTTCACAATGTGACAACTTTTTCCCAACGTGAAAAAGACTTTTTCCCAGCAGGAGGCAAACAGCAGTATTGCAGCCCCCTGTGTGCAACCACAGGCGGCTCTTGGGGACATTTATCCCCTGCAGCCGAGGTTCAGAAATCACTGCCACACAGACCTGCCAGGGCATCTCAGTGCTGCCTTTGAGTGTTTTGCATCAGGAAGACACCAGCACCTCTGCTGCGGTGGCTGGGCTGCAGCCGGAGGTGGACATCTCTGTCCCAGCTGTACCGATTCTGCTCGGACAGCTAGCGGTGCTCCGGGCAGCCTGTGGGCAGTTCTGCCGATGCACACATAGCTTCCTCTGGCTATGCTAATAGATATATTTCTGTTACACATATGGCTCTCTCCGGCTCCTACAAGAATGGAAATTAGTTGATTTCAGGACAGACACCAGAGGATTATAATTTATCAGCAGACTGCAGGGTCACTTGCTCCATATGACTTAATTTAGGTAATTTTCCAATACACTTTAGCCAAAATACTTTTCGTATTGGCAGGTTTTGTTCTGTCATTGTTGTTTTTTTCAGTCCAAAGAACCAATGTCCTTTTTCAGTTTGGGTTCAGTTACTGCTCATTTTGTAGTGTTGACTGCCCTGGCTGGCCTCTTCCCTTCCTGCCTGGTGATGAGCAAAGCATCCCACTCCTGTGCTTCTTTTTCCATGGGGGGGGGCTGCTGCCCCGGGGCCTCCCATGTGAGGGAGTGGAGGAAAAACAAGAAGGTTTTGCAACTTGGGACCAGTTTTAGTGTAGCAGGATCATGCAAGCAGTGCTGCTTCCAGTTTCAAACAAATGACATTAGTTTGAGTATGCTCATGTGTATTCACTTTTTTTTTTCTCCTCTGAAGTGTCTGCAAGAACGTGGTTTGTGCTGTGGCTGGCCTAAAGGGTAGCTCCGTCATGTCACAGGAGGTCAAATGTCCCCACGCACCTCACTGGGCAGGCTGGTTAACACAGGTGACACAACCCATAGCCAGCATGGCACAAGGAAATACTGTTGCTGGCAGCCTGTCCTTGCTTCCACACGTACGGGAGCATGTTTCTTCCAAAGGCTACAACGGGTCTGAGATCATAGTCTCCAACAGTTCTGCCTCTGCCAGAAATGACCAGCACTTCCACTTGAAAGACTGAAATCTCATCACAACCAAAATTTCTCAGAGCTCAGTGGGTGCCATAAAACCCTGCTGGCTTTCCTCGGGTGGGCAGTAACATCGCTTTTAACATCTCTAGTACTATGAGGAATGCAAGCAGGGGGCTCTGAACAACCTAATGCTCATTGCAGAGGGATTGAACTAGGTGCCCTTTAAAGGTCCCTTCCATCCCAAACTATTCTACAATTCTATGATTCTGTGATTCAACTTCATATGAGCTATATAAAATCTTATCCTTTTTATATCTGGTCCTCAAATTTGATGGGCATTTGTGCCTTATATTTAAGATGTAGCGTTGAACTTCTGTCTCAGCTATGACAATATTCCTGTCAGCTAAAGCATCTTTTGGCATATTACAGCAATTATACATTTATCAGCCAAATCTCTTTCCAGTTGAGAGAAAAAAATAGTTTTTGCTTGGGAACTTCAGAGTATTTTTAATAACAGGGTGATTCCCTAGAATGTACAGATGAGCAATTACCACCTTTAAGTCCTGCACTGTATGTTACTGCTCCCATGAATAATGTATATGCCAGCCAGCACCACAGAACAAAGCAGTGCTACTTCATAATCTGGTCCAGGTGACCTGAAGATACTGGGATTTTTGGGAGAAGAGGAAAAACATAGTGACATCCTTACTCAGATGCCCACCACAGGGCAATGTGTCCATAGCAAGGGGGGATTCTCACCATCTAACATGAGTTGTCTATAGTGAAGGTGTCTGAGTCACTGTTAGAAAATGTACACTACCTTTTATAACCACTGAAAAGAAACAAGCAATTTCAGGGTGCAATTTCTATGGTCAATTTATTGTTTACCTTATGTACCACCTTATCAGATGGTCCAATGAATCCTGCCTGCTCTCTCTGAAAATGTGCTTCTGTCAGCCACGGTGGGAGAAGGATCTGAGGAAAGGGCTTACATTGCTTTTCCAGACCATTATTTTGGCCTAAATTTCTCACTGCCCTTACCTTCCTCACAAACTTCAGGGAAATATCCTAGAAACAGTGGGTCAGTATTTGATTCTTTCCAGTGAAGAACAGGAGGGTGAGAAACACTGCAGGTCCTGTGCCGGCAAAGGTGTCAGCTGCACAAGCTGTTTACCAACCCATTGTCCTATACTTTAAACCTTTACTATTTCCCACAGGCTGTTTTAAAACAAACAGAAGAATAATTGCATGAGGAGGTAAATGGCTTTCCAGTCAGTAAATACACAGTTCACAAAGCCCAGGTTCTCTGTTGACCCATCACTACTGATGCATTTGAGTGTGGGTCAGATCCTCAGCTGCTGTAAAATGGGCTTGGTGGCACAGATGTCCCTATTTCATGATCTGCATGGATGTCTGCATGTCGTGACCTACACAGATGTCCCCATATCATAATCTGACAACAGTTCAGTCCTCCAGCGAGAACAGGTTAGCAAGTCCTGTACATCAGAATAATTTGGCACATGATGAGGTTTTTCACTGATGTGAAATTAAAATCCCTTCGAGCAAACTACTAACTTTTGCCTGTGGATGGAAAAGGGACAAATGGTTTTTCAAGAGAACAATATTCACTGACATTTATATCATTGAGCGAGCTATTGTTTCCTGATGTAATTGCAGTAATGAGGATGGGAAAAACATCTTTTTCTTAGTAGAGGGTCAGAGGACCCTGTTGAGGAAAACACTGTCATAAAGTATTTTACAATCAAGTAGCCAATTATGCTGAAATGAAAATAAAAGTGTTTAAATGACAGAATAATTAGAGCTGTAATAATTATAGGCTTTAGTAGAAATTCTGAAATGTGAAAATGTATGAAAAACTTAGTTTGTAACAGATCAGAACAGTGTTATAGATCAGATCAGGTTAAAAAATATCCAAACAATAGGTTTGTTCTCAAACCAAAGAGAAAGTGTAGGTAACATGAAAGGTCAGGATTTTGGTACTGCCTTAAAGAAGTACTGGTACAAGTCCATAGGTACAAATACCATGCTTCTGAGAACGAAGAGAGAGGGGAACCAGAAGGGGCTGGATACCCAAATCCCACAGAAACTCCTATCACTGAGGACCAAAGCCCAGGAGGGCGGTCGACTACATTTATCAGCCTTACCTGCAGACTCTCTCTGCAAAGTCCAAGCTACTCAGCTTTCCAATAAACCATACAAAGGAGTACAGGCGAGCCCTCTGCAGACTGAAAATCCTAGCACAACCTCCATGTTCTTCTGCCTTCCTACTGCTCTTTCTTTGTTTCGTTCACCTGTATTTCCACATCCCTCTCTCCAGACAGCCTCTCTGAGGAGCATGAACAGACTGGGTGCTCTGGCCAGGGTACGGTGTGAGACACATTCTGCAGAAGCTACACAAGGCACCCAGCCTTAGGTGCTCCACAAAACTGATGCAAGCACAAAGGTGGGGACACAACATCAGCAACCCTTTCTGAAAAAAAAAACCAAACAAACCAAGACATGAAAAAGCCCCGTGTTGTATTTTAAAGTAATGACACAACTGCCCAGGAAAAAGAAGTCAAAATTGGTCAATCTCAATAAAAAACACAGTCCAAAAGTCAATCTCAATCAAAAGTTGAGATTTTCAACCGATGTGGTTTGCTTGTTTGGTTTTTTTTATTTGGTTGGTTGTTTTTTAGGGTGAGGTTTCTGCCCTTATGTTTTTTACCTTGTTAAAGCAGTGCTGTCTCCTGCATCTCCCTTTTCTGACCACAGTCCAAGTGCAAGTGACAGGAACATTATGGGCTCAGGGCTTGACCAGTTGATACTATTGACATACAACAACACTGCTGCCGTTAGCAGGGCTGTCCAGCATTATTTATTTAGCCCATTAACCAGGCAGTGACACCATTTTGAGAGTGCAGGTGCTGTCGCAAGATCCATCAGTACAGCACCTTCAGCGTTTATCTTCTTAAACAGCTCCTGACCAGTCTAAATTTAGAGCACCACCAGCCCACCTTATCAGCTAGACACATAAAAGCTGGTATCAGTTTAATTAACGTTTGCACAACACTGCTGCAGCAAGTCCCCAGAACGGGCAGTAATGGGAATCACATGCAGACAGCAAATATCCAGGTGTCAGAGGGAGCCCACGCAGGTCTTTTCCCAGGGTTTGCAAGGTGATACTCTCAGCCCCTGTGCTTTATGCTTCTGCGTCCCCACTCCAGGTGTTCCCCTTGAGGCTGGCAGCAATGGTAGGGGGGTGATGGTCTCTCCAGCCTCCTCCCCCGTGGCTGTGGGGAGGTACAGGGTACAGCTACAACCAGCAAGGTCTCTGCAGCCACCACAGTATGGGACCAGATGCCAATAACAATGGTGGCACCAAAGTTGCTGTGAGACAAGAGCACCATGTCCCATAGGAGGAATGGGGATGATGGTCTCAGCACGGAGGAAGACCCCAGATTTGAAGAAAATGTTTTTTGTCTCCATGAGGACACATCCACCATGCAGAGATGTTGTGCCATGGGCATGCTCAGCAGCTGCTGATGCTGTCCGTCCAGCCTGACCTCACCCTGGGGCTGCAGCATCCTACAGAAACCATAGCTGGGATGGTGGATGGATGCAGGCAGGGGGAGGGGCAGTGCTTTGGCAGGGCCAAGCCATGAATTAATATCTGCTGCACTTCTGCTCAAGCTTTGACCTAACACACAGCTCATCCCAAGGCGTGATGTGTGCTCAAAGCAGTGCCGTCAGATTAAAGCAAGAGCGTCAGGCTGGTGGACATGTGGAGAGGAGAGGGAAGGGTCACCCTGCAGCCATTACACCCTGCAACTCATGTCTCCTGCAGCGTCGTCTCCTGCACTTTTGCAACAGTGGCTGTTTCTGCATGTTTGCTGTTGGGGTTTCTGACAGCTGAAGTAACCCGGGAATTCTGAACTGCTGAGGAGAAGGTGTTCAGCTATTTCTGTGTAAGCGGGATTTTAAGGTAATAGAATAGCATTGTGCATCTAGCACGTGAGTAAAATGATTTTCACTGTTTCATATGCTTGGCCCAATTTTAAAAGCACAGTCAACCAAACAGAAAGCCACAGTGGGAAAAAACTCTGAATTTAAAAATTAATTCAGGTGGAATGCTTGCACTGGGCCTAGTGATTTAATTCCATGCAAGTATTACTGTAGGCACACATAATCCAGAGTCTGCTTTGTATTTCTCCTGCTCAGAAAGGAAAAAAATTTCTGATGCTCGTACTCTAACAAACTGCAATGGCATGATCTTGGCTTTCTGTGCTGTAAGCGTCCTTACTACAGGGATCGCTTACAGTGGGGGCCTTTATGAGACTGGGGGCCAAACAAAGAACAGGGACTGTGATTTTCAAGATTACAAAACAGCTCAATACCCATTGGTGTTATGGCAGTGTGTTTGGGCAGTGACTCTCCAAGGTGTAGTAAGTAACCCACAGAGAGAGATGGAAACCACATCAGTGGTGTTTTCCATTACTCAGTGTGGTGAGTACCACGTGTGGTCACCTGGGAGAGAGATTATGGGCTGGCAGTTGTCCACGGGCATAACTAGTTTAAAAACACTGATGTAATTTGTGGCATAGACGGTGTTTTTCTGCAGCCTTGAAACCTTTCAGAAAATAAACATTTTCTTTTATGGACGCACCTTAGAAATCTTTCCATGAATTGCATGTATATGGGTTATACAAGATATGCAGTAATAGCCCTTAAGGGAGTCATCACTCAAACATCAAGCTACTTTTGACACAGTAAGCAAAGTTTTTATGCCGAAAGTGGGGAGTCTAAGTAAGTATACATTCCTCATATCACACGTGCATTGATCTTTTACCTATTATATTTACTAGTAGATGCTAAAAGAGCACCAGCAGAACTATTGTGTAGAGTATAGAAGTGCACGTCAGGGAGGAATGGAAAGTTTTACTCCAATTTTAGTAATCCCTTTCCCTTATACTCTGAAAATTCACTGGCTTTGGAAATATGTTTTAGTGAAGTCTACCATCATTCCCAAATGTGACACTGTTATGTTCAGCACTGAGGTTTCAATCCATACTGCCAGGGTCCCTGTAATTTTGGATCTAGAAGTTTTCTCTTTTATCTACCTTTGATACATAAATAGAGGGGAAAAAAAATAGTACCAATTACAAAGGAAAATATCATTGTTTAACAGCTTGCCTGAAAAAACTCTGCTAATGTTGAAAGACTTGGTAATATCAGGGGAATTTTTGAGTTGTTCAGAATTTCATATAGCGTAAAGCAAAAAGAGGCTTTGCAGGGAAATGTTGCTGATTTACTCAAAAATGAGTTTTACTAAATGCAGGCTTCTCTTTTGGTTTAGTTGATTTGATTTTTAAAAAGCTGTGAAAGCAGAGGCTATAGGAGATTTGAAAGCATTTTCCTTTTAAAGTAATTAGCTGCTAATAGCTAGCTCTGGTGAAAAACTTCAGAGGTACAGCCTTAACTTTCATTGCCCAGTTCCCAAAGGAGGCTTAAATCCCTCTGTCTGGTTCTTTGGCTCTCTGTCTCAGGTTAAGTGCAAGGCTGCTCAGTCTTCTTATGAAAGACAGTTAAAGGAGGATAACTGTAACGTCCTGGCACCCTCACCTAGGAAGTGAGATTGGCTTTAGGCAGAGGGTGTTCAACCGCCCATTTCTACCTACCAAGAAAATGCCCTGAACAGGAGAGGCTGGGTGTGCCTAGGCTCTGCTGGGCAAGGGCTTTGGGAGTTGTGAGCACATAGATGAGGACACTTGGTGGGGAACCCAGGGCTTTTCATCAACTTCATTTTATCTTGTCCTTGAGTATAGAAATAGAAATATTCCAGGATACAAAACTCCACAGTTCGGTGCACGCAAAACTAAAGACAACTTGTCGGTATTGTATTTTTTACTGGTCTTTCTCCTGTTTTGTGGATTTCATTTCCTTTATATCCAGTGGCACACTTTAAAATAGAGCAGTGGCTTCATATCTAAAGAAACACAGGCAGGAGGAGCCTGTGAAAATACCCCAGTGTTTGTGGGTACATGGTATGTTGCGTGGGAAGTTCATTCTTGATTCAATAAAAGGCCCATAAAGTGGGAAGGAATCAGCAACAGTTCCCTTGTTAAAATCTCTTCTCCTTTCACTTTCTATTGTTGCTTTACCTGTATCCCACACAATGCAGCCAGGCCACTCCATTAACAACCCCAGCATCAGCACTTTGATGAGACATGGTTGCATCCCTTGAAACTCAAAATGCTTCTTAGAGGCCATGGAGCAAGCAGCCTGCATGAAGTGAAAGCTGCTCTGTTCAGCCCTTGTCCAGCCTCAGGTTTGATGGAGAAACTCCGATAGGAGCTTTTGCATGCCAACAAAATATTTGCAGAGCAAAAAATAATGGCACTCACCTCCACAAAGATAAATCCACTGAAACAGAGATTGCAAGCTGCTGCTGTAAAATGCAAAGATGCTTTCCAGGACTTGAAAGTACAAATTTGTGGAAGACCTGCCTTTCTCATCTGTGTCAAATTCTTTGTGGGTATTCTTGTGCATGTCCTCAGGTCTTCTCTGTATGGCTCCAGCTGGATGCAGGAACACACAGGCAAATATAAACCACAAGGCTTTAGATAACATGCAGATACATTGACAGTTGTTATGTGTTTTTGTGAATCACATTTTGCAGGTGTATTCCCTGGATACTTACTGGGGCCAAATGCCCCCAAGGATGTTCTGACACACACTAATTGTAATAGTTTGCTGCGATGACCAATACCTCTGGGGTGGCTGGTGCAGACACGACTCAGAACCTCTGTAGCCCAATCCAGAAGAGAGTCCTTGGGACTCACTTTCTTGTGACTTGTAGAACTATCACCCAGTAATTGTCCTTTTTGGTTTTTTGTCTAGAACATGGGTTTTCTCTTGTTTCTCTTCCCCAAAACATGGCCTCAAGGGCTTGCCAGTTCCCAGGTTTGTAGGAGGAAAGCTGCTCAGAAGGGGTCAGGCTGAGAATGAGGTTTCATGGCCAGGTGCAGAGAAGGAACTTCCAGATCCCACCGCAGCAGTAAGTCTTGTGGCCAAGCAATGGGTATATCCCCTCCTTTTCATTTTTCTGCTGTTATCTGACTCCTCATGAGAAGAACAGCTATAAACGGTTATTCTGGTATTTTTCAAAAGGGAAGTCACAGAAAGGAATATGCAAACCTCAACTTATTTTTAATGCCTTCTTTAATAAGTACTGAATGTTCTCAGCACTCCAGGGGAAGCAGAAGGAGTGGTATATGCAGCCTATTTTTAGACTCTGAAATGTTACTTCCAGTGCATCCAGTAATGTGTTACAGCTTTCCAAATGGTAGAACAGCCATTGAACTCATTTAATTTCTCAAACCCTATCTAAAATTCAGTAATTGTCATCAGCTGTCTGAATTTTTACTACATACCATTAGTCTGGCTATGTGGAAGCTTCCCATCACTTTAGCCAACCTGTCATTGCCCACCAAGTAAATGCCTTGCAACCAGCAATGTATCAGGCTCTGATGTGGTGGCAGCTGCATAAACCTGCCTGTCCTGGTTTCAGCTGGAATAGACTTAATTTTATTCTTAGTAGGTGGTACAGTGCTATGTTTTGGATTTAGGATGAGAATAATGTTGATAACACACTGATGTTTTAGTTGTGGCTAACCAGGGCTACTCTAAATCAAGGACTTTCCAAGTTTCCCATGCTCTGTCAGCGAGCAGGTGCACAAGAAGCTGGGAGGGAGCAGAGCCAGGATAGTCAAAGGGATATTCCATACCATAGACCATCATGCTCAGTATATAAACTGGCTGGAGCTGGCTGGGGACCACTGATCGCTCCTCAGGGACTGGCTGGGCATCAGTCAGCTGGTGGTGAGCAACTGTACTGTGTGTGCATCACTTGGGTTTTATTTCTTTTGGATTTTAGTCTTCTCTCCCTTTCTCTCCTTTTCATTAAAATTGTTGTTTGTGGTTTTGTGGTTATTATTGTTATTTTATTTCAATTATTAAATTGTTCTTATCTCAACCCACAAGTTTTACCTTTTCCCCGATTCTCTCCCCCACCCTGCTGGGGGCAGGGGAAGTGAGCAAGCAGCTGTGTGGGACTTGGCTGCCAGCTGGGGTTAAACCATGACACTGTCCCATTTCCCGGATCCCGGATCCCGTATGGAGGAGGTGACTGCTCCTCTGGCTGTGCAAGTCAGCTGCTCCCATTCAACCCTTCTGTTTCACAGGAGGAGATTATAGGAGATGTTTTCAGAGCCCAAATTTCAAATGTGTAAGTACCAGCAACACATTTGGGTGTACACACAATTTTCATCTGCAGACACTCCAGCTCCACAGTTGCTGGAAGGATTGAAACCTTTGTGGGCACCCAGCAGTGCAGGATTATACCCTCACACAGCCATGGGGTTTGCAGCTTATCAGCTCATCTCAGCCCCACATTCAAGCTATCCAAGTTGTCCAACTGGGCTGCACGGTGAGTGAAAGTTACTTTGCATGAGTCCCTATGAGAACAGCAGAGCTTGGCCCTCAGATACTGGTCTCCAAATACTTATGCATCATTCAGCCATCTTAGTTTTCTTGTTAATTCTTTAGGACTCTCTGTTTTCTTGCTAATCCTTTTAATTTCTTCCCTTGTCTGTTCTCCTGCCCATGAAACACAGAATTTGCACAAGCTGAGGATGGCAATCTTGAGTGGTTTCTCTAATAAAATCTATTTAATATATTCTTGCATTATTTCAGTGGTCTTCTCTGCTTAGAGTATTTCTAGTAATTTTTGCCATTTTATGTACTGTTTGCCACTTTTGCTAGCTGTCACATTGAGCAGACATCCTTCTCTTGCATCTCTCATACCATCCACTTCAACACTGGTCTCTCAAGCTGTTACTAGAGCACTTTGCAGGAGTCACGCACACTGTGAAAAGGCGATCCAGTTAATAGTTAGCACAAAAGTTCCCACCAACAGCTCTTAAAGAAAGTGGGTTGCCAGGGGTAGAAAGGAAGTTCTTTCTCAGACTAATACATGGTTAATAGCAAGAAGCCAAATATGGGGCATTAAAGACCAGGTTGCTGGCAGGTTGCACGAGGTTCTGTACCAGGATCATTCAATGCATCCTATATGTACGTACATAGGCCATTTTGTATGAGTGGGACACATTCACTTCAAGGTACTGATGAAAATGAGGTAAGTAGCAATGTGTGTGTGCTACACAGTCTGAAGATAATACAAAATAAATCAGGATAGTCAAATCTAAAGCTGACTGCAAAAATTGTCACCAGAACATTAAATAAGTGGGCAATAAGCTTGCAGGTGAAATTGAGTGCAAAAAAAAGCATAGTCAAGCACAAGGAGAAAATTATACCCATCCGCAGCCTCTGATTTATCCCTTATGGGCCAGCCAAGAGCTCTCAATGTCAATATGACTAGTTGCCTGAAAATATCACTCAGTACTGGAGATGCTCAGAAGGGCAAGTAGGTGATTAGGCATGTGGTCAGTAGTATGACTGCTGCAGTAGAGTACAAAAATGTTTATATATTTGGAATTTATACCTTATTTTAGGTGGTGTAGATAAAAAGAGTAGACAAGTGTTTGGGCATGCAAACCCTTTTCTGCATCTCAGGAAGAGAGACCAAAATGAGAAACATCATTGTGTTGCCATATAAAAGCATGTAAATGCATCTTCAATATCGCTTGCAGGGGCCACCATCCCAGCTTAAAAAATACAATATATTTGAAAACTACAGAGATAAGAGGTATGGAATAGCTTCTTTTGAGAATAGAAAAAGGTAGTGTTAGACGCTTCAGCATGGAAAAAAAAGATTAGATATGGTACTCTGCTGGAAGCATACACAAGAATTGGTGCTCGGGTGAAAATTAATAGGGAAAAACAATTAACTTTTCTCAAAATACAAGGACTTTGGACATCTAATAAGATTACCGGACAGTAGGTTTTAAGCAAACAAATTAAAGTGCTTTTTATGCAATATATAACTGAATTGTGGATCTCTGTGGAACAGTTCTGCACTGTTGTTGAAGGAGATGGAATTCAGAACAGACAAAATTGTGGGGATACATGAGGATCAGAAATTTAGGTGTCATACTTAGAGGTCAGTGGCTAGAAGAGGGAACAAATGTTGAAATGCCCTTGTGTGCACAGGACATTTAGCAGACTTGTGAAAATAATTTATCCCATGAAAGCCCTTGGTGTAGATAAAGATAGGGTGTTCTCTGAATTAGCAGTATGAGTGCAGAGAGTTAAAACTTACTCTGATATGTTACAGGACTTAGCATATCTGCAAACCAAGTTATGCCCTATTTTAAACCCCTGTATTTCCTACACTTGTCAGATCTTTGCTCTGTGGTGAGCCAGTTGATCCTGGCTGGGTTTAGACATAAAACCCTAGAACCCATGGACAAAATTTAAACAAGCGCAGATGCCCAGACACCTTTTGTGTTGTTCCCCTGGCTGCTGGGGTTGCATTTCTGCCTCCTCTGATCCGTACTGTTTAGCAGCCACCAAATTTTTTCCTTACTGCATCCTTACAAAGTCTCAGTGAAATTTCCTTTTCTCTATCAGCTCCTTCTCAGGCTTCATTTGCAGTTATTTCCTGCACAAATTTGGCTTTTCCAACTCATTTTGCCAAATGATTAACGCTTGGGAAGACTTTGTGGCAGACACCGGCTAAAGGAGTGGCACAGGGACACCTCAAATACACGCTGCCTTAGTTCATGTTTAAGAAGTTTTGCCCACAGAATTATGTCAGCCTGAGGGTTAAAGAAATTGCATGTTCAGCTGACAGAGCCATGATGTCCTTGGAGAGACAGCAATCACCTGTACAGTTTGCTTAGAAGAGCTTATGTTGTCCCTCTAACCACTGTAAAGTCCGCTGGGGAAATAGTGCTCATCAGCACTAACTGTGCCAAAGAGCATTTGCCTCTTGAATTTGGGCATCAGGCTGAGGTCTCTTCTGGCAACAGCTCAAGGCAAAGGGTGTATTTGGCAGAGGGAATGGCGTCGGAGCTCAGCAGGGCTCAGCAGGGGCAGAGAGCAGAGGGTGGTCATTACCCAGACCAATCTATGTATTTCCCTGAGAGCTCCTCTCCTCCCCAGCAACTTTGGAGCAGCTTTTACCCAAACACAGCACTGGGTAGCCCCAAGCCTGTGCACACTTGATGCTACTTGGTGCTTTGCTGAAGTGAAATACTGCGCTTCACCTCCACTGCCTCACCTCAGCTGCTCTTGCACTTGCTAATGGTGACAGGCTATTTGGCCAAGCTGCACAGATGCCCTTTCATGTAACATTTGCCAACTGCATCCTTACAAAGTCCCAGTGAAATTTCCTTTATCCCCATAATTCAAGTCACAGCAGCTCCGGGAGCATCTTTTTGCTCAGATTAAAGCTCCAAAGCTCTGCAAGGGCAACCCTCAACCTTTCAGAGCAGTGCCCACTCGCTGTGTCTGCCCCAGCAGTGCTGCCAAAGGAGTGCCAGTTGCTTACCCAGGAGGGGCACAGGCTGCTGCAGCAGCCACAGGGCTCCTGGCAGCCGTCTATCCCCACGTCCCCTGTGCTCCTTGGCAGACCAGCCAGGGATGTGTAGATGTTTTGCAAATGTCCCAAATAGTCAGGACATGGCAGAGGAAGGGGCTGTGTGATACCCCGTCATTGTAAAAGCTGCCCTTGGACTTTACTTGCCCGTTTCCTCCCCTTCCGTGCCCAGCATTGTGTGTCCTCCCTTCCAGGAGGTGTGAGCCATCAGGGACCAGGTGTTTGGGCAGCTCCTAACAGGGGGGGCCCAGATGGGGCAGTAGCTGGTGGCCATAATTGTGCAGCAGTGCAAGAGCATCACGGAGGGGTGAGCACACAGCTATTTCCCAACGTAGCTGTTAGACTGCTTGTGCCCCCAAGTCTGCAGACTGACACCCCCTACATTTTACATCACAGCTCATAGAAGTGTAGATCTGATTTGTCACTGCTTGAGCACGTGCCTCAAATCCATATTTAAATGGTTGGTTTGCCTTTTCAGCAATAGTCTATGGGAGCAAACCGAGAGGCTCCGTTTTACGTTGCGTTTCGTGACAGCTGACATTTAAGCTTGTAACACTTGGCAAGCGAAGGATGACAGAGCTCCACTGGACTTCCCCATCCATTATTGTGTTTTGTTTCACTGCCTGCCTTTACCTTTTGCCTTGCCATCAATACTACATGCCTTACTGTGCACCCTTAATGCCTCCTCTCCACTTGCCCTCGCCTGGCTGCCTGTACCAGCCCCTCTGCCAGGGACGTGGCCCCTGCGGCCAGGGCAAGGTTGGCTGCGAGGGGTGCACCGGGGATAAGTGCAGGAGGGGTTAAGTGGCATGTTGGTGTCCTCCAGATCAGAGAAGTATCCGTTCAAATATCTGCCTTCAATTCCTCTAAACAAAGGGGCAGCAGTTTTCACTGCAGAGCAACACCTGTACACTACAGATTTTCCGTGGGGGTTTTTAACTGCTGGCAGGAGACAAATGTGAAATGCCGCCCCATAACAGCCTGCCTGTAAAAATTCCTGGTCCCCTATAGAAATGGGGTGCCCTCCAGCACCCCAGGGCCACCCCCCCAGTGTCGCAGGAGTGGCTGCCAGGGAAGCATAGAACCAGGGTGTCCTTCAAACCCTTCACAGGCAAATGGCTTCATAACTGCAAGTGGTGACGGGTTTGATGGTATTTCACCAGGCTTATGTTGAGAGCCCAAATTTGAGAGCAGAGAATCACACCAGTAATTTATAAAAACAAGGAATAAGCCTCCTCAACAATACAAATCTGAAAGGAGGAATAAAAACATCAGAACAGTTGCTCAGCAGAGGTTCCTGCGGAAGAAGCACAGTCACTCTTTCTTACTCTTACAGCAGGAAAGCAGCTCCACGGCTAAACACTCTGTTCCTGAAAACTTGGCTGTCTGTGAGAGCAGGTAAATAAAACAAAGCATAGTCAGGCCTCTTGCCAAATTTGTGCGTGTTCCAAGGTCATGCTCTGTAGAGCAGAGCTTTTCCAAATGTTATAACCCCTCCAAAACATTACAAATTAATAGAAAGTAATGGAAAGGAATGGAAGGGAATAGAATAGAATTTAGAATAGAATAGAACAGAATAGAACAGAATAGAATAGAACAGAACAGAACAGAATAGGATAGGATAGGATAGGATAGGATAGGATAGGATAGGATAGGATAGGATAGGATAGGATAGGATAGAATAGAATAGAATAGAATAGAATAGAATAGAATAGAATAGAATAGAATAGAATAGAATAGAATAGAATAGTTCAGTGGAAGGGATCTACACTTTCTGGCCATGTCAAGGATGATCAAAAGTTAAAACATATTATTAAGGGCATTATGCAAATGCCTCTTAAACACTGACAAACAGGGGACATTGACCACTTCTCCAGGAAGCCCATTCCAGTGTTTGACCATCCTTTCATTAAAAAAAATGTTTCATAATATCAGGGTTAGGCTTGAAGCTTTGAAGCTTCGAGTTTTGAAGCTGATGAAGCTTTGAGCCATCTTTTGTCCCTCAAGAGAGCCAAGAGCACTTCATAGTTTGGTGTTGTCAGCAAACATGCTAATGGTGCATTCAACTCCTGCATCCAGATCATTGATAAAAATATGGAACAGCACTGGCCCTAGAATTGAGCCCTGAGGAACACCACTGGTCACTGGTCACCAGCCAGATGTAGCCCCATTCAATACAACAATTTGAGCTCTGCCATTCAGCCGGTTCTTCACCCAGTGCACTTTGTACCTGCTCATCTCACAGCTGGACAACTTGTCCAGAAGGGTGCTGTGAGGGACAGTATTAAAGCCTTACTAAATTCCAGGAAAACTACATCCACCTCCTTCCCTTCATCCACTAGGCAGGTGACCTTGTCATAGACAGACATCAAATTAGTTAAGCAGGACTCTCCCCTTGTGAACCTGTGTTGACTGTGCCTGATGATTGGATTGTCCTTTAAATGCCTTTCAATAGCACCCAGTATGATCTTCTTTATAATTTTTCCAGGAACTGAGGTTAGGCTAACAGGTTTGTAGTTTCCTGGGTCTTCCCTCACACCCTTCTTGTAAACTGGAATACCACTAGCTAGCTTCCCATCAGTGGTGACCTCCTCAGACTCACAAGACCTTTGGTAAATGATCAGAGGCAGTCCTGCTGGAACATCCACTAGCTCCTTCAGTATTCTGGGATGAAAGTCTGGGAAGAAGTCTGGAGCCATCAGGCTCCATAGATCTGTGAGCATTCAGCTGATACAGCTGGTCCCTTATGTTTAAACACACACACGATGAATTTTAGTGTATAGATAGAGAGAAAGTGTGTATATATAGCGTGTATATATAGTATAAGCGAATATATATAACACATCTAGTGAAATACATATACAAGAAATTATGGAAGCTAGGGCTCAAGACTAATCCTTGTGGCCTGTGTTACTTAATGAAAGAGTATCTGAGGCCATTAAAAAATGAATACCAGAGGTACACAGATAGGCAGAACAAGCTTCTATTAAGATAGCTGTTTGATGAAAAGTAAGTGTTTGGGATGACCTCTAGCTAGATGCCACTCTTAGAGATGCTGAGGCTGTAAATATTTTATTAATGAAGAGGACCTGATGCAAAAACTCTGTAGTGAGAGCATGCACTGAATTTGGCAAGTGGAAAGGACTTGGTGAGCAATTTTTCTAGCCAAGGAACAGATCCTGATATTGAGGAGAAATTCGGGTAGAAAACTATAGAATTTACCCTCTGACTTATTTTCTGATTTTCTTCTACTGTGTAAATAGCCTGAGACTGCAGACAGGTTAACATAGCCTTAGGAAAGAGACTTAAACAGGTCCAAAAGCTGGGGATCATCTGACCAAGCATGCGTCCCAGCAACTGAGATTCTTGCATTTGCTGATTCAAATGTCTGCAGCGACAGGTCAATACTCCCAGCAGAGCAATGAGTCACGCCTATGTGTGCCAGTTTCTCCCCATCAACTGCAAAAAGTCTAGAAAACTAGCTCAGACTTGCATGTCTGGAGGGGAGAGCTTCCAAAAAATCTGCTAAGTTCACTTGAGTGTGAACAGGGTGAGTAATTTCCAATGCAACATGTATGACAACACTGCTTTCACTGAGCTGCTGCAAATGTGGAGCTCACTGAGATGTGAGATAAGACACAGAGCTCCAGAGGCACAATTTCTATAGGAAAAATCCCTAGCTGGAGTCAGGTGGCCCATCCCAGGCTTGCTGTCACAGTCTGTCTTCGTATTTTTGTCCACCTGAATGTACAGGGATTAAAGCTTAAGGAAAAGGCTACAGTCAGCTCCAGGTAGAAGATGAGGTATATCTGTGCATCCTGCTGGCTTGTAGGATCCCACCACTAGAGCTTAGCCTTCTCTCAGGATTATCAGTAAGCTCTGCTCCCCCTGACTCTCTTCCAAGTTTATTCTCACGGCTAAGCATGGCTAGTTATTTATCCCCAGAAGTGCAGGGACACCTGGCTTGAGCACCCACCAGCACAAACCCATGGGGTACGCGTGTCGCAGCTACCCACTGTGCACACAGCTCAGAGCAGCCAGGAGGCGGCTGCTGCGACCCTGCGCTTCCATGTCGCTCAGCAGGTGACTTTCTGGATGCTGCAAAATGTACTTGTTTCGGTTTTAGCTGCAGTAGTACTTGACAGCTTAGGGTCTGTCTACCCAAGCTTTTGTTCTCAACTAAAGACAGGAGTATAACAGGGATTATGGCAGAGCGACTGGTTTCTGTAGGCTTACCCCACTGACATCAGTGGGACTGTATGGATACAGCACATGTTCAGAGCTCCTGTTGAATACGAAACAACTCATGCATACAAAAGTAAATATACTCAATGACGGCCTCCCCCCAGTCAGGACTCTGAGCTAAGAGGCCCAGCAGAAGCACGTGATGAAAGCTGCCCTCATGCACTGATCTTCTCAGCCTCTGCATTTTGCTCAGCAGTGCTGCAGCAGATATTTAGCTCACGAGCCACGTAATTTTCCCTTCCAATATATACTGGAGAATAATGCGCATGAAATAGAAATGCATTCAAGAAAGGTTTCTTCCTTCTAAGGTCTCTCTCTGGATCAGCTTAGCAGAGCTTTTAGCATTATGGCGACTTTAATTTCTTTTCCTGAAAATTCCCTGAGGTGGGATTTGCAGAAGATTTTAGACCTGGCTTGGCTGCCTGTTTAAGCTGATGCAGGCAGGTGTTAAAAATCACCACATATAAGCATATCTTAAACATGTAAATGAGAAAACTTTGATTTCCCCAATCCTGTTCTTTCTTGATTACAGATAAGTGTTCATCAATTTGCATAGTTACCTATTTACTATGAATAGAGCAGCCTCATGGCAATATTGAGTTGCTGTTGGACACAACATGAGTTATATTACTGTGAATTACACACTCCAGGTAAGAAATATAGATAAGTTTGTTTGCCTGCAATGGGCAGTGAAACGAGTTCATCTTAGATCTGTTGAAAAGTTTCAAATGCCCATTTCCTGAAGCATTTTTCCAGCCTCACCCTAGCAGATTTCTTGAAAAAGTATTCCAAAGCATAGAGAGTTTATGACTGGATGATAAAAAGCATAGCCAAAGTGTTTTGTTTTATGGAGCAGATAAGTTTATCTTTCCTAACCAATTCAAGTGATAGACATTGCTGAAGACTATTTAAAACTGCTGTGCAAGAGTCATAACATCATTAATTATGCTGCAAATACCAGGTGGTGTTTCAAATATGTAACTGTAATGATTAACTCTGAAACTTATCTTGTCTAATTTACCTTTTCAGAAGCTAACTGCAGGAGTCTCAAATATAGAACATCTGGTAAATGCAAAGTCTCCGTAGACAGAGGCAATTTTTCTACTAACATGTTGTTAGAAACCAGAAAAAAACAGAAAACCAGAAACACAACCTTTTCCTTTAAATACACTCTTGACTCCTGTTCATACCCTTCTTAGCATTATTCTCTTGATAAACTGTCAAAGAATTATAACTAATAATGTCCACAACTGATAAAACGACCAGAGAGTGGCCAAACACTGCTTACGCAGTTCTAGTGCTGTGGCTGAGGCCAAGCATGAGAGAGAGTGTAAATCAGCCCTTCACCTCTGCAGTGGCTGATGGTGTTGCTTTTTTCAGTATAACCATGCCTTTTCTCATGGCCATGTGAGAAAAGTAATGAATTTTATTTAGCACCCATTTCACCTGCAGTTTCACCATGCTGTGAATGTGCAGGAGTACTTTCCGAGGAATGTTTGTGTTGGGAGCAATAAAATTCATCCATTTGCTCTGTGTATCTTGCAGTGTTCCTTCTACCTCCTTGCTGAAGGATGATTAGTCCTTACTCACCCACTCCAGAAAAGCAGTTCATGGGCAGTTTTCTCCCCATCAGCTTCAGGGTGCCCTGGTCAGGGTGAGGCACACGCTGTGGGAGAGAGATTAGCCATAAAGGATCACAGAGATTTTCCTACAGATACCCAGGGAGCTTGTGTGAAGCATCCCACGCTGCCTCAAGTCCCATCAAAGACAAGAGTTACTTGTGGATTCAGCTACCCTAATACTAAACCACGACTCTCAGCTAGCTGAAGCTGACTGTGCTCTGGAGAATGAAGTCAGGGTATCAGACCAAGCATGCACTAGTGAAAGAGGCCAGGAGCAGCTTCCATTCATCTGTGTGGCAGGTGTCGAGGCATTACTGAGACAGCAGGGCCAAGGTATATGAAAGCTTGAGCCCAATGACTGTAAGGCTCAGCTTCCTTCACCTGTGTACAGTAATACATAACATCCACTTTCCCATTGGTTATGAACTTGCATTACTTATTCTCAATCAATGTTTTAATTAATTCATACTGTTATCTCCATAGCATCTCCATCTGTGGTCCAGCTATTAGTACCATCCCACGTTCAACGCAAAGGGATGTTCTTCCCACCAGGGTGGAAAACTGCCTATTCCTGCAGCCCCTGTGGCACCTCATCATGCCACTGGGCATGGGCAGCTCCCTGTACTTGTGAGTGCCTCCCACCTGGCTAGCTTCTGGGACCGCTTGATCACAGCTGAGGCCATCTTTCAAGACTGGAGTGGGGACTATTTTTCCTCTCTTTCTCACCCCCTCTCCATCACAGCACAACTGAATGAGCATTGCTCCAAGTTCTGCCCCTTCAGTGACTGATTCACCAGCTGCAAATGGCTGGGATGAAAGGCAGCCACATCCCTCTCTCCCAAATATTTAAGCCCTCAGAGGGCTGGAAACACAGCACCCTGACACTGGGCCAACCATGTCCAGGGTCAGCTCCCTTCCTCCACACACACCACTTGCCAATGGAGATGGAGAGGGACTGGCCAAGCGTGTGGCTATTCTAATGGCACCAGTAATATGCAGAGACGATGCTGTGGGATTTCGCTTCAGGGTGCTACACCAGGCAGGTGCACATAAACAAAGACAAGGAGAAATGTGTTGAAATTATCCTCCATGCTTTACTCCGCACTCACTGTTGCCAGTGGGGACTTCTTTGTGCATTGCATGGGGCCTGCAGTGCTGGAAATGTCTGTCCCCTGCGTCACTTCAGACAGAGCTGTCAAAGAGTGGCTGGCTCCAGGCACTCTGTGTTTCTGCTTGCTGCTCCAGTTCTGTTGCACCTCTTCCAGAGTGGTCAGTGTAGAACTGTACGATCTAAAGCACCTCAGCCTGCAATAAAATAAAATTTGAGAGGAAAAGATAAAACAGGTAAGGGAAATGACTAAATACTGGTGTGTAAGAAAAACAGAGTTTCTAGGGAGATACACTATCTTTACTAAACCAGCTGTGAAAACCAGGGAAACAATGGGCAAGCTTTCTGAATTTATACAGCATGGATGGGCATGACTGGAGGCAAGATCAGAGGGGCCTGAAATAATCCACATTTTATGAAAAAAGCAAGAAAGCCAATTCAGAGGTAGAACTGAGCTAGAGAATTACCAGGCACAGAAGCTCACCACAGCACAGAAAGCTATTTGTGTTTCCCCATATGGTATGTGAGATATTCCTCGCTTGAACTGCCACTGTAACCTGGGCTCCCTCTCATCTACAGCAGAGAAGCTTGAGTCTAAGGAATTTGGGTCTCTCAGATCCAGAGAGGACCGATGACCCTGTGCTTGGATGAGTTATTTTCCCCAGCTGCCTGTCTGTCAAGTGCAGAAGGCAGCAAGCAGAACCGGAGATGTGTTACTTGCTGCAAGGTACAGCCCACCCCCTCCATGAGCAGCTGCAGCAGTTTGTCTCTCTGGAGTAGTTCCTGTTGAGTTCCACATTGTTCAGGATTTTTCTTTATGAAAGTCCCTGCATCACTTTCCACAGTTTTATTCTAACTCAATGGGACTCATCCGTGCGGTTTGATTGAGCACTTTAGAAAATTGTAATTGGCATTAACTTCCCCTAAGAGCACTGACACATGGTCCAATCTCCCTTGAGGAAGGGGGTACAGGTCACACAGGTCCAAAGCCACGGAGGGGTTTAGGTGCCTAACATTCAGTGTCAGCCTGGGTCAGTGGCACCGGGTATATACTACTGGAGTCTTTCACCTCTTCTTTAACCTTGGGTCCCCAAGGCACCTATTACTGGACAAAAGTCACACGCTTATGAGATATCCAACCATTCACCCAGATCTGTAGTCTCTGGAGTACAACAGCAAAGCTGCTGAGACTCACAGCAGAGCGTGAAGACAAATGAAGACACCAAAATGCTGGACTCGCAACGATTCGTGTCTTGACAAGCAGGGAGCAAATACAGTGCACACATTGCCACAGATAGTTCCCAATCCACAAAAGCAAGCAGACAAAAACAGCCAGGAAGGGATGGTGAAATGGAAACAGAGTGAAAGTTTTGCCATGCATTTTAGAAAAAGTCAAGGCTGGCGGAATCGCCTGCCTACCAGCTTAAGCCAGTTTTTCCAGTAATGGTGTCATTCCTACTCTCATTCAGAATTATGTTCCCAAATGTGACAGCTAAGAGGAATTATTGAGAAATCCCAAATGGAAATACAAGGCCATGCTCTCTAAAGATCACTTAAGGTCAGTCCAAAACATGCAGGTTGTGGATCTACTGACTCTGGACTGCATGTGTCAAGTGCATTCATCTCCTCTGGCATCTGTCCACAAGCAGCAGTGATTTGGCCCAGGACCACGAGCTTTCTAGACATGCCAGCACATCAGTAGCAAGGACAATGGCTCAGAGAGCTGGTCTGGTCCTCCTTTCATCCAGACAATGCTTCCACATGGAAACCTTTCTGGAAAGCCAACTGAGAAACAAATAGCAATTGCAGATACTAGAGATGCTGAAAACTAATAGCCAAAAAAAGGTTTCCCCACATAAAGATCACTATGAAGTTCAGGCTTTGTATGTAAATGAAACACAGCTGTTGGCTAAGTCTATCGTTTAATGAAAAATATCACACTGCATTGAAGCCCTCTGAAGAATATTACTGAACTGATTACACAGACTTTCTTCATAAGTTTCTTCAAGTAAAATGACATTTTAGAAGGGACTGTAAATCCAGACTAAGCAGAGAAAAACCAATATAAGCACATAAGACAAAACACAGATCTGTGTGTACATATGAGATAAAGAGAGATGTCACTTTTGTAATCACCCCTTATAACCAGCTGATTCTCCAAATCAGTCTGAGGAGTTAGTCAGCCTTTTGGACTCTGGGGGTGTCTCCCTTGGAAGGAGGACCTGAGGAGGCGTTTATTTGCTATAGTGCTGTCTAATTATGAAGAAAGACACAGAAACCCCACATTCCTGCTTATCTAACAGCTCTGATGACCTGCTTTTTTATTATATGTACCAAGAGTGTTTAAAAAAACACATAGATGCAGTGCTTAGGGACATGGTTTAGTGGTGGACTTGGCAGTCCTGGGTTAAAGGTTGAAATCGCTGATCTTAAAGGCCTTCTCCAACATAAAGTATTCTATGATTCTGTGAAGAGAGCTGCTGGGTTGTGTGTGGGGGTTACTGAAGAGGGGAAGGAGAAGGCAAAGGCAGCACTGACCCTTCCCCAGGGTAGCCCCATGCTGTTCTGGTGCATGACAGGGACTGTCCATTCCTCCCTTCATGCTGCTGCCACATCTAGTTCTGAAACAGATCCGCACACCCTCCTTTGGTTTTCCAAATGACCCGTGTTTGGGGCAGAGGCTCCCATTGCTTCGGCTGTCTGTGGCTTTCTGCATTCCTGAGCAGTGAGGGGCAGCTGGTGTGCAGGGCAGCAGCCTCAAGCAGGATCCACCTGTCACCCAGGTATGGCAGCTACGTGCACCTCTCTCAAAAATTATGTTCTTACCACGGAAAGACCAAAAACCAGGAATGTTGCTTGGGCAGAATAATCAAGGTGAAAGGACAACTTCAAAAATAGGGAAAGAGCAAGAAAGCTACAGAGTATAGCAGCAAGCAAAATATCCAGAAGAAAAAATGGTGCAATCAAGGTGGCAATCAGCTGAGGCCACGAGCAGGATTTCCAGAAGTGCCATGGCTCCACTCAGACCAAGCTGGGGGCTTGCCCATTTATTTGTAAATCCTGCATGCTGATGTTCATATAGCACCATTTTTAAAGCTGAGATCCTAGTTTTCTCCACATCTTTTAGAGAGGAAGTGTTAGGCTTTATACCAGTTTGTTAAAAAAGACCAGGCAAAGCTTGAAAACTTAAGCATTGATACAAAAAGGAAATACGTCTGTTCAGAAATCACAGGAAAATTTCCATGTTCTTAGTCTCTCCTTTGAAATGTGTTGGTTTTTTCCATTGCAACTTTCTTGAAAGAGAGATAAGTTTTTAGGTATTTTCTACAGTTCATTCTCCTTTTCATGCAAATGCTTCCTACGTTTACTTTCTACTTACTAAGGCAGGTTATAATTGCAGCTATTGTTTGTTTAAACAGGATAAATATATACTGCAGCATGTAATATTATGCATACTATAAATACTATACTAAAAATAACATATTTATTATTTCCCTAGAACACATTGGCATTGTACCTTAACTTCAGCCCTGGGGGCTATTGTCTAACAGCTTGATATAATTGTGTAGGGCGAGTGTTCAGCAGGGGGAAGGACCCTGCAAAGGTGGGATAAGCCCACTTGTAATCATGGCTTTTACGAGCTGATGGAGGTTTGACTGATTGAAGGAACGTTGAGGAGCTTTAGTGGTTATGGGAGCACCGAAAAGGCAGTACCTCTTCTCAAAGTCCAGCTTTTATATATTTGTATTTATTTAGCATTATATATCACCACAAAGTGTGATATATAGAGTGCCACCAGATCTGCTGTCCTCATTCCTTCACACATTTCAGAAATGAGCTAACACTGGAGTCCCAGTGTTGTACGAAGATGTAATTTGGGAATGGGCCATAACAAAGGCAGTAAAGCAAGACCCACAGCAACTCTCTCTGCTGCTTACTGTGATGTTACACAGGTCTAACTATCGTTTGCCTTTTTAACTTGATCAAATTCTCTTTGAAAAAGCAATTCCTATGCACAAAGAAATACTGCTGTTCTAGTTACATTGTTGTACATGTCAAGAGATAGATCACATTTATTATTGTTTAGGTGTATAGATTACTCACTCTGTTTTATCAAGAGCTATGCCGATGCACACAGGAACAAAAATAAATCCTAATGAATGTTACAATGACAGAAAGCAGTTGTACTGATGTGTGAGACATGTTCCAAGCAATGAAGAATGACGGAGGGAAAACTGGCAAGTACTTACTAACTGACCCAGAAATGCTCCATGAGGGTGTGGAAGAAATCACCTCCACTAGAAATGCACTAAAGGAAGGAATTTCAGGGCTCCTTTATGCTCCAGACAAGCCACACAAGCACTTTGGACTTAGACTGGGACAAACTAAAAATGATCTGCAGGGTCTTGCAGTGGGTCAGAGATGATTCACTAATGAGCAGTAGATAGCAGGGTACAATTCCTCCATCACTGAAACACCCAGCATTTCACTATGGGCTCCCCAAAGGTGGGATATTGCTTTGCATTTAATAATCCAGTTCAGTAAAGCACTTATTCATATACTCAATAGTAAACAGACAAATCAAGCACACGTGGCTGCACAGGAAGGCTAAATCTGCTCCAGCCCATGACACAAGGCATTCCCCTCTCAGCAGCACAAATACAACAGTTGTGCCACCAGCTGCCAGCTCTTTCTTCTCCATCCCTGGGGTTCACAAGATTTCATGTAAAGTCCGGTGCTAAACCATAAGCATGAAAGGAATCCCTTTGCAGAAGATAAAAAATCCATCCTGGCTTGCTTTGCTTTATTGCATGCTGTCATTCCCGTGATTGCTCCTTCTGGCGTAGCTCCATTGTCTTAAAATAGACCGTCTCTGAAAGGGCAGTCATCAGAGTCAGCAGTTTATTTTGAACAGAGAAGCACCAGGCATTTCAGGAGCCTGACAGCTTCTTCTTTTCAACCCCACGATCAAGACAAACCTTCTGAGCATGTTTCTGTGCCAAACTACTTTTTGGCTGAACTGATGCTCCTGTCATTTTCCTTTCATGTTTCCAATTAGATGAAAGAATTCTGCAAGGGGTTTCCTGCAGCGACCTTTATCGTGACATCTTTTGTATATGGGCACCTACCTATAAGCTGTGTGGCAATGACATGAAAGTAAAGCTAAGCCTGAATATTGCAGGCTGAGATAATTAATACAGCATGACAGAGGCTTTCTTTCGGAGTCTTTCCTTCTTCTGTACTCTGTGCCAGGGAGTTTTGTCCACTGTGTTGTAATCTCACTTGTCATGGCACTTCCCACAGCAGGAAATAAATGTCCTAAGAATTAATAGGAGTGTTAAGGAGATTAAGTCATTAGGGCCTTTGCTAAGTGAACACCACATTATTCACACACTGAGAGTTTAGCATGTGCTTAAATGCTTTTAACAAGTGCAGCTGAAAGAAGGAGACATCTCACCCAAAAACATGCTGCATAATTAGAGGTGAAAGAACTGTATGCCCTTCCAGGGCACTGAGATAAATATGATCTGCTGTCTCACCCAACTTTCTACACATGTATATGATTTCAGTTCCTGCCTCCCATATGTCCTTTTGCAATGCTCCATGTCACTCCTCAGATGCTTTTACAGTCACTGCTGATGTATTTTATAAAAAACAAAGTCAGGCACTTTTACTGAGGCAGAGCATCTTCTCTTCCCTGGGCTGATTTCATCCTTTTGTCTCCAGTTCATCCCACTGCACCAGTTTCTTTTAAACTCTGCTTGGAAAGTTATTTTTCAAATGCTTTTCATTTTTAAGGCTGTTGCTGGTCAGGTGATTTTCCTTATCACTATGATGTTGACCCAGAGCAGAGCAGGGCAGACAAAGGGAAGGAAGCAAGGATGCCAAGGCAGTACCAGGACTTCTTTGCACCCCGAGGACAAGCCAATTATATCTTACAGCCATGCCTTGGAAAGTCAGTAAAAGATGCAAACTGTTTCCTTTTGGTCATAAAGACAGAAACCTTTAGCCAAGGAGGAGATGTTTGAGAATCTGTGTCATAGCAGAGCTGTAAATACAAGCAGAAGTGCTTCCACACCTGCAGATTGCTTTACCCACAGCTCAGCTCCCGTGAGTGGCACAGGCACATGGAGCAGGGGCAATGTGCTCGCTGCCGCTCGTTCCTCGTGGCAGCATGTGAAGATGGAATGCAAAAGGTGGATTTGCCTGAACCTTAGGAGCCACTTAGAAAAAAATAGAAGACTTCTCAGAAGAAGTTCGAGGCTTCTGTATCTGTTTCCATTACAATGACTTCTGAGCCCAAACTGATTTTTCTAGTCTACTAACTCTCCAGTTTTTCCTCAGCCACCGTCAGAAGTTTGTGCCAGTGTCGCTTGGCAGGCCTGGCCCTTGGAGGGAGCTGTTCCTTCTCCTGATGACAGCTGCCTTGGCCTTTTCCGCTGCCAAAGCTTTTCAAGTTGTGAAGACAAGGAAACTGGCAGCAAAGTTGAACAAGATTTATTTAGCAGTTCGTTATTGCAGAATCACAGACCCCCACGGGCTGGAAGGGGCTGCGGAGGCCACCCGCCACAAGCCCTGCCCAGAGCTGGGCCACTGAGAGCAGGTTGCTCAGCTGAGCTTCAGAATCTCTGAGGATGAAGATTCAACAACCTCTCTGGGCTACGACAGTCTGCTCCAGTGTTTGACCACTCTCACAACAAAAATTCTTTTCCTTACGTCTGATGGTAACACCTCTGGCTCCAGCTTATGTCTGCTGCACCTTGTTGTAGCCCTGTTCACGGCACTGCTAAGCAGAGCTTGGCACCACCTCCTCTATACCGTCCCATCTGATGGCCCTTTGCTGGGCTCACCTCAGCGTGTCCATGTCTTTCCTGTACTGGGAAGCCTGAAACTGAACCCACTACTCTGGATGTGATTCCCCAGTGCTGATCCAGCCCAGAGCACTGCTGCCTTATGTCCCACTCATTGTCCATCAGGACCCCCAGATGGCTTTTTGCAGAACCAGCCCATCAGTCAGCCCCCAGCCTGCACTGGTGTATGGGGTTGTTCTTCCCCAGGTGCAGGACTTTAAATCTCCCAGTGCTGAGCTCCACGGGATTCCTGTCTGCCCATTTCTCCAGCCTGCCCAGGTCCACCAGCACAGCAGCCTGCCCTCCAGCAAACTGGCCGCTTCTCTCAGTTTGATGTAGTCCACAAAACTGCTGACAGTACACTCCGTCCAATCATCCACAAAACTAGTAAAGGCACTAGCCTTCGCCCCAGTGATGGTCCCTGAGGGTTGCTGGAAGTTGGACTGTGCACCACTGGTCATATCCTTTGGGCCTTCATGTCCAGCCAGTTTCCCTCCCACCATCCACTGATCTAGTCCATATCTCACCAGTTTTGTTGCATGGATACTGTGGTGGAGAGTTACTAAAGTCAAGGTAAACAGCATCCCCTTCTCCATCAAGATGGTTCTCTCATCATAGAAACTAGTTAGGTGGATCAGGCATGATTTTCCCAGGCACCTAGCCCTTCACATGTTCAGAAATTACTCTCAGGAGGATTTGCTTCACAATCTTCCCAGGTCTTCAGTAGTAAATGTAGAAAGACTCTCAAAACATTTCAGACACAGAATAAAATACCAGCTCCTGGAAAACAAGAAATAATCTTATAAATGTCCAGAAATATAGCTGGAAAAATGGGCTAAAAAGACCAAGGGAATATTGTACTGTCTTTACAGGGACTGGGGGCAAATGAGAGCAACAAGGGGACAGTCACCACCACGGCAGTGGTGTGAGGGGTGCTGCACTCAAAACTTCCAACGAGACATCAGCCAGCATTGCCTCAGCCATCCTACCTGTGTCCACCTCTGCACTACATCAGTATGTAACCCCTGATGATGAGGTCTTGGTCAGATCAGGAGCACCAGATAGTCCATGCTAATTAAAAATGCATCTACTTTTAATGCTTAATTAAATGCTCGAGTGCTAATTTGCAGTTGTTAGTGGCATAGGAGGGATCAAGGGTGAAATGTACAGTAGTCAGTGTGGGTGGTAACTCGTTGGACTGCCTTTGGATTTTAGGAAGGTGTTCATCTGCCTGGAGTGTTTCCTTCCAAGACACTCTATTGAATTTTCTTTTCTTTTTCTTTTTCTTTTTCTTTTTCTTTTTCTTTTTCTTTTTCTTTTTCTTTTTCTTTTTCTTTTTCT
>JAVJGJ010000059.1:6072627-6160135 GCA_035590215.1 Microhierax caerulescens
TTTCTTTTTCTTTTTCTTTTTCTTTTTCTTTTTCTTTTTCTTTTTCTTTTTCTTTTTCTTTTTCTTTTTCTTTTTTTACTGGAAGGACAATAAGTACTCACAATCTGTTCCTGCTCATTGTGCTTCTGGTAGCCAAAAAAATACACCAAAAATACCATTCATCTGTGCATAAAGATTACTAACAGTATTGCACTTCCTGTAATATATTATCAGAATTAAATTTAAGTAGGTCAAGAAGCTCATACTAATAAAGATGCTCTAAAAGTTCGTTCTCTTTAGAAACAGGTACTTTTTGTTAAGAGTTACTCGCTTTCTAGTTCTCAACTTGTGAGACCAAATAATGCAACAGCAAAGGGCCAAGAGGGGAACAGTCCAGTGCAAGCAGCAGTGAGGAATAAAACAACACCCTGTGGAGCTAGGCAGAGACTGACATTTTGATTATCAATGCTAGAGACAAAATCCTGTTTCCCACCATATATGATATACTGCCGCTTTAAGCATAAATGTTATTGAATCTCCTGGATTAAAGAAAAATTTAAAAAAATGAATGTGGGAGGAACAGGGTCAATAGGTGGCATTTTCATCCCAACTTGGTATTAGGGACAGAGGATGGCAGGATGGTTTTCTTAGCCCTGGTTACACAAGAAAAACGGCCATGTCCTCAGCACTGTGTATGTAGCTCTGGTATGTGTCCCTTTTCAGCCTGGACCTTCCTTCTAGCAACCCTGAGAGAAAAAGGGACATACATTACGGTTTAAAACGCTTGCAGCAGTATTTTGGAGAAATGGAGCTGTTCAATACTGCATGCAGCCATTCACCTGGCCGGCACTCATTTCAGAAACAGGTCATTTTTGTGAATGAACAGTGACTCATAAAGTCTGACCCAAAGCTCACTGAAATCAAGGGGAACATTTCTTTTTGTTTCACTGGATTTGGGTCAGCTGCATGACAGGCTAAAGGGGTTTGCACACATCCAGCAAGAATGTGGAGACAATTAAAAGCTTATCTGCAAAAATTGGGTTTACAAGATCCTGTTCTAAGGGATTGCCACTTGCCCTCATAAAATAATCTGCTGCCTGCTTTCCCGCCTGAACAATGAAATGAACCTGATGGATTAGCTACTATAAAAAGTACAAATACTCTCTGTGAAAAAATAAAGCCTGCCATTCCCTGATGTTTTCTGTTGCTGAATCCTCTAATAATTGAAACTGCTCTGCCAGGAGAAATTTGCAGGCTCCCTGGCAATTTATTGCCGTGTCTGAAAGGCTACCCACTACCCGCTCACTACAACCTTGAAGAGCAACTCACAGTGATATCAGAAATTACACAGGCAACAAGCAAAAGCAGAATTTGTATGTGTTCATCCTATTAAAATTATTGGTGCAATAGAAGGAACATCTGTCCATTTAATGGGAGAATATGCTTTAAAATTACCTAACCCTCTCCTCAGCTGAGTATGTATATACTTTGTTCTTTTTAAAAAACAAAGAGAAAGGGCTTTTTTTCTTTTTTTTCTCTTTCCCATGAAAAGGCTAAGGAGAGCCTTTTCTGACATCATTTTGTCCTTTTTTCCTGTGCTGTAGCACTGTTAACATCAGTGGTTTTGCTTGGTCCTAATTTACCCCAGTTCAGTGGAGACCAGACCCACTGAGGGCTGAGCCTGAAGTACATTTAATGACACTTCCATTGAAGGGTCCTGGTCATCTCCTAAGGGTATCCCAGACTGACTCACAAGGGTTGACTAGCCCAGCAAAGGGCACGTTAACATTGATCAGGTTAACGGAAGAAAATCTACAACCATGAGCCCATGCTCTTCTCAGAAGATGCTGTCAATCAGAGTCTGTCAATCAGAGAATATTTGAGCAGCATTTTCTGCTGCAGATCCCCTGGATTTAAGGGCAGCAAGGCTATATCTTTACTCCAAAGCAATACAGGTCAGGGTCAAATGCCTCAAAAGGCAAGTTCATCAGTGCAGAGTCTCTTCTTTGCTTCCCTGAATCAAGGTGGCCTCATCCAGGCTGCCCGCAGGGAACCAGTCCTGCTTTGCATCCTCCACAGTGCATGTGCCAAACCCCTTCTGGAGTGTGTCTCCTGAAGGCAGCCCATACTACCAAAAAACTGCAGACATGACATAAATACTGGCTATTGTTAACACGAATGGCCAGCCTGGACAAGTCTTTCAGAATAAAAGCTGCTCTGAAACAAATGGTGGGCACCCACAAGATGTTTTCTGGCTTCTGATTATCTTCATTGTGTGCAGAGGTGCTTATTACCGTTTGTATGTAACTTTAGCTTGTCAAACTGTAATTTGTCTGCTTCTCAAATTAAAATGGGCAATAGGAATATGGCCATTTTCCCAGCTCGCAGTGCAGTGCCAGCCATGTGTTACAGAGAGTTGATCCTCTAATCATGTAATAATGCAAATGGCTGGGTAGAAAAAAACATAATTAGCTCATTAAGAAAACAGAAAATCTCTCCTGTCAGGCCAAACCTGATTTAGCAATTTCATCATTCACATCCAGCCAAACAACAGAAACTGAAGTGCGAGCTTTCTTTTCATTTGGTTGTAGCCTACATAAGACATATGAAAACCTCAGGTGCAAAATCAAATGTGTAGTAGGCTACTATTTAAGTAAGGCTTGGTTCCAGTTATTGCTCAGCTCTTTCTTCAGACTGAGGTCTATGATCACTTCAAAAAGATACCTGGGTTGATACAAACTCTGTCTCTTGTCAAGCTGTGCCTGTGACTGCAGCACCCGCTCTGTACGTGGCCTTGCTCCTTGAGCTCGCTCCTCCTCATCCTGCGCACACCTGCCCACAGCACTGGTAGTTCAGAGGGATAAAACACCACCCAGCTCACACATCCATGCAGGATAAAGCAAACGCAGGAAAAGCTTATGCTGACCACTCCATGCATAGCGTGGGAGGATGGCAGAATAAGCGTTCTTGAGAAATACTTATTCTACTTTGGTGAAACCTGAAAAGTGTTAAGGCTGACCATTCTCTTTTTGAACACAAAGATGAAAAGAGTGGAAAACTCACATTTCAGCTGAAAGCCACAACTTCTTTTCTGCAGCACATCCTGTTATAATTCTTCTAGCTGTTCAAAATTCAGAATTTTGATGTGGTGGGTAAATTTGACATTTGAAAGAAAAAAAGGGGGAAAATATTCAGCTGAAGTTGAGTTTTCTTGAGCAGTGGGACCCTAACAAAAATCTTATGCTCATTACTTTCCCTCCTTTTCTGCTAACAGAGATGTCTTCCTACAGTGTTTCAATTTCCCTGAACAGGAATTTCCGAACAGTGACTGATGGTCTGCCAGAAAATGTACAACTGATTTACCAATTTTAATAACACCGAAGAAGTATCTTTCCAGCAGAAGAGCAAGGTTATTTTAGCCTTCAGCTTTCCCTGCAGAAGAGAAAGTTTTTACACTGTCCTGTACCTTTGAGCTGTGGTGCAATGCCAGGTATTTTGATGAAAAGATCTCTCCGCTGTACTAATGCTGGTAGAGCTCGTACATTCAAGGCCCTGTTCAATCCTTGATCTTAATCCTAATCTAAATAATCATCATGTCAGATAGTGATGAGGAAACCTCTCACTGGACACTTGTTTCAAAGGGGGAAATTCCATTTTTTCTTTGCTGTCTGGGTGTGCAGGAAGAATACCACCGCCCCTGGCAGGGCATCGGGGGCCCCTGCTTTTAATCCACTGTACAGGGGGAGCAGCGGGGTGTAATGCAGGTATAGCTCAGGGCTCCTCTCATCTAGTTAATATTTGGCTGCTTAAGGATTAGCTGTGCTTCGTCAAGTGAAAATTATCCAGTATTAGTGAAGCACCTTTATAGGACAAGCCAGGATTCATGGGAATACTGAATGCAAATGGGGCTACAGTAAAACTGACAATAAAATCCTTCTGCTAATATCAGAGTAAAAGCTCAGAGCATCAAGACCATGGTAAAAGACAAGAAAATTGTTTCCCATAACAGATGAGGTAGCAGATGCCAGCATACCAACTGTGGGAGTGCAATACTTTCTGTGGGGAAGTGGCACATCTAGGTGGGAAGAAAACAGAGCAAGTGAACCCACTGCCAGAAGGTTCAGCAACATCTGCAGACCCTGGTATGTGGTGCTAAGTCATCCTTCCCTGTTTGAACCTCCAGCTTTGAGCCTTTACCCTCCCATCTTGGTTCCTCATGATCTTCAAAGAGCAATCAGATCTTTTATATATTTGCATGAAATTTTAGAGAAGCATTATGTGAACATCAGGAAGTCAAGGAAAAGTATGTCCGTGTCCTTGGAATAAATAAATGGCCCAAAAGATTGCTTTTTAGCTTTGCAGCTCACCTGCATCCCTGTATGCTCCAAGCAGGTCATGAACTCAGCATGAGAGCAAACAGCGACTGAGTAGAAAAACCCACCAAGAACTCCTGAGGAGGTTGCCAGCCGCAAGTCATGATGCAAATCCCCAAAATCAGGAGGAAATCCTTAAAAATTTTTCCAAGTAAATAGCGTTTGACTCTTTTTCTCTCTTCTGTGCCTTCACAGCACACATTACTGAGTAGTTCTCTACAATTCCACTGCATGTCACGTAACTCCTCTCACAGTCACATCTTGGGGGTGGGTGAGCTAATTGTGTGACCACAATTTGTATAATCATAAGTCTGGGGAACTGGGACTTGAGGAGAAACGCTGCATGCCGTTCAAGCTTTGTGATAACATAAGGAGAGCTGGCAACACTGTTGTGCTATCTCTGGGCAGCAGAGCGTTTGGGCAGGAACAGCTCTGCATGCCCACAGCAGGCAACGGTGTCAGCCATTTCTTTAAGAAGTATGGAGTGATTTTTGTATTACAAAGGACCATGTCTGGAAACTTTTTCAACCGTCCATAAACATCACCTCTTATTTCATCAAAAGCTGACTTTCAAAACGCCTTTAACAAATGGATTCAGCTTGCCCCTGCAAAATGTCACCAGCCTCTAGCCTATGAGCCATGCCAAGCGCTGACCCCTGCAAGCCAGCTGTCCCATGGACGCACACAGAGCAAAGCCACCTCTAGGGATATCTGTTCCAGCTTTCGCGCAAGAGTTACCCTCTGTGGCTGTGCCAGGGCCTGCCACCCCTGCTGGGAGCATCTCTGTGGAGAACTACCTTCAGCAACACCAGCTCATCTTTCTTCCGTCCCTGCCAGTTGGGGAATTTTTATAGCACCCCTTGAGGAGGCTCCCACCTTGAGGAGGTGGGGGAGGTATTCCCACCAGCCAAATAAGCCCACCCTCCTCAGGCTTTTTACAGGGAGCACTGACCCTACCTTTAATCAGCACCAGGACCTAGAAACGCTGAAATGTCAGAGTCTGTTGTGGAGAACCAGGTCACCTCCTGGTACTCCCTCTGTATCATCAGTACAGGTGAACACAGAGCAGTGCTCTGCACCTTATCACTGCCCACATCTACAGAGAAATGGAAGGCTAAAAGGGGATTTCTAAAGGCCCTCTGCGCTCTTTGAGGGACCAGATCATCTCAGTGTCTCACGACGTTTTGAAATATTAGTGTGAAAGTCCTTAAAAACCAAAAACATTGCATTTGCTGTCAGATCACAGCTAAGCAGAAAACACAGCAGGCAGAGAACTCCCTGCTGAGCCCTAAAGCTGCATCTCATATTTGCAGTGAATTTACCAAATCAAATCACAGGGCAATTTAGAGAAACTGGAAACTATGTAAAGTCTTGCAGGTGATACTTGCTCTCAGATGCAGTGGAGCGTCTCACAGTCAGCTCCAAGTGAGGAAGGTGTGTATACGATGGCACTGTAGGCAAAGCTCCAGAGAGCAGTACAAAGCAAGTAATAAAGGTGCACCAAAGCACCAGAATAAATACACCTCAAGTCAGCTGAGTGGCTGAGTTGAGAAATAGACCCCATTTACAAGGTACAACCAAGGTTGGGAATGCAATTGCAGGTAAAATAGTCAGACAGAGAAATGAATAGGCTCCTGCTTGAGAGATTTGCAAATCACATACCCTATCTGTAGCCCAGCAAGCTAAATTGGATTGGGACTTGCTGAGAAATCTTTAGAGAAATTATGTTTTCTTTTATTTCCCTGCGGATATACGTTTTCACTGCTCTACCTCTCACCCTCTACCAAGAGGACAGATAAGAATGATTGTCAATGAAGTGTATGTAATGTTGTGAGCAACATGGGAAAAAGAAGCTGCTGCTTCGACAGTTATGCTGATGTGCCCCTGTGAATTCCCATCAGATGCAAGCATGGGCATAACAGCACTCTCTCTTAGATGGCTCATTTTTGCATTCAAAATGGATTGTGTACCAAGACTTAAAACAGAAGTTTTCAAACTGGCCTCTGATGTGGGGCAAGTTCAGATGCTTGCTTTTGATAAACACTGAAACATCGATATGCCTCGCTGATGCCGAAGGTGATATTTTTCAAAGAAAAAGACTGGGTGGTTTTTCTATGACAGGTTCTGGATAGTAAAAGACCCTGATTCAGGATGCATTTTGATCACCATCTGCACATGCCAAAAATCAGAAACACCCAAAAGGAAAAAAAAGATCAGGGAACCTTTATTAAGTTATTTTGTTTTCTAATCACTGACTTTGGAAGTCAGTGAAAATAACAAGAGAAATTACGTTGCTTGACAAGCAAAGCTATTACCAGCAACAAGGAAATACTGTTTAACTGTAGCCAGAATGAATGGAGCTGCTCTTACATGGCTCTGCTCTCTTCTTGCTGATATAATAGTAATAACAACAGTAGACGACTGCTCAAACCTTCCTAAGGCTACCAGAAAGGCTACGTTTTGCACCTTCCCGTGCAAGCCCATGTAGGGAAATGACAAGAAGATCTGTAATGGTGTCTCACTAGTGGTTAGGGAGTCTCTGCTTCAAGTGGAGTGTTTCTGGACTAGCTCAGTACAGTCAGCCAGAATTAAAATGGTTTGAAGGAGAAGTCTGACTGCTGAAACACAAGAGCAGCAGACATTTATTTGCTCTTTTATACAATCGCCTGCTTCAGGTGAGGACCTGCAGTGTAGATTTTCAGAAATGCCTATTTAATGTCCATTAAAATCCACATGAATTGACAGTGATTATTAAAGTTGCAGACCCTTTCTGCAGAGGTACCTTGACATTAACTTTCACCAAGTAGTCCTTACTTTTTGCTGCAATTAAATGTGGACTGATTTAGAGAGGGATTTGTCTGCATTTGCTGATAATTATATTGTATTTTTGTTACTAATTTATCTAGCAGCATTCTGCAAATGTAAATTAAACCAAGACAGATTATTCTTTTAAATGAAAATTTCATAGTCAAGTTACCATGACAAGAAACTGCAGGCAGTGCTGCCTTCTACTTAAATCAAATGTCACATTGATAAGCAAGATGAACACGCAAAGAGAATCTGTTCTTGAACTGTCAGCTTGTCCAGTTCTTAACTCACAAGGCCACGGTTTAACCACTTATGCCAAGGAGGCTCGTAGGCAGCGTCCAGCAACAGCCTTGGCTCAGCAGGAGGAACAGCTCCTCTTGCTCTTTGCCTCTCCCAGCTGGGGCCCAGGGGCATCCCCTGTCCTGCTCCAAGTGGCAGCAGCTCCTCCTCGGATGTGCTGGAGGCTGTGAAATCCCTGCGGGCAATGTGGGAGCCTTTTGGTGTTTATGTTTTGGCCAAGATGAAACTCCATAGGTATTTCCTTGCTCCTCCTTATTTCTGTCCTCCATTGCCTTCTGCTTTTTCCCCTTTCAGCTTTTACTGCTTTTCCCTCTGTATTTTTTCCTTATGGATCTTTTAATCTTTACATAACAATTTCCCTGGAAATATCATGACAGCTTTGGCATTTTAGTCAGCAGAAATCTGTGAGGCAATAACCTTATCTATTACAAACAAGAAATCATGAAGGAGCCAGATAATTTCATTTGCGCATTTCTCCATTTTGCCCAATACTGTAATAACAGAGTACAACCAAAAGTATTTTGTGCTTTCTGACCTGGCGATGCATTACACAACATTTATTGAATTAACCCGCATCTATTTTTAGAAGAGAGTGTAAGAATAGTATTTGTCTCATTCCCAATTAATTTCTGAGAGAAAAGCATTATGATGGACTAACGGTGTGTTATGAAACATGACACCTATTCAATATCTTTTGCACCATAAATGTACGCCATGCAATTGCACGTATGCAAACATAAAAATATGGTAAAAGACAGTTTCCTTCAAATATACTCAATATGAGAGGAGATAATAACTCGTCGCAGGTTACAGAGATAACTGCTGTGAAAAGAAGCAATGAAGGTGAAGTCTGAGTCCAATATTAACTGTGAACCTGAAGGCCTGCCAAGTCCAGGCAGCCTGAAGCTGCTTAAAATCTAATAGCAGTCCCCTGAGGGAGTCTAAAAGAGCCAGCAGTCTTTGGGCAGCTTCAAGCACAGGATGTCACCTACTAGAGAAGTGCCTTTGACCTGCAGTGGACACTGCACGGCAGCCTGCGCACAGCCAGCCTGACGTCCGCTCAGGAAGACGGTCACAAACATGAAGCCTGATTCTAGGAAAGCCAACAGGTTTGGGAAAGGGGCACCCCGTGAGGATAGAAAAATACCCTCAAAGCTTACCTTACTGGAGTAGCGATGGAAAATCCATCACCAAAGAAATTCTGGGAGTATTTTTCATCAGATGTACCCAGTTACATTGGGTCCCAGACTGCCAGAATTTTCAACAGGTGTTAAAATGTCTGATGTATAACAGAACAAGGCTGAGATGATGCTTTTTGTGTTGATAGGTGATGCAAAATCCTCAACAACCCATGTCATGTAAGAACCTAACCTTCAGCATAAACCACAGGATTTACAGATGAAATGCAAAGCTCTGGATCTAGATCCTAAATTCTAACACGGTGTTTGGTGTCAGCAGTGATTTGCCATCTGAATGAAACACCATTTGGTTTACAAGTAATAAAGTGAGACTGACCAGCCAAAACAAGGCAGGTGGGTAATATTTCCATTGGGAAAACAATGGATTAGGATGCTTTTTGATAATAACTTCACACTGGCACCACCTAGAAACTTCACTTTCTCTCCACTGAAGTGGCACTCCTGTTCTCTGAGATGAAGGATTTAGGAGAGTTTCTTGGTCTGAATCGATTCTGACAGGCTCAGATCACTGCAATTAATGGTTTGGGAGGCATTTAAAATGCCTTTGAAGAAACAACTTAAATGCATAAGTTCTAGGATACCTTAAGAAGAGATGAGATAGGAAAAGGAATAAAATAGTGAGGTATTCTGTGAAAAGATGGAGGTATATAGAGAAAACCTCACTGGTTTAGACTATGGGAGTAGACCAAGGTTTCTTTATTTGTTTGACCACAAATTCCAAAACAGCAGCATACTGTCACCTTTCATTGTCAGCTTTGAAAGCCCCAAGATACCGAAGCATCAGACACAAATCACACAGTATACACTCAAAACCACTAAAATTTCTCTGTCCTGGTCACGCTCCATTGATTTAAAAGGAAATAATCTGCTTTCATAGTGGATTTGGAGGAATCAGAATCGCTGCCTAAAGATGGCTTTGAGAGTTTTGGTGAATAGTTGAAGGCCTTTTACTGAAAGAGCTCAAAGCACAAAGTGAATGAACCCACCTTTGCCACCTGCAGGTGTTCATAGCAGAAAATTGGGTGAGGCTTCCACATTGCCTGGCTTTAGGGCATGCAGGACACTTTAAAAACAGGGTAAGTAATTAATTGTATGAAAATAGAAGAGTCATATACTTCCTAAGCATGTGACTTAATCTAATACTGCTATAATATTCCAAAAGCTTTCTTGTCCTTTTTACAGAAGCACTTTGTCCTTCCTCCATCCACTGAGCTATTTTATACAGGAGGAATTATTCTGGATATTTTTTCCATTTTTCCTTCACTCTTCATGTGCTTTGAATTGATTCATGCTACATGCCACTTCCTGGAAATTAAAATACGAAGGAGAAAAATAGGTGCCAGACTAGAAATAACAGCGGATGAAGTGTAGTTTCATATCCATAGTTTAATATCCTAGTTAATTTAGCCAAAACTGCAAGTCCCCATGGATCAGCCTGCATTTTTACTTAGGTTCTAAGGATGGGGTTGAACCTAACTCCCCCTAACTCCAGCTGTCTCAGGTCACTCAGTGACTTCAATAGCTCCTTCAATATCTAATGGGGATAACCAGATACCAATAAACATGCATGCAACCCACCTGAAAACTGTGGGTCAAGGGCGGTTACATGAATTACCCTCTGAAAGTGCTTTCTCATCCATTGAATCCATTGATTGCAGAAAGAGGCTTAAAGACAAGTTGAGCCCAGATGCCTGCATTTAAGTAAAGTATTAGATGAGATGAACTCCAGCTCTCAATGGCAACACATTTGTGAATAAATACCATAACAGAGGTGCTAAACAGCTGTATGAATACCTCAGGCCTCTAAACTCTCCTTCAGCCCATACCACACACACCTGCCAAGATCATCACCCGTATTTGTTTGTGTCATTTTCACTGCATCCAGGAATCCTTCTCTCCCACAGCTCTACGACATTAATGTCCTCCGCTTTAAGGCACGCTGCTGCCAGTTCGTCACTTACCTATTTCTGCAAGCAATCTTCTGAGACCCCTGGGCTACCCAATGAAGGATGATGCAAGCCTGATGGCCTGTATTTTCTATTGCCTCCAGAAATACCTCAAATTTTGCAAAAGGAGCTGCCTAAAATTTCCCCCTGTCCCCCTTCAACTCTCATTCCTGAGATTTCTTGGTTCCAGCTGCAAACAGCCAAGCAAGAGCAACTCCGCTGTGGTGTCTGTGATTTCATGCGTATTTGTATCTGTTGTATATATCTCTGTGTGGACAGTTACACACACAGATACGCTTTTGTATGCACGTGAAAATAAAAATTTAACAAGTTTACTATAAAGGTCCTACTCCTCCAGACATCCCCATATGAGAGGATCCTCACACTTGTGTGGGTCCAAACGGAAAGATCTGTATCACAGCCAGCCTGTGCAGCTCATGGTCCCCCTGAGACACGGCTGAATTTTGTTCCTTCAGAGGCAGGAATGTCTGGAGCTTTGGGAGAGTCTTCCTATATAAATCCCACCCCAAGAGGAGCAAGGTGACCATTTCAGCTCATGAGCCACAGTAGGCATGATACAATAGGCTGGAAATTTAGAAAAAGGTTACTGTTGATGAGGCTTAAACAAACAAAAAAGCCCAACAACACACACACAAAGAAAACCAAGCAGATATGACTGTGTTGAGATCTTGGAGCTAAATTAAATACACACTCTGCATTAAAATCAGACTCCAGAATTGCTTGCAGACTCTTGACCTTGAGAAGGAGGCTACATAAAATTGGAGAAAGCATGCTTATTTGGGATTTTTGCTCTCAATAGTAGAAACCAATGCATTTGAGAAGCAGCAGGTGAGCTTTTGATGTTCTTGAAATTTCCAGTACTTCAGCATCTGGTTTTCCTGAAGAGATTTGGCCATGAAAGTGCTAGCATGAAAATGTGGATCCTTGAAAGTACATCAGGCAAGCAGACAGTTAGCTTTTTACAAAACCTTAAAGAATGAAACACTGCAAATATCATGTGATTTTTAAGAACTGGAAAACTCTTCCAGCAATTACAATCTGCACTGTTGCATCTTTTAAGAGCTTTGTTCTTACTGAAGCAAATGGGTTTAGTGCAGTGTTACTAAAGTGCTGCAGGTAATGTAAATGCAAAATGTATTATAAAAATGGAACAAAGCTAAATAAGGAAAAGTAGAAAAAATTCTGTGTTCGAAAGTTAGCCAAAAGAGCACCTTTACTGAAAAGGTGCAAAGAAAAGTTTGAAAAAGCACTGAACTCCCTATGAGCAACACTTAGAAATAGAACAGGAGCAAGCTGTAAAGACAGGGATGTTTTGTGGACTGGTAAGAAAGGTATTGGCATTTCATCCTTTATTATTTTAAGAATAGAAGCATTCCCAGCTGGGCCATTTTTAACATCCAGCATTTAAAAGTCTTAGTCTAGCTCCATTACTCAAAATGGGCATAACTAAATTTGTTCTCTGAGTAAAGAGACCAGGGCCAATACGAGAGCAGAGAGCTAAAATCCCTTCTGCAGTGGTCAGTGCAAAACAAAGCTACAAGTCACATCAGAAGGGAAGGGATAAACTGGTCAATGGTTTCCCATTCTTCTGTTGACAGACATTCACTTCCCACAGCATTCCACAGCATTCCAGTTTGGTTTTGTAAGTGAAAATAGTCAGCTTCTAGGAAATAAAGTATAAAAGAAAATAATTCAGGACTGAATTCTTTATTAAAACGTCTCAGAATTCCTATTTTTAAAACAAATTGTTGGGAACTGTCCTTAAATATCAAGACAAGCCTGACTCCTTATACAGGAAACATCTACAAATAAAATGCTTGTGTTATCCTGTATTAAGATTCTAAATTTAATGATATCAGAAGAAAGTACATTTCCCCCAGTGTTAAATTAAAATCTTACAAACCTATATGCATGGTACTGGTAGTGGCATAGAAAGATGTTAGCATATAAAGAAATGCTTAGTGCAAACTTTTAAAGATATTTCTATACAATGTTTTAAGGAATGTTTCCCTGAATACTTATAACCTGCTTCAAGGAGGCTCATACAAGACTCCTACGTGTTACTGCAGTATGATTAAATGTCGTTATTGTTGTTCCTTTTGTTGTTGCTATTATTATTTTTAGAACTACTTGTTGTCAGTGGCTGTCTGCATCTGTACAAGGCGTGCACAAGAAAGTCAGAATCCACAAACTTACTGGGACCTGTGTGTCAAGGCTCATCACTCACAAAAAAACCAGTATCATAAGCAGTGTGGGTCCAAAGGAGTCAATATTTGGCAAAGAAGTGGGATGGAAAGAAGTTTTGGAAGTGCTAGTCCCTAACGGTGGAATTTGAATGAATGGGGAGAAGAACTGCCAAATAATGTTAATGACAACAGATGGCAATCTGCAAGTTGTGCTTTATTCAACTGAAATATAGGTGATTAAAAAAAGATGTTGCCTCTTTCCAGAAAGCAGCAGGTATGGGAACTGTACCTTTTTTTTTTTTTTTTTTTCATCAGAAATAAAAAATGTGCTAATGATGCTGGGTTATTTTCTAGTGTAATTTCTGTATTTACTGAAAATAAAATTGAATAGAAATAGTCAAAACCATATATAAGGCAATATTTCTTTCAATCTACCAAATGAGGTACCCAGACAAGAAAGCCCATTTAGTCCTAAGTTGTTCCCTTTGTTCTTAACTTTGATCTCCATCCCTTCGCTTCCAGCTCCCCACCTGGTCACTTTGGCAGTTTGTCCCATTGAGGTCTTTGACTCACTGGCCTTTACAGTCCTTTTTCCAAAACTAAGCACAGCCTAGCATAGAAAGTATTTTATGCTAATGCTCCATCTGTGATTTGGCTTGGCTATTGAGAAAATTTAAATGTCTACTATCCACAAGCACTGCTTCTTCAGCTGGAAGAGGTAACTCAGTGTTAACCCACACATTATCCTCCAGGGTCACTTAATGCCGCAGTAGGAATCGGTCTTCAAAGCATCTTTTGGACAACATTCTACGTGACCGGCTGTAACTCATTCTCCTCCCTAACACTTTAGCTGTAACAAGAGGGAATGTTTTGGAGCTCTCAGTTAACACAGAGCTCACAGCGAGATGTTAGATCCATCTTTTCAGTCCCTGCCTTGCTTTCCACTGTGTTCACGCTGTTAATATTGTAATAGCTGGTACACAGCAAGGCAGCAGAAGACAACTAGGAGAATTAATTATCACAGGCTTTGGGGCTTTGAATCATGTGCTATCTACCAATGTTTTTTATCTGGAACAACCAAACCCTTGCAAGCAAACTCAGACATATCATTAAATCCCAAGATTTAGTATCATTAGATCCCAAGGGCAGTATTTCAGCAGCGAGTAGAAAGGTAACTTCTTTGGTAAGTTAGTTAAAAGAAAAAGAAAGGACGATCCATCCAGGAATGTTCCCTGTTCAATAAACACCTCTGGAGCACACGGCAAAGCAGCCTTAGGTATAGGCTGGAAATGAAATGGTTTCACAGTGATGGTGTGACACTTCCGCAGCCGATAGCGTAGTGACACCTGCTGATGAAGACATACATTGCAAACACTTGTTAGACTTGTTAGAGGTGTTGGCTCACACCTGCGTTAAGCTTACATTTTGTTCTGTCTCTAAACTCACCCGGCTCACCGTACTGCCAAGAGCCCACTCCCGAGAGCGCTGCAGACCCCCAGCCGCTCCCCTTTGCCAGTGCCTGCCTGTACCACCGACTGGCCATGACGAGCTCATCTCCTCTCTAAATTTGATGCCAGCTCTTTTTTCATGGGACTACAGGTTGGATCATGATGGTGTGAGGGAGGATACGTGATTTTTCTGGCCATAACATAAACCGATAATGACACCTGCTTCTTGCAGTGTCACAGCACAAAGGACTTTTCTCACTGCAGTTTGAAAATTAAGGAACTGTCTTTGGCTGTTTCCCCAGTGATACCCTGGAGATGTATCTAAAGACAGGAGCAGGATTCAGAAACAAAGCTGGAGGGCTCTAGCTACTTGTTTGAACCTGAAAGCAGAGGTTCACTCAGTCCCACTGTCTGATATACTCTTATGCATTTCCGCCAGCTGGATGCGTACATCCTTAACCACGTGTTCAGGCTACATTTCTGCATTTCCCTTCATTCACACAGTGGTGGAGGAAAGGTAGGGAGTCACTTCAGTTACTACTAGGCAAGGTTAACTTACATGCAGCTCTAATTTATACGGGGCCCTTTTATCTAGCCAGTTTATAAGGGGCCCTTTTTTCTGGCTCTCCCACTGAGCCTTGCAATGCCCCTTATCAAGGCACTCTTCTGTTCGGTCCAGAGTGCTGTTATCTCCTTCAGTCATGTCTGTTACCTTCTCAGCAATAAGCTCTTCCATACTGCCTGCACTGGGCCTCTGCTATAAGCCCTCAGATTTGGAAAAATCCTACCCACTACAAAAAAGAGCCCCAGACCCACTGAAAAAACAAAACTTCTCAACAGGCAAGGCATCAGTTTAACATTGACAGAATAACAAGGTAATATCCAGTTTTGTAACAGGACATTTTATAAACATCTAGATCACAGTATTTGCTAAAACCTTAAAGACAATTAGATCCCGGTGCTATAGTAATCCTACTCCTTTTGACCCAATGATTGATTAAAATGAGTCAACAGGAAGTGTGTAAGGGCAGAAAAAGATGCCCTTGTTACACGTCATTGGTCAGGATTTAGGGGGAAGCTGGCACGTTGACATTCAGGCTGAGGGATGTCATGCCAATGTGGTTTTAAAATTTTACCTGAACTGCATTCCTCTGCCACAGGCTTGGTCACAGCTTGGGAGGCTCTTGGTTAGGAGCTGGTGCAGCAGGAAGCACAAGCTCAGCAGCTGCTTCCCAGGCTGGCTGGAAGCTTGAGCTGGAGCTTCTTGGGATCCCTTAAGGCACAGCCCATATGCTTTCACCAAGCACAGTGAATTTTCCTAAAAGGAAATTCTGCCTTCATCAGGGCATCTTGTAACGTAGTTGCCTTTGGAGGCTCTTGCCTTAGCCCAGGGCTGGGGTCCAGCCATGCACAGAGCTGTCAGAGAGGTGGGGACACTGCTGGCACTCACCAGTCGCTCAGTTTTATACACTGACCCACCTCTTTTGGGATGTCCAGCTACAGATAGGGCAGTGAGTGAAGTACTGCAACACGCAGGACATGCAAAATCACCTTGGCCGTCCCTTCATTTGGGTCTTCTGCCACCACGCACCCTGAAGGGGGTCAGTGTTTCTCACCCCACTCACCAGCAGCCTCCAGGGGACCTCAGAAACCCCAATTCTGAGCAGAAAGCTCTCTCATGCAGAAAAATTAGTTGATCAGTGCAGGCGTCTTTTAGCATATCGCTCTGCACGTGCTAGCGTCCAGAGAAGGCATTTTACCCTTGGACGTTCACTGTATCATTTTAAGAAGAAACTTGGCACCTTTCACAAGATGACAATACGTTAAGTACTGAGTCATCAGCTCTCCACTAGTGTGTAAATTTATATGTAGACCGTGAAAAACATTTTTAATTGGGCTCCTTTCAATGTGTTGAGAATCACTCCATTTCATTTAATACCCCAATAAAATCCCAACAATGCAATAGATGCTATTTTTTTTTTTTTGTTGGAAAGGTGCCAGAACAAGCTCCTTGTTTTACAGATTCAGCTCAGTGCCTATACTTCCTTGTCTTCAATACCTCCCAAAGCCAAGAGTGACTCTAATAGTTGCCATAAAAAATGAAAGCTGGTTATAGCAATAAAATACCAGATCCATTTCACGTCTTACTTGCATACAGTTACGCAAGATGCATCTGGATGTTTATATGGCAATTTTTTAGAACTGCACAGTGCTACAGGAAGGCAAACTCCACTGTGTTAATTTATTGTCTTCCCTCTGCTTTATTTCATATTTCCCAGAATATATGCATGTCTTCTTATTTTTATTAAACCTACAGGTTTGGAGTATGCAATTTTGTAAGTGATTTTGTTCTTCTACAACTTGATCAAAATTATTTACAAAGTTGCTGATGCTCTCAAACAGAGCAGAAGCCCTTGGGTGTCTTAAAAATGCTGCCAAGCACCTTTCTGGCCCTTTGGAGGACAGAACATCTTTGAAAATTAGCCACCTCATCCTCTTTATAATGAGAAAAATGAGATTTAGGCTTTTAAATTTCTAATCTGAATCCTGGCCATTGTTTTTTGTGACCCAGTCCACAGCACCAGCCAGCAGATGAGGCTCCAGTTTACCTGAGCCTTCCCCAAAGCAGGAACAGGGGCTTAACCACAACCTCCAGTCTCCCAGGTCTGGTGCTGCAGGAAAAAGCCAAGGAAAAATCAGGGCACATCCCCAATGACAGAAAAAAGGCATCCCCCAGATGAAGGGTGTCCTGGTCTTTGAAGGGAGCTGTGCTGATCCTGAAGCTGGGCTGTAATAATCCTCCTATCAATTGGCATAGATATAAGCAGGATGAATAATCATGATGCTAAATCTCCTTATGCCTCAAAATTTGATCAGCAAAGTCTTCTCTTCCGGGCTGCTCTATCTACTCTTCAAGCAGCCAAAATCTCCTTCATCATAGCAAGATCTGACAAGCAACAGTTACCAGTTCCATTTGTGGCAACCTTAAATAAGTTACTATTTATTAAAATTCATCCAACGAATTTGAACAACATGATGGTCTGTGAGAGACTTGTACTGAATTCCCTTCCTTCCTTGCCAAAGAAGGTGTTACCCGGACAGCTGTACCTTCCCTCTCCCAGCTGATTTCCCATAGTGTCTCCAATGACATTTAAACCATCTTAATTATTGTCTTTTGCAACTGTACAAGGAAAATAATTATTACAGTATTTATCTTTATTGCTTAAGTGCTGCTGGGGAAAGGCAAAATGCCTTTTCTTAATCCTTTGGCAATAATTAAATTTAACGTACATTTTCTTACTCATTTAGATTTTTGTACTTTTAAAGGCCTTGTCTTGCTTGCCTCATACATCAGCTGGAAGGGAATATGCAGCAATAAAAATATGGTGACAATTCCCTTTTTTCTGATCAAAAAGAGAGTTGGAAAAGAAACAGATCACATCTAGTATTTGTTAGAACAAATTTTACTAATTAAGCTGTTATTATTAATGGAATCAAGCTGTCATTAGCAGCAGTTAACTATGTGCATTCAGCTGTGACTGATCACACCTTTGAGTTGGGGTCTGGGGGATTCGGACAGCATGGAGGGAACCAGGTGTGCAGAAGTCTGGGAGGGCTGCCCGCTTGCCTGGCTGCCAGTGCATTCCAAGAGCCTGTTTAATATTGTTAAATGAGCATTTGTCTATGGAAGCCATTTCCCACTGAATATTTCTGCCTAGCACGAGGGCTGGACATTATGTGAGCTTCAGTTCTCACAGATTTCATTCACAATCTAGTGCCCCTTCCCTCCCTGTAGAAGTTAACAGGCATGTCTGACCTTCCCAGCGCTATAGGTGTGTTTTCTGGGAAGCAATGCTCTCAGCAAAGATAATTACTGTGTGAGGTAGTGCAGAGCTGTAAATGCAGGAGCAACATCACAGCCCCAGCAGCAGACCTCTCAAGAGAATTGTATGCATTGTGTCAAAAACATATTTTAATTGATAAGAAATACTGCACTTGTTGCCTCCCTGAGAGTAGCATACAAGCTGGGTGCTTAGTGCTCCTTATAACTGTTTTTAAAGGTGTACATCCTGATTTGGGAAGGTCTCATGTTTCATTGAGACCATGAGGAAAGTCCCATTGGAAGCCAAAAGACTGGGCTTAAGCAGGGACATGGGCTGAGCAAACCCCACTGCTGCTGTGGGGGCAGAGCAGGCACAGGCAGCAGCACCCGTCCCTCTCTGAAGGCACCAGCACTCTTTGCTGGCAGAGTATTAATATTAATTTGTTCATATTCTCCTAACCTTAAGAGACATTGCCTTCCAGATTTATTGGGGCAGTGGTGATTTTTCATGTATATTATGTCCCTTACTTTGAGATAATTTAAGAGGCTATTTCCTTGTTAGAGTGCGGAGACATTTCACATCTATTTGGACATGTTTGTGCAGTTTTGGGCAATTATCTGCATAACTCATGATGCTATTTGCGTCATGCTGAAAACAAGCAAAGGCACTGCCTAACCTGTCAGGTCACAACATTGCACTTTGCATCCCAGAGTCAATGGCAGAGTCCAAACCCTGCCCAGGCACCTGAGCTACCAGGCACTCTGCAATACCTCCAGCCCCTGCTTCTCAGTTCATCATTACCACCAGAACCACGAAGAGAAGACAACTCCAGACAGAAGCAGGGAAAATCCTTCTTGTCAAAGTGTCCTGCTGGTACTTTCCCAAGTTGGAGAGACTGGGAAGAATGTTGTTTGCTTGGGATTTTTCCCCCTCTCACTCAAAAGCTCATCACAAAATGCTGCACTTTCTGTTCCTGGTTTGTTTGGTTTTTTCTTTTGTATTTAGGAAATTATTTTGGAGTGAACTGATGATTTTAGCAGCTGCTCTTCATCCAGAATTGACAAATGAAGCAATTCTGCTCTTTTTGTGAGCAAGAGAGCTAGTGTGGGAACACCCCCTGAGTCCAGGGGGGAGCTGCTCTGAAAGCACATTAGAGAACATTTTGTTGAGGACTCGATGTGTGTGCAAAAGGGGCTGTGCTGGTTGAATTGTTTTGAGCATGCGTGTGCATGTGTGAGAGCTAGTGCAGCTAGACAGAAGTAGGCAGGAAAGGCAGGAAAAAGATGCAAGGTCAAGCTGAGAAAAGTGAACAGTCCGAAAAAGCTGAAAGAAAGGCTGTGTGGTGGAGGCACAGTGTTGGCTGGAAACAGAGGTTTGAAAAATGGATGAGGGAGATGAATGGCCTCCAGGCGTTCATAGTGACTGCGCTCAGCAAGGCATGCATTTGTAAACTGAAAGGCAGCACCAAGGACCATACCTGACTTCATCACTGAGGTCTTCCCCCAGAGGTGGGGACATGACCCCTTCTCCTAAGGGGTGTCCGCAACCTTGGACCTCACCCTTGGGGCCACCCTTCTCACCTCTGGGGCTACAAAGGCAAGGGGTTGCCCAGCTTCAGCAGTTGGTAGCCCACCCCGCGACCCGATGCTGAAAGCAGCTGTGAGACTTCTTTGCTATGTGTCTCAGCCACCCCCTCCACTCCTTCTCCATTAGCAGGACTGCTTCATTGCATTTGTTATACACTCAAACTAGCTACAATCTCACTTCAGGGCTCTTGTGTGGAAACTGTTATTTTAGCTGCTTGAAATGCTGAGATAGATCTTGCCTGTGGGTGCTTTTAAACTGGGTTTATCCTTGGTTGTATTTTCTTAATTTGCAGGAGAAGCTGCAAAACAGACCAACTTTATTGTAGTGAAGTAGATTTGTCCTGCTTTATCCAATTTAGGATTTTTTTAAATTAGTGTATTACCTGTGAGCAGATTATCCCTATCAGGATAAGGCATCAGGAGTCATTGGCAGTGCAGAGCATCATATTTCTCTGGCACAGGATACAAATAATACAACAAAAGTGCTGTTTTTCACATTAAATGTAATCCTATTCAGTTTCTACAGGATTTTATTAATTTGCTGCCTGTATGTCTGTACTTTAGTTCATGTGAAAAGAAAAAAAACTTGTATACAAAGTCAGTTGGAAAACACAATCCCTGCTGCTAACTGGAAATCCTATTTGCACATTCCCTGTTACAAGCAAATCCTCATCATTTAGAGTCCTGGAAATACTGAATGGAAGCCTCTTGCCATGAGTCTGTGATTACATCATTCCATTGTCTTACTGATATCAGGGCACATCCTACCAGTAAGATGGCCTCTGATCTGTTCCCTACAAAACCAAAATTAGATCATACAACATTTACTCCTGCCAAATGAGCTTGTATCAAAGTATTGCTGACAGCCAGAATGAATCTTCCCACACTTGGTAAGTATCATGAAAGAATGAACTGTGATGGGCAGAAGATGAACCAATTAAGTTTAGTTGTTAAAAAAAAAAAAAAAAAAAGAGAGAGAGAGAAGGATCTCAGGTACATCATCACTCCAGTACCTGTGCCAGCAGGGAGAGCGGGAAAGGATTGGGATGCCCAGATAGGGACCAAAGACTGGGGAGTGGCCGAGCACCCCGTGGCCAGGTCAGCCCAGCAAGGCACCACATCAGGACACAGGCAGCTCTGGGGGGACAGAAAGGGGTGTCACACCCTTCCACCACCCCATTTCCAGCCACTGGTGGGACCACAGTCCCCCCACCTGGCAGTGCAGTGCAAGTAAGTCTGGGGAAACAGTAGACATTCCCGGAGGGGTAATACCCCTCTCCCCATGCCAGATTTCTGGCATGCTTGGCTTTCCTTCTGGGGAGGTTTGTTGTGCTGTGTTATGTTTTTTCCCTTCAGCTGTGTCTCATGCTCATGGAAGTCAGTAACAAGAACATACTTTGACATGAATATAGAGGATTTGGAGCCTATTTTAACAGGAATTTAAATGTATCAAGAGTGATTAGACCTTATTTTGTTCTACTTTGTTTAACAGAAATTCCATGAATGAAGCAATTTGAGGATTTCCACATCACTAGGGCACTTGCCTGAGACAGTTTTAAGACCCCTCAATCCAGCAGGGCACGTGCTTTGGCCACCAGCAGAAGCTGGAAGGGACTTGCAGCACAGCTGCCACTCGCCTCCTCCACGCTGCAGCCACCCGAAGATCCATACTCATAGACCAGAGTGACCGATGTTAAAAAATAACTTTCCCGGATGAGGAACCAAACCTGACAGGAGCACAAGGAGGTGGGGGGTGGTCACCCCCAGTTCCAGCAGAAGAGTGAATTTAGGGAAGCACCAGCAAGTACAGAAACAAAGGGGTTTGTGCATGCCAGAGGCAGAAAATATCAGAGGAAGATGGCCAAAAGGGAATAATAAAAAAGACTTTGTGGATGCTTTTTACAAGTAAAGACTGCGGTGTAAAGAAATAACTGATCCATAGGGCCGATGGCCTGGCATGGCCCCTGCTACCAACAAAGTGCTCAACTTTTCAGAGCCACATGGAGCAAAACCCAGAAATCACAAACCTAAAACATAAATTTTGTCTGTAGACTTCAGCACTAAAGCAATTTTTTTCTGACATAAGAACATTAATGCTGCTTTAAAGAAATGTGATGAAATTTCAAGAGAGGCTGAGAGAATGTGATCTTTGCAATGTCTGTGCCTGATAGCCTGCACATAATGGGAACAAAGAACAGACAGAATAAATGTGATGCAGACACTTATACCCCAAGAGATTTACAAAGTGTCTTTGTCAAGTCACTTGGAAAATCTGGTGAAATTAAATAATTCAATGATAATTCAATGGAGAAAAACATTCTATTACAAAGCAGGGTGGGGTGTGGGGAGTGACAAGCCTTATAGGCTGATGGAAATGTGGATTAAGTATTGGAATAGATTGAAATAAATGAACAACTACTGTCAGACCATGCTGTGCTTTGTTTAAACAAAGAACAGGTGAATATTACAATGTAGATTTATCTGACAAATACAGCTGTAAAATACAGCAGGGCCCTGGGAATGGAGAGTGAGAAAATCCTACCTCAGGGATAGAGAGGTTTGTTTTGTCGTGCTTGGCGTCAAGGCCAAGCACAGTCAGAGGAAATCTGTCCCCTTGTTTAGGTGGCTTTTCTGCCCCGTTGCAGGTCCTCACAGGGGAAGCCTTCAGGTCAAAGCTCCTGAAAGAGGATCAAAGGTACCAAAAAGCACACAAAGTAACTCCGCAAACTGATATGTGGTGGTCACAGGGAAATAATTTGGACCAAACCCAAACTTCCACACAGCCAGCAGGAAAACTGCTGCTGGCTTTTGTAGGATCACTCATGACTTATGAGAAGCAGGTACCTAATGCTTTCCTGGGCTGGGATTTTAACCATCAGTGAGCAGGGTAGTACAAGGATATTTGAGGAAAAAGGCAGAGCAGCAAAGTGAGGAAGAGGTTGTATGGGGCCAGCAGAGGGTGAATATATCAGGACAACAGAAGAAGTGAGACATAACGGAAGATGCTGATGGGTGGGACTTGTGGAAAAGGCTCCTAAGGCCATACAGCTTCCATGTCCATGTCTCTCGTACTGGGGAGCCCAGAACTGGACATAGTGCTCCACTGTGGCCTCACCAGCGCTGAGTAGAGGCATGATCACCCCCCTCAGTGTTCTGGCAGCTCTGAGGTAACATCAAAGAAGAGCTCCATACCATCTTCCCCTATACTCCTTCTGGAGAACATGGCATTTCCCATGGGTATGACAGAGGCCTGACCATAAACAGAACTGAAAGAGCTGTGAAAGCCAACTGGGTCATAAAAATTTTACATATCCTAGGTTTCACAGGTAGAAAAGCAGACACAGCAAGCTTTGTGATCTTATTTCTTTGAGTATGTTCCATATTTCACTTTTATTTCCTGGGAAGGAGAGATACAGACAGACCACATTCGTCTATGTCAGGAGAAGGTCCAGCCCTCACTAATATAACAGGAGAAGGCCCAGCCAGAACAAGCACTTTTCAGTGTAATTACTTTCCTCAGCAATTTCATTTTATCATAGCTGATGTAAGTGAAGGCAAGTGTAAGGGACCTGAGAGCACAACATGGAAACAGCATGGCACAGGAAAGGCTTCAGCTTTCTCAAAGACAAATTGAGCCCATCATCTTTATCTGACACTAATTGGGAGCTTTTTCATTATCACAGTCAAATTCTGCCCTTGGCTACCTGCCTGTAAATCTTTCTGACGTTTTCTGGTGGGAGCTGGAGGCAGATAATCTGAGGGGAGAATCTGATGGGGAACTGGTAGGAAGACACCGCCGGAGGGCCTGAAGATTTGCCCTGGGAATTCATCCCCTGCCCTGCCCCAGGCACATCTGCTAGCTGCAATGCAACCAGTTCATCCTTTTCCCCATATCTGGGGTGAAGGGAGGGTGTGACAAGGTTTACTAGTTTTGAGGGAGATGGGCTTCAGCTTGGATACCATTTTCATTATGTGCTTGGCAACTTCTGGAGGTGGGCTGGGGAGAGGTTGCTCCCTTTACTACCATTATTTGCACTGGGATTTCAATGGAATTTGAAACTGCTTACACTTTTGGATAACTGCTCTTATTCTTTACAACTATTTTCAAGTAACACATTTGAATTATATACTTGGGAAGGGGCACCAAGTAGTGGTCCTGACCAGGAGGCCAGCGTATGCCAAGGAGCTGGTGGTCCACACAGCAGCTAACCCAGGCAGGTGCCTATACAAGCTTCCTATATAAGCTGAAACCAAATCTCTCTTCAAAAAGAGACTGTATCTGAAACAAACATCATCATATGGTGGGAAAGGTTCGCCAACTCAGGCAAAAAATGTGGATGCATGGACCAGAAACGGAATTTTAAAGACAAGTTATTTTGAGCATAGGATTAGCTTTAGCCCTATTTTAGCATTTCTTTCTCTTGTAAAGATGCAAATGAGCCCACAACTCATAATTCCCACAGCACAGCTAAAACGTTGCAACATGCAGAGAGGCATTTTATAAATACCTGAATTCCAATAGGGAAACAGCAGTATAATTAAATAAGGACACTCCACTGTGCAAGTGGGCTGGCCATCCATCTATCTCATTTGGTTTATGAGAGTGTGCATACCGTTATTCACAGGATTGCTTTAAAAATCCTGTGTCTAAATCAGAAGACTGCTAAACAAAGGCACCAACAGCTGTTTGGGGAAGGAGGAGGCTCCCTCGCCTACCCACCTTTACCTGTTCCTGTGCCTCACAGACTGATCAGCGCAGGTACTGACAGCGAAAGGATAAGCATCATGCTGGACAGATGGGTAGCATTGATACAGCAGACAATGTGCCATTGCTGTTGTTTGTTCATCTCTAATCACTCTTCTAGACAATTTTGTGTAAAATGGCTGATTTCACACATTGGCTTTTATATTGCTACAGGAATCCGAGGGCCAATAATTACATTGCTTGCATTACTTCACTGTTGTACAGGGCAGACTGGAGGGCAGAACCAAGTCAGCTTATTATTATTTATATGTGACTGTAGCTCACAGGAAGCCCAAAGATGAACCAGGGCCCTCTGACAGGTTTTGTGTCAACACAGACCAAAAAGATGATCTCTGCCTTTAACTGCGATTTAGTTTCAATTGTGCTTTCACCTGGACTCAGCCTGGAGCAGCAGTGAGTGAAGGTTCTTGTTGTCTGGTGATAGGTCTGGGGTGGTCTCAGTTCACGTTCTGGCTCATCAGTATGTAAATTATCATGAAACCTTTTCTGGCTTCCACAGAGGGCTCTTCATCCTGTGAAAGACACTCAGAGGCTTGAAAAGATGTCCTCTGTCAAGGACACAGCCAGCTTCTGTAAGGCCAGCATCACCAATCCCTTGAAAGGAAAACTCATGCTGTACAGCCACCAGGGACATCTAAGGAGCTTCTGGACTGTAGCAGGGATGGGGATAAAGGAGAAAGAGTGGAAATGTTTCACAGAGACATGAGGCTTTTGCTGCTATCCTGGCTGTCAGCCAGTCCCTGCTAGTGGCCTTTAGCAAGTTTTGAATCCTTGGTCCATCCTGTTACAGGTGTGAAAGGAATTAAGTTGCTCTAAGTTTTGCGAGTATCAGATAGCTCCTTCACAGAGGCAAGGTGACTTCAGCCATCCCCTCTTCTGCCTGGCAGCAGCTGTCTGACCCTCAAGCAGAAGTATAGGTCAGGAAATCACCATCCACATCATTCCATGTCATTTACAGTATGTGCTGCCTGCTCCTTGGTTTTCAGGTCAAAAGAGATGGGTAAGAAGTAGGGGTAAGGAAAAGCTTTGTATTGCAGTGAAAGCAGAAGCTGGGATGAAGCTGAAAAGCTTGTGGCAGATCTACAAGGGAAGGGCAGCAAAGGTGCTGTGGGCTGGGGGAAGGCTTGTCCACAGCTGGGGGTCCAGGATCCCACCATGCAGTTAGCACTGGGAGAAGGAGGAGAAAACAACATGGTCCTGAGATCATTATGGTGGACGTATAGGGAACACTAGGGAAAATCAGGTCCCATAAAAATAGATTTTTTCAAATTCTTTCAAACCCACTTTCTATTGTTTAATACAGAATGTTAATGGGGTGATACCTGTTGCCATTCACCCAGGCTCATTATGCACAGCTTCCTTTTAAGGGTGATTTGTGTCATCTAATCATTTGTATCACATGATTAGACTGGGGCTTATGAGATAAGGGATGTCTTGTTTAACATCAGAGATGGCCTTTTATCTGTATTTCAGGCACTTTATTACGGTTTGGAATTGATACAAAACTGAAGGTGTGCTTGGTAAAGGAAACAGTCCAGACCCCATGTCCAGAACGGACATTTTGTTCCTGATCCCTTCAGCGTTCCTAATTCAATCTTTCACTTTTAAACCTTTCAGATCTAATTACATACTAATGCTACCAGCTTTAGGTTACAAATCTAAATCACCAGCACTGCAAGGATGACTGGCAAATGTATTCTGGAATACGTCTCATGATTTTCCTTCCTTAAATTCATTTTGATTGATTTATTTTGATTGATTGATTTATCAATGGGAGACAGAAGGGGTAAAAACCACACCAAAGTATACTGTATCACTGAGCATTGTCTTTTATGGAGACAAGAGCTACTTTTAGATTCAGAGCAAGCGTTAATGATATATATATATTTATACATAAAATAGCTGGCGATAGCTGTTGATTTTAGTTTTAATGAAAGGCATTAATTTTAAACTTTCCTTACTTGTATTAATTAAAGTCACCTTGGCTGAGCCCCAATATAGTTTTGTTGCTGCTCTGCAAATCAGTTGCTCAAAGTCTCCTGTTCCAGTTCAGGCTCAAACCCATTCCATGTCAGTGTGCAACAGCTCACTGGAAAGTCAGAGATAAAAGAATGGATGGCACATTTGGATTGCAGGTCAATTTATTGTCCCAACCTCAGCTAACATGCCATTAAAGTGTTTGGTGCCCCATTTCTTCTAACATAAATTTCTGGTATCTATTTCAAAATTAATTAAGGATGTGACCATCTTTTGATGTAAATGGTTCAGATGCCTCTTTGTATTCCCTAAGAACAGACTCATCCCTGTGCAGTTCAGCCTGCAGGAGCTCTCGGTTTTCAGTTGCAGGGACCCCTGCTTCATTCCCTAGTATAGGCCAAACTGTGCTTTTCCCCATTGTGTCTTTTCTCTCTCAACAGCTCATTTGAATAAATATTTTTAAAATACAATCATCTCATTTTGGTTTTTGAACAGAACAAAGTTTGCCTCCTTTGTACTCAGGTGCATACTGTTTTTATGCTGTTCACATTAACAATGAGTTGTAAGAATTAGACTGGCAGAGCTGTAATTTCGTGTCATCTTGCCAGACATGAATTGCTCATGAACAGCAGCCCTGTGAGTTCACAGCAATGTCATGCAGTGGCTGCTTAAAACACTTACCAGGCACTCAGTCCAAGACATGTTTAAACCAAAGAAATCTCTGCCAAACTTTAGAACATGGGAGATCAAGAGTCTCACTTCGTTTTGACAGTCCTTTGGCATTCTGGTTTCTCTGCTGACTGCAGTTTGTACACCAATGTTCTGAGGGGAAAAAGGTACAGAGAAGAAGTGCACAGGCAATGACAGTTTGCTGTCTCTTCTGATACAAGAATCAGGTGGCAGCAGATGAAAAAAAGCAATTGGTAAATAACAGATTCAATAAAAATCAAAATCCTCTTTAAATATGGTTGAAGCTATCTGACATAATCATAAGTTTTGGACGAAGACTGACAAACAGATGACTGCATTAAAAAAAAAATACAGTATCCCTTTGAGAAACAAAGCATTCGCTTTAGAGGCGAGGGAGCCTCCTCCTTCTCCAAAGTGCTCTTGGTGCCTCTGTTTAACAGTCTTCTGATTTAGACACAGGATTTTTAAAGCAATCCTGTGAATAACGGTATGCACACTCTCATAAACCAAATGCAAAGAAAATGGCAGCTTCCTTAGCCTGGGCTGGGCATGCCTATCTGGCAGAGGGAACTTCTGCGTGGTCGTTGCCCGCTGTAGATGCCAAGGACACTTAGCCCAGCGGGGAAGGTAAGCCCCAGCCAAGCCTCGGCTGCACCTGCTGCAGGCTCTGCTGGGGGCTGAGACCTGGCCAAGGAGGTGCCCCTGAGCCAGCTCAGCACCTCGAGAGGGAGCGCTCGGAGCTGGGCTGAGGCACAAAGCACTCAGTGCAGGTGGAAAATCAGCTGCCATCGCTTTTGCCACCTGGAGTCAGTGTGTGCGCTGACGCTAACATGTTTTGTGTTGTGCCTGCTGTCTGTGAACAAAAAGGCTGGGTGACGGGAAGAGGGTCACGCTATGTTAAGGAAAAAGAAGGGGTGTCTGTGCGTTTTTGTGATCTCAAAGTTGCTAATAAGTATGCAAGCATTGATTGTGCCTCAGCATGGTTTAGCAGGGCACACTCCTCAACAAAATCAGAGGTCTCAACATTACTCTTGGCAGTTCCACACATCCATTCGCCACCAACTACTGACAGGCTGCAAACCAGACAGCATAGAAAGCAGCTTCATCTTGTAGGCAGGCCATTCCCACCACTGCCTGCAAACAAACCATCAAGTCAGGCAGCCCTTGGTGTAAAGATTTTCTGGAAGTCCCTGCTCAATTTGTTCAACTTTTCCTGGAGTTACAGCACGAATCCTGAGATGATTAGGACAATTTCTTATACATGGCTAAGTTGCTTATCTGCTCTGTGGGCAAGGGTGGGTGTTAAAAGATGCTGGAAATCTTTTGATGCTTGTTGGAAATGGCACTGGTGGGGAACTTTGATGACAGTTTCAACAGAAAGCTGAAGTACTTTGCAAGCAGATATTCTATAGTAGTTTGTTGTGGTACCATAAATAGTAATGAAACTGAAAATATCAAAATGGGAGCAAAAAATAATAGCAGCTAGCAGCATGAGTATCGCCACTTAATACTTGCAAATTATAAATAAATAAAACAATGCTTCTAATTTTGGATAATTGCTGTGCCAGTGATGCTCAATTAATCTAATAAATTGCCAGCAAAACAACTGAAAGCACCTGTGCAATGATGCATTTGTCTCTCCCTCCCAGATATTTCCCTTGCACAGATGTATTAAACCAAAACATAAAACATGCATAATAATCCTTCTTGGAAATCAACTGCTAATTTGCATACAAAATCAAACAAAGGCACATTTTTTGTATGTGGTACAGGATAAGAAAGGCCTACAGAGTAGTACAGGATTGGTTAGGTCGTATAATACAAAACTGAGAGACAGGATGGATTGAGGGAGCTGATGGACAATTGAGTCTATGAATTGGGTTCAAGGTGGGCTGACAGGGCTGTAAGGCCAGCTGATGTATCAGTACTCTGTCACAGGATCAATTTCTGTGAATATGTTTGGGGGTTTATGAGCCTAGAATGCTCAAGATAACAGAACTAAGTTAAAGAGCACTGTTAAGGTCAGGAAGTGAAGCAAAGAGAATGTAGGAACTGGCAAGATTAAGGTCATTAGAATTTTTCCTATTTGTAGTATGTCTTATCCTTCATGATGCGTTCATACACTGATTTCCCATAGGACCCTTATCAGACAGACCATTTTAGGGCTGAACTGGGTTCACACAGACACAGGCAGTGTTGCCCATTGACACTTTCCTTGCTTTGCTGCAGGAGCAGGAGGAACCACCATGGTCAGAGCATGATGGATACTGACCAAAGATGTGCTCTTATCTTGTCCCTCCTGATGTTCCCCAGGAGTGCCAGGTGAGGTATACAACCTCAGTTCTCAGCAGCTGCCACCAGCTGAGTGCTCCTCATGGTGCCTGGGGTCTGATTTACAGAAGTACCAAGCACTTTGGAGGACAAGCTAAATCATGCAGAATTGCACCAGGAAAACCAAGGGCAATTATGCTGTTGATTGCAGCAGGGTTAAATTCAGATCAGCTCCTGCATTCCCTTCCAGACCTGCATTTGAGCAGCAAGCAGAGAGGAAGAAGGGAACAAGGAAAAGATGGGCATTTAAAAATACAGCGTGTGAAATTCACTATCTCCATATGCAGCCATCCTATCTAACTGGGAGAAGGAACCGTCTGAGGATGCCTCAGTACAAAGCCATAAGTAAGAAATCAAGGTAACAGGATCCACCTGCCTTAACTTAGATGTTAAAAAGATCTATATCTGAGCCCAGGACAGCTACTGTATGCCCCCTTCATAATGGAGAGAAACAGGTAGCTCTGATACTCTAAACCAAATACCTGAAATAGACCCATTCAGAGCATGTTGCCTGGCCTGTTCCCCTCTGTTGCCTATGGTGGGACACTAAGGCTGGTTTTACCTGGGCATGTACTTTGGCACAGCGGAAGAGCCAAGCAGCTGGTGCTGATGTCCCAGCATCCACTCTATAGGCAGTCTGGGAGTTTGCTTTGGCCTAGATCTAGTCTGGCTCCCCTAGACCAGCTATCGCACCTGGAACAGCTATTCCACCACACGCACATTTCAAAGTTGCCCAAAGGATTCATGAAGAGCATTAGTGCCTTTCTAGACATAGAGGACATTTGGTGCACACCTGGAACAGAGCTTTCGGTTAAGTTTCCTCCAACAGCGATTCAGCTTAACCGACCAACTGCTCCAAGAATCGAGCCATAAGCAGACACCAGGATGAGATTTGCCGCACTTTAGAGCCGCACTGCCAGGTTGACCCTAAATACTGCTGTATGTGCACCAGGGCAACCAGCGCAGACTCGGGTATTTAATTTTTAGATGCCTCTGCTTGGTGAATCCCAGGCTTAGCAACACAGATCATAAAACCCAATCACAAAGACAATCAGAACTATTTACATAGCTGCAATTATCACAAAACCTTTTCAAAAACCGTTTGTTCAACAGATCATAAAGTGTGCAGGGAACAAAGTGAAAACACAGCAATGGTATTTTTCGTTAGAAATTAATTATCTACAGGGGATTGCTAATCAAGTTAGAGGTTATCATCATAAAGTAACTTTTCCCACTGATGTCAAAAGCAAACTCCTAATTCAAAGAGTTATGAATAACAACAGCTTAAGCAGGATTAGAAGGAAAGGCTCTTGGCTGAATGCGGGGCACATTCAAGTGCAGATTCAATGCAATTTATTTCTCTGTTTTCTTAGACGTAATGGAAATGTGCACAAATTGTTCTCAGCTGTGACAGTAAAGTCTATTTCTTTATATTCACTGCAACTTCTCTGAGGAAATTCTGGGCTCTGATCACAAAAGACCCCTTCATCATTTTCAGCAGGGCCTAGATTTCTCTCTAGAAGCTTCTCTTTCAAAGAATTAATATCTTTGAAAGAAAGAGTCCTTTAAACATTGCAGAACGAGCATCCTTTGACCAGGAAAACCCACAAATTCCCTGCTCAAGCTTTTCAACTCACCCATTAGTAGAGAATATTTACCATCTTACATGGTTGCTCTTGTTTATAAGAACATCAGTGAGAACATGCGGAGCTTTTCTCTTCCCACCAGAGTTATCAAAAGCACTTGCCTTCTCAGATGCTTAGCCTGGTCACATTGGTTGTGTTCCTTGGCTAAAGCTTGTAGAGAAGATGAGGAGTATATTGTAAAGCCAGAGAAAGCGGAAAAGACAGGTATTTATGAGGGAGAAGAAAGGAAACCCAAGTGGTGGACTACTCAAAGGGCTATGAGGGGCACTGCAGGAGGTGGCTAAGCCTCCAGTGCAAGCAGGAGTGTTCTGGCCAAGCTGGGAAAGGCGGCTGTTGAGTGTTCAGTGGGTTGCCACCATCTGGTTTGTTTTGAAAATGGATCCTTAGGCAGGTGTGTTGCAGGGCCGTCATTGCCGTGGTACCTGAGCAGCTCCAGTAATAGCTGGCCATGGCCAGTGTTGAATAGCAGGCTGCAGCAGGTACCCTTGTGCTGGCTGTTGGGGGGCTGTCTGCCCTCAAAACCTGCTTCCCAACAAAGCGGTGCTTAGTGCTCATATCTAGGTAGGCAATCAAAGGTGATTCAGGAGAACCAGGGTGACTCATGTTGTTCTAAGGAACCAGATTAATTTTATAGCCCTGACAGAAGTTCACACGTTGAACAAGCCCCAGCTGTCACATTTTATCGCCTATTTCTGTTCTCAAACAAAGGTATTATTCCAGCTCAGTTGCAAAGTGTGGGTGCAGAGCCTGAAGTCCTGATTTCATCTTTGTACCTTTAATGAGACTGTCTAGTTTTTTCCTTCTGCATTTTATTTTTCTGTTTTCCTTTATTTCTTTTGTCCTTGGGACAAAATAACAACCTAACAACAATCCTAACAACAATTTCTAAGCAAACCCTGGGGATTATTAATGTCTGGATTGCCAGCCGTGCAGGTAATAGACATCTTCAGTCCAAAACCCTGAGCTCCTGGAAGACTCCCCAGTGGAGCTTTACTGGGACATATGACATGGCACACTGGTGCCATCCACTCAATGTGGATAGCACAGGCTCAGGCTCCTGAAGTACACTGACATTTCATTTTTGCTTACTGCATTTTACATGAGCCCTTGGTTTGTATAAAGCTTCTTTGACTCAGGAGGAGGGAGATTTTATAAATCCTGATTAATTGAGTGGTTTGGTTTAGAGTGTGGTTCAATAAACAGCTCCAAACAGGAGAGAAGTGAAATATAGCACAGAGGGAAGAAGTAGTAGTCAAGTGGCAATATGGAGAAGACCAGGAAATCCTCAAGATGCCTTTGCCTAAACAGCCAGTGCCTTGTGAAGAGAGACCCCTAGCACAGCTAGGGTCCTAAATTCCTAAATTCCCAGCTAGATCAGATGGTCTGAGAAAAGGTATTATCTCTCCTTCCAAGTCTTATTGCTGTTATTTGGGAAAGAACAGACCTAGTCCTTGTAAAATTCCTGAAGACAAACTCTTTGCCTCCATCATAAAAGATCTTTTAGGATTACTTTTTTTAAATAATATGGATGTGTTCTTCCACCTCCAAAGCTTTTCACAAGCTTTTTATAAGAGCATAAACCAACTCAGACCAATGTTGCTAGCTTCTAGCTGTGAGCAGTTAAATCTGCCCCTCTTCCCTCCTGCTGCCCCAGTGGGGACTGACTCCCTCCCACCGCGCCAGCAAGAGGACACTGCTGGCCTCAGAACAGTGTAAAGAAGTGGGACTGCACAGTTAGTTTGTAGAGATGGTCCCTTACCATGAGACTTGTTTTTAATGGCAGGAGCTGGGATATCCTGAACCCATACCACCACTTTCCTAGCTTGCATAACCCAAATTTAGCCAGAATTAAACTGCTGCTTGAAAAATCGACATCCATTTATGTATTTCTTACCACTCTGCGGTAGCTTAAGACATCTTGAACGTACAGGACACTTGAATGCCTTATCCATACTGCAGAAGTTTAGCTCATTGACTCTGAATGCACATTTAAGGTATTTCTTATATTTGAGGAATGATATAAGCTTCTTAAACTCAAATAGAATTTGATTTGAAATAACACTTCCAGCCAAGATGAGTAGAGGAAGGCGCAGCAGCAAGGTAGGACAGAGAGAGGACAGTTTGGAGCAGACTGGGACACATACCTGAAGCCACAAGAGGCAACGGTGGAACAGGGAAACCTGTAACTGAAAGTGCTCATTTACAGCAAAAAAAAAAAAAAGAAAAAAAATGGTAGTGAATGGGTAAGATAAAAGAAGCCTTGGAAGGATTCCAGCTTCTAGATAAGGGCAAAGAGGGGTGGTTGGTGTGGTAAGAAAAGCATAATACAGAAGCTTTAAGAGTATAGCAGGGAAGAGAGCACTGGTGGAGAAGGGGCAAGGGGCAAGAGACAACAAGGGACATCTGAAGTGCAAGGCGGTGTCCCCAACACACCAAGGAGATCAGGACCAAAAAGATACTGCGTGACATTACATGCCAGACAAAACTGCCTAATTAAACACTTTCCAAACACACAAGTGTGCCTACCTACAAACTGGTTTAATTAAATTGGTGTAAAACTTGGGAGGAAATTATTGTAATGACTAAGTATTGAACTAGTTATAGGTATTTGTTTATTTCAAAACAATATGGGAATGTCCCTATGCAAAGTTTCATCAAATTCAAGTTAAGGTCTAATGTCTGATCTGTAACTAACATTATTTTAAATGGATTTTTCTTAAAACTGGCTTGCTTTTTTAATTGTTTTGTCTCACTACATAAATCCAAGTTTCAGTTAGAGCTATTGGCTTCAGGAGCAACCAGCCAGAGAGTAGAGCTGCTCACAGTCAGAGCTGTGGAAACAGCAAGTTTTAAGTCAGCCCCAGAATATACATCACCTTTTAACACAGAGTTGTTTGGTTTCTTTTCTCACAAAAAAAAAAAAAAAAAAAAAAATGGGGCCAAAGCATGTTTCCAGTTTTGCAAAGAAGAAACAGTGGAAAGTGAAACAAAAGCCAGACATGCTTCACAAAACCAGGACAGTAGTCCATGCGCTTTCTTGTGTGATAGCTTTGTGGTTAACGGGCTTGGCAGCACACAGAGGAGCCTGGCTCAGCTCCCTGCTCCTGCCATGCAGATCCCGTGATGGAAGGTGATTGCGGTGATGCCCTCTGGACTCCACGTCCCCAGTCTAAGCACTGTAAGTGCTTGTCTTTCATTGCCTCACACTTTCTCTTTGGTTCAGCTCCTGCTCAGCTATTTTGCAAGACTCAGGACAGCGCTGTCTGGACAGAGGAGCCTGTACCTGCACAGTGGCAAGCCCTTGCTCTGCATTAAACTCCCATGAATAAAAGAAAGGAATGAGCCCCCACCTCAAGCGTCCTCCAGGAATTCAGTAATAACTACAGGCTTGAGTGAAGTCCTGGATTTAGCATCAAAAACAACACTTGGAGCACACGTTATATTCCAGCCAAATATTGAGACATCCTTCACTGCAGTTTTGGTGAACAAACTATTTCCCAAGAGGGAAAATAAGACTCCTTTACTGAGTTTCAAACGCTAACATGATGAAATGAAAACAGACACAGGAGCCTACTCCCCATAGGTGCTGAATTTCACCAAGATAAATTAACCCACCACTACAGCCAGCCCAGTCACCCCACTTTAAGCCAGAGCGCATCCCACCTGCCCCACTCCGCAGGCAGCGCCAGGACCGGACTCAGCAGCACGAGGGGGGCACAGGGCCGCTTGCTGTGTGGCAAGGCAGGGGGGGTTGAGCTTATGTGGGAGTGAGGAGGGTTGGCTGTGTGCCTCTCCCAGGCCACGCTGGGAGAGCAGCTGGGGCCGGGCAGGAGCAGAGAGGGCCTGAGCACAGCATCCTGCAGGCACAGCTCTCCTCCATCCCTCCATCCCTCCCTCCTTTCCCAGAGGCAGCATAGCTGGGGTGGGCTGCATCCCTCCCCACTGCCCAAGCAGACATCCTCCTCCCAGGCATAGTCTGCTGGGGGTGAAGTCTGCAGACTGTAGCTGCATGGAAAGGTTTCAGCTCAGTGGTACAGGTGAGAACTTATAAGGGATTGTTTTACAATGCTTCAGTATCACAAGCTAAAGGAATAATCTCCTCTTTTAGCTATTTCAAGTATGCCTGTTGAGGTACACTTTGAACTTCTAATTGCACCTCTAGTACGCGGTACCTGCACGTCTGCTGCGATGCTGGCCCTGAGCTGCTTGTGAACAAGACACCTCTGTCCCTTCCTGGTGCCACTCCAGGAAGAGCAACATGAGAGCTGACAAATAGCTGCAATGGTGGAATCTGTTGCCAGGCTCCTTCGTCACTCACACACAGATCATTTTTTTGAAAATGAGCAGTAATTACACTGTTCCAGTCTATAGCACATGAGGAGCAAAGCCATGAGAACAGTGGAAAGACCTAACATTAAAAAAAAGGCAAAAAACCCAAAAACCACCTAGAGTACACACACATGAGTGACATTGCCTACAAACAGATATATGTGGTCAATTCCCAGAAGTGCCTGGCTTATACAAGCACCTAGATTTTTTTTTTTTGCATTTTTCCAGAGGACAGATGAACACAAAATCCATCTTCAATAGGCCAAGTTCTTAATTACAGTAACATCATCCAATTAAGGTCTCTGTGCTCTTCACAAAAAATCCTAGCTTGATGTGGCACCTCATGGCTGTCAGGACCACAGTCTCCCCTTTTTGAGAATTTTTTTCTTTTGCAGAAATCACCACACTTACTGATGCAAAGCCTCAGGAGCCAAGTCAAAGCACAGGAGTGTGTGAAATGTTCTTTATGCATCAGGATTTAGTTCAAGCAATGGTCTTGCCTTTATGCATTACTACCAGCTGATTTCTTTATCACCCTGAGGAGACAAGGTTTGTCTTTTATCTTTGCACTTCAGCTCCCTGCACATCATTCTTCAGCAAACATTTAAACTCACCATAAACACACAAGAAACTTTTTTTTCCTCTGCCAGTAGACCCCTTTCTTAGCTGCATCTTACTCTGTCTCTCTGCAATCATTTACTAAGGTTTCAAGTTCTTTTCCAATGTTCCTAGACTTAATTTGAAACTATTGCAGGAGACAGCAAAAATTAGTTTAGAGAAATATTTTTTTCCGCCAGCTCTTATTCCACTATTTCCTCTGCCATCAATTCTCCAGCCTATTTTATTCCTTTTCTTCCTAAAAGGATTTTCTGCATTATGATCCCTAGATTGTTCATATTGCTGTTTAGGCTAAGCGGTGTCAATGCAAGGAACAACAGTTTATGTTTTGTGCTTCAGTCATCTCTTAGAGATTAATCATTGTGCAAATTGTCTGCTGGAGTAACACTGTGGAAGTCAGTGAGACTCTGCCAATTATTGCTAGCAGCTCCTTTGACCTGATATTTTTAACATTTCATCAACACTGAATCTATTTTGATATAACTTGCATTTTTAAATTATGTACCATTTTCTTATTTATTATGACTATTTAAAACCCTGAGTTCTTCAATTTGGACAACATCAATAAGCAATTTAACAGCTCAGAGAAATTAATAACACTCACCACTGAGCTCCGTTGTCAGGCCACAAACCTCCTGATCACGACGGATTGCTTGGCACAGTCTCAATATCCATTATTTATCTGGAGATAATACCTTTTTGCTTAGTATGATGGAATTCTCAGAAATAATTCAACTGGAAGGGAAGTTACCTTGCCAAAAAGTCAGCATCTTAACAGCTGAAAAGAAAATTTGTGAGATGAGAACTACTGGATAGGAAGAAATGGTATCTGAAGAAATAATACTCCTCTGGAATTAGTCAGAGACTCAGACCAGTAACAAGAAGCGGAACATTTATCAGCTGTGCTTATCCTGGAACAGATTGGTAGGTCATTAAATTGCACTAACTTTCATTGCAGCTAAAAACATGTTCACATGTCTGTTTCTAAAACAATGAGAAAAGTGTATTTCTATCCACTCTGGTTCCAAGAAATGCTTAATTGTTTGTTTAGCTATTTCTATGCAAATAAGCTAAGTGTTTTAATAAACATCACGACATAAATGCTTTATTACTGATTGCATTACAAGTGTATCACCGCTGTCAAGCTTTGCATGCACAGCCACATCAATTAATCTTCTCATTTTTTTCTACCAGTCCTAAGAAAATTCCTACTTTGTGGCAAAACAAAATTAATGGTCCAAACAGAGCATAAATGACCTCCTATTTCAGTGGTAACAGGTATTATTTAGCAGGGGATTCTTTCAAGTATTCACTAATGTCATTCTACAATATGTTCCTTCACGTAAATTAGAAGATTAAGAAAAACAGTTCTGTGCTCACTAGTTAAATGATCAAAATTAAGCATTCATATAAGCCTGATACTTACTGAAATCTGGGAGCTCAATCAACCCTGCAGAAACAAGTGAGCCACTAACAACCCGTGGTGGTTCATCGCAGATCACTGGCACTGACACTGCAGTAATATCTGCTCAAGATTAGATGGCTGCTCCAATAATTGCATCCAGAAACTACCGCCGTTCTGTATCTACAGAAACATGGTGTGACTTTTTTTAAAAGCCAGGCACTGAGTTTTTAATTGGGTTAATGTAGCATAAGAAAGAGAGATAGGACCCTGAATGTATGAGCTTCAGAAGCTAAGAAACTCACCATATCTTGCTTTACATGCCCAGATATATGCACCAACACCTTGTCTGACACAGAAGAGGAGATGTCACATCTGGATGGGTGGCAGTACCTGTCCTGCAGAACAGGCACACACAGTTCACTAAAATCCCCTGTCCCTGGTGAGAACCCCCAGAGACCAAGCATATTGAGCTTAGTATAAAATTTAAGATGGTCTTGCTGGGACGAGCCTCAAGCTGGGACTTGGGGGGGTGGGGGTGGGAAAAGGTGTCACAACAAGGATTTAGTAGTCTTTTCAATAATCTGGAGGATATGAGCACCCCAGGAACAGAAAGATTCCCATTTGCTATTCCCAGCTGACTTCTGGCTCATGGGTCAGTCTTGATAAGTACTAAGGGCTAAGTAAAAGGGCTGCTTTTTGAAAGAATACTCTGTGCATGTAGATCTTTTCCTGTTGCATAGGGTCTCTGTGTTTAATATCCACTGATGTCTTCTACTAAATGCATCTCTTTGTCAGCGTGGTGGTCCAATGTTTTACTGGTGGAAACCAGAGAGCAGTTTCTAGACTGATCTTCACAAGTTACATGAAAGCAGCAGCAGCAGCCCATAAACCCAGTCACGGAGGACACTGATGACTTACCTCCAGCCTGCCCCCTTTCTCCCCCCTGAAAATAGTAGCAGCTTCTCAGAGGCAAAATTTTCTGGCCAGGCGCAACCACCCACAGCACAGCTGGGTTCCCCAGGCCAGTGGCATACAGGACTCCTATGCTGAGGTAAGGGTAGGTTAAACACAGCATCGAATTGAAGCTTGTAGCTTCTTAGCTACTGATGGACTGCTCAGCTGCTGAAGAGATAATGTTTGAGTACAACAGGAGAGAGGAAAGGCAGGAGTAGCAAATGCTTTTCATCTTTCACAGCCAGAGAGAGAAAATTCTGATAAATATGTTTTAACTGACACCCACTTGCAAAAATGAAACAACTTTGGGATGTAATTTCTGCTTCCAAGATACTCATTCCTTCAGAAAAGTAACTGAGCATTTGGAGTAGTTTAACATCTACAAAAAACACTGCTTGTGCAATATAAGCAATTTACAACTACTACTTTTGAATTATTAGTCATCTTACAATAGCCCTACGCAATGACTGATATCATATTTGACTTCTTAGATATGAAAGACCTACATAAAATTCACTCAGTAATGAACACAGGCAACAAAAAATGTAAAACCACTTGGGGCCAGTTTCTGCTCTGAATCACCACTGCTACCTCACCAGTAAGAGGTAGCATTGCTCTGGATTAAGCCCAGCCCTTGAAGCAAAAAATAGACTTCAAATGTGTTTCCACCTTTGACAAATATGTATCTACAGCTACGCTGAACTTTGCCAAGGGCTTCCCTTGGTGAAATATTGATTTTTTCATTCCATTTTCCAGCAGCAGCAGTGATCTCTAAACCCCACAGTGCTCTGAAAACAAGACTTCTGGAGTTAATGTCACAATTTCACCTCCTTGCAGTATGGTAATTTACCCAGAGAAAGAACTTTCTCCTTTCCTTTCTTGATGCCTTCCAGCCTGGTTTTCCTACTTTGTTGAAATCAATTTTTTTTTTTTTGCCACCCATCTATGCAGAGCTTAGAATTATTCGTATAGCAATATTTACATGGCAGGGAGCCCTTCCCTTGAAAATATTTCAAAAAGATGCCATTCTTCGTAAACCTGTACAAATTATATTATGTTTAGGTTAGTGTGTCCAAACAAAATAATACTAATAACTGGGTTTTGTCCCCTGGTTCTTTGTAAGGCTGATTCTGTTGGACTGAAAGCTTCCTCCTCCTGCAGTTAGCCTTTCAGCAATTACTTTTATTGCCCTTTTTCTTGCTCCAAAATCAAGGAACCTGTGATGAAACTGCTTGGCAGCAAACTTGGCAACAAAACCATAAAACATCACGCTGTTTCACGTAGGTAGCTCCTTGATGCAAGACAACACTGGGGCTGAGAACTGAACTCGGGTCTTCTGGGCCACTTCTTGGTCTTCCTAAACCCTCAGTTATGTTCCCTGGATGAACAGGTTTCTGTCAAAAGAAAGCTCCGATCCTGAACAGCAATCCTGTCCCAGGGACCCAACAAAAGGATGAGATCCTGAGGAGAAAACCAGCGCTGGTGGAAGGAGAAAACAGGAGGAACAGAAGGACAAGGGGGAGGAGGGAGGTGAGAGCACACAGGAAAAGTGCCAGAAACAGACAGAAAGGAGAGAGTTGCTTCCAAAAAAAAGTGAACAAGTACAAAAAAAAAAAAGGGAGAATATGGAGGACAGATGAAAACAAAATTGCAGAATTAGAGGCTTGTGAAACAAAAGGCTTCAAAGGCAGCTGGTAGCCATGGGGAGGAGGGAAACAACTTCCCGGCACTCCTCTCTCACTCCTGGGTCAGCATAACCTTCAAACGTTAAAGTTTGGTTCTTAATCACCAAGTGCTTTTTGCCTTGGAGGTTTTATTTTTTCCTAGAATTGGAAGATTACTCCTTGGCAATTTTATTTCACTATGGTTCCTACTTAATTAGACACATACAGGTGTGCACATGTGAAACAATGTGCCAGCGAAAGGTGGAAAAAACAACCTGAATTATTCACTTAGCCATGGCGGGGGGGAAAGTACTTATTTTTAATTGCTCTCCTTGGAGGTAGTGAGAAAGATCCTGACTCATACACGTTCCTCCCTGGGGACGTCCTGTCAGCCGTCAGATTTCCTGGAGCCCAACGGAGCCAGCGGAGCAGGCTGAACTGCGTGGCACGGTGTTTGTGGATTACTGAACGCGGTAACCCAGCCTGTTCTCAGAAGTCTGCTGGAAATTTGCAGCTTAGCTATCTGCACATGCACAGATGAACCAGGAGAAAAAAAAAAAAAGAAGAGAAAAAAAAAGCAGCAGACGGGGATATTCATACAGAGTATACTTCTGCAAAGTGCAAAGCCATTTAATGCAACTGTCATTCTAAGAATACTTTACAGAGTCACTATTTCATATAAAACGTGTAATGTCTTTTTGCAGCCAAATTAACGAACATGCTCCCTGCCTTGAAGAGTTTACAATCTGAACCAACCACGTGTGGTGTAGGTGGAGAATTAGATACAATATGACATTAATTAGAGAGAACTGAATCAACACTATATATTATTTTTGTGGCTTTCAGACTCCACTGAGACTTGTGAACTCCAAAACTGAGAGAACCAAGGCCCCTTATTTCAGGTCAGTAAACAACAAACACACAAGTCAAATTGCAAAGGATCAGTATTTTTCAATACTGATTTTTAGTATGTAAATAACAATCAGTATTATTACAAAATTAGTAATTTTGGACCCTAGTAAGGACTAGCAAGTCGGCCAAGCATGATTTCCCCTTCATAAATTCATGCTGACTTCTTCCAGTCACCTTCCTGGCCCCAATATGTTTGTAAACAGTTTCCAGAAATTACTTGCTCCGTTACCTTCCCAAAGATCAAGGTGAGGGTGACCAGCCTGTAGTTCCCCTGGGTCCTCCTTCCTGCCCTCATTAAAGATACTTGTTTTCTTCCAGACCAGACCTCAGGAACCTCCCAAGATCACCATCATCTTTCAAACATAATCGAGAGTGGCCTTGCAATGACATCAGTCAGCTCCCCCTGTACCTATGGCCGTATCCCATCAAGCCACGTGGAGTTACACACGTCCAGTCTGTCTAAATGTTACCTAACTTCACCTTCCTCCACCAAGGATAGGTTTTGCTCCAGACTTTCTCCCAGGTCTCAGGGACTTGGAACGCCTGAAGGTCAGTTTTATCAGTAAAGACCTAGGTGAAGAAGCATTTGGTACTTTTGCCTTTTCCATATCCTGTCACCAGGTTCCCTGCCCTGTTCAACAGCTGTCCCACATTTTTCCTAGTGTTCTTTTTGCTGCTGGTGTACCTGTAGAAGCCTTTCTTGATGCCCTTTACATCCCTCACCAGGTTCAACTCCAGATGGACTTTGGTTTTTGTAAGCCCAACCCTTCATGATACGTTCCTCCTGGCTCCCCCACCATTGGTTCCACTTCTTGTATGCTTCCTTTTTATTTTGTCAGGAGCTCCTTGTTCATCCGTGCAGACCTTTGGTCTTTTTGGCCTGGTTTCCTGCACTCTGGGATGGACCATTCTTGAGATTAAAGGAGGGGATCCTTGAAAAGCATCCAGCTTTCATGAACCTCTCTTCTCTCCAGCGCTGCATCCCATGGGGTTTTCTCCAAGCAAACCCATGAATAGGCCATAGACTGCTCTCTGACAACCAGGGCTTACTTTGCTCTTTCCTCTCAGGATCCTAAATTCCACCATCTCATGGTCACTGCAGTCAAGGCCATCCCAACATTCACATGGTCATGACTGTTGTGGAAAGGAAATAATTTTGCCTTCTTCAAGCTGCCAGTGCAGACTGAGCTCAATGACCTCTAATCATATATGCAGCCCCAAATCTTTGTGCTTCAATGGGAAGTTTTGATACAGGAATCCTTCAGAATTGTATATCTCTGCTGTCGTTTCCACCCAAGCAGCGCTCCTTTTCCGTGCTGACGGATACTGTTGTTTAGATCGCCAGATGCTACAAGCATGAGCTGACTCACATTTGTGATTGATCTGTATCTCCTGGGTGAAACAGAAAGAGCTGTCACATCCTCAAGCATCTGCAAGAGTTCCTAGATATATGCAGACACAGTTTTCTTCAAGCATTAAGGAAATAACCTGCCTTTGAAAACAGCAGTGATCACAGCCCAAACCTGAAATAATATTTACAACCGAGAAAAAACATGAGGTATGCATTTTCAAAGCACTGAGTCCTCAACATCTAATTCTTAGATCTCTGTACTCTCAAGTATACGTTATAATGAAAAGCTTTTGTAGATTGGTATTCTGTGTTCTGTCACAGCACACTCAGAAGGTCCATCATAGGGACAACCCTTCCTAAGTTCAGACATAGGTAATGGGTAATAGCAAGTAAAATGGTCTCAAAAGAACTCCAAATTTTATTTCACTGCCCTAGACTTTGGCAGGCCTTTCTAGCAGATAAGGATAAAGGGACAGTTATATAAGGAGGTAAAAACCCTAAGGTGTATAAAGGACGAAAAAGTGGGCAAAGTGATAAAGTGACGCCCTTTCTCAGCCACCATTACCACAACATTTCTGTAGATTCCTTATTGCTGTGGGAAGTACCTGCCTTGTTATACACACTAATATATTTTATAAAGAGCAAAGCACAATGTTCCCATAGGCTATACGCCTTGTGGTCTTCTAACAAATCCACCTACCAAAATGCCAGTAATATAATAATACCTTGCATTTGGCAGTGTGATCACCTTTCCACACTCAGTATTTCATATGAAATGCACATTCCCAGACACTGCGAAGAATGGCAAAGTGCAGGTATATGCATGCAACAAACGTGGATCGTACAGAGCTATCTGAAATCACGAGCCAGACACACACTTTCTCTCTCTCTTTATTGCTCTTGCTTTGAAGTACGATTCCATACCAAAAACTGTCTTGAACAATCTACAGTAGATTTTCTGCGTTTAGGGAGATGCAGGGTAATAATTCTTCAGTAGTTCCAACATATTTTCCCAAATTCTTATAACAGAACTTCCTAACATGAAATACCTGCCACCATGATCACTTTTATTTGCTTACTAAAAGGACAGCTAGTACTTTGAGAATAGTATTTTAAATAAGCCTTTCTGAATCTGAGTGGGAGAAGTTTTAACCTTGCACAGAGGCTTATGGTGTGCAAGGAAGGGGTTGCTGTGGACTGGCTGGAGCACGGACAGTGAAGGAGTCCAGTGAGGGACCTCTGTTAGGTCCAAGTAATCTCAGGGAGTGCTGGAGAGCAAATACTGGGATAGCTTCACGGCAGTCCAGTGCACAGGGATATTTGGAGCCTCATGCTCCTAAAACAGAAACACCTTCCTCCTGATCTAGAATTAAATCTTTGGAAAAGATTTAGGTGATCCGAGCAGCTCAAAGGGAGCAGAACGGAGTCATTTCTCTCCCATTAAATGAACTTCCTTGGGTGTTTCATGAGAGCATTATGTTACAGAAGTTTGTGGTTCAGTTTATAGCACAAATTCTTGAATATATATATATAAAGTTTCTGGGAGATTTTACAGTAATTTTAGTCATTCAGCTGACCGCAGGAAACATTGAAAATACATGGAAAATAATGCAATGAGCAAAGAGGTGATCTGTATTCTGCTCAGCTAAGACTGCCTTCCAAATAGGGCAAAACTGCCCTGTCTGGGACTCTTGGCAATAAATTACAGAGAAGATCTGCTATATATGAGGAGACATCTTTTGGCCTATATAATTTTCAGTTGTGAAATGTTGCTCTTGTTGAAACAAATTTCTTCTGATATGGCAGTGATGCTTCTCTTTATCGGGAAATATGCCCATGACAACTCAAAAACTTTAAACACAAAGAGCCAGATGTATTCCAGGTGTAATTTTAATTAAAATCCAAGATTTGAATGTTTCGCAATACCAGATTCCTTGGATTTATGAAGCATGAGTATAGGACAGCAGCAGTTGTGAGTGGCGTATCAGTTCAAAGCGGTGCTCCGTAAATGGCATCCTGCAAAGCAGCTGTTATGGTAATTTACTATCAGATGACAAAAAGCCCATTGAAAGAACTTTATATTCCTCCTGACTGATGTGATTTCTTTATATCTAAAAAAAAAAAAAAAAAAAAAAAGACAGAGAGAGAGAGAGGGATGTTTTCTAATCACAGAATTGCTTTATGTTCCAATCGCAGCTTCACATCAGCTGGCAATTTGAAACTCTAGACATGCTATTTCATTTCACTGCAGGGCACAACAGACTTCAGATGTTTTTGACTATGAACAAACTGGTAAAGTTCTCTGGCTATTAATGCAGAAGAAAGAAAACCTCTGTGCAGGCATTATCTATTTGTTGGCAAGGGATAAAGAAAACTAATTGATTTTGTATTCCAAGCCTTACTAATTATTTTAGACTGACACAAGTAGATCTTTTCATGTGCTTTTTATAAATCACTCCAAAGCTTTACTGTTGACTTGCATGAATTTTGAAAAACTAAAGCAGATAATTACTTAACTTGAAAAAAATTCCAAAGTTTATATGTTTCAAAACCTTCCAGGACATTAAAAAAATAATGTGATACTTGTAAGAAACCTGACCCAAAGCCCACTGAAGTCAGTATGAGTCTTTCCATTGAATGCAGCGGGCTTGGATCAGGTCCTTGGTATAAAAACAAAGAGTTCAGAAGGAAGATGATCAAATGATGTACTAGCCTGATCTAGGAAAATTCATCTAAATTTTCCAGTATGTTTTACTGATAGCGAGAAGTTATCTCAGACTCATGTCTCTGCTATACCACTTAATTATGTACATTGCAAATCCTTGGGCTTATACCTGAATACATCATGCAGCCATGAATTCTGCTCATCTTCCAGGCATTCAAACAAATTAGTTCCTAGCCTGGCTATTTTGTATTGTAGTTGTTTTGCTGCTTTTTAAAGGATAGGAACAGATTAACTTCTCTGAAGCCAGTGCCCCAGTTCCCCATCCCTCTCTTCAGTCCTTTATGCACACCCACTAGCCACAGCCTACCTCCTTGCCACTGCTCAGAAACTGCAGTTTATTGCACAACCCCTTGTCTGTGCCCTCCAACACGCTGCTTGGTACCCTGACATAGACAAATGGCCAGCAACAGCTGGAAGCTGTAGAGAAAGTGTCATGACTTCTGATGCTATAGTTGGAGTTTCTAACACAATAAATGTGCTTTTTGCATCGCTTGCACACCTAGAAGCTCATGAGGCTTTGAGTACACCACACATATGAAGCACCACTACAGGATGATGTCTCATCCCTTTATCTAGGTTATATGGATCTGGATAATGCTTTTCCTGGTGCTCCAAGCACACAGAACCTTCCACAATTCCTTTCTTCAGAAAGAGCAGAGTGGAGAATGTCTAATAACTCAAGAGTAAAAAAAATAGATTAACACAGAGATCCTTCATAAGGGACTTGAAACGGCAGGGGTCCTCCAGCAGCCCAGTGTGTAGACCCCCAGTGTGCTCGGTGGCTACGAGGCCTTGTCAAGATGGCCTCCTTCACTTTGCAGAGTCATTGTGGGGAAACGCTGAGCTCCCTAAAACCGCAGTCTTCCCAGCTCTGTTACGTGGTGCAGTCTTCTGCCCTCTGTGCCTGGGATATGCTGAGAAGTCAGGTTAAAACTGTGTGTGTGCGTGCGTGTATACGTGTACCCTTCCAAATCTGCACAGTCCCTGACGCCTATTGCAGACCCCAGCCTGCGAAGGTGATTTGATTCGTGCTTTGAATATTAAAAGACTTTTCTGCCTCTTCCTGCACACTTCCCTAAGAAATGAACACTCAGGCTGCAACTGGCACACTCATGTGCCACATATGCATGTTCTTCCCTCTGCTAGGAGTACGTTTAACCGGGCAGATGCGATAACTTCTGCCTGTGGGGAAACTGAAGAACAGAAGATATGCAGGCAGCTTGTCTTCTCTGCACGGTGCAGGCTCCCAGGTAGCCAGCAGAAGGTACTGCAAGAAGCTGAATGCATACCAGGGAGCAGCAGGAGCAGGGCTGCTCCCCTGGGGCCGGGAGACATGGGGGACCCGAGGGTGGGTAGGGCAGAGCCCCCACCAGCTGGGAGCCGTCCCACAGTACCTGAATGAAGTGAGCAGGACAGACCCTGAGATGGTGGCCAGTCCAAACAGCAGTGCCGACCATAAAGCAATATTGTGGTGATGAGGCAGTTCCGAGATCAAACTGGGAAGTCAGTCCACAGGTCAGTGTTAGGATCAGGACAGGCAGGGCTATAGTGATGAGGCAGGGTCAAGGTCAAGCCAGGAAATCAGTCTGTGGGTTGAGGCTGGCATCAAGGAACAGCATGGCCATGGGCCTGCATTTATATACATTGGGATTCCCCTGCGCCTTCTCTCTGCCAGGCTGAACAGTCCCAGCTCTCTCAGCCTTTCCTCACAGGAGAGATGCTCCAGTTCCTTCATCATCTCCATAGCCCTTCACCGGACTCTATCCAGCATGCCTACATCTGTTTTATACTGGGGAGCCCAGAAATGGACACAGCACTCCAGGTATGGCCTCACCAGTGGCTCAGTAACGGTTACCAGTCACAGCAGTGAAAACTGACCATGTGGCTGGAACGTGGCTTTCTTCTAACTTTCACCCAAGTTAGATGACCCAGTTCAGCACCTTTGAATTGTCTATTGCAATATAATTACAATATTACAGAAGCTGCCCATGTGCATTGCACAATGGAGTGTCCCAAGCCCTGGCATGGCCCTCAGTGTGTCCTACTGACATGCTTCTTCTTGTTCTCCCGACAAGAGTACTCCGAATACTAGGCTTTCATCTCAGTTCTCCTATTTGCCCTAAGCTGAAAACACGAATGGTGTGTTGTTGCTGACCAGGGCTAAATGACCTTTTCCTGTAGCGTGTCTAAGTAATGTTATAGCAGTAGGTTCAGCATGGGCTTTTACCTATGAAATGATGTACTGCTAGAACAGTTTTATTGTTTTCCAATTTTAATTGTTTGGATTTCCTTCAAACTTCTGAACATTTTACCTGTCTTATGAGCTAATGCAAACACACTGCTCTCAGAAGCGCTGTTTGCTAGAAATTTGGATGGATGTTCAAACAGAAAGTTCATATTGTTCAATAATATTATTAAAGGCTTTGAATGTTATTTCTGCAAACAGTACTTTAATCAAGTAGTGGAAAGAGACTGGGGAATTCAAAGTGAGCCCTGCAGATGTCCCTAAGCTGTGTGTACTTTTACCTGAACAGTCTCCATGCAACATAACTATATGACATAGTTATATAACATATCTATGGAAGGACCCAGCCTCTAATACTTATTCCCCAAAAATGCAGTCACATACTCATTCTTCAGGAAATGAAAGCATGCAGATACTAAGAAAAAAAAAGGCTCTGAATTCAGAGCAAGTTATATGAGTCGCCTAACGAACATCCTCTCCAGAAAAGTGGCATAGTCCCTCTGAGATATCCGATAGCTCAAAGCAACAACAGCAGATCCCAGTTTTCTTGGAAGTAGCTGGGAAGTAACAGGCTAGGAAACAATTAAACTGGGCGTATATCAAGGGAAATGTTTTTTTTTCCTGTTCGTTATGTCACCATACCTTTTAAAAACACATTTTTACCTCCTCCTTTATTTTTGTTTGTTTTTCCATGAATTCTGCTTAAATTTGTCTTTTCTTTTTGCTATTCACTAAGTGATCCATGTTTCCTTATTTTTCTAAAGAGATCTTCCACACTTTTAAGTGGTATGTTTGCGGGCAAAAATACTGGCTGCATTTATTGCACGCTTACTGGTATGAGTTATAAACACACATCATACCATCTTCCTAGAAAGTGAGCACAAAAGTCTCTCCAGGTGCAGCTGCTGGTACAGATGTGATTATAATGGAACAGTACTGCCCTCTTTGGAAAAAGCGGTGCCTGGAATAAACTAAATAGCACCGGAGTATCTTTGAACTACAGTCACTGCGAGCACTTTCCTTCATGCATTACACCAGCGAACTTGCAACAACAGCACTCTTCGAGCAAGCTTGGCCCATGCAGGGTTGGACTCATTGACTTTTCCAGCAACACCAGGCTCTGAGCACTGCGACCTTTCTCCAATATCGTAGTTCAGGATCAGCAGGCAGAGATGGAGGTGTAACTAAGCATGCAACATTACTAATGAATCTCATCAAATGGAGATCACAAAATCCTTGAGCTGCATAAATCTCTAGAGGCTATCTACAGCTAATTTTCTCAGCCGTGTTGTTTCTCCGAGCTCACTGTAATAATGAAGCAGCACTCACACCTTTTAAATACCATATTGTGTAAATTATAAGTGACACATAACCCTCCTAGCAAACCAAGGAAAATGACAGCATTAAATTCCCAACAGCTATCAGAATACATTAACAATTTTAGAAGAAAATTACTTTTGAGAAGACAAATTTTAAATGAATAAACATGAATCTACAAGGTTTCAGCAGAGCATGGGATTCATCTGCAGCATTTTGCTTCGGGGTCACTTAACTCCATCCAAAGCAAAGCAAAACCACCATGACAGATACACATGGTTACAGCAAGTTAATCTTAGCTCTGATCACAGATTTGTCAAAACTCAGCGCAGAAGGGATTTATGTTGCAGTGAAGCTGAAGAACTTACCAGCCCCTATCACAGAAAGCAGACCTTGCAAACCACAGAGGGGAAGATGGAATAACTGGGGCTACAGCTCCAGTTGATTTGGCTATGGTGTCCCTTCATCTGCTGCTCCCTTCTACTCACTGCACTTGTCGGTGTCATGACATAGCCTTTCAAGTGACCAGCTTTGCTGCAGTAATGTCATCTAGGTCATAAGCATCCAACAGTTTGGGACTTGAGCAGTAAATAACCTGGCACCTACAAGACAGCGGCACAGCCAGCCAGGCGGCTCTGAGCCAGCAGAGGAGCGGGCATGTGCTCAGCTCCAGCTGGGATGATGTGGATTGTTCCTCTGTTTCCCCTTATAGCTGGTAGTTGCCTCCATGTCTCCTTTTGTGACTAGTGTTGGTGGTTTGGGGAGTGTCACACTACACCGCAAAGGTACTTGTGGCCACTCCACTTTCTTTGTCAGGTTGATGACTGTCACTGGCTCCCTCTTACCAGTAACGTGCAGTGGTGAGGTGCCATTCTGCCCACATTGGCCTCCCAGTGGTATGTCCAGCACTGCCAGGGGCTGTGCTGCACGCGCATTGTAAGTGAGCCACAGGCAATTGCTGGAGCAGCTCAAGATTGCTTTGAAAGGGCTGTCAGTCCCAGCCACTGCTGGGCTGCAAGAGCAGCTGAATTTCAGGAGGGCACAGATGATGTCTAAGGCCAGCGTAGGTCCCGCAGCCCTCTACTTTCAGTCTACTGCCGTGTTTCTAAGTCACACTCTTCTGAATCCATCCCTGCAGCTTTTGAGCAATGCAACAAGTGAAACCTGCTGAATCAGCAGCTCTGGGAGGGGAGAGTTACACAGAAAAGATTTCAGAGCTGCCAAACCTTCACGCAGTGGCATGGCACAGAAAGCAGAAGGCACGCAGATAACATGCAGGGAGCAGGCTGGAAGGCACTGGAGATCACTGCACAGTCTACAAAGAGAGCAAAGGGTGTGTAAGCAGCACAGAAAAGTGAAAAGTACCATGACTATTGGAATCAATGCAAATGGATCCCTTGGGAAAGCGTGTTTTTTTACAAAGAGCCAGATAAGAAGTGAGGTGATTTGCTATTCATGCAGAGGACAAAACAGTCCTAGCAGTCTGCACCATTGATAGACAGACTAAGTAAAGACCAAGGTCAATTCCTGTGTAATTCATATTCATATCAAGACAAGTATGGTGCAAAATAGTAGATATTTGCATAAGTAGTGAAAAACTGCATATCCCATATTGGTGTAAGAAATACTTATAGCTCAAATAATTAAAATCCACACTAAGAAAATGAGTTTTAAATGCTTTTATTGAAAAAGAGGTTGCAAATGCAGACTGACTCCACAGAAAGCAATACTGTAAAGGGAAAAACTCAGATGTTCAAATGGATGCATAACTTGTTGCAACAAGAACGCAAGTTAGCCAGAGCTTTGGAGCATATCTTCCCAAAATACATTCTCCAACTGACAGTACAAAGATTTTAAACTTGGAAAAGTCAGGTTTCGTTAGACCATAAAATTAAATTCTCGGCTTCTGCAAAGAAAACTCCTAGTCCTAAGTCAGGCTGAATAGAAGTAAAAAAGCTTATAAAAGGCTCTTTCCCCAATCACTACATTTTTCAGGCCAAGACCCTGTTTCCAGTTTGGTTTTTTTAAGTCAGTTCAGGGATTTTCTGAGTTGCAGCGAACTGAGGCATTTTCTGTCACCGAGACAGGCAATACGTGGAGTAGTAGATAGGGCAGGCATGGACCTCTCTGCTCCCAGAGCCAATTGGTACAATACAGATCACGTCCACAGGGCAAAATGCTCTTCCACTCTCTCTCCAAGTAGGGTATCCATATCCAAATCGCCTAATCAGGAACAGTCCCTTGGTTCTTTGGTCCCAGGGATCTGCCATGCCCCTCTCAGCCTCAGCCCCTGCACATCCTTTCCCTTCTCTTGTAAGGACCCTTCTCCTGGGTCCTTCTCTCCTTGAGCATGTCCCACTGCTCCCCAAGGAAGGAGCAACCTCCTCTTCATCCCCCTCACACCAGATCCAGCTGCCCTGTCTTAGACATATTTGAAATCGCCATAAAGCAGTTAGAGTATTTTAAATATGCATCTGAGCTTTTAAAAAGTTGATCTGAAAATAGGGGGGTGGGGGTGGGCTGGTGGTGTATGAAATCCAAGTGTAGTTAAATTAAACTAGAGGTATGCACTTACAGTTTCTTACTCCTGAATGTGGTTATAGAAAATGGGTCAGTCTCAGTGATAATATCATTGGATATTAACCCTTGGAATATGCCAAACGGAAACAATCTGCATCCAATATTGTAAAAGTGGTAGCAAACTTGGTACTGGGAAACCAACAGCAGTCCTGAAACACCAACAGCAGTCCTGAGACCTCAGATCAATGGAAGGAAATCCAGTGATATTTACATACTGATGAGAAGACAAATGTAAACATATCTAGCAGTTAACAGGCATAAATATCTGCAAGATGGGCAGTGTATGTCCTTAACAGCATTCACAGCTGTTAGTAGCCTGATGAAGAGAGAAATCCTTCTGGATCCAAATAACTCCAAAGATTTATGAGGATCATTTTAAGTCTTATGAATATAAGGCATTTGAAAGTGAGAACTGGAATAAACACTATCAAAGCAGTGAGAGACAGATGAATGCCTCTGAAAATGAAGAATGTTGGCTACATTCGGAAAGATGCATGGAAAATTATTTAATAATCAGACAAGTTTCTCCCCAGTAACTCCCAAGTAAATTAAGTTGCTGGTGGATAAGAAGAAATTACATCACATAGATGAAGAACTCATTAAAAGAGAGAGAATGTAGCTGAAATGAGCAGTCAGTTTTCATAGTGGGGGGTGATGCTTAATGAAGCCTCACAGGGATCTCTGCTGCGGTCTGTGTTGTTCAACATCTTAAATGATCTTGAGAAGAGAATGAATAGGAAAGTGAAATCATTTGCTGGTGGTAACCTTTCAGGACAGTTAAGATGAAAATTGACTGTGAAAAACTGCAGGAGGACCTTATAGAATGGACAATAAAAATGGGCAGGTAAAATTCAGTAAAGGTACCTGTAAAGGGGTTCAAAAGATTTTAAACAAACCCAGCTTTACATGAAAAGTGATGGGCTCTGACTTGAGTCTTAGGAAGAACTCACAGTTATAGTGCATATTACTAAAACATCATTTCCACACACAGTCTTGGTATAAATAGTGTGTCAATGACTTTTAGCAAAGCAACAGAGAACAAAACAAAGCCACTGTGAAAGTCTTCCTGCATCCATGTCTTCACTGTTGTGTTTTGTGTTGCTCAACCCAACTGAACACACAAACAGGGAAAGATGCAGAGAACAACAACACAGATGATCAAGGGATGACTGTGCTTCTGTATGAGAAACTGTTGAATATATGCAGATCCTTCTGCTTGGAGAAAAGATGACTGAAGAGGGTATGACAGGTGTCTGTATGATCTCAAGTGGCAGGGAGGACGTGGCTGTATTCCCAACTGAAGAGCTGAAAGGCTTGGGATGAATTCAGCAAGGACAGCTTTGTGCCGAGGCCACGCTGTGGCACCTCCCTGGCAGCTCCTGGATTATTTCCAGGCTTATTCCACACAGGGTCTCTCTGTTGCTCCTACCTCTCACCTCAACGCCTTGACCAAGGATCCCTTACGTATGCCCTGGGGACTCCAGCTGGCATAGCCAGCATAGGAAAGGAGAAAAACATTTTAATACATACCAGCGACAAGCCCAGCCTCCTGGTGCAGATGGTATCCACTCCTTCCATTGCACTAACCAGTTCTCAAGATTTGGACTTGAAAGCTAAGTGACCTGCATGCATAGAAAGAGATGATCAAGGCAATCCCAAAGGGACCAATAAAACCCCATATGTCAAAGCAGGCACTAAAGTACTTCATATTCATCACCCTCTTGTCATTTCTTCTCTCATAATGAACACAGGTAGTAACTGAATACTGATACCCAGAAAAGTTATTTAACCCTTTTTTTCCAAAAAAAAAAATAATTGTTAGGAAGCATTGTCTTCTCTTTTCCTAGAGTGCCCCAAGTGCTGCTGTAGGGTTTCATCCCAAACACATCCACCTCACGGCTTGGGGAATGAAATTATCCATTTTTTCCACTGCAACAGTACGCACTGGAAAACTCAGGGAATTCAGACAATGATGCCTTCTGGGGGCTCAGCGCTTGGGTTCAGAGCGGGCATCTCAAATAGATTCCTTGTGTCAGAAAGATGTGAAATTCAGAGTTACCCCTTCAATCAGCAAACAACACCAAGACACCCAGCTCACTGGCTCCAAATTATTTTGGTGGTCTAGGTACAGCTACGACAATCTTTAAACTACAGCCTATATGGAGGTGTACATTAGATCAGCATCTGCTTTTTTCTTATTAAAAAAAAAAACAAAACTAACCCAAAAAACTGTGATAAAATAATGAAGAAAAATTAAATTCAGTTTAGGTACAAGTTGGTATCCAAAAACCACAGTAGTTGGATCACACCTGATTTCACTGGTAGCCAGAGGTTTGTACATGCTAACCTAGAGGAATCATTAAGGAAATTAGATATTCTTTAAAATGTCTGGAGAATATATATGCTTACATATACTCAGTACATGCTGTCCCCTAAACTGCTAGTTACTGTTACTAAATAATCTACTTACAGTTTTGTACTTGCCGGCCAAAAATTTTCACTGACTATCTACACAACAAAAATCTGAAAACAAGTACTGTTCTTCCTGTCCTGATGTCATGATGAAAGTCACACGCCACAAACACCTATCCCATCTTTTTATTTGTACCACAAGACCATATTGGAGCACTATAGATCGGATGTAAAGACAAAGGTACTGATCAAGACAGAGGCCAAATACATTTTCTATAAGCAATTGTATAAAGGTAATGAAGACTTATCCACACAGAAGGGATTGCATTAACACTTTGGCTTAAGAATTCAGGAATGCTGGTCTGGAAAGGACTTCCAGGGTCAGTTTCCGCAGCTAGAGGTAGCTACATCATATAATTCTTTAGAGGAATTTAGCAAGCTGACACAAGACTGACATAATCAGGGGTCAGTTCAGTTGCTCCTCTCGCAGGCATTGAGAGCTACCAGTGCCTAGTGTATGGTCTCAGCTGCTGTGACAGAAGGGCACAGATCTGCCAGGTCCATGAGGATATCCCTGATACTCTAGAGCATCTTCACTGGGGTCTCATATCTATGCTTAAGCAACGGTGTTGTGCACTTGAACATAGGTGCCAGCCTTCAGGAGGCTCCAAAAGACCCCCATAAGCTCCCATCTAGAGTCAATGGAGCTGTAGATACTCAAAGCTACAGCATGATTCAGCTGACCATCACTAGGATTCAAACCAGGGTACCCAGCACTTTTAAAGGTGCCATACAACATCAGACATGTATTCATGGGATTCACAGTGAATTCTTGTCTTACCAGAGGCTAGGTGAGATAGCCTACAGCATCTCAAATAGCTGTAGATAATTTCTGGCACTTAAATTGTGTTCTGTGTATCTGCTTTAGGTGAGCTGTGCTGTTCTCTAGGTGCTGTAGGCTACAAGAAGGGCTTAAAAATCTGTTACCTGTGTAAACACCTACATGTAGATGACTAAATTAGGTATCATTATTTCACACTGATTCTTGCCCCAGGTTTCGATGCTCTCAAAATCTGCTGTTCACATCCAGCATTGTCCTCCTCCCCATACTGCAGTTCCTCATCAGATTGATCTCCATTTTCTGCTTCATCTCCACTCACTGTTTTACATTATTTGCCCCTAGTTCCTCTCCCTCGTCTCTTCTTCAAATCCCAGAGATTTTCTTTCTGTCTCTGAAATAAGTCTTGATAACCTGTTTGTCTCCCTTTTCCCAAAGCCAAGCCAGCTTCTGTACCCTCTGCATTCACATAAGGTAGCTTCTCCAAGCACATCACAGAAAAAAAGCACCTGGGGATCTGTAAGGATACAGGAAAGGCAGCCCCCACCCACACCCCCCATTTCCCATCACTGTCTGGGGTGCTAGGAGAAGAAAGAGGCAAGGCAGCTGTGCTGCTTAGTGTACACAGAAACTGCAGAGATTTATGGGCATCTGAACTGTGATTAATATTTAATGAGCATGAGCAAATGGTGAAAACTTAATCAAATTTGGACACATATTAGTGGGAAAATGCAAAGTTCACACCTGGCATAAAGGGTACCCTTTAGCAGATGCGATGCCTTTGCCTCAGAGTATAAAGGCACCGGAGCTTTTCAAAGAAAAGTAATCAACTGTTGTTTGTACAAAATCTTTTTTTTTTGCCCAATGTTGTTGTCAGAGATATGTTGACTTAAACTGTCCAGAAGCATTCAGCTCCAGGTGGCACAGCCAAGGTCTTGGGCAGCTTGGCTAACTGATGGTGTGATTCCAGTCACTTCATCTAATAGCACAAGCTGTTAGCTACAATAACATTCAGCACCTTATGTTCCACCTCTGACTAAAGTTGCAGTAACCCCTATTTATGCAGCACCACGTTGCTTGTGTCAATACTTTGTGCTATTCCAAGAGGCTGCATTGCTGCTAACCAAGACACAAACCCGTGGTCTGTCCCCTTCAAGCTGCTCCTGGCAATGTGGGAAGAGATTGCTCTGCACAATGGCATTTTCCTGCTGGCACAAAACACCTTCAGCAGCAGTCAGGTTCTAAAGTTTTTAAACCAGCTGTTTATTTGGAGAGCCCAAAAACTGAAAGGCACATCCATCCTTTCAGGTGCTAGGCATTCATTCAAAGAAGATGAAAAGTGATATAATCCACCAAGCATTGTTTTGAGGATATTTGTTCTCACATCCCCACTTTCTTTAAACATGTCATCTTTTCACAAAGTTAGGCTCTTTCATCAATATGCAGGTTCCTCATTAATGTTTCAGAGGTACCAAACTGCAGGTGCTATTTATATCAGGCAATGACAGAATATTTGAAAGTGACAGACATTTGACAGAATATTGAGAACTGGCATGTTTTCCCAATATATTCAAGGAGTCCCCAAAGCAGCCCATACAGTTTGGCTCATTAGGACCAATATAATGCTGTAGTCCCACTGAAGTCAGTGGTGTTATGTTAACAGCAGCTGTGCTTTTTAGGCACTAATTCAGCAGAGCACTTAAATATTTGCTTATCTATGTTGTTCCTTGATTTGAAGCCAAAGATAATTTTGTACAGAAAAATATACTGGAATATGAATGTATAAAATTCCAGCTAATATTGTTGCTCAGCTTATGGGTGGAACCAGCATCAGGTTATTCTGCCTCCAAATTAGCCCTGCTTTAAGCAAAGGACAGACAAAGTGCTTCAGTAAATAGGAATAAATTATTGAATTGACACCTTCAGATTCAATTCCTGGCTTTGTAGCAGGAAAATCAAAAAATACTCAGATAATATGATAAATAATTGTCTTATTAGTCATGTTGGACTTAGAAATATTTTGCTCTTAAACAAGCAAATAGTGCTGGATACAGACAACAGTCAGGGTACTTCAGAAAGGATGTACCAATTTATTAGAGGTCTGGGAAAAGCTCCCGTTATTTAATTAAGTGATAAAGCAATTATAGGAATGATAGGCCATGTGTGCATGTAAATGTAGTACTGTATTATCTTGGGTAAATCATGGATATCATACATACAATAGTGCACACATACACTGAGCTGACATTTTTTAACTCCAAGTCCTAGAATTCTGGTATTTTATAAATTAAGAAAGGAGTTAAATAAAACATAAAGCATTTATGGAGTATATCACTGTTAAAATCCTGACCATTTAATTGCTATTAATTAAACTGATTTAAATTCAGTGGAATTGTGTTGCTTTACACAAGTGCCAGAGTGGCTGACATAAAAATATGTCAGTAGTTTCTCTTCAAGGACATCAATACAATGATGGGGTTTTTTTCCCACTCATTGCAAAAAAAAAAAAAAAAAATATTTTCAAAGTATCTGCAATCCAGGCACCTCAAGCAATGACCCCTAGATGAGCTGCAGGGTCTACACTGATCGCAGGTATTATGCTTCCCTGCCTGTGGAGCAATAGAGTAGTGTATTGAAGCCAGGCACGTGCCAGGCAGTAGCTAATACAAAAGACAGCTGTGTCATAAAACCTAGTAGGATTCTGCTGAAAACTGCAAACATAGCAAAATAAAAAGGTTGCAATGATGTCACTCAGATTGTCTGCTATGTAGTAGTCTGGACACTTTTATTGAGTAAGGCTTAAAATTAACCCAGCTTTATTTCTATGAGTACAAGCCTATTGCTAGAGAAAATTAGCTCTTCAGCTCTTGCTGTTTTCTACAAAAAAAAGGCACTAGTTTCACTCAGCATATCAACATTTGCAAACTGACACATTGTGAAACTCACAGCACCTTCCATATAGGCTGATATTCAAAAGTAAATTCATACTATTAAGCTCATGCAACATTTGCATTCAGACAGGCAAGGCTTTGGCTAGCTATATATTTTGCTACCAGCTTGACATTGAACTCAAGTCTATGGTGCACCTCTACAGCACTTTGAAAGAAGAGGCAGCTTAATAGTACATGGCAAATCAATGTGAAAAAAAAAAAAAGGACATTATATGCAAAAAATCACATATATGGGAAAACCACTGTGCCAAGCAACTCCCACCAAGATGCATGTGAGTTTCAGGACCAGAGCATCTGCCCAGCATTTAGTTATATATTTGCATTTTTTTCCTTTGTGTGATTAGAGCACAACAAAGACATGCAATGTCCTTGTGGCTTGAAGCAATGGCATGCTTCACGGTTTGTCTCACTTTTGAGAACCATCAGTGAAGTAGACCTAACAAATAAATATCTTACGTAGTGTGATTTATTCTGGTGTTTTATCCCAGACCATCCATGTGCTTTGAGTCAGACACATCCCCTCTCACACACCATTACTTACTCCTCTGAGATTCAGTCTCTTCCCTGTCCTTGCCTACCTGAATTTTACTTTTTAGCAGTTTTCTCAAACCATGCTTGGAGCTTCTCTTTTAAAATCATCTTTAGTCCTCTAGGAAATGAGTAACCACCAGCCCTGGCCTAGGCCAGGAAAGAGCAGCCTAGCCCGACTTACGCTGCAGCAGCCCCTTCCCCAACCCCAAAGCCATGCCTACTTGCACCTCTCCAAGTATGTCTGTTATGGTTCATTAAACCATGCCAGGGCCTCAGCGGGGCTGTGCCCATACTGCTAAAATTTTGCATGGCAAAAGAATTGCTAGCATGCTTTTGGCCTGGGCTAATTCCCAAACATAGCTCAGGGACAGCTCAGAAACTAGCATGGGCTGGGGGTCCACCACCAGGCAGCTTGGACGCAGACACCCTGTGTGCACTGGTGGCTAAGAGAGCTTCACAGCACGGACAGGCCCATAGTCCCCCCTCAGGGACAGAGAACAGATGTTAGCATTTCAGCTTATCAGTACAGGCATAGCGTAAGTTTATTATAGCAAACTCAACGCCAAACACCTTAAAAGTCTGCACAGCCTTGGACTTAGACATGTTCAGGAACCTTACCAAAGCCAACCTGCTTAGAAATCTCAAAACACACAAGTCTTTCAGCATCCTCCAGTGCCCCAGACTGCCAAGCATATCCCCCTAGGTCAGCACGGCCCAGCACATCCCTCTCACTCACTCACTCACTACCCCACAGTGCCCCCCTTCCCCCACACCAAGCACAACTCTTCGTGCATTTCATAAAGTTGGCTGCATTGACGGAGCTGCTTCCCTCACAACAGGGGCGCAGCAGCGTGCCCACCTGCCCCTCCAGCCACGGTGCGTCTTGTACAAGGAACAGGGTGAGGAGGTCTGATTGCAAACACTACCAGAGGCAACTTTTGAGAGAAGCTTTGCTAAAGTGGAGCACCCGCTGCATGCCGGCTACTCTCACAGGGTAGATGACTTGCTCACGTACCCACGACGATATTTGGTGGGAGTGGGAAAAAGCAGATTATTGCAGATGCCCTGTGATTTACATTACCTATCAAAGCTGGTGATGGTAAGATGGATGATGTGACCACCTTGGAAGCATTTCTGAGCCTACTAGTCTAGCCAAAACTTCTGTGCCATCTCTCCAGCACTCCTTTTTCTTTCCTCTTGTCTGTTCTACTTATTAGCTTGGTGAAGTGGAGGCTTTGTTTCATGTTGGGAAAATAGAGATGTGAGCAGTGCCTGTAAACAGAAGTGGTTTTATGCAATTGCAGTCTCTGTGAGCTCCTGAAATACAAATAGCAGTAAGAAAAAGTCACAGTATCCCTACATCTCTGGATGACTGTTTATTCCACATTCTTTGTATCTATGTATCACTGACACTGTGTGAAAAACTACTGAACTGAAGCAGGGAATTTCCCTGAGGAAGTTTAAGACCTTATCATCTAGTTATTGATAAATGAATCTACTTAAAAAAAAAAAACAAAACAACAACCAAACAACAACATAAATAGAGAAGATTAATCAATGTCAACACTTTGCCTTCGGTTAGTGTGTTCATAAGCATTCTGAGTATGAACAAAACTCTGATTGAAGATTTAGCATACAAGAATTACGTTACTTCAGATGACAGCGCGCAGCTCTACAGAGGTCCAGCACTATGCAGAGCACTGAGCCTTTTTCCTTACTCTCTCTCCGTGATTTCTCTCTCAGACAGTAAGTTGAAACCTGACAGTGAAAGGATCACATCAACTTTCAAATGTTCAATATCCCAGTTCTTGCTTTGTAGCTGAGACTATCTGATAGGCAGGGAAGTTTGGTTTCGTACTTGCAATCATAGTTCTGAACAACGCCACAATTTTTGACAAATATAGTGAGTGTCTCAGCTTTGGAACTAACTTGGTTTATAAATAAAGACACTACTAAGTTTGTGCTTTCAGAAACCCAAGTAAAAATTTCAGCACACCCATATGTGAAATTCTGCGTCTGGATGACTTCCATTACTCTGGAAGTTGATGGCATCTCTTCCCATATAAAAGCCAAAAAAAGGCTTTTTATCCCAAAGCATGGATTCTTCAGAGCATAAAATAATGTCAGGAGGCTGTTTACTACCTTGCCTGTGTTGCTGCTTTCCCACACTTGTCTGATACTTCCCAAGGGTTGCATTGCATTTGGTATGTCATCTACTACGTTACTAAGCAGTCGTTAATGGATTCAATTTCAAACCAAACCCAGTACATTACCATGCTTACTGCTGTTACTGAGTTGAATTTATCTGGTATGGTTCTCCATGAAACTGTAGAGACTGGATTCAACTGGATCCTTTGAAGATGTGCAGAGCAGCTTATTATGCCGTCCATTTCTTCAGGAATCCATCCTGGCTGGATTTTTATGGAATTACAGTACTTAGGAGTCTCCAAATACTTACATATAGCACTGCTCATGGAGAAAGGTAATCATTGCCAAATTTGAGCTCTGTATGGAAAGTACTAATGACAGCACTAATGACTAAGGCAGATTCCTATTGTCCTTGAGAGGTGTTAGGTAACATGGCAGGAATTCAAATACAAGGAGAAGATCTAGCTTCCTCTTTCAAGGCCATAAGCCAGTTGGTTGTGAAGACCAGGAAAAAATATCATGATTTCCAAAATAAAGAACTATATCCAACTGGCATTACAGAAGGCCTGTCTCCTTCTGCAGCACCCAGTATTCATCTATGTCAAAGCCAGATCAGCCATCCAATCTAATATAGCAAATTGCAGAGATTATAAGTTTGATTTTAATATGACAGTTCCTGTAAAGTCGTTATTGCTGCTATGAGGCATTTAGTTAAAAGCCCAAGAGCTCGAAGTTGCAAACTATCTCCATAATTCATGCCACTGTGCCTGGGCTTTTGAAGCCGGCATTGCTCCAAAGTGCCAGTTTCACAATCAGTTTGGGATGTAAAACTTTCCTTCACCTCTGACAACTACTGGCTACACAATCAGTGGGGGCTATAAAGGACCAAGGCTTTTAAACATCACCCTTGTATTATTACAACATATTTGAAAAGTAGAGTTTTAAAAACATAAAAAAGCCCCAATAAGCCTGCCTGTACGTGAACTGTCCAGTACATGGAGGTCCCACACATTAAAGAGATCTTGACTTGATGGCCCGTATATCAGCTAGAAGAACCAGAGTGACTAAAAGGAGCCCTAACATCCTAGGAGATGACAGATCTCTGCTGGTTAGGGTAGTTGTTGTAAATTTAACAAATCCCTCTTTATCTAAATTGCACTGGAGACCTCTAACACAGCGCAAAAATTAAAGATTAGCTCAAGACTTCGAAGACGTTGTTTCTTCATGTCCACAATATCCTCTGCTTGGTGAGCTCCTGTCTGTTCTTCCTGGAGCCACCTCACAGAAAACCATGCTGTAGTGACAGACAGAGTCATGTCATGACAGTTCTGAGTTTAAAGATCCCTTATGACTTGCAATAGTAATCGAGTAAATCTCTGAAAGGCATCACTCTCCAATACACACCAACATGGAAGCCTTTCTGAAAGATTATTTTCCTTGTAGACTACATAATGGCTTCAAAGGAAATGGTTAAAGTAAACAAAATTAGCATGTGAAAAGCTAATTCTTGACCTAGTATCTAAATAAAAGTTTCAATGTGAGTCTAGCACTTAATTATCACATATCAGATGTGTGTTTATGCTGTGCGGGACCATGTAGCCAACACAGCGGTCATGCTGAACAGCAACCTTCCAGTGAACCAAGCTTAACACACTAACACCACAAACCCCTTACACTTTGGCACTAAGTTTCTCTGTTTTGCGCAATGCACTTTGCCTTTCCTCTCATTTTCCCCGTTTGCATTTTACAGCTGTTACGAATAAGCTTCTTGACTAATTATTGATCTCCAGATACTCACAAAAATAATTAGCATTGCTATTAATGGGATTTATTCTAGGCACAAGAAAAATAGGTAGAAGTCTATCGCAGTTGCTGCTCAGAGAACGGAAAAAGCGGGTCCCCTTCCCCTTTTTGCCCATGCCAGCGTTGTGCTGCTTATCTGTGCAGTAGCTGCCAGGCTTGGGAGTGTGCATGGTGGTGGTAACTCTAGGCATGTAGAGGGCAGACCTCTCCTGTAGGCACTGATAGCTCTCCCATTATTGCTGGTCAATACGGTTTACCAAGCCCAGCTTTTCACATCCGTCCCCCCCCGTCCCCGCCCCATGTTCCCTTCACCCCCAGCCTCTTCTCATTTGGGGCAGGGGCAGTTCCTCCCTGTCTGTTGGGGCAGCAAAGTTCAGTATTGACCTTCACTGCTGGGAAAGTTACCTTGAAATAGTACAAGGTAAGGGCATTCATGTCAATTAATGAGTAACATTTGGAATAAAAGTGTGATTTATATAATTAATGGTGTTCCTAGAATAATTAAAATCCTCTCTTTGATTGAGTATCCATCCGCTTCAGCCGTATAATCTGCAGTTTTGGCATTCTTCTGCCTTGCTTCCACATGCCAAGATAATTCAGACTGCCCACTTTCCCCTGCGCGCTCACCTCTTTTAACACACCTTTTTAAAATGTCAGGGAGTTACTACTCAAAGCTTTGTGATGTCGCCTCGGTTCCTTTCTTTCTGTTGGAAATTTCTATTCCAGAGATCTATTTCACCTTGAAGCACATCTCTATTCCACATACTGCTGCTGGGATAGCAATACTACCGGCCTCCAGGAAACTAATGGAAGAGTTCAAGGTGTTATCCTAACTTCTTTCAGACTCATGACATTCACACTGCAAGGAGAAAGTAAGGTGGAATAAGTAAGGAAACCAAGGAGAAAGAGCAGCTAGTAGTGCTATTTCTCACAAATGGAACCAGGTGTAGTAGGATACACATGCTGGTGGCACAGTCAACAAGAAGGAAATATTACACCATGATGCTGTGCTCCCCACGGATGCACCCAGTTTACCAGTTCCTTGGTGACAGGCACAGGATCAAGCAACAAGCTCTGCCTTACAGCTGTGTCATCCCAGAAAAACCTTGGTGGCAGAATCACAAAATCACAGAGTTGTTGAGGTTGGAAGCTCATCTTGTCCAACCCGCTGCTCAAACAGAGCCACCTAGAGCCAGTTGCCCAGGACCATCTCCAGACAGCTTTTGAATGTCTCAAAGGATACACCAAGCAGCAATTCCTCCTCTTCTGATGTGAAAGGCTCCAAGGAAGGGCTTGCTAAGCACCGCTTTTGAGTCTGGTGCTCAAAAGGCAATGCTTGGGCATTGGGTAAGGATCATCCTCATGAAGAGCTCATCCCTGCAGGATGAGACACTGCTTTCCATTGCCTTGATGGTGGTGCAAGTGCTAATGCACAGGGGAGGCTGGTTCCCCATCAAACGTTCAGGCTGGCCTGATCTATGAAGAGGAGCAAAGACTTTAGTAGCACAAAGATAATGAATATGTGCCATTATAAATTAGGATGCAGCCTTTAGTTTTCTGTACTGGTCCTTTTTTGAAAAAGAGCACCCAAATAACCTGTGTTACCTGTTCTTAAGCTGCTTTAGCTCAGAGAAGTTTTGCTTTGCAGATAATACCCCTACTCCCTTTCTTTCATTAATGTAAATGATGTATTAATTAATTTGAAAAATAGAAAATAAAAATGAAAGATGAGGTTCAAGTGCATGATCCAGAGATTTAAATGCTCTAGATAATCTTGTACATTGTTTAGTAACAAGAATCAGTTCGTTTCAAGATACTTCCCACGCTAGCAAACCTGTTTGTCAATATTAGGGGCTGCACATTTCTGCAGCTTTTACTACTTGAGTCAAAATGCACTTCAGACTACTTCAGTCTTTACTTGCTGTCTACCCATTACTTTCGGGAACCTTTCTGACTCTCACTGCTGAGAACACAGGGAGTCTCCCACTTTGGTTTTCCCACATTGCTTCGTGATTGGAGTTACAGAACAGACAAGCACTTAATGTGAACTTTGAACACTCCTATGTGGGATTTCACTGGGAAGGATGGTGCATTCAGCTGCCTTCTCAAGCACTGTGTGCCTAAGTTTCCAAAATATTAATTGCACCACTATTCAGAGTATCCTCTAGTGAATGTTATTCTCTTCCTTTTAAAAACAGACTGAGCAAGGCTCCTCAGTTCTGCAGAATCTGACCTCTGGTTAATTATATCATTATGAGTTTATTTATCTACATTATTTTTCCATCTTTTATCAGATAATAAAAATATATTAACCTTTCAAACATACAAGGCGCTTAAGGTTAAAGAAGTATGGAAATACAAACTGCTTCTGGTTAAAGAGATGAGGAAAGAAATATTAACAGAGCTGAACCCAGTTAACACAGTGACACTACAAGGTTATTAATGCTTCATCTAGAAATCGTTTCTGAAAGCAGGATCATTAACTCTGATATTTATGGATTTTCTTCCATTAAAAGGACTGGCATCTCCTGCTGTTGTAGGGCCCATGACAATGGTCTTTACAGAATTCCTCTTTCAAATAGCCTGGTGAGGCACTATGAAACATAGTTTTAATCAGCTGCAGCTGTTTGTTGTCCTCTTTTTGCTCATGGAAACTGAGGCACAGAGATGACACAACTTCCCGAGGGCAGGCAGGTGGCAGCTTAGACAAGGGGAAACGTCTCTGATTATCCTGAGTGCCCTCCCAGCGGCCTAGCCATTCAGGCTAGGCCTGAATTGAACCTAGCGGTTCAGGCTTGCCTTTAAGACTCTCATGCAGGTAGTCAAGCAGCAGTAGTGCAGACGTCACTGATTTGTTCGTGTCATCATAGAATGGTTTGCGTTGGAAGGGACCTTAAAGATCACCCAGTTCCAACCCCTGCCATGGGCAGGGACACCTTCCACTGGACCAGGTTTCTCCAAGCCCCATCCAGCCTGGCCTTGAGCACTGCCAGGGATGGGGCATCCACAGCTTCTCTGGGCAACCTGTGCCAGTGCCTCACCACCCTCGTAGTGAAGAATTCCTTCCTAGTATCTAATGGGTCCCCAAGCCTGTGCTGAAAGGACTCTTCTGGAACACAAGGAAACTCAAAAAGCTCCGCTTGACCTCCTGCAGAACTGGAAAAGGCTGATGTGACTCTGGGAGTACAGAGATCCTCTGCACTTCAGGCAGCCCCTTACAAGACATTTACGGACATGTAGGCACACAAACCAATTTTAGCTTGTTCAGGCTTTCTAAATGGAAATAAATTCTTCAATCTCTGTTATCAACGGTAGAGCACTTACTAGCCTAAACTTCTCCGAAGTGTATAGCTTGTGTTAAATTGCCCCCTAGAGGAGTCAAACCAGGTGCAACAGAATGAAGAGGTGGAAGCCAGCGTTAATTTTTTTTAAAAGCAGCGATAATACGACAGTAGTGCCCTGCTGTTCTTTCAATAAATCAGGAAGGAAATCTCACTGTCCAATCACCCTTTGACCCATTTTATTTCAAGGGTGTAAAACACGTATTACAAAATAAAATGACGCTGTTTCAAGATGAGGAGGCAAATCTCCACTGATCAAAGGCAGAGTTCTGTTTTCCAGACAGAGCTTCACTCTTCACTTGTAATTAGCTTTAAGGAGAGCAGGATGAATTTTTGATTAGAAATGGATGGCTACCGATCAGGGTCGGCTCTTTCTCTTGTTTCATTTCCATGCAGTTGGGAGATGGCACTACAAAGCTTTAAATGTCCTCTTCCCATGCTTAACTGATAGGTGGCTTTTGCAAAAAGAATGCCTTAGAAGAAAAACCTCATTAGCTGTTGCAGCTCTTCGCTCTTACAAAAGGAATTTGATCATATTTCTTTAAGTTTTCCATTTTATGAAAAGTTGCCTTTGCATTTGAAATAATGGCTGTACCCCTTACATAGACCTTTTCACCCTTACTGAGCCTGCCTACGCATGTCAAAAAGAAACAAATAACATTACACATCCCAGGGGCAAAATGCGTGTTATCTGTGGTGATAAGGGCCATCTGCTTCCATTTTAAAAGATAAATAGCAGATCAAAGCACTTTAGCCTCCTGTAACAGGAACTGAGTGAAAATGCAACACCTAAGAGCAAGAACTTGTGTGAATGGAGGTAGAAGAAATAAAGAAAAGGATTTAAATGACCAGGCATCTGGGGGAAAATTTATCCCTACTAAAAGCTTATTGCTATGAATATATGTCAGAGAGGAATTTGGCTCCTTTTTTGGGAAACCACAAAGAATTATACTGTCACATAAACTAAAGCAATGCATTAGTCATATATTTCTTCATGAGGTTAGAAAACCTGTTAATCCTTTAACATAGTAATCTGAAAAGAAAAAAGAAAAAAACACAAAAAAACCCAACAAACTATTCCAGTCACTATGGCTGTCAAGATGTGCTACCCATGGCTGTTTTACCAAAACAACAGCAGCAACATTACTACAGATTGTAAATGACCAGACTGAAAAACAAGGGGAAGCTGGGGAAACTAAGGTCTGTGATACGATATAGCAACATGAAAGATGAGTTGGCTAACCTTGAAACCTTCCCCAGTCACTTGCCCTGCCCCTCTGATGGATGGTGCTGTCCCCAAAGCAGGGAAATCTGATGCACTATTAACTAGTTCCCAGATTTCTGTAAATTACCATATTCAAGTAAGGTGAGTCCTCTTTTAATGTACCTTAACATAAGCCATGGTGTTCTAGGAAAAACTTAATGAATGGATTGGATGTCCTTTGTACAGGCAAGGAAAATCAACTGGAATTACACTGATTTAAATTTTATTACTATCTTCTGTGTTGACTGTTAAAAATGGAAATTACAAAGTTAATTACAGTAATTATTTCTGTGTACACATATTAGCCAGCTCCATCAGTATTCACGGGTGCATCCCATCAGGGCCCATGAACTTATGTATGTCCAGTTCGCCTAAGTATTTTCCATTCTGATCATCTTACGCCAACGATAAGATATCCTTGCTCCAGACTTTCCCCCTCATCTCTGCAGCCTGAGATTAGTTGCAGCTAGGTTATATTGTCCCTTTATTTGGGAATGAAGACCTGTTCTGAATTCTGCAACCCCACCCCCCATCTATGTGAGGAGAGGAATATATACTCTCGACGCTTAAAACAGTAATTCTAAATATAACTCTAGAGCCCACAGTGTATTCAGAAATAAACTTATTTTTGTAATTACTGTGGTCCTGAGATCCACAGTAACAAAGGGCAGTCCTTCATAACTATATCCAAGTATTTATAAATGCTTGAGAGAAAAAGAAAAAGAACAATACTGAAAGAGCAATACAATAAAGAATATAATCACATAAATCTGGTACAGAAAGACATATTATCATAGTTCTTATGTTGCATGAGCACTGCAAAATAATTTGATGGATGCATTTCTAGAATTGTATATGGTATCTCTCTGCTGCTCCTACACATTACAGGCAGGGACGGGAAAAATCAGTTAAGGCATACATTTTACTAAGCATTAATATAGAAACATAATACAAAATCAATGTGAGCTACTGTAGAAAATGTATAGTAAGAATGTGATCAGTTTAGCGTTACCCATGACTTTAGTGTAAGGTTATCTCATGTTTCCACGTAGGCTACTTTGAGTAAGAACATCATGTTGCAGAAATGGAATTGAACTTTTTTTGAGATATTTTATCCAGCCTTTTCCTTTTAGGAACACATTTATTGGTGTCTACCATTCTACAATGTGAGCACCCTTCAAAATCTTTCACAAAATACTGTGTGAAATGCTGCTGGTTTTTTTGATGTGCTAGACTGGCAGCAGTTGTAGTACTGCAACTCAGTGCCATCCTCCATGCTCCCATCAGGTTTTCAGAGATCATCTAATGTACCAATATTTGGCATTCTTAAAATTCTCTCAGCTAAATAACCAAAAGAGCACCATTACCTTCACAAAGTGAGAAAACAGTCAAATCGTGGAATGGAACATGGGGAATCTGGAGTCATTGTAATGAAGAACAGGCCTTGTGAGGTAGAAATTTGCAGAAAATTAGGCTTCAATCATTTCACTGACTGTGATAAAGAAGCTCATCCTGTGTTTCTAGCTCCTATCATTTCCTGTCAACTTGAAAACACAGATATAAGAGGCACATCTGTCTGTTGGTGTAGCCCCATGACCACGGCAAGGTGGTCAAAGAATGCAGTGCCACTGAATGGCTGCACCTGTGCCACCCATGCACTTCTACCACATCAGGTTTAGCAATCACCACCTCGCAGAGGGAGCTAGATTTGCTTGCTAATCTGACTAGAAACCCTCTGAAGAGAAGACTTAGTTGAGGCATGCCTGAACTAGCGCTAGAGCTGACACAAGAGAGGTGATGGGAACACACACCAGGACAGCTGGGAGGATAATATCCTGCAATCAGACTGCCTTTAGTCCATCATGAAACTGCAGACTACTGTACACAGAGAAAAACAACAGCCCTAAGCCCTGAAGAGCTGCAGTGCTCTCGTTCAAGGACTATGGGTAGGGATTTCCATTCCTGAGCCATGGAGTCTCCCATCCACAGCTGCTTCTCATCCTCCACATCTCCCTGCAAGGAGGAACTTCTGAATTGCAATACCGTAGGTCCTGCCTTGCTCTGAGCCAAGTGCCAGAGTGAAGTTTGAATGGCTGCTGGAAACAAATGCAGATCGCTGCAATAACCAGGCATGACAATAATACACCTGTGAAAAGAAAATAATCTACCCAAATTAACTACAAGCCAGCTTTCTCCTGACATCCATTTAAGGATAATACTTCTACAGTATACTACTACTACTACAGTGAGGGGACACCTTGAGAGCAACAAGAAATGCAAGCACATGAGAAATCAAGATCTGAAATTTGTTGTGCCTATCATTCCTTTTTTTGGATGATGGTTGGATCCAGGAAGGAATCGGCACAGACTGTTCATCAACAACACGACAGAATGTGTCTTGAAAGGGACAACACACATTTGCTACCAAAGCGCAGCGGGTCTGCTCTAAATCATGCAGACTGACAAACCAGGCAGCAGCAGTAGCTCATGGGCACTGGGTATTTCTAGACTGTCAGAGTAAATCTCTTCTGATGTCAGAGACAAAACACATTTCGTCACCTTTTCCCTTCACTGAGGGAAATCAGAAAGCAATAACAGCAAATATTCATTTACAGAAATGTCTCTGAAACAGGTGTGGAAGGGCTGATGTTTGAAGAGCATTTTGTGAACAATCTATAGAATTGCATAAGAAAACAGCACATCACAGCTTGTAAACCTATGCACACACTTAGCTTGCACAGAATAATTGTGAATTACTAAATGCACTCTCCTCAGCTGCGTTCTCCTGGTGGCAGGAAAGTAAATACTATGCTATACTGTGCTATGCTGATGCTACTGCTACTATGTCCTTATCTTTGTGTATCATCTCAGGAAAGTGTGAAATCATCTTGAGGTGTTGAGGATTTTTCATCTAGGTCTGTACCACCTGTCAGTCCCAGGTAAAACTGGGTTGCCCCCTCACAGAGGTCTACTCCCCATGTCCAACCAACTGGAGGTCCATGGAGGTGGGCTGTGCAAGTGTTCTCTCATCTCTACAGCAGCTCTGCATTGATGATGCGCAGAGTACTGTAAAAGGCTCCCTGGACCTCAGGCACAGAATCATAGAATCACAGAATCATTTAGGTTGGAAAAGACCTTTAAGATCATCAAGTCCAACTGTTAACCCAGGACTGCCAAGTCCACCACTAAGCCATGTCCCTAAGCACCACAACTACATGGTTTTTAAATATCTCCAGGGATGGTCACTGCACCACTTCCCTGAAAAGCCTGTTCCAATACTTGACAACCCTCTCAGTGAAGAAATTTTTCCTAATATCCAATCTAAACCTCCCCTGGCACAACTTGAGGCCATTTCCTCTTGTCCTGTGGCTTGTTGTCTGGGAAAAGAGACCCGCCCCCACCTGCCTACAACCTCCTTTCAGGCAGCTGTAGAGAGCCATAAGGTCTCCCCTCAGTCTCCTTTCCTCCAGGCTAAACAACCCCAGATCCCTCAGCTGCTCCTCATCAGACTTGTTCTCCAGACCCTTCACCAGCTCTGTTGCCCTTCTCTGGACACACTCCAGCACCCCCCCTTCACAGCAAGAATATTCCATTTATTTATTTTCTTTGCAACTAGCTTTGTCCAGGTCTGTGTTTCTTTACCTGACCATCAGAGAATGTTTATAACTGTGGGGTCTCAGGTGCCAGGTCAGTGCCTTATCTCTTATCATTCCATGCCTGCATTCCTCTGGGCTGCATCCTGGTTTATGACTTCTAAGGCTCATGCTATCATACCAGGGCTGTATTTCTCTACACTGCATCACTGTGTTAAAGTCCTAAATATCTCATCCTACATACAGAATAACTGCCTGTGACAATATCTATACAGAACTATGGTTATACCACACAAAGATAAACAAAAGCAAGATAAATTAACCACAGACACCTGGCCAATTAGAGAAATTGCTGTCACAGCTAGACCAAGTAAAACAAAGCTACAGGCATGTCAAGAAAAGCCCAGACAGAGGAAGCCTGACAAACTGCAGCCCTGCTGCCTTGCAGATTCAGTACAAAGCTCAGTACAGAACAGCAATCCTGTGCTGCAAGGACAAGGCTCTTGTTCCTAGATCCGTACATCCCAAATCCTGGGTTTGCCCCTTTCCTCTGAAAATAAAAATCTTCCTTCTCTAGCGATCAGACCAAGTCACCAGCATTTAATTTCTTTTCTGGGACTAACTCACGGCCCCATGGCTGCTGATACCCTATGCAGCTAGTCCCACCCTTTAGAGAATGATCACGATGGGATCACCACCCATCTGTAGCCACACAGAGGCTTTCAGGGCAAGCCAGCGTGCCTCCACATGGACTCTGCTCCTGAGAGGCAGAATGAGAGGATCAGATTCTCATTCAGTGTCAATCAGTACAGCTTCACTGATACCGATGACAACTGAACTTGTGACAAATGTGAGAAATTGTTAAAAATCATCTTCTTCATGTACAGCAGGAATTTTTACTTGCAATTCTACCTTTTAAAAAAATCACTATTTAAATTCTTTGAACCATGTTTGAATTTACAACCAGATATGAGGGGCAGTTTTCTGTCAGTGCCCAGGAAGGGAATCAGTTCCTTCAGAACTGCACATTGTGTTCATCCTTGTTGCCTACACACTCACTGAGTGCAAACGCAGCATCTCTGAGCTCTTGGACTCCTTATGGGAATCCTTAGTGCCTCACACATCTAAGGAAGCAAAGGAGGAGGTGGAGGAGGGTTTTAAACAACACTCCACAACTTAGTTCTTTGACATTTGGGATTTGAAATGGTAGGTTTTCTGTTTTGACTCAGGTATATGAAAAAGTCATTAAAAATGTTCAGCTAAAATGGCAAAATGAATGCAAACTTGTGACTGTTTCTGCCCTCAGATGACTCACCTCTTTCTTTTCCATAGTGCCCCAGTTACCATTGTTTTGCCAAAGAAGAAATTATCCACTCAGTTTAATAACTGTGTCATGTCTAGGCATGCTAATTAATAACTCTGAGCTGCTATTACTGGCTCAATAGCCTAACAGAATAGCCCAAACTGCAGTGACTATCTGTTGGGTCTCTCAGTTTGCTTACCTCCAAAGCACTGCATAAGGATGCTGGAGGTACATGGATCATGCTCATTCATATTAGAAGTCAATATAGATACTTAAATATCCCATTAAACAACCTGATCTCCCTACAGAATAATGGCAAAATTGTACATCCTTAATGTCAAGACCAAATCATTTTAAGCTGTAGGCTCACTCTTATGCTACATATTCTCAGAGAGACTATGGGACAAGGCATGGTTTTATAGTCATTGCAGCAATGTCTGAGTTAGCAATGCAGGTGCTTTCATATTTTTGTTTCTGAAGTGCTGCTGCTTTGGCAGCCAGGGTTAACGTTGGTATTTTGGGGTCACTGATGACTGGGCAACCAGACTGCGTTTACCTCTGCACACAGCTATTAGGGAGGTGGTGTGGAAAACGGTATCTTTCTCTGGGCAGTGGAATCTTCAATTGTTTTCTGTTGTATGACTTCTAAAGAAGAAGAGGGATAAATGTCCTCGCCCTCTTTTCAGATCACACAGAAAAGGCTTGGACTAGAGGCTTTTTGAAGTAGAAAACTCCTTGGATTGGGACAAGGACATAGAAGACTGCATAATAATAGTATGAAATGACAGACTAACAGAGTCCCAGAGGAAGATAATAAGGCTTAAAGGAGTAAGGCTTACCTCCCCTCCCCATCCACAAGTTTTTACTTCATATTAATGTCAACTCAGGAATTACACAAATATATATACAGCTAATGACAAGTTAGGGAAGACTACGTTGCGTGAGCACACCCTGATGTTCGGCTGCCTTAACCAGTGCATCCTCTTGCCCACAAAGATGTCACCTGTTCTGCCATCTGAGACCTCAAGGCACATGCTGGGGACTGGCTGATTTCTCTGCCTGTGTAGCAGACCACTGGCTGCTGGAAAAGACCTGGCGGGTACTGCCAGCTATGTGGTAATTTTGGCCTGAGAAAGGACTTTATGCAGATAAGTCGGTAAAGACAGATTAAGATCCCTGCCACGAGAAACTTGCAGGCCAGGTTAAAAACTTAACTGAATTAGTTGAGTAAATAGGAGAATATTTTTTTGCAAATGTGGTGGTTTTTTTCCTGTCAGGAAGAAATGCCTAACCTTTCCAAGTATATTTTAAGATTGCAATAATAATATCGACAAAAAAATGTTACAAACCGTAATGCATTTTAATGTATGTTAATTGTTTGGTAAGCTTGATCAGTATTGCAGTTAAAATGCCTGGCATTTGAAACGTAAGAGGGGACAAACACAATGTACTAAAATCCCTCTGGCATTAAAAATTATATTATCAATGTTATGGATCTACTGAAGTTAATAGGAGTTTTGGCTGAGTAACAACTGCGTAAAGATTGTAGCTGTAATTATTTACATCCAAAGTTCTAATCTTTGCTATTTCTGATGGTAACAGAGGATGACAGAAAGCCTGTTACAATGCACTTTGAATGCTGAATGCCCCGTTAAGAGCAACAAAATATTTTAACGATGAAATAAAACAAAAAAGTCATAGTGAGCCAGGACTCTTCTATATTGCATATTCGGAGTAACTGCTACAACTTGAAGTTTCTCTGAATAACCTCAGACTGACAGCAGAATCTTGCGTAATCAATCACCTGCCCCTCATCTTCTGAATGGCTAAAGCAAGTGATTGACAATAAAGGTCATTTAACTTCTACTCCATATTCTTTATACTGTTCTGGGTGCCTGGGGAGCTGAAATTGTCTATAATAATCTCCATCAGCAGATCCCAACATTGTCCACCGGGAGATCTCGGGTGACAGTTGCACCCCATGCTGCCTTCCCCATAGCCCTGGCACAGAGTGGGGCAGGGAGGAGAGGCAGGGAGGAGCTGCCAGTTCACAGCAAATGCCAGTAACCAACAGAAAGTCTCTGTGAAGCTGTAACCTAAAATGAGCCGAATATACGGCACAAACCTACACAGCATATGTACACAGTGCATATGTATATAGATTTAGATATACATATACATGTATATGTATAGAAAGCTATAGATTTGGCAGTATATAAAAACATTACATATATATAGCATAAAGTGTATGCTATATTATGCTAACCACTGTAATGAAAGCTCTGAACCCTGACCTCAGTATAAAAATGTTCCAGTTTCTTTGCCTACAACACTCCATCACTAGATACCCATTGAACCCCTTTTCTTGGGTGATATTTAATATTAAGAATATTAAGTAAGATACAAAAATTTACAAACCTTTATTGTACATTGACCTCAAATCAATGCCACTCCCTTTTTCTACCAATTATTAAATTTGTTTTCCAGACTTGCTTTTATTCCTAAAGCAATGTTCTTTATCAAGGCATCTTCTGCAGGGTCCCGTGGAAATGCACTGAGCACATCACAAAACCAAGAGCTGCACCTCTTCTGTTGGCTCCATCAGATAACTTGGAGGCTTTGCATGCACATCCTGACCGGTCATCCAGCACGGGGTCTGTTCGTCAGAAATCAAGACTGTGTATTACTCAGCACAGGACTGCATGTTTGAATTGATCTTTTTTTTTTTTTTTAAGTTAATCAGTATCTGTTCTGCCAGAAAGTTCCACTGACACCTGTAGGTGCTTTTCTCCTATGAAAATCAAAACTTTGATCAGTATTGGTTTTGCTTGAATTACAATATTATACCTATTCTTATCAAGACAGATACACATGAATGCTGCACAAATACATCACCAGTTAAAAAAATATTTACTTACACAAATGTTTAACAGCTAAGTTTTAAAGTCCTTTTTTTAACCCCTTTATGTCCAAATCTATTAGTTTTCTTGTTGAAGACATTTTAAAAGCACTTAAACCCTTAAAGGGTAAAGATCTGGATAGAATAACCAGCCAAGGAGCTTAGAGACCATCCTATCACATAGTCCTGCTTTTCAAGAGAAATTTCTGCTCAGCAGCATTCTGGGGATGCTTCAGGAGTTTTTCAGACACTTTTCCTTGCTGATGATCATCTGCGGCAGATGGTTAGAGCACTGCCTCTTACATTTCAGGCAATATATGCTCACCCAAATTCTTCTCTTGACTCCGTTCTGGTATTTCCCAGTGACTTAAGTTTTGATTAAAGGTCTAGTAAAGTCAACTGAAGGACTTCTGGTGTCAGTAGATGCTGGAGTTAATATGTTTGTAAACTGGAACACTTTTAAGTCTGTTCTTTCTTTCCCATTCTCATAGTACAGAAATAACATGGGTCAAGTTTTCAACCAATTAATGACAATTATTGTTGCAGGTTTTGCCTACAGCCATTGCTTCATGATCTTCTATTTTATTCTTCTTGCTGATTTCCCTCCTTGAATTGCTTCTTGAATTTCTGTACAGACAGTCACGTACACTAATGCTCTGCATTATCTGTATATTGTTTCAAAACAATCCACCCCCAGTCCTCTTTGCCCGCTGGACGGTTTCCACACTGTTTGAGGGAAACTGCTCTGTCACTAACCGTAGTAGGTTTCTCCAGGCAGGCAGCCATGCAAGAGTCTGGAATTAAATCTGACTCATGTTTTTGAGCGTGGATGAGATTCAGGACTTACTGACTTATCCCTCTCAGGATCTAGCTTCAGTACCTTTTTAAGCTACCGTCCACCAATGCTATAAGCAAAACATTTTTGTTGTTTTACTTGCAAATATGATTTAAAAAAACATTTTTGCTGTTCAGCATTTCACAGGTTTTCTCATTGGTGGTTGCTTCCTGTACTGTTTAAACACACCCAAAACCGAAGCGTAGCTGTAGAGAGCAGTTTAACTGTTTGTTGCTACAGTTCAGTTAACAAGTGGAAGTTACTGAGTCTAAGTTGTCAAGACTGGCTATCCCCAAACAGCATCGGCCTCAGCGCATCCCCACGCTGCCTCCAGTGCTGCAGGATTCTCCCTCTGCACTGCAGCACGCCCTGTGCATCAGGAGCTGCCTGCACAAAATGCAAAGTTTTCCACACACAGCCCGAAGAGAGAGTAAAAAAAGCTTCCACACAGCATTTGTGGTTGCAAAGCTATTTTATTCTTGTTACACCTTAAAGGTGTCATGAAAGCAGAGGCTGGTGTGAACACGGTGGCATCCACAGTGGCTGCATATTTTATCTAGTCACTGCATAGATCTGCTGGCTGCACTAGTCCACACAACGGACCTGACACAGCAGTTTCAGGATGACTGTAACCACTGTTTCAGAGTTGCAGAGAGAATGTGAAACGCGTTTTATTTCCATCCGAGACCCTTAGAGTAACAGGAGATAAACACTCTACTATGAAAAAGATTAAAAGTTACTAAAATTCTTCCTTAGTTTTCCTGATTCCTTGGAAGCAAAATGAAGAAAACCCAGCAAAAATCTATTTGCTTTCCAAAAATAACGGGGCTTAAGTGATTGTTCCGGATGGCTGAACCTTCCTAGGTATCTGTTAACTCATTGACCAATTTTGACCAAACCTGACAGAGGCTTATGAACACCTATTAAGTTCTTGCAAGTTTTCCTGGACTTTTCATTCAAAGGAAAGAGATTGCAGCCATCCTTCCGTGAAGCAAATGGAAGCACTAGTCAGCCTAGTCAGTCGGTCACTCTGCACCAACATGCCTCCAAGTCTGCAGCGCACCGCACACCTCTCTCAGACAGACAGCAGAAATGACGGGGAAATGGGTTTGTTTGCCATTGAGGAGAGGACGTATGGGCCTTACAGTGCAGTAATAAATAAATATAAATAGAAATAAATATAAAGATATAATAAATAATTGAAATAATTAATTACAAGATTTTCTTGTATACAGCCAGATTCATAACCAGGACACACTATATTTTCAAATTATACTACTTTCCATGAGTTCCTCCTCCTGTCTAAACTCTGTCAAACATAAGAATGAGCATTTGGTGGGGAGTGGGGGTGCAGGGGAAGTCCTATGGGAGGTTCACTAGCATTTCAAATTGACTTTTTGTGTTTTAATAATCACTATTGATCCTTACTGGGGGAACAATTTCCTGGTGCTGGCAGAGGTGGCCTTCTACAGAGCAGCCGACCTCTTCAATACAGTTCATTAACAGAACTGTAAAAGTCAACTTTTACGATCACCATTTCAGAAATATCCATATTTATAAATCATTTGCTATTTCTGAGGAGAAAATCATGGTTGGAAATTAAATGAGCACCTTGACCCAAAAGAATCTGTCACTACTACATTTGTTTCAGGCAGAATATGCATTTTTAAACCAGATTTCTTTGGAGAAGCAACTAATAACAGAAAACTCGGTTAGACCCAGTGTTTTTCTAAGAAGTTACTTCACAAACAACTTTAGCTGCTTTTGATATTTTCAAACTGTACTTAACTGTCTGGTTTATGAAGTAGTCAGGTATGAGTTTATGGATCTGCTGGGCCATAAAATAAAAAGTGGTGTCATGAAGATAAAATGCAGTGCAGGAGTCCACAGCACATACTCACATGCCTTTAATGCCAGCACTCCCCATATTTCTTATTTTAGTACTTTACACTTCTGCTCCCACAATTTTCCCCCAGAGTGCTGTCAAGTAATCTGCTGTACTAGATGGTGCTGATCCTTCTTCTGTTCCTGGCTTTCAGCATCCCAAATCACAAATGCTGTGGAAGAGAGACATCACACCTCTTGGCCAAAGAAACAGTTGTTTAAGAAATTGGTGGTGAAGCTCATAATGATCAAAAGAAGTGTGGGGGTAAGAAGAAGGGATAAGAAGCACAGAGGAAGATCACCAAGCACATCTGGACAAGACTCACATATGCAACTCTGCCATCTCCCATCGGAGACTGCCAGGCTTCCCTCCTCCCACTCCACTTATTCCACTCCTCACATTTTCTGTCTCCTACGGGGAACAGAGACTACAACAGCCTTCACTGAGAGGGGATTGCTAAATGAATATCAAAAGTACATCCCCGTTACATGAAAATGGGATGAAAAAAAACCTTGCAGAAAGAATGTGAAAAGGCTAAAAGTGGCATTAAAATTTGTTGCCCCATGGAAAAGCTTTAGACCATACCAAGTAATTATCTCTGAGTGAAGGAAATGTAAGCCTTTAAACCGAGATAATTAGCACAGTGGACTTTGGGGTTTGTATGTTTATATTTCCCTTTAAAGAGAAAATACTTATTGGGTTTATTTGTATTTTAAAATGTACAGAAAATTCTGTTTTACAAGTCCAGATTTTCATTTACTGTGCTGGACACTATAAAGAGCTGTTAAAACCTTTCTGAGTGATCGAGTGAGACTTTGATCCCAACTGCTGAAAGGCCCTTGGGTAAGTTTAAAATACATTTATTCTTGTGTGACTAGAGTGTGCAAAGCACACCAGGCAGACAAAAGCAAGCGGGTAAGGGAAACTTGTGTCAATGGAGCATCAGCACTCTACTTTAAAACATGCAAGTATTGGCAAGCATAACAACTTTAAATCTCATTCCCCTTTTCTTTAGTTCCTCCTAGGGAATTTGCTATTGTAGATAAAAGTAGTCTCCGTTTCCATGAGACAATGTACCTGAAATCCCCCAAAATAATCTGTAATCCCCCAGTTTCAATGTAATTCTGGTTATAAGGACATGTGAGTTTTGGTTTTACTTCATTGAGATCAAGGATTGAGATTTTTCTCCATACATACTATTTTGGAGAAAGCATCAAACCAAGACCATATTTCTTAAATATGGCCTATAAATAAATATAAATGGCTAATGAATGCATAGTTATTGTTATCAAAGCATGTCCAAAGGAGTAGCTGCGATTCTGTGTTGCTCCATTAAGAACTCCCTTTTACAAGTGCCGTAAGCCGCTTAGAAGTGAGGTGGTAGCGCCCTCTTGTGTTTACAGAAGAATTATCTTGGTGGTCATCCCATACAAAATCAAAAGCGGGGGAAATTTATCCACTCCTCTATCAAGCATCTGTCTCCCAGACTGGCTGCGGGGTCAGGTGTACTTGTCTGATCAGCACTGCAAAACAGGTTGCTTACAAGTTCAAACAAGGTTTCAGCCTCTTGTCTTGTCATGCAGCGTCATACAGCACATTTCTGCTTCACCAGCTCTTCTGCTGCAGCCTTCAGAAGTTTCTCACCGTGCACAGGCCCACGGCCACGTCCTACACAGGGTGTGGAGAAACACCACACATATAAGACAAGAGCCACAGGCTGCCTCTCTGCATGCTTTTCCCTCCCGGTGCCTGCGAGGTGAGTCTCACCTCTGTTGTAGAAATATGGGTAGAAAGTAAGAACAAGGTATTGCAAATCCTAGTGTGGTCTCTGGTAACTCGAACTGGGGAGACAGGAGGAGAGGGATGTATTGAGCTGGACCCACAGAACTCCCAGAAGGACAGGACACATGTAATTTCTTCCTCTGCTTCAGCCTACAACCAGTCCGTTGGGCTGGATAAGGTTTTCAAATGCTTGGACATTCCTGGCATAATATGTATTTATTATGCTTGAGCTATCTTGTTTTATCCCTTACTTGCACATAAAAGACAAACCCAACAATCAAGCTGTCACAAACTCCCACTGCAGACCATGGAAACTACTCTAAGCATGCCAATAAACTGCAAGATCTTAGAGAAATGAAACATATCAATTAACATTTCCTGAAGTAAGATCCACTCCTCTCTCTATATCCACTTACAGAAGACTAAGTGCGTGCTTCAGAAACCTAAGTAAAGAAGAGAAAGAAAAAGAAAGAAAAATGAAAGAAATGTGATAAAACAGTTGTTTAAATGCTGTGTTGGCCCAGTGAACTAGCATCATTTCAAGTAGATTATCTGATATTTAAGAGAGCATAAAGCAGCACTGATGAGCTTTCTTCTTCAAGAGTGCTTTAGATAGTTTCTTTTTTGTTCTTATAAGATAAAGCAGCAGCACCAAAGAATTTTTTTAGTTCAGGTGATACAACTTATAGTGCACTGTGATAGCTTCTGAAGTTTTCTTCTCTCTTCCATTGTTTTAGAAGAGTAGAGAATTGCTCCACAGCTCCCATCGAATTCAGCAGAAAGGCTGTATCACGCTGAGTCCATGGATCGGTAGCATTTGTATCACGTGGCTCTGTAGCCAGTATGTCAATAAAAAGCTGTCGGTGGACTCTCCTACAAGGATGTAACATTAGGAATAGTCAGATGGGCTAAGTGCGATGGCCACAGCTAGAAGAGGCCACGTCAGGATCTGCCTGTTAGCTGCATATTCTGTAGCCAAGCAGATCATGTTCCCAGTGCTGACAAGGAGTGGCAGCCTTGTCCCATACTTTCCGTGCACAGCGTGTGTGAAGCTGAGGACCAGGAGACAGGTCGGCCTTGTCTTACCCTTCTGTTCACTGTTGACCGGGCAGAGAGAACATAACATGCAGTTTCTGAAATGTCCGGGTCTTCCCCCCTGTTGCCTGGAGAGCCTGGGTGAGCTCCTTTGAGTTTCGGGGAATATCCAAGAGAGCACAACCAGGCAAAGCAGGTTAGAGCGTAGGAGGGCTTTCAGCGGGAGGTAGCTTGTCTAAGAACTTTGATCATTAACAGAAGGACGCAGCCCCACCAGCATAGGAGCTCAGCTACCAGCTTCAGGAATATTCAGTCAGGAATATTAGGGCAGGGAACACGTGCTTGTATACCTAGTAAGATTTGGTAATGCTGTGAGCTCCCTCCTAGAAAGTCAGAAATACATTGGTTTACCTTCTCTTCAAGTTTACAAGTTATTTACACAACTGAAATGGATGGTTTGTGGTTTTTAAGGATATTATCACAGTTACAGGATTAACTATGCTGCCCTTCTCTTTCTGTTCTTGACGAATACAGCCCCCACCTTCAAAAACTAGGCAGACATCTTACATATCCTAGGGCAGAGCATCACAATTGTCTTGCTCTTTAGTAGGACCAACCACAATACACAGCTCTGAGCATCAACTGTTCATACAACTTAATTGTATTTAGATAGATACCTCTTCCCTACACTACAAGAGTAAACAACAAACAGTAGAACAGACTTCTTAAACCATAAAACTGGTCTATTTTAATGGTAGAATTCTTGCATTCAGACATAATTAGATAGGTGCTACACTGTATTTTGGAAGGATTTTCCATATGGGGTTTTACCTCATATTTATAGCTGCCTACATATTTGCTGCTGTTGGGGGACATCACCCTGCTCAACTCTTCCCCAGCCCAGGGAGTAAGCTCCCACCACTTCCCTGCTGTTAAATCTAATGGGTACGTGGTCACAATGTGAGTCAGTTCAGGTGGCTGCTTCAATAGAAAACTAAAGCTGGGGGAACGAAGGCAGGAATTGTTTTCTGTTGCATCAGGTAGTTTCTTGTAGCAGCATGACGATTAGCTTCTAGTGGTGACAGGGGAGGAGGGAAGAACAAGGTCATCCCTTTCAGCAGCAGCTGGTAAGCTCTACTTAACTGTAAAGTTAAAGCACGTCTATAGAAAGTGGTGTTTGATCTCTCCCTGTATGAGAACTGAGCTGCTAAAAGCAAGATATACTCAGAAAACCTGCTAACACACTACCCTGTCCTGGAAATTGTGCTATTTTTAAGAACAAGACAACACAAAACCAAAATTCTACAATAAAAGATTTGAGAAACACCTGTGTGTACGCAAGTTTCATAGAAGGAAAGACTTACAGTCCATTCAAAGTGAAGACAATGGAAAATTAAATCTACATCTTTACTATTTTGTAAAAAACATTTTTATGTGTTTTAATACACATGGTATGAGTATAATGATATGCATTCATATTTTATGTTCTTACTTTATTAAACACTCTAAGCAGTTACATAAGTTTCCAATAAATCTCCACTTCCAAGGGAGTGCCTTTTTTCTTACCCAGAGATCTGTACTTATCATACCCATATTTGATTCCATATACTGGAACACAGTTTCCAACTTCTATTTTGTTGTAATAGTTCACATGATACTTGGTTTTAGAAAAAGCAAATTGAGTATGTATTGTTTTTCCTGATTCTGTATAGGGTGTGATCATAGGATATTTTAATTGTAAGCAAGCCTGTGAAAGATGGCAATATTAAAAACAATTTTGGTAAAAAAAAAAAATCAGATAGCTCAGCAGCCTAGTCTTCTCTAAGAATCAGAGGTAGCCTCTTGTTAAGGCACAGGAGGACAGATTTCCTATTGAAAAGTGAGTTTGACACTCAATTTGTCACAGCTGTATAAATATGACAGAAAAGCCTTTTTTTTCCTATGCCTTGTTAATGATTTAAGTAACTGCAAGTAATACTAATTAACAGCTGGGTCCTACAACTATGAGAAGAATATTAAATAGCAGGTTACTCTTTTCACATTTTTCCACAGTGCTTCCACTGAACAAAGGGTAAGCAAAAGCCAGTATGATAAGCAGCAACTATACAGCAATTAAATGAAGCATATTATCTTTCAGTAATATGCTGTTTATACAGAATAACATACAAGAGATTTAAACACTGAGAGAAAGATGATGTTTCTAAACACTAACAAAGACTGAATTTTCCCCCAAGTATTTTTGGGCATCCTGAAGTGCTGCTGTAGTTCAAGATAATGAATGCTTATGTTAAACAATAAAATAGTTACAATTATATATTCCCAGAGACAGCACACAGACTTACCTGGGTAAACAGAGGAAAAAAATAATTAACTTAAAATTATTAATATTAATTAGTTTGGCTGATTTAATACACCAACTTTATTGCTTCTTTTAAGTAACTAAGTCCAGAGGGCTTTTTTCTTGAATAAAGCTTAGTTATGCTTCACTATTAATTTTAGCCATATATAAACAAATTAGATTCTGACAGTAAACCAAGTGTGTTTATATAAGCACTGGTTGTAGGTTTAGTTATTCTGTCTTTACAGCTGAAACCCCAAATATCCACCACAGCTGTACTCAACTTCAGAAAGGGAAGACACCTAAAAATGAAGATGCTTGTTAAAAACAAAACTAAAAGGAACATCTATGCGCATAAAATCCTTGCAAGTGGTGTGAAGACAAACTGAGAATACTATCTTGAAGGCACAAAATCACCAACTCAAGAAAAACTTGAAAAAGGGCCAAAGGAAGCCCACAACAATACATGCCAGTGTAAAAGTGTTTAGTCTATCAAAACTAATAGCATATGCCATTCCAAACTCATGAGGCACAGTAAGTCTGCTCAGAGGAAATTAGGCCATGCAATTGTATTAATTTTTTGCTCCTGTGTTCAGTGTTGAAGATCTGGGGAAATTCCTCACACCACACCACTTTTGAGGAATTCATCAGAGAAGTTGCTTCAAAGTTCTTGAAGATGCTGCAGTTCAGTTTTGACAGTATCACATAATGCCTTACAGGAAACCAGTGTGAGCTCCCACCTGAAATTGCTCTGGTGCTAAAGAAGTGTAAGTAGCCAAAAGGATTATAATGTTTTGAAAAGGTTCTAGGGAAATCCAGGAAACTACAGCCCACTAAGCCTGACTTCTGTATCAGGCAAATAAGTAAAAACTTAATATAAAAAGTAGAATTAGTGCGTATCTAGATAAATATGATCTGTAGGGCGACAGTCGGAACACTTGGTAAACTCACATCATGCTTCTCATCAGCAAGCATGTGATAACATGATCTAGTGCACGGATTCCCTTAAGCCTCTTAGCAAATGATTTTAAGCAAACTAAGCAGACACGGGATAACAGGTAAAAGACAGGAAACAGAGGTTAAAAGTAAATGGTTCATTTTCACAGTGGAAGAAAACTACCACTGAAATCTGCATGACCTGTACTGGTGAACTTACTGAATTGATCTGAAAAAGGTGGAATGCAGAGGCATAAAAAAAATAGTAATTATTCATTGTTGATGCATAAATAGCTACAGGAGCTTAAAAACCTGAGTGCCTATAACAGCAATACATGAAATTCCACATAGATCAATATAAAGCACTGCTCACTGAGAAAAGCAAACACAACACAAATGTCAAATTATGGGCTCTGATCTTCATTCATTGCTGAGACATGAGATCCTGCAGCTATGACAGACACTTCTGTGGAAACGTCAGCTCCATGCACAGCAATAGTCAAAAAAGGAAACCAAAGTTCAGGAACTCCTAGGGAACAAACAAGTAAAAGGAAAACATCATCACACCTGTACCTGCTTCTTGAATACAGTGCATACTCTAGGACTCCCATCTCAAAAAAAAACCAAAACCAAAAACAAAAACAAAACAACAAACCAAACCCATAAAGAAGTTTGGAGAAGAGCAATGAGAGTTGGGTCAAAGGTAGGAACTGATTCCCATATGAGGAATGATTAAATAAGTGAGGTTTCTTCAGCCTGAAGAAGAGATTGCAGGGGGCTTAATGAGGGGATGGCTGCAGAGGGACAGGTTGCCCGCCGCTGCTTCTAAAGTTGTGCAATGAGCTAACAGACAGCAGATACAAAGTAAACTAAAGGAGGTGCATTTTCCTGTAATGATAATTAAGCTGTAGTACTCATTGCCATTGTTACTGAAGATGCTGCAATTTTAAAGGCTCTGAGGAAGACTGGGCAAATTTATGGGTAGCAAATTAATGGAGGATTGTTACATTCACACACACACTACACCACCAACAGCCCTCCAGGAGGTCTCCAAGTTTTATAGTCCCAGAGGCTGGGCAAATATTCAGGAAAGGATCCCTACGTGCTTGTTCTATCCCTACTCCCCTCCCTAGGTGTTTACTTTCAGCTACAGCTGGAGGCAGGATACTGTATCCAGTATCCTGGCAGGGATATGGACTTTGGTCTGGCCCTATAGAGCTGTTCTAATGGTTTTATAATCTCATTTATAATTTTTAAAAAAGCACTTGTCTTTCTGTTACACTAAAGTAACTAAAAATTCAGAGAGAGTTAAGAATAAGTTTAAACAAAGAATTCTGGTCTCTGTAAAACATTAAAACCAGGGCCAAAATAATAAGCTAAATGAAATTGTTTCCCAGCTCATGCATTTTATGATGCACAATGTAAAATAATGGCAAAGTCAGCTCAGGATTTTACAACGAGTACTAAGTGTTCTGAGAAGGAAGACATTAAAGCTGCATACAATAGACTTCCTGCCAGGAAGGTGAGAGGGGAGGGAAACTCAGCTTCCCAAAGGATGCACTGGTAACCACCCCAAACCAAGAGATGTGAGTCATCAAAGCTGCAGAGCTGTTGGAGAAAATCCAGGAAGCCAGACTTAAAATAGGAACAGAAGGGAAGCAGGGGGAGACAGAAATAAAGAGAAAGAACAAGGAGAGAAAGAAATCATTTAAAACAGGGAAAGAGAACTTGGAGAGAGTGGCCTGGAGCTGAAAAGCCCTGGAGGTAGCCACACCACAAGCCTTTCAGGCTGTTATACATTTGTGTGGGCCTCAAAAGAGGCAATCCAGTACACCCCCATTATCTCACAACCAGCACTCCCACCAGTGCTTGCTCTGTGGATGAGCATGCAGCTGTGTGGTGAGCTAAATTCAGAAGCGATTCATCTATAAAGCAGCACTTTACAGCAGCCAGGTTTATGGTTCAGATCAGCTTTATGCTTTCCCTGAGGAGTAATAGGGTTTGAGGATCAGATGTTGATCTACAGATTGCACCCTCAGCCAGACACCTGTGATATAGGTTAAACATGTGGAACCCTGAAGGAGTGAAAGGAAGGCAGCCTGTGAGTGAAGGAGTGAAAGGTGGCACCTTGCATTTAAATATAATCTGTAATTGTGATGTATGATTTTATTTTGTTTTGGTTCACATTTTTCAGCCTTGCAATTGTAATTGTTACCTACCTGCAATTAAGATGTACTTCACTTGACCCACAAGCTTGGCCAGCACTAGCAGACTTAGATGATGCTGAGAAAGATGAGGCATATTTCTTTATGGATTGAAAGTTTGCATACAACATGCATTCAAGCACTGCTGGTAAACCTGTACCCTGCAATCTAACAGCTAGTGTGTGGTAACATTGCAAGGCACAAGGTTCCCTGAGGTAAGGCACACCCGTGTTTCTCCTGCAGAGTTCACAATACAGAGCAGTACACCACAGCCCTGGACAGGCCCTTCATCATCTCATTATTTATAGCCTTCTTATTATCAATTGAAAACTAAAATAGTACTCCTTCATGCTTTAGGTAATGCATTTTGGGCTTAAATTAAGACTCTCTTTTTTTCCCTCGCTGAAAAGAAGTTCCATTCTTTGAGAGAACAAGTAAAACCCCTCCACAGGTGCTACAGAAAAGATGCAGTTATTTAGCACTTAGGAAAGGAATGGTAAGGAGCTGCCTTCCTTCTTTAGGGCCAATGGAGTTGTGATTAATGGCTGTGATTACTTCCCTTATCTTTAACCCTGATGTCACTAAGGAAGGGTGGGTTAACATTTACAGTGCCATGTGGCAAACATCAGTTTGGAGACCTTTTGAATAGGTCACATGGGTAGATAACAATGGTGTAAACTGCTTGCCCGTGCCCAAGTTCAACTGCTGAGCCTGCCTAAAGCACTAGCAACCGTTCCCTGGTGCTTATAGTTTTGCACCCGCTCTCCTATGGGAACAGCAGCTCAAACAAGTGTAGATGGGAAGATCTCAGAGAAAAAGGCAGCATGTAGACATTTTTCCTCATGCCTTTACGGCAGAAAAGGTGGTGGGCCAGCTGCAGCTTGCAGTCTGCCATTTGGGTCACCCTGCTTACAGTCAGGAGGAAGACTTCAGGCAAGTAAAGTGGGATGTGGAAGAAGAAAAGCAGAGAGAAAATGAGCACCGTCTCCCGCCATGGGCTGCAGAAGAAAACACATTTAAAACTTTTATGTTATTTAGTTTTCCTGGTGGTATTAATCTCAATAATTTTAGGAATAAAAGTGCCAGGTATTTTAGCACTTTACAACTCACTTTTCTAGACTTCCCTTATCTGCTCACAACAGTTAGACCTTTCCACCGACAATCCATCTTGTGGATCATTGTTTTCTTTAGTATTCTTAAGAACTTGTCAAAACACCAAACAATTTTTTGAGCTTTTCTTCAGCCTTCCTTGTTTTGTTCCTGATTTCTTCAACTAAGTTGATTATTAAACCTCTCAATAAACAGACAGACAAAAAAACCTAGGCTATTTATGAACAGTTAGTGAGAATGTCCACGAACATTCTGAGAATTTAGGATGTGGTTTCTTATCAGTTTAAACCTCATCTAGGCTGTAGTGCTCCTGCTATCCCCATCGTAGCCCAGGTACCTGTCCCCACTTCTGTCACCAGCCCTTCCACAGCAGCACAGGAGACCAATCCAGCAGGGAACCGAGCTGCCTTCTCACTGAGGTGCCACCGTATGACTTTGCGTGGCTAAAGCTGTGCTGGGATTGGGAAGTCCACTCAGGTTCGCGGTGGAACAACATCCTTAGACTTTCTAGAGTGAAAAGCTGCAGAAAGCTTTCATTTCTTTGTGTTGGGCGTAACAGGAGATTTTTCAGCCCTGATGACTTGAACGCTATACAGGGATACAGCATTGTGTGCTACATCCAAAAAGGGAAAGGGCGTGCATGTGGTTAAGGTTTCAGAAACATCTCATTAGAGAGGAAGGAACGCTGAAACATTGAGGCACAGCTATAGAAGGTTAACCAGCTGGAGCCCTTGGGAACAGTAGCAGAAGACAGATATAAGAAACCAGTACTCAACGGTGAACGGGTTTTTATAAGTCTGGGAGGCAGAGCTGTATCGGGTTCCTGCCTTCACTTGCTGGCTCTACGGTTTTGTGCAAAAGCCCCGTGATCCAATCCATATAAACAGGCTCAGCAGCCAGACTGGAGTGCTCATTCTTTCCTTCCCCTCAGGGCACACCAGCCCCAGCGAGAGAGGACAGCCCCCTCCCGTTCGTTCCCCTGTGCTCTGGCCGGCCTGGGGGCCGGGCAGCTGAGGCTGCAGCAGCCTCCTCCGCTCAGCCTGCCTGGGTGGGGAAGGCCCGCAGGCCCAGGCGTGAGAAGCCCGGGGCAAGCTGGCAGCGGTTACCGACTCCCCCCACCA